>OY829506.1:26356324-27575690 GCA_963691665.1 Clepsis dumicolana | reverse complement strand
TAGTAGTCTATGTACATAACAATGGAAAGCAGCCAGTTTATGCTGCCATGGGTGAGTAGAATTTGCAGGTATGACAGTATCTGTGTACGTAGGCTTACGGTAAATTTGAAACTGGTGCCTATTATTTACTCTTGTAATAGTTAAATCCAGAAAATTTAATGAACGATTTTCCTCTAATTCTCGTTTGAACTTTATTTTTGGATGTTTGTTATTGAGAGCACTAATAAACAAATCTAGCTGCCTCATACTCCCCTTCCAACATAAAATTAAATCATCAACATACCTATAATAATATACTAAATTGCTGTTCCCCACTATATATTGTTTTTCAAAGTTATCCATAAAAACGTCAGCCATTAAAGGACTAAGAGGTGACCCCATTGCTAAACCATCACTCTGCAAATAATATTGACCATTAAATCTGAAATAATTTTGTTTCATGCATAAAGTTACTAATTCTATTAACTCACAAACCTCCCCCGGATGTAAACGCTTCCTTTCTAAGTGACATCTAAGAATATTTAAGGTTTCAAACCTTAAGGTTATGTACATAGACTACTAACTGTACCTCTTTCGAAAGAGCATTATGATTCTGAGTTACATACTATATATCAGATAGCAACAACAAATGGTTATAGTACAGCAATGGTTAATAGTCTGGTTCAAAAGAAGCAGGGACGGATAGTGAATAGCATGCTTTACTCTGCGTTGCCATCTCAGCCTACTAACAAATTTAGATCTAGTATTACTTATGTTGGCCGGTTGTCTGACAAGATTTATAATATTTTAAAATCAAATAACATCAATGTTGCCTTTAAGACTACTAATTCTTTACGTTCTAGACTTTGTAATAACAAAGAAAAGGTGGATAAAGGGAACAGGTCGGGCGTATATAAACTCACTTGTGGCGACTGTAGTCAAGTATATATTGGACAAACCGGTCGAAGCTTTGATACTAGATTTAAAGAGCATGTCTCGTCATATAGGCATGATCATCCAGAGAAATCAAACTTTGCCAAGCATTTATTAGAAACGAATCATTCGTTGTTAGACTCAGATACGTACGAAATTTTACATTATTGTGATAAGGGTTTGCGGCTATCGGTTTTAGAACAATTGGAAATAATTAGGTACAACAACATGGGGTCTATTATTAATGAACAAGTTAATTTGGTTTCTTCGCCTTTGTTACGACTTGGTTCTAATTTTAATAATGTGTCATAGTAATAATGAGAACATGACTTCTCTATTTACCGTACTCGGTTAAAAATAACGGGGTACCTGGCGTAGATTAAAAATAAAAATAAAAAGGGTAGTTTGGAATTCATTTCTTAAAAAAGGGTAGTTTAGGACTTACATAAAAGGGTAGTTTGGAATTTATAAAATATTAGTGGGTACGTTGGTTTTGTCATTAACTAAGTTGAGTACATGGTTTACATATGTCAGTAGTGGAAGTGGTGGCATGTTGAGCGGTTGTTGTTGTGCTTCGTAAATGGCCTCGTGGAGAGTGCCGAAACGCGTCAGCGTTTAGTATAGTGGTGGTGGTGATAGTTGGGTCTGTGTGGCATGTGTTGATTCGTGTAGCAGTGGAGGTGGAGGTGTTGCATGGAAACATACATTTGCCGCACAGATATAACTATTTGTCATTAGTGGTCGCGGGTGAGCAAAGTAATTGTTTTTTAGTTCTACAAACTATGTCAAGTGGTATAAATAGGTATTTATAAATCAACTTTAGGTTTCTTAAATCGTTTTTTGTTACAAAGATTACAATTTAAAAAATATGTAAACTGGCCAAAGTCAGTTGGCCGAACATTAAGGTATTTTGTTTTTAAAAAATTGACGTTGCACGCGGAAAGCGGTCGGTAACTCGAACGCGATGACGTTCTCAACCCGTCTTTTCCACACGCGAAGGACATGCAATCTCTCCTTCTATCCCAATGTGGTTCTGTGCTTAATACCCACGCCGTTCTGTTTATTATTATCCATTACCATCAAAATTCCGACGTAATTATTACAAACGATGTGCAATTTTAACTGACGTTATTTCCACCTTCCTATTTGTATTGTCGTAAATTACGCTACGAAACTGGGAAAATTGTATGGTCTTTTTGTCTTGCATTGTCTTTTCTTGAAAGACGGTTAATTTTAATAGGCTTTTATTTTAAGTAATTTAAAGGAAGTTTGTTCTGTGAACGTTGAATTGTTGGAAATTTGTTGATTGTTTTCGATTTTGTGGTAATTTCACGGAGTGGGAATACATTTCATATTATCATTATCGTAAATTTGTTCATCGTTAAGAGAATTTTATGATATTAAAACCTTCAAGTGTTTTCAAATCAGGACAGTAATGCATATACAGGTGTTTATAGTGAAAGTAGTAAGAGACAACAATTTGACCAACTTACAAAAAAAAATTAGTCTCGTAACTTCGGGGGGAAAAAGATTTGGGTACCTAAATGGTTAGCCACGCTTGGCAGGCGGGTTGGCGACCGCAGTTATACCAGATAGTTCGCGGAGGACGCTGCTGCCCATCCTCCGATTTATCCCTTAGTCGCCTCTTACGACGCCTACGGGAAGAGACAGGGTGGTGCAATTCTCGACTGACACAACTCGGCACTGAGGGGGTGGTGCAATTCTCGACCGACACCACACGGCACTGATGGGGTGGTGAAATGCTCGAACGACACAACTCGGCACTGATGGGGTGGTGAAATTCTCGAACGACACCACACGGCACTGATATGGTGGTGAAATTCTCGAACGACACCACACGGCACTGATGTGGTCGTGAAATTCTCGAACGACACTACACGGCACTGATGTGGTGGTTCAATTCTCGAACGACACTACACGGCACTGATGTGGTGGTTCAATTCTCGAACGATACTACACGGCACTGATGTGGTGGTTCAATTCTCGACCGACACCACACGGCACTGATGGGGTGGTGCGACTCTCGCCCGACACTACACGGCACAGATGGGGTGGTGCGATTCTCGACTGACACCACACGGCACTGATGGATGGGGTGGCGCGATTCTCGCCCGACACCACACGGCACTGATGGGGTGGTGCAATTCTCGACCGACATCACACGGTACTGATGGGGTGGTGAAATTCTCGATCGACAACACAAGGCACATGGATGCGGAAAGCACAAAACCGGTCTGAGTGGAGAGCCTTGGGGGAGGCCTATATCCAGCAGTGGATGTCTTTCGGCTGACATGATGATAATGAAAAAATCTTAAATGTTAAAAAAACACCCATTAAGATTGTGTCCCCGTCCCCACAGCCTAAGTAGGTATTTAAGTGTCCAACCCACAACGATGTGAACTATACCTTAAGGTATCAGAATACCTCATTTTGCATTAGCGTGAACTCTTGTAACTTTTACATTGAAAGGATTCTCGTATTAGCTCATAGGTACTTGAGTAAACTTGCCATCCAACATTACCCTCTATTACAAGGGACTAAGGCTGAAATTGCGGCGGCGGAGGCAGACTGTACAATGGCCACAGAGCGTAGAATATTAAGAACGGTCGTTTAAGGCGAAGCACGCCCGGAACGCCCGGCGCCTTTTATTTAAGGGGATGGTGGGGTTTAAGTTAAGAAAGGCCGGAGTTTTACGAGGGCTGCCTTTTAAGTTTTGTCGTTTGGAAAAACTAAAGACAATTTAAGAGTCAAATGGTATTTATTGTTTTTCAAAGTAATCACCGTTATATGTAATACACTTTATCATTCGATCGAACCAGTTTTCGAAACATTTATTCCAGTCCGAATTCGGGGTGTCCAAAATGGCCGTTTTGTATGCCTCAGCCGCTTTTCAGGCGTCCGGTACCGTTGATCACGAAGTCGTTGCTTGATTTTTGGAAAAGTGAAGAAATCATTTGGGCTCAAGTCTGGGCTGTATGGCGGGTATTCCAGATTTTCAACGTTTTGCTCTTTTAAAAACGCAACTGTTTGCCGGGCGGTGTGCAGTACTATACGACGTCTCGGGTTATTTTTTCGGAACTCGCCGATAACTTCAGGTAAACAAACAGTGGTATACCAGTCAGCATTAACTGTTTTACGGTCTTCGAGCACAATGGTGGCAACGTGGCCATTTTTCGCTACAAACGTGGCGACCATTTTTTTCGAAGTGCTCCGTGAGCGTATTACTTTGGTCGGTTTTGGCTCATCTTGGAAACAGTCGACTGCTGTTTAGAATCTGGATCGTAGGCATTTTCGTCACCACTGATAATGTCATAAACGTGTTTAGAGTCTCCTCGGTTGAATTGCCGCAGAGTTTTGCGACACCATCTAACGCGAGCCATTTTTTGGTCTTCACTAAGTAAATGTGGTATCCAGCGGGAGATAATTTTTTTTACGCCTAAGTGATCATGCAAAATATTTTGAACACTGGTCCCTGAAATGCTTAATGAAGCTTCTATCTCACGGTATGTCGCATGGCGATCTTCGACGATCAGTTGCCGTACAGCATCAATGTTCTCCTGGGTCACGGCTGTTTTTGGTCGGCCTTCACGGGGCCTATCACTAAGACTAGAGCAACCACGTAGAATTTCTAAATACCATCGTTCTACAGTCCGGATGCATGGTGCTTTATTATTAAAAACCGTAGTCAGCTCTTCGATGCACTGAAGACGCTTTATACCCCTTTTGAAGTTGTAAAAAATTATCGCGCGTAAATTTTCTTTCGAAATTTCCATTTTCACAACTGACTTGTCAACTTTGAACCGCCGCTGTACTGACACGGTTCGGCCGATCCGAGTCATTATTTTATATTACTACTATATATTTTAAATATTTTATGACGATACTAGTTTTTTTTTTAATAATCACGGGAAGTTTGCAAACGACAGAACTTAAAAGGCTATGACGGAAAATTCCTTTGAAACGTTTTTATGTAAACCCTGAACAATCTTAAGATGAGAATTAACGTTTTGAAAATTTGAACTCAGGGATAGTTCCCATGTGAACTAATTGCTTCGTAGAAATGTACAGATTTTCTCACAATGTTTCCTTCTCGAAAAGTGCATGATAAAATTACTAAAAAATCAGAGAAATAAAAAACGAGCCTCTATTCCAGAGGCCACCACTGCCGCCTGTTCTGGTTTACAATTCTTTTTTTCTTAGGACCTAAAAAATTCATAGTGTTGTAAGTACATTTTTAAGCCTAAACTTATGCATAAGGCTTTCAAAACTAACACTCTACCTAACCTAGAAATTTAACCAACTTAGAAAACTAGAAAAGCCCCTGACATTTTAATTTCAAAGTTCCATATTTCAAAAACGGCTGAATCAATTCTTATGAAACTTAGCTAAGAACCATTTCAATCAAACTAGCTTTCGATTAAACAAGGCCGCGTTCAAATTCGTTTATCCGTGTAGGAGCTACGATGCCACAGAGAGATACACAGATAGACCCATACACAGGTCAAACTTTTTTGTGTCGGTGATTAAAAAGACGCTTGATTTAATTATTCTTAGTTTTGGACTGAGTGGTGTGATCAACTAAAAAACTAAGCATTTTATAGTATTTTAAGGGTACACGGAAATAACAAGTGCGGTCACTTTTTTTTAAACGAGATTTTAACCTCAAAATGTAGAGCACTCAATACACTATAAGTTACCACTCAGTTACAGATACAAATATTTATGTAACTTATCTTTTTTGTGACTTTAAAAAAAGACGTATAAGAAAAATATAATTATGAATAATAACATCGTTCCAAACTTGCTAAGAAGACTAAACATATTCCTATCCTTGTATCCTTTACTTTGCATTGAGGGTTGAATATACGACTTCCTCATTATCACCATGTCAGCTGAAAGACGTCCACTGCTGGACATAGATCCCGCGGCTCTCTACTCAGACCGGTCTTGTGCCTTCCGCATCCACCGCGGTCCCGCAATCCTTCTTCTTTTTCTTATAGTGCCACTTCATCACTGAAGGTCGGCAGTCAACTCTTTAAGTCTTTCCCTATTCATAGCCAGTCTAAATAGCTGCTCCGCTGTCTTGATGTCCGTCCACTCCCTGATGTTACGGAGCCATGACATTTTCCGTCTTCCGACCTTCCTTTTTCCGGCTATTTTGACCATGAACTATAAAACAATTACTTTGCTCACCCGCGACCACTAATGACAAATAGTTATATCTGTGCGGCAAATGTATGTTTCCATGCAACACCTCCGCCTCCACTGCTATACGAATCAACACATGCCACACAGACCCAACTATCACCACCACCACTATACTAAACGCTGACGCGTAACGGCACTCTCCACGAGGCCATTTACGAAGCACAACAACAACCGCTCAACATGCCACCACTTCCACTACTGACATATGTAAACCATGTACTCAACTTAGTTAATGACAATACCAATGTACCCACTAATATTTTATAAATTCCAAACTACTCTTTTATGTAAGTTCTAAACTACCCTTTTTTAAAAAATGAATTCCAAACTACCCTTTTTATTTTTATTTTTAATTTACGCCAGGTACCCCGTTATTTTTAACCGAGTACGGTAAAAAGAGAAGTCATGTTCAGTCATGTCATGTTTTTGTCATTAGTGGTCGCGGGTGAGCAAAGTAATTGTTTTTTTAGTTCATAAATATGGACCTCCGCAAAGTAACGCCTGAATCAATAAATTATTTTGACCATCATGATGGTCTGTAAAAGACGGTACTTACCGCGATCCTTACTAGGAGTAAATGGTACTTGTAGTCCCAAAATCGCTTCCACCCGTGACTCGCGGCAGACTGCAATAAAATGCGGAATGTGAACAAGTATTCCGCTCATAGACTAAATCCTGAGGCTAAGTCGGTGTGACGTCACATGGACGATGCAAAAACAGAGACCTTCGTTTGACCTCTGCGAGGAAATTTAAAAGGGTGGCCTTGCCCTTACCTAATGCTTACGTTCTGACAGAAATTTTTAAACAGAGCCTTAGCCAATATCTGAATTAGAAATGGGAAAATTGGCAGCGCCTCTAGCGGGACGTATCGACAACAAATTATTCTCAGAGCGCTTAGTTTTATCGACGACCAAAAATATGTCACGCTAGCGTTGGCTTTTTAACCCTTCACGAAAACGAGGGTTAACGAAGGTATATTAACTAGAAAATACCAACTAATACGTACTCGATAAAGCCAATTACGAAACACCTCACCCCGCTAACACAATTACCCCGTTTTCAGGGTAATTACCCCTGCTCGTGGTAATTTCCCGTGGGCTCGGTGCCTCGCTAATTATAACCTTTGTACGTATTGTTCTAATATAATGAGGATGTCGGTTTGTCTAAACTGTTGGCGTTTATGTACACGGCGTTATTTGGCCTAGGGGATGTGGCGTTTTGACGGTCATAAGTAGTTGTGTTATACCCAGAGATAAACCTTCGTAATTCTAAGATTTTGGCAGATTTTGCCTTGTTTTTAATAAAAAAAGCTTTTTTAAACCAAACTGTTCCTTGCTGACCGTACTTTTTGTAAACTGTATTTCCATTCCATGCATAAAATACATATATTTACATAATAAAAGCAATTTACAATGACATTAAATGTAAGCTTAAACTAAATAAACTACAAGTTAAAACTAAATTAAATCTAAATAAGGCCCCCGTGGCATAGTGCCCAAAAGGCTGGCAGCGTTGCCTCGCTGAATAGCGATGCTGATTCTTTGAGAGAGAAAACTGCCAGCCCTTTGGTCACAAGTTGCATCAACTAAGCGCTAAAATTGTATTCCAAGTTTCAAACAACTGATTTGACTATAATTTACTAAACAATACTTACTTAAACTAACTAGTAAAAGTAAAGTTTACTTAAAAAGACACCAAATTTGACATCAGGGTCGTGATTCTAACTTACTTACGATTTCAGTGCCCTAAGCACGACTTGGCGAATCCTGCGTCACGTAAAATCGAATAGTAAACTATAACGAGTTTGTATGACGTTTGGAACAGCGCCCGCCCGTGAGCGTATTTGGAACTAAAATTTAGTATGAGATTTCTCGATCTCGATACGATAACCGTAACGTAACGCAGGATTCGACAAGTCGTGCTTAGGGCACAGGTATAACCATAGTTTTTGTCGTGAGAGCAGTTGTGCGCACTCACAGGGCGACTACGGCGTCTCTTGCTGACTCCGTGTGACATGAGCAGCTCTTGTATAGACGAATCTATAGGCTTCCCGTGCCTAGGGCCAGATCTGCTTTCGCAAGGAGGTTGCCACTATTTGCCCATCCTTTTATATACAGCAAAGTTTGCAGATTTGTGAATATAATAAACTGTAGGACCACTATTGTAAAAAAATCGTTACGAAGTGGCATACATCGCTAACATACGCTGAAACGGAGAATTTACTAAACATATGCTCGTAAGAGTGCATCGCATAATCTCCCTTAACACACACACACACACACACACACATGCATGCCTTCTTCTAAAGAATGTTAAGCTTATAACCATTGCACATCTTTTTTTTATTTTTCTTGTTTCTTTTTAGTTACCTATCTGATAATATAGAATTTTAGGAAATCTTTCAGAATGTAAACCGACTCGCGGGGTCCCAAGATACAGGCTCAGCCTAGTTTGGGGTCCGCCGGACACTGCTAAATGTATTTTTCTCTCGTATTTGTTAATAATAAATATTTTCATATTTTCAAATATTTTTCATTTTTAATTAATTACAGCTATGCATTAATGATTCATTAAATTAAATATCCTGGTTAAATATTAAAATGTTTAAATTATGTTCATTCTACAATTCATGTTTAAACCCATTTAAAAACGAATCTATCTATCAGTCTTTTTAACCCCCGACGAAAAAGAGGGGTGTTATAAGTTTGACCTGTGTGTCTGTGTGTTTGTGTATCTGTTTGTGGCATCAAAGCTCCCAAACGGATGGACTGATTTCGATGCGGTTTTTTTTAATCGAAAGCTAGTTTAATCGAGATGGTTCTTAGCTAAGTGTCAAATCGGTTCACCCGTTTTTGAAATATTGAACTTTCGAATGACAATGCCGGGGCATTTTCAACTTTTCTAAATTGGTTATTGTCTATGAGTTTTATGTCACAAAAGAAAAAAAAACCTGTTTACTTGACTTCACACTAAAACATTATTTCGCTCCTTCAATTCCAAATTCAAAATTTTCCCACCAACTTTCTTTGTAACCGATACCGATTTAAAATAACTTCTCCATTCTTCTCCAAGTATTCAACTTTCCAATATCCTAAGCCATTTTCAGACTTCCAAATCCCCAATTCTTTACAATGCCAAATCACAAAACCTATTTATAAAACGCGTGGAATCTCAAAAAACACACATTCACTTTAGGAAGCTGGAAATTACCCTCATTTACTGTAACGTTCTTCTTTCTTTGGATGAAGAGGAGTTAGGGACAGAAGTAGCAGTTAATTTTAAAAACGCTGAAAGAGCTCTTTCACTTATGAAATGTTTTGCTTCAAGGCGTACTACTTCAAATCTGTACTCAAACCTTGCTAGTAATCGACCAATCGGGTGGTAGGACCTTTCGTCCTCCTTTCCACAAGGGTGCAAGGTCCGTCCAGATCGCTATCACCAACTACTTGCTAATCCTGATGCTAAGCAGCAGTGCGTGCACTGTTGTGTTCCGCTGTGGAGAGTAAGACAGCCGGTGTAATTACGGGCACAAAAGCCGTTTTATCTCAGCCCTCTAGGTTGGCAACGCATCTGCAAACCCCTCGGGGTTGCGGGTGTCTATGGGCAGTGGTGATCACTTATCATCAGGTGACCCACTTGCTCGGTATCCTTGCTTTTCGTATAGAAAAAAAATTAGATCCAATACAGCCAATCTGTGTTGCTCGATTTGCTTGGGATGTCATTTTCAAACCACGCTACGACTACACATGAGGATGCTGTTAAAAAATTGGCGGTTTAAATGAAAGAGAACCCTCTGTTCCAACTTCTCTGTAACCACAAGCCGGCAAAATTAACGATCATTGCATATTCAAGCCTCGTTCCATCGTCCTGACACCTCTTTACAAAAATGTATCGAGTTCAGATCAAGTTGTCTGATCAGTTTAGGTACCACGTGATTTATCTGCAAAAGTTCAGCGCGTTAGCTCTTTCTAACGAGGCTTGTATGACAGAGAGGCAGTGAAAAAAGTGCGGCGGTGAATTCCTATTAAGTTAATCTACGTTTTAAGGGCGTTTTTTTTGGAAGAGTGATTGATCTGTCTTCTTTTACTCTTCGAATGGAATTATAGCTGAAATTGTTGAGATACATTACTACATTAATTTAAAACTGTGGCACTTTTTGATTATGTATTTTGCTTATGTAAAATATTGCAGGTGGTAGGATCTTGTTCGAGGTCCGTCTGGATCGCTACCACAACCTTACTCGCTATTCCTGTGGCTAACTGCTGTTTACTGTTGTGTTCCGATGTGGAGAGTAAGACAGCCGATGTAATTACACGAACAAGAGGCATTTTATCTCAGCTCTTTAGGTTGGCAACGCATCTGTAAACCCCCCGGGGTTGCGGGTTTCTATTGGGCAGTGGTAATCACTTACCATCAGGTGACCCGTTTGCTTGTTAGCCTTCCTTGTCGTGAAAAAATAAGTGGAACGTAAAACTTCTAAGGTTTTTGCGACATGTTCTTAGTATCAGGAGGTCAAGGAACTGGCTCATAGGCGAGTTGTGTGGAAGAAACTCCACCGATAAGAGTGTAACTCTTAAGTTTGATGATGGTGACTAAGTAACACCACGCTGTCACTTTACAAAACGTCTATAGCGTAATTTTTGATACGAGAAAACATCTTGATCGCGTTCGCGTCAACGATATTTATTTATTTTAATTACTACTTGCTATGATAATTATTATTCATAATCAAATCATTGAACACGAAATTGATTGTACAGTCAAGGAATTTACTTTACTACCCGTTTCGTTGAAATGTTGTTTGATATTCGCAATACGTTAAGGTCGAAAATTCTATTACGTCGTGCTCTAACTGGCTCTTATGGTGAAAATTTGCTGTACGATGTTGAACCTAAGGTGGGTTGGAAATTTAATTCCTTGACTGTACGTACGCGGCAACGTTCACCCAGAAGTCACAGGTTAACCCTCCGTCTTTCCTCTAATTACCGTTATCGAATATAAAGACAAATTGCTCGATTCGAGCATTCCTACTGTACGTCACTTTGATCTCATAATTGGTCGCGATTATGGCACTTACAATAATTATAAGACGGCATCACTGAGGGTCAAGCACGACTTTACGAATCCTGCGTAACGTTACGGTTATCGTATCGAGATCGAGAAACCTCATACTAAATTTTAGTTCCAAATACGCTTACGGGCGGGCGCTGTTCCAAACGTCATACAAACTCGACAACGTTGACTATTCGATTTCACGTTACGCAGCATTCGTAAAGTCGTGCTCGACCCTCTGACTTGGCTTTACTTGGAAGTGAATTAAATCAGTTAAGAGTTTTGCTTGACTTTTAAAGTTGCAAACTCGAGTTCATTGTGGCAAGTCTTTGAAACGACAGCGGGTTTTATTCAGAGCCTCGAGTGTAATTTTCGACATAAGAAAACGCCTCGATCGCGTTCGCGGTAACATTTGAATTACTATGGGCAAATTGGCAGCGCCTCTAGCAGTAGTATCGATAATAAACTATTCTCATTATTATTTGACATTTTAATGCAGACGCGATAGAGACGTATTTTTGGTTCTGGCTGTCGAGAGTGGACCCTAGTAGGTTTAGACGACAAAAATGTCATAATTGAGAAAATGCTGCCGAACGATCTTGGTCGTGATCAGGCATGAAATCTGGTTACTGATTCCTGGTTCTTACTGAACCAGTGGTCTTCTGGTACCTTCTGGTACCTTCTGGTACGGTCTGGTGGTTTATTTTAGTATTGGTGATAGTTTTGGTTGTGTGGGCTAAGTAGCGTAGGCGTTGATTATTTTATTTTCTACTAGCTGTAGCCCGCGACTTCGTCCGCGTAGATTTCGGTTATCGCTATCCCGCTGGAACTATACAATTTTCCCGAATAAAAAGTAGCCTATGTTATTCCTCAATATTCGAACTATCTTCTTATCAAATTTCATCTAGATTTGTGAAGCGGTTTTCCCGTGAAGAGGTAACAAACAGATAGACAGAGAGACAGAGTTCCTGCTACTAACCAGCAGTGCTTGCACTGTTGTGTTCCGGTGTGGAGAGTAAGACAGCCGGTGTAATTACGGGCACAAGAGGCATTTTATCTTAGTTCTCTAGGTTGGCAACGCATCTGCAAACCCTCCGGGGTTGCGGGTGTCTATGGGCAGTGGTGATCACTTACCATCAGGTGACCCACTTGCTCGTTTGCCTTCCTCGTCGTATAAAAAAAAAAAGTTACTTTTCTCATTTATAATATTACCATACCTGTTTTTCTGTAATCTCCTTGTACTGTTTTATGGTTTTCAATAAAGAATATTTGTATTGTATTGTATTGTATTGTGTTACTAGCTGTTGCCCGCGACTTCGTCTACGTAGATTTTGGTTATCGCTATGCTGTGGGAACTATATAATTTTCCCGAATAAAAAGTAGCCTATGTTATTCCTCAATATTCAAACTATCTTCTTATCAAATTTCATTTAGATTGGTGAAGCGGTTTTCCCGTGAAGAGGTAACAAACAGACAGACAAAAAGACAGAGTGACAGAGTTATTTCCTCATTTATAATATTAGTTAGGATACTTAAGAGCAATAAAAACGGGTCACTTTGTATGAACAATTCCATACAAAGTGACCCGTTTTTTTGCTCTTGAGTGTATTAGTTAGGATTAGGAAGTTAGGATTTGCGGAGGGAGGGTGGGAAAACTGATTGCATGAGAATGAATACTCATCGCAGACGAGGCTATTTTGCAACTACACCGCACTAGTTCGCGGAGGAGCTAACTAATTTATTCCAGGCACTCGTCGCATCATACATGTAAGGTAATCGCGTTCAATATCCCGTTTTCGTGTATCTATCACATGTTTACTGTGTCCCCGGTCGCACATTCTCGTGGTTGGAACAATTTTAATTCAAACAAGTGGAGATTGAGTCCTAATTGTTTTCCTTCTCTTTCAGGTAAGACCACATCGACCACACGGGACTACGGGTTAGGATGAAAGGTATCCATAACAAAATAAACTAATAACTGAAGGGGAATGTGTCTCGAAACTTAACTTATTGCGTTATGGGTTTGCCGCATGGCGGACGAGTTATGGACCAATGTAGCCACCGAGTGGAGTCCCACAAACTCAAGTTTCTTAAATAAAAATATAACTATCATGAGACAATTGACACCAATTGACCTAGTCCCAAACTAGACAGAACCTGTACTATGGGTACTAGACAACGGATAAACATACTTATATAGATAAATACATACTTATGTACATATTATACATCCAAGACCCGAGAACAAACATTCGTATTCATCATACAAACATCTGCCCCGACCGGAGATCGAACCCCTCAAGCTTCATAGTCAGGGTCTCTAACCACTAGGTCATCCGGTCATCACTAAGGCACCACTCCATCAAAAATTTGGAGTTTTAACAGCTGCCAATTCCTTCATGCTTCATATTCTAAGCATGGAAATCCTGACTTTCGGTGGAGCGATGCCTAGGAAATCTTATTTTAGACGAGCTTCCTAAGGGACATCTCCATGGCAAAGAGTGGCAATTAAAAGTTGATTGACCCATTTCATCATCATCATCATCATCATGTCAGCCGAAAGACGTCCACTGCTGGACATAGGCCTCCCCCAAGTTTCTCCACTCAGACCGGTCTTGTGCTTTCCGCATCCACCGCGGTCCCGCGATCTTTACTAGGTCGTCGCTCCATCTTGTTGGAGGCCTACCGACAGCTCGTCTCCCGGTCCGTGGACGCCATTCGAGAACCTTCTGACCCCATCGGCCATCAGTTCTGTGAGCAATGTGCCCCGCCAACTGCCACTTAAGTTTCGCAATTCTTCGGGCTATGTCGGTAACTTTAGTTCTACTGCGGATATCATCATTTCTGATTCTGTCCCGCAGAGAAACCTCGAGCATAGGCCTCTCCATCGCCCTCTGAGTGACCTTATGAGGCCTATCGTTAGTGCCCACGTCTCAGATAAGTGAGTCATCACTGGCAACACACACTGGACAAAAACTTTTGACTTCAAACACTACGGTTGACCTATTTACATACCTACAAATTTATACGGAACCCTCGGTGAGGGAGTTCGACTCACACTGGGCCGAGTTTTTCTTCAAATATGGTAATAATATCGATAGGTTTTTTCATATGCTACGAGCGTACGGAATTAGTATACTTACTGTACTCGCGAAGCTACGGATTTGGGCTTTAGGAAATTAAATCTCAGCAAGCTTTCCAACGTTTCTACATTTTAATGTGGCTGTCGTTTACACCGGGGCGAATCATAACTGATTTCAGCAAGTTGTATGGTAGTGGAGAGGTGTCTTGGATGTATAGTACTGCGTGAATGGAAGAATCGGTTGCTCAATACTCACTGAAACGAAAATAATCAGAAAATCAAAAACCCGGGAATCGAACCCAGGTCCCTGACATTTCGTGTCACGTCGAAATTTTTCCATGCTTTCAAGTCCCTTGTTTATCACGATAATTATGTAGTTAATAACGACATCTGTGTGAAATGCCTCGCAAAGAGATGACAAAAAACAATTATTATAATTAGAAAAAAATACAAAAAGATACTTCACTGACTGAGATCATGCTTAACAAAAAATCTTTCGTGTGTCTGTCTGTCCGTCTGTCTGGCTGTTCTCCTCTACAGGTCGCATTGCTCAACCGATTCTAGTGAAATTTTATGAGCAGGTACGCTTACTTTATGGATTTTATTTTCGATTCTTTTTTCGGAATTTTTTTTTAAGAAAAAAAAAACTGAAACTTTCACAAATAAGCTAATTCTCGTGAAATTTTGAGATCAGGTTCGATAGTTATAGATTTTTTTGTGGATTCGTTTTTGAAATTAACAAAAAAAGAATAACTGTCTAAGAATTTACCCACCCGAGCTTAATGAAAATTATTTAGGTAGGTATAGAATTTTTGTGTCGATTTTTTTATATAAAGCCACTAAGTTATTACTAAGGTAACGCCTCTACCAGAGCTTACTTTTATTGAATTTGAAACCAGCGCTGAGGCCCGCGGCTCGCTGTGTGGCCTCGGCTTATGCTGAGACGGTTCCTTTTGCCACAAGCAATGTTATGTGTCTAAAGTTATAATTTTGAAATGCGTCTTGTATATTGTGCTGTGCACTGTATTATCTTTTGTTTTGTTTTCGATTTTTTTTTGTGACAAGAAACATTTCTTTCTTTCTTTCCGTTACAAAAACAATGCTACACTAAAATGTAACCAACCCGGAATCATCCCGGAACATGTTTCCACTCGTCACACGTATCCCGGGCGTTTGCTTAGGTCCACGCAATTTTACTGGAACGGCATTCTGAAAGGACCCCAATAGACATTTAGTTTTTATTGTATAAGTTTTCTGGTTAAAAATAGTAGTTTATGCAAAAAAAAATAAAAAAAACTGTTACATAATGAGTGTTTTAAGGCCTAATTATGTGGAGTTGCATACATTACTTTATCTACACACATATTATAAGTACTCTAAGACGGGTTCAGAAGCCGAAGGCATATTATATCATACCCATATCTGTCACGAATTTGACTTTTTTTTTTAATCATAGACAAACATACCGAGCTGACGTTTCGTAAACTGTTTTTTTTTATTGTAAAAAAAAAACACATTATTATTTATACATGTCGGGCCGAACATGACTTATATACGTGAGTAATCCGTTTTATTTCACTATGATTGTAAGTTACGTTGGTTTTCAAATTTGAAACTGCTGGGGTGGTGGTGGTGCTGGGGCTGGCGGCGAAGGCGTCGTGGTGCTGCAATGCTGGTCATTTTCTACGGTTTTTGAACGCATTATAGAGGACTTATGATATGTGTGTAAAAGTAGTTTTTAATACCTACAAGATTTTTTGCTGACTGCATTTTTTTTATTGAAAGAGGGAGGCAAACGTGTAAGCGGGTCACCTGATGGTAAGCGATCACCGCCACCCATGAGAACCAGCAACCCCAAGCGAGTCACTAGTCCGTTGCCGGCCTTTAAATAGGAAAAGAGATGGAGGAAAGAGTCACATTCGTCGTAGATAAGATAAGATAAAAGATAATTTATTGCCACAATCAAAAAAAAGTTACAAAAACAGATTATTACCGTGCCGTGACCTTAGCATTCCATGGAATCTGGTTCTGTAGGCCGAGCACGAAGTTTTCGAATCCTGCGTAACGTAAAGTCGAATAGTAAACGTTGTCGAGTTTGTATGACGTTTGGAACAGCGCCCGCCCGTGAGCGTGTTTGGTAAGTATTAAAATTTAGTACGAAAGTCCTCGATTTCGATACGATAACGTAACGTTACGCTGCATTCGAAAACATCGCGCTTGGCCTACTGACGTCGCTTCAAATATTGCCTTGTGCCGCATTCCTTATTTTCCACCACCGGGTTCAGAATTAACACTGGCAGTTGATAGTATTACGTTTTATCCGGTGTGAGCGGGAGAATCGTTTCCCTAATGTGTTTTCGCGCGGCTCGGAATCGCAGCCGCTTCTATGAGGGCCTTTGGCGTACCGGCTGCCGTAGAAATGAAAAAAAAAAAACATTCAGTTATCTTACGACCGAATAGCCTAGTGGTTAGAGACCCTGATTATGAAGCTTGTGGTCCCGGGTTCGGTCCCCGGTCGGGGGAGATGTTTGTATGATGAATACGAATGTTTGTTCTCGGGTCTTGGATGTTTAACATGACTGTATATAATTATGTATTTATCTATATAAGTATGTTTATCCGTTATCTAGTACCCATTGTACAGGCTTTGCCTAGTTTGTCACTACATCAATTGGTGTTAATTGTTGTCGCATGATAATAATTATCATGCGAAAATATTAAGAATTCCTTTCAACTCAATGAATTCACCGCTAAAAAGGAATCTTCCAGAGAGTTTCCAGTAATTTTAACCAAGTCGTCGGTCATTATAACCACAGTACTATATCAGGATAGAAGGAATGACTTTCTAAAGTACAGTTTAAATACGTGCGACGTCAGGATTTAAAAACAAAATACCTTGTTGTTCAACAATGAACTGTTCTAGCACCACCAAAAAAGTTTGAGCTGTTAATCGAGGTATTTCCTCACTAAATTACACTACACTAAATTAAGCAAAATGTTACAGACTAATAGGTCCGAATACAAATCGATGAACTCTTTCCTTCTATCCTGATATAGGTCTGTGAATATAACTATTATGTTGCTGTCGGGTTTGAAACCTCGGGTCCATGGGATCCCGGGGCTTACAAGCTTATTTCAGAGTTGGTCGATGCAACTTGTGACCAAAGGGCGGGCAGTTTTCTCTCTCAAAGAATCAGCATCGCTATTCTATTTTGGGCACCATGCCACGGGGGCCTTATTTAGATTTAATTTAATTTTAAGTTTTAGTTTATTTAGTTTTAGCTTAGATTTAATGTCATTTAAATTGCTTTTATTATGTAAATAAATTATTCACTATTATATTACTACGTATAAATACAGAAAACAATAGTCACGTACTTTTGCATCAGCCTGTGCCCTAAGCACGACTTGTCGAATCCTGCGTTACGTTACGGTTATCGTATCGAGATCGAGAACTCTCATACAAAATTTTAGTTCCAAATACGCTCACGGGCGGGCGCTGTTCCAAACGTCATACAAACTCGTTATAGTTTACTATTCGATTTTACGTGACGCAGGATTCGACAAGTCGTGCTTGGGGCACTGAAGGTGTTATCTTGTTTCTGCTCGACACCCTATTTTGTAATTTTTAGTTTTAGTAAAAAATAGTTGATGACACTTTTACTAGATTAAATTAGATTCATTTATTTCAATTTGAAAATTATTTGACACGACGAAATATACTTATAGTGAAAAAAAAAAAAAAAACGGATTACTCACGTATATAAGTCGAGTTTAGCTGACATGTTTCGGACTGTGCTAAATACTGCGTCAACGGTGAATGTGAACGAGCCTTTACAAAGTGATGTGGTCAGTGTAGTGTGCTACCCTTCATTTGACAATAATAAAAATGACGATGAAAACGAGGGTAGTTGTGTGCCGCTGTCAGCTGCGTCTAGTAGTCGCGCGAGCAGAGCCGCGGCGCGCGGTGTGCTTCCGCCGCCGCTGGGTCGTGCGCTCCCAGAGGAAGGACTACGAATTAGTCCGAAACATGTCGGGCTAAACTCGACTTATATATACGTGAGTGATCCGTTTTTATTTCACTACGATTGAGTCTCACGGTAGTTTCATGTTAAAAATATACTTATGTGATTAAGTACATAATATAATTATGTTGGCTTCTGGACGACCGCATCGAATTCATGTCGGTTAATTGTTACGCTTCTCTTTGACCGACCTCAAAAAAGGAGGAGGTTCTTCCACTGTACCTATCTATTTTAAATACTTTTTCTGTGGCAGCCGGCCTCGCCCGCCCCCCCCCCCGTCTTAAATGACGTGGGAAAAATTGTTTTCCGTCCCACTCTGCGCGTCCCTCTCCCTCCCATCGAGATGCCATTACATTTGCGTTCTTAAAATTGAATTGCTACCGATTGTGGCGGGGGTATATGGGATGCGTTTTACTCAAGTTTTACGTTGGGCCGGTGGTAGAGTGCTTTGCTTTTTTGCTTCGGCTAACGTTCTGGGAATGCCTACTGAATTAAATCGTATTTAGTCTCATTCTGACAGTTTCTACCAGGGCCGTATTTTAAGAAACTGGTCATTTTCATTTAACTTGTGTTGTCGAGCGTTACTTAATTTATGTTCAAATGATGTCTTAAAATGGTCGGTTTTGTGATGAAAAGTGTGGTGTCTGCAATTGTGGCTTTGTGACGATTTCTGACCACTGGGCCCCGTTTCTCGAAGTTATTATACATTAATGATATTTTTAACATGAAATTACCGTGAGACTCAATCATAGTGAAATAAAAACGGATCACTCACGTATATAAGTCGAGTTTAGCCCGACATGTTTCGGACTAATTCGTAGTTCTTCCTCTGGGAGCGCACGACCCAGCGGTTAGTTATTAGTCCGAAACAGTCGGGCTAAACTCGACTTATATACGTGAGTGATCCGTTTTTATTTCACTATTAATGATATTGTTTATGATATTGTTTTGTCTTGTAAATTACAAGACAAAATGAAACAACACACAGACATTATAAGTCCAATAAGCTTCGAGATACGGAGCCCAGTTAACTAATTAATGATTATAGTGAAACAAACGGATCACTCACGTAAGTATATCAGTCGAGTATAGCCGGTGGCGAGACGTAAACTGCGCGCCGCGGCTCTGCTGCTGCGGCGTGGCGTGTGCTCCCAGAGGGAGGACTACGGATTAGTCCGAAATATGTCGGGCTATACTCGACTGACATACGTGAGTGATCCGTTTATTTCACTACGAGGTAGCCATCTTTAATGTTGGGAATGTATGCCTTATGAGGAAGAACATTTTGAAAAACAGACTTTTCTATAGCAATACAGCCGTGCCTAACTAAATCATTGTGAACGCTTCGGTTGGTTAGCTACTTCTGCTGCTGATGTACTGTGTGTACTTAAAAGGTATACTTTTTTACAGAAATATTGAGCGACCTTATTTTTATACCCAGAAGTTAAATGGGGCGGAAGCTAACATTGTGTGTACGTCACAACAAAGAATAGACCTTGATAAATTTTGTATTTTTTCTTCAATCTTTTATTTAACTTCTTTTGTTAGACACAGTAATGCTATTATTATAATACAATTATAATATAATTATAACATAACAAACAAAAACAAAATGAATAGGTAAGTAATATAATAGTAAAACTAGAACCTTAAATTGAAAACGTCCCCGAGGCCGCTACCTCGGGGTAAGGTGCCCAAAAGGCTCTCGGCGTTGCCTCTTCTTACCTATATAGCAATGCCTATGCCTTGGCTGAGGGATTTTAAACTTTATATCGATGTATAATTATGATGATAATGCAAATACAGTCAACAAAAATACAGAAAAAATCCCATCAACTCCAATCTAATAAGTCAATTAAGCTTAAGTCAATAAGCCTTTTGGGCACCATGCCAGCGGCCTTATTTAGATGTCATTTAGTTTTAAGTTTTAGTTCAATTAGTTTTAGCTTGAATTTCATGGCATTGAAAATTGCTTTTAATCCTACTGATATTATAAATACGAAAGTTTGTGAGTGAGTATGTTTGTTACTTCTTCACACTGAAACGGCTAGACGAAATTTGGAACGGGGATAGCTTACCCTAGATTGAAACATAGGCTATCTCGTATCCCGGAAAATTTTATAGTTTTTTTTTTATATAAGAGGGGGCAAACGAGCAGGCGGGTCACCTGATGGACACCCGCAACACGAGGGGAATCATGGGTGCGTTGCCAGCCCAGCAGCAGCAGTAGTTGCAGCCTTTAAAGTTCCCGCGAGATAGCGATAACCCAGTTTCTTTTATACACTACCTTATTTCATTCAACACTCCATTCCAATACAACCTTTAAATCTACCTCCGTGAAGCTAACCATCAGGGGTCCATTTTCAAAGCCTTCCAACTCCGAATTAAAAAGTGAAAAATAAGAGGGGCGGTAATTTAATAGTCGCACCCGTGACAGGGGCCGTCGATTCGCAATATTTACCCCCAAAACGAGGGTAGACTTGCGAATGCAAGACGCGGCACACATTTACTAAATAAACTGTAAATTTTTATCTACGCACATATCATAAGTCTTCTATAGTGCGTTCAGAAACCGTAGAAAATTACCAGCATTGCAGTACGCCGTCGCCTTCTCGCCGACAACGCCAGCCCCAGCACCTCCTCCACCATCAGCAGTAAAGTAATAGTCATTACGACATCGAATTCGATGTCTCAATGACTTTTCGATATCGAATTCAATGTTTCAAATTTGAAAACCAACTTAATTTACAATCATAGTGAAATAAAACGGGTCACTTACGTACATAAGTCGAGTTCAGTCCGACATGTATAAATAATAATGTGATAATTTACAAAAAAAAAACATTCAAATTCGTGACAGGTACCATACCCATGCCTGTCACGAATTTGACCGTTTTTTTTTTCTGAACCCATCTTAGAGTACTTATAGTATGTGTGTAGATAAAGTAATGCATGCAACTCCATATAATTAGGCCTTAAAACACTCGTGTGATCCTATTATGGAACTCAGATTCGCTTCGTTTCATAAAAACACCATTCGTGTTTTAAGGACCCTCATTATATAGCAGTTGCATAAACTACTATTTGGTTGGTACTTTAATGTGAATTTTCTCGATCGCGATACGTTAACTATTACTTAACGTTGGATTCGAATATCCGTGTTCGGGGCTCAGGTTGACCATTTGACTATTTGTATGATAAATATGAATGTTTGATCTCGCGTCTTGGATATTTAACATTACGTATTTAAGTATTGTATTTATCTATATAAGTATGTTTATCCGTTGTCTAGTGCTCATGTAGGTATAGTTAAAGTGAGAAAAGCTTTCCCATGTCAAGATGTTCATGACATTGTTATAAGATTGTTTTTTCCCTGACCCGTGGGATTGGTTTCCCATGATGTTTATTTTAGTATTAAAACCACACCGTATAATTTTAAAACGCGTCAGTTCTAGCCCCTTGTAGCTTAACAAGCTGCGAATGCATACTATGTGCTCTCTTTTGACCTAGTTCCAGCTTCTGTGTTAGTATATTGTACCTTCAGAAAAACAAAGACACATGTTGTACATTGTACCTAGGTGTCGACCATTGGGTACAGTTTGCTTGTTTGTTTTGGATTACTTAGGGAAATTCGTCATTTGCTTTTTTTTTGGTTTCGTACCTTATATTATACTAGCTTATGCCCCGCGGCTTTGCCCACGTGAAATATTTCAAAATGGGCTAGTTGCCTATACCGTGGGAATTTCGAAAAATCCCTTCTTAGTGCACCTCTAGGTATATGTCTGCCAAATTTCAAGTCTCTAGGTCCAGTGGCTTAGGCTGTGCGTTGTCTGTCAGTCAGTCAGTCGGTACGATACGGTACGGTAGTCAGGGGTACGGTAGGTATAGATTGACGATTTAAAGTGTAATGTAAATTTCGAAAATCAAAAATATCGTGTTAATAAACATGTATCTGGGTCAATCAAATTTTCATTGCCACTTGTTGCCATGGAGATCATCATGTTAGCCGAAAGACGTCCACTGCTGGACATATGCCTCCCCCAAGGCTCTCCACTCAGACCGGTCTTGTGCTTTTCGCATCCACCGCGGTCCTGCAATCCTTACTAGGTCGTCGCTTCATCCTGTTGGAGGTCTACCGACAGCTCGTCTCCCGGTCCGCCACTCATTGCCATTCGTTGCCATGGAGATGTCTCCTGAGTAACTCGTCTAAAATGAGATTATCTAAGACTCCACTCTCCTGTAAGTCAGGATTTGCAGGAGATGAAGCATGAATGAGTTGGCATTATACTCGTAACTGTCGAAACTCCTAACGTTTGATGGAATGATGGAATGGTGCCTTAGATAATCTTATTTTAGACGAGTTACCCAGGGGACATGTCCATGGCAACGAGTGGCTATGAAAAGTTGATTGACCTATTGATTGATCTATCTATCAAGCATTGGGGCAGGCACCATAAAACACAGAAAATTACTAAACGATGTAATCTAATCGTTTTAAATTGATACGTATCTAAAAACCATAGCGTTCAGTAAAAAAAAAATCAACTCTGTACCTTAAGTTTAACACTGATATTTGGGCGGTAAAATAATTGGCAATAGTTTGCCAATTTTTTTACCGCCCAAATAAATGTATTGTACAGAACCAATACACTCAACTTTATTGTCCTGTCAGTATGTGTGTCCCAAAGTTTTTATTACTTCTCTGGAACTTCTGCACCTCCCCCCCTTCTCTCCACCAAATTAACGCAATACCTACCAGCCAAGTTATAATGACATATGTTCAATATCAGTATTATTTTCTGTCAACGGAAGACATAGGAAGGGCAAAGTGTATTTTTAGTACACACACAGATACACAAGACAGTGCGCGAGCACTTAAACAAATAAATAAATATCTTGGGACAATTGATACCAATTGACCTAGTCCCAAACTAGGCAAAGCCTGTACTATGGGTACTAGACAACGGATAAACATACTTATGTAGATAATACTTAATTCATCTTCTTGGGACTGTGTCCAAGGGGACTTCTTTTTTAATTAGACATATTTTAGTTTTTGTAAATTAGTTTTATTTTAAATTTGATTTAGGATAAGCATTTTATTTTATTGTTTCAGTTTAGTTTAGTTTTAGTATTTTATATAAGTAACTATGTTTGTAGATGTAGTTTTGTAACTTAGAAACTAGGTATGTTGTTAATCGCTCTCGCAGACGCCCAAGATACAGGCTCAGCCTAGTTTGGAGTCTGATGGATATTTCCCTTTGTAAAAACTGCTTATCTAAATAAACCATTTGTATTTGTATTTGTAGTTTAATTAAATATTTTGTAGTATTGTGTGTATTCATACTTAAATACATATTAAACAACCAAGGCCCGAGAACAGACATTCGTATTCAACATACAAACATCTGCGCCGACCGGAGATCGAACCCGGGACCTCAAGCTTCATAGTCCGGGTCTCTAACCACTAGGCTATCCGGTTGAGGACATAGAATAGGATTCAGGTTCAGGTTGAATTAGTATATTTATGTCTTGAGACACTGCGGTATTTGGGACGAAAATATGTCGCGTAGCGTACTGCCCAGCCGAGATGCCTTACAAACGCACACTGCAAAAGCCTCATAAAAAAAACTCAGAATAGGATTCAGGTTCACGTTGAATTAGTATAGTTATGTCTTGAGACACTGCGGTATTTGGGACGAAAATATGTCGCGTAGCGTACTGCCCAGCCGAGATGCCTTACAAACGCACACTGCAAAAGCCTCATTAAAAAAACTCAGAATAGGATTCAGGTTCACGTTGAATTAGTATAGTTATGTCTTGAGACACTGCGGTATTTGGGACGAAAATATGTCGCGTAGCGTACTGCCCAGCCGAGATGTCTTACAAACGCACACTGCAAAAGCCTCATTAAAAAAACTCAGAATAGGATTCAGGTTCACGTTGAATTAGTATAGTTATGTCTTGAGACACTGCGGTATTTGGGACGAAAATATGTCGCGTAGCGTACTGCCCAGCTGAGATGCCTTACAAACGCACACTGCAAAAGCCTCATTAAAAAAACTCAGAATAGGATTCAGGTTCACGTTGAATTAGTATAGTTATGTCTTGAGACTCTGCGATATTTGGGACGAAAATATGTCGCGTAGCGTACTGCCCAGCCGAGATGTCTTACAAACGCACACTGCAAAAGCCTCATTAAAAAAACTCAGAATAGGATTCAGGTTCACGTTGAATTAGTATAGTTATGTCTTGAGACTCTGCGGTATTTGGGACGAAAATATGTCGCGTAGCGTACTGCCCAGCCGTGATGCCTTACAAACGCACACTGCAAAAGCCTCATTAAAAAAACTCAGAATAGGATTCAGGTTCATGTTGAATTAGTATAGTTATGTCTTGAGACACTGCGGTACTTGGGACGAAAATATGTCGCGTAGCATACTGCCCAGCCGAGATGCCTTACAAACGCCCACTGTAAAAGCCTTAAAAAAAACAGCCGATAAACAACCACAGCATAACAATTATAGCTCTATTTATCGGTATTTCCGGTGAAAAACGCAGCCGGAAATAGCAGCAACGCTGGCTTCCGGTCGCGACAGGAAGCTCGCGTGTCCACAGTAATGGCGGTTTCCGGTTGGCGTCATTAAAGCGCCATGGAGCTTATGTTATGAGCTTCTACATGGCTTTTTGCGTAGATGGGAGGGAGGGATAAAGTTTTGCGGGTGGTAGGACCTCGTGCAAGGTCTGTCCGGATCGCTACCACCATCTTACTCGCTAATCCTGCCGCTAATTGTGATGCTGTTGTGTTCCGGTGTGGAGCGTATGACTGCCCATAGACACCATCAGGTGACCCAGTTGCAAGTTTGCCATGCTCGTCGTATAAAAAAAAATTGAGATGAAATCCCTACTAAGTTTGTAATTAATCGTTTGCTTTATTCATTAATCTATACCTACAAAACAGTACCGTGACTGACTGACTGACTGACAGACAACACACAGCCTAAACCACTGGACCTAGAGACTTGAATTTTGGCAACCTTTCTTAATTTTTGTACCTTGAGCATTCTAGAGGTGCACTAAGAAGGGATTTTTCGAAATTCCCACGGGATAGGGAACTAGCCCATTTTGAAATATTTCACTGGGGCAAAGCCGCGGGGCATAAGCTAGTTAATCTATACCCTACAAAACAGTACCGTGACTGACTGACTAACAGACAACGCACAGCCTAAACCACTTGAATTAGAGACTTGAAATTTCGCAAACGTTTACTTTGAGTATCCTAAAGGTGCACTAAGAAGGGATTTTTCAAAATTCCTACGGGTTAGAGAACTAGCCCATTTTGAAATATTTCACCGGGGCAAAGTCGCGGGGCATAAGCTAGTATTAGATAAGATGACTTCTTCGGCCTCCATCAGGCAATCTTCCTCCGTGTATTCGTTCAACGAAAGTTTGAAGATGTGGCTCCCTCCTTCTCCTTAAATATTTGGGTAATCTTTATTTTTTTATTGAAAGAGGGAGGTAAACGAGCAAGTGGGTCACCTGATGGTAAGTGGTCACCGTCACCATGCAACCGCCGTGCACCAGCAACCCCAACAGAGTCACTAGTCCGTTGCCGCCCTTTAGGAGGAAAAGGGATAGACGAAAGTGGGATCGGGCCTCCGGTACTCTAACTGGCCGAACGATACGCAACAGTGCCCTAAGCACGACTTGTCGAATCCTGCGTTACGTTACGGTTATCGTATCGAGATCGAGAAATCTCGTACAAATTTTAGTTCCAAATACGCTCACGGGCGGGCGCTGTTCCAAACGTCATACAAACTCGTTATAGTTTACTATTCGATTTTACGTGACGCAGGATTCGCCAAGTCGTGCTTAGGGCACTGCAGTGCTGTTGCTTCACGCCGATTTTCTGCGATTTCATATTGTGTAAGTATGTTATTTATTGTATGTGTATGTATATTATACAGGTATATAAAGCATTAAAACAATTAGATCCTAAATTTGGTTGTGGGTAGATAATTATAAAATTATTCATATTCCCCATTATAGGCCGGCAACGGACTAGTGACGACTCTCTTGGGGTTGCTGGTTCTCATGGGTGGCGGTGATCGCTTACCATCAGGTGACTCGCTTGCTCGTTTGCCTCCCTATTTCGATTCAATCAATAACTTGCGTATAGGCACCTAACTAACTTATTCTAAGTTTTCCTATGACAAGAGAAGGCAGATAACTTATACTTCCTTTATTAGCAGGGTTCGGATATTTTCATAGTGTACTAAAATGAAAGTGAGTCGTAGAAAGAGCCGAAATGATCGCCACAATTCAACTAAACTGATTCATTCAATTAATCCCATAATTATATAGATTACATACATTGTTTATTACATTATATATATTTCCAGTGTGTGTGTATTTATTACCACCACTGTAATCAGTTACACCTATGTTTGCAAATAAATCACTTTGACTTTGACTTTTGACTTTTAATGTCTAGTTAAGATAATTTATATTTAAGTCGTCAAGAGTAAAAAATAACATGAAATAATATTAGGTATAGATATTGTTTTACACATATCTCATACAAATTAAAACCAAAGTAATTAAATGTCTTTCGTGATAAAAATATTTTCCACTCACAGTTTTCGCCAAGAATGTAACTAACGCAGACTTCCTTAGTGATACCATAATCCCGAGTAGCCAACATAATGTATATATGTTACGTCCATTGAATACGAGCGGCTTAGTATGAGTCGTGGTTTAATATGTCGGCTGTTGCCCTCAAGACATAAGGGTGAGGCACAGAGATAGCAATGTTATAGCTGAGAAATCGACTAGACTAGAGCATCTAGGCATAGAGCATCTATCTTCAACGACCAAAAAAGTCTCGATAGCGTTCGCGTTAACGTCTGAATTACTATGGGCGAATTGGCAGAGCCACTAGTGGCACGTATCGACAATAGCTGCTTAGCGGAGTAGCGAATATTTTTTTATACGATAAGGAAGGCAAACGAGCAAGCAGGTCACCTGATGGTAAGTGATCACCACTGCCCATAGTCACCCTCAACCCCGGGGTTTGTAGATGCTTCTTGTGCCTGTGATTTCCTCGGCTGTCTTACTCTCCACACCGGAACACTTCACATCGTTCGGTGCAAACATATTGTATTGTTAAATAATATAGCTATGTGTTCCATTGTATTCTATTCCTTTAAATGTACTGTTTCATCTTTCTGTATGTGTCGAATGTATGTGAATAAATATTTCTCTCTCTCTCTCTCTCTCTCTCAACACAACAAGAGGCAGGATTGATAAGATGGTAGTAGCAATCCGGACGGACTTCGGACAAGTTCCTACCACCCGCAAAAGATCATTGACTTGTCAATACCAAGACTTCGGGTTAGCTCTTGAAAACTTCCGAACCAAAAGACCACAAATTTGCAAAAAAGACCACTAATCGAGAGTCAGTCAGTCTTAGTTGGTTGAACGACAGCGCTATGACGTATGGCTGTCATCGAAAAATGCCGTGTTGTACTGGGACACATTTTTCGTGTGTACAATGTAGCCCGAAGAATTGCGAAAATTAAGTAGCTGTGGGTGGGGCATATAGCTCGCAGAACTGATGGCCGATGGGGTCAGAAGGTTCTCGAATGGCGTCCACGGACCGGGAGACGAGCTGTCGGAAGGCCTCCAACAAGATGGAGCGACGACCTGGAAAAGATCGCGGGACCGCGGTGGATGCGGAAAGCACAAGACCGGTCTGAGTGGAGAGCTTTGGGGGAGCCCTATGTCCAGCAGTGGACGTCAATCGGCTGACATGATGATGATGATGACATTTTTCATGAATTCTGTACTAAACCTAAACTCCATGGTGTTAATAAGTCAACGCCAAAGATGCTAACATTACGAACCTACGGAAACATTAACGAAATTAATGATCACACCACCTCGTCGTCCGCAACAAATCATTTAATCACAAGGGCAAAAAACACCTCATTAACGTCCAGCAGCACCGGCAAAGGAAATCATGTCGTTATTGTAATCATTGGGGAAGCACAATTGGATGTTGACAAACATCCGCTCGATATGGTTAACGAGCGCTCGACAATTTGTCACGTGGTTTACACATGGTGGTTGAATAGTCTAGTGGAGTAATTGACTTTTTAAATGGTGCGTTGACAATTATACGCCGACCGACAATACACTCATGGCATAAGAAGAATGTTAGTGTAGAGTAACTTAGGTATAATATTAAATAAAATGAAAATTGTTTTATTACAACTAATAGAAATCGGCTATTGCAATGTACAAACATGACAAATAAACACACACGGTTCTAATACAATTTTTATGTCTTTTAAATGGTTTTTAGGGTTCCGTACCTCAAAAGGAAAAACGGAACACTTTGTTGTCCGTCTGTCTGTCTGTCTGTCTGTCTGTCAAGACCCTTTTTCCTGGAACGCATGGAGGTAGCATGCTGAAATTAATATCAAATACTCAAGCCTGCGGTCCCTTGAAGCTGTAAAAAAAACTAGCTTCCAAGTCAACGCAATCAAAAGATTCAGTCATTAAAAAGCTATTTCCATACAAATTGCCGAAATCCGAAAACCTAAAGGGTACTTCCAGTTGTCCTAGAAACTTGAAATTTGGTGTGAAGGTAGCTCTTATAGCACAACCACTCAGAAAAGTCTCAAAATCTTAAATTTTTATGTCCGTCTGTAGATTTCGCAGACCAGTATAAGTTGACCCCACACTGCGTACATTTTGCTTAGGAGTAGGGCTCTGCTAACACTGGCCGTCTTAAAACACTAGGGAAAAGCGTTAAAATCTTTCTACGGAACCCTCGTGCGGCGAGTCCGACTCGCACTTGGCCGGTTTTTTTATTTATAACGATATCCAATTTTAGGATATCCGTACGTCAAAAGAGTGTACTTTGTGGGTAGGACCACAATAGAGAGATCTCTCTCCATTCAGTGCCCTAAGCACGACTTGGCGAATCCTGCGTCACGTAAAATCGAATAGTAAACTATAACGAGTTTGTATGACGTTTGGAACAGCGCCCGCCCGTGAGCGTATTTGGAACTAAAATTTAGTATGAGATTTCTCGATCTCGATACGATAACCGTAACGTAACGCAGGATTCGACAAGTCATGCTTAGGGCACGGATGTTATACCTGGGGACCGAAGTCCGAAGGAAGGCAGTTGGAAGTGTATTTATGCAACCGACTTCGGAAACTTCGTTAGCGCCATGTAGAACAGAAAACTGCAAAGTACGTTCGATGACTAGATGGCGCTGGGAGTCGTTAGAAAGTCTAAGTTGGTACTCTTACTGGATGACAGATGGAGCTAGGGTCGCTACAACTTCATTAGACATCTGTCACTACTTTTTCATCAATATAATGAATCCAAGGTAGAGGCATGTAGAGGTGAATTTAATGAAAAAGACAGAACTACAGAATATTTGGTGAGTAAGAGACATTGCTAACAAAAGTAAGGGACGTCTATTTTCTTAAATAGCCGATTAAATTATTTAAATAAAATGTTACACAGGTAAAAAGAACACTAAATTACAAGATTATTGTGTAAAATCGAATCCGAAAAAGGTTAATAACAAAAAAGTTAAGGGCGATTTAGTCCAATATAAAACTTTGTCGGCATCTCCTGAAAAATCGTATTTTATCCCTTACCTTAAGAGGCTTCCCAGAGAGGGTGATCTTGAACGTTTCTTCTTCTAAACAAACTTCTACTATACAACTTCGTTTTAGTGACGACATCTATTAAATATCGGTCTAACTTCATTTTTAACCGACTTCAAAAAAAGGAGGAGGTTCTACTTTCCACTGCATTTTTTTTAACCGACTTCAAAAAAAGGAGGAGGTTCTACGTTTCACTGTATAATTTTTTTTTTTTATGTATGTTCATCAATTACTCCGTCAATTGTAGACCGATTTTAATTTTTTTTTTTATTTGAAAGGGTATACTCCTGAGGTGGTCCCATTGTCACCAAGTCATGATCTGATGATGGGATCCCAGGGAATTTGAGGGCAACCCTCAAATTTTACAGGCACGTACTATGTGTTTCATATATTTTCTAAGGTTATTCAAGTATTCATTCAAAGAATATTCCGCTCGCACCGCACCGACTTCATATTTCAGCTGCTTAGTGCTAGGCCATAAGACTTTAGGCTTTAGTTTCTGTTGTCCGAAATAAACGCATTTTATTTTATTTATTTATCATTATTTTAGAGGATTATTTTACGTTTTTTTTCTAAGGTTTTTTTTTTTGAAGGTGGTTTTACTTTTTTGTTATACGCAGTGTTATCACAAATAACTCGTCTTTTCGAAAAAAAAATCGTTCAGAATTCGCACCGAATAACTCTTTTTTTTTAATATTGTAAATAAAGGCTTGTGCCCAGCAGTGTGGTGTAAATAGGCCAATGATGATGATAGTGATAATGATGACTATAAAAAAGGTAATCTAATAATGATAAGCGTAGAACTCCTAGCCTATTAAATTCTCTATACATTGGTGTATGTCACAAGTCAAAGTAAATTATGCTTATAATGTATAGTGACAGAATATTAATTGCGACTTGACTTACTTGTGACGCAGATATCATAAGTATTCAATATGAATAAATACATGCGAAACGTTACAAATGAAATAATACGAAACAAGTTAAGAATTTATAGATACTTAATGTGTTTATATATTTTGTTTTTATCGTTTTAAAAAATGTACAGAATGGCTTTAAAAAGCAGCCATTTCAGCGTCTGGCTCAGCCCCTTAATTGAGCCTACGGTCGACGATATAATAGTACGAAACCGCTTAGCTTCCAGTAGAAAGCGCGCCTCACACCCTGGTCTACATGTGAAATGTTCCGTCGTATGTGAAAATATTATTAAGTACGGATTGTAATGCTTCATTACGAGCACTGCTGCGCATTTTAATCAAGGCTGAAAGCGCGTCATTACTAACCGTTATTGCAAACTGTGTTTGCTTGTGTGACGTCTTGGTTTTGGCGGATTCGTTGGTGGCTAAATATCTTCTTCTTAGTTACGTGTAGCAAAAGTGATTCACACGCGACCACACCTCTGTAAGACAGCTACATCTATGCGACAAATGTATGGTTTAAAAAAATAATGCAATAACTTCACCCCCACACGAACAACATAGTCATCCCATTACCCAATTATCACCACCACCGCCGCACTGTTTGTACTCTGACGCGTTTCGTGATCTCTACGAACCCTCTCAAGGAATGGAATAGGTGGTAATTAAATGGATCGTCGCTTTGCCTCACGATTCGCGTTATTTTAGTTATTCATTTTATACGTCGGGTCCTGTTGTATGGTTGAATTTTTTTGTCATATCGTGTGTTTGTCATAGTCGATATCACATTATTTTTTTTCTCTGAAACCGTAAAACAATCATAATTTTTCTAATGGTCACCTTGTAGAACTTTAAAGGTGAGGTTAGGTTTGTTTTATAATAGTCCTAAAGAATTAATCGTTTCCGGGGAAAAATAGTTAAGACTAGTGATAAATTATGACAAATTACATTATTACTTTCAACCGTATAGGAGAAAATTATAAACCCGTAATAATTATTATTTTACAAAACGATTTTTTCCTTTTCTTTACTGTAGGTACCTACTTGTGTGTAGGTAGTTGAAATTTGATTAGGTAAGTGATCGTCAATCATACCGTATATATGCACATTATAAATTTTAACCGTCTGTAACTAGCAACACATATGCACATTATAAATTTTAACCGTCTGTAACTAGCAACACATATGCACATTATAAATTTTAACCATCTGTAACTAGCAACACATATGCACATTATAAATTTTAACCATCTGTAACTAGCAACACATATGCACATTATAAATTTTAACCGTCTGTAACTAGCAACACAGGAGTAGATAAACGGAACAGAGTTAAATGTTCTTAAGAGCGTGCAAAATTGTTACCTATTTTGGTAGGGTTGTCACTATAGGTTAAGACAAATCAAACAAAACATTTGTTAAATAGTTTTGGTGTTCAGTATGATAGAATACTTTATAAATTACTTACCCTAGTAAATTTCTTTTCATAATTTTTGTTTTTTAATAATGTATATGCACATAGTTTTTTCAAGTAATCTAACGGGAAACACTCACAGGGCATATCAAATTTACAATCTTTAATACGTTTTAAGTATTTCGTTGCCAACATTGACAATATTTATTTCAAGATCGAAATATTCGCGAAAGTTTTGCTGGAGCAATTCAACAAATACGATAAAATTATCAGGAGGTAGAATTAAAAATACCCATTTGTACTTTACCGTCATTAAAATAAAATATCACGTTTTTACATCAAAATATTCAAATTTGCAACTAACAAAACAAATAACGTGCGTCGCACCGACCCTGAGATTGTCCACTGGCTGTGCCAGCGTTAACCGGTTTCGCCGCGTACGCGACAAGCGGCCAGTGGTCACGCACACATGCCCCGCGTGCTTATTTATAGTAGTGCAACCGATTCGCGCGGTTGTATGGACATTATTTTCTGTTCCGTTTATGTACTCCTGTGCTAGCAACTCAAGAGGGGCGCTATTAGCAAAGACGCTCGATAATTAATGCAATAAATATATCGAGCGTTAGCCTAATTAAACCCCAACTCAATGTTTCCCCCGCGAATTCCGATGAGGCTATTTCAATGTAATTGGTTTTGTAATGAGTTGAAATAGATAGTGATATATTTAAGAAGGGATAAAATCGGATTGTACGCTTTATAAAGATTTCAAAAGACAAAGAATTGTTAGAGACTTTATGGGCAAGTGTTATGTAATATTTACCTTATGATAATAATGGCTAGACCCCGGATTTTTGTTGTAATGACGTCATCATTTGTTTACATGCAACATGACGGTTATTATCATAGCGTTACCTACATAAGATACTTAAAATGATTTACATAAGATTTACACTAATTAAGAACTAATGACACGCAACTCTCACTCATACTGCATTCTTTCTAGCTGCCTTCTCCATTCCATCTCCAGTCTCGCTATCTTGGTCACAAGCAGATCACACTGAGGCGCTGCCGCAAGTACCGCGTTGAGGAGCGCTCTAGCGCGGGGGAGCGGCGAGGGAATAATAGGGTAGGTTGGGGAGTCAACGGAACGGTGGCAATTAATACGAAAAACTAACGGTTTTTAATGAATTTTTATAACTAAGAATTTACGACAGAAATTAGGCCTAGTAAATTGATCAATATTATATTCTGGCATATTACTTTAAAATATACATTTGTGATTTTAATTGGCTTTGGACAAACAAAAAGTGAGCCAGTTTAATGTACAAATGTATGGTTTTAACATGAGACTACCGTGAAACTCAATTATAGTGAAATAAAACTGATCACTCACGTATGTAAGTCGAGTTTACCCCGACATGCTTCGTTGTGATTCTTAGTCCTTCCTCTAAGAGCGTACGTGCCCCAGATGACGAGTGTGCGTCTTGCTGCCGCTGGGTCGCGCGCTCTCAGAAGAAGGACTACGAATTAATCACAAGCATGTCGGGCTAAACTCGACTTATATGCGTGAGTGATCCGTTTCAGTTCACTACAAATGTATGGTTTGCATATACAGAAAGATAATGAAAAATGTACCAGGTATTTTTAATCGTGAATGTCTAGTTATTAAAATTTAATCAGTTAAAAACCGTTAGTTTTTCGTATTAATTAACATCGTTCCATTTACTCCCCAAACTATCCTATTGTGACGTTATTGCGACAAAAATCCGGATAAAATGCCCATTTTCTGATTTTGGTTTGTTAAATTTAAAAACATAATAACATTTACATAATTTACTTAAAAATGATTTTGCTGTTCGGTTTTTACAGGGGTGATTATACGATTTAATTTATTGTAATCATTATTAATGATAATGAGAACTACTAATGAAAGCAAAAAAAATAGGCCGACTTCAAGCTAGACCTAAACTTCCACCGATCAGTTTTTTTTTCTATGTATATCAACCGTATATTCAAAACAAATAATTATACATTTTATTCCTACTTATATCTATATCCTTGATGTGTCTAATGGGAAAAATTAGCGGAAGGGGAGGCCTTTGCCCTGCAGTAAAAAACAAGTTAGTCTATAAAAGTGTAATTTTGCTATGCTGGTAAATAAACGTCACAAAAATGTTTAAAAATAAACACAATTTTTATTTCAAATAAAGTAAAAATTACCGACATGACAACGATGATCGAATTATTAAAAAAAATCCATCGTAATAATAATAATTGCCATATAGTGGCAAACTGTTACAAAAATGTTTTCTAAATAAAAAAAAGCAAAAAGGCATTCGCCAGGGGACACCCGGGTTTGAACCGGGGACCTCTCGATCTGCAGTCGAATGCTCTACCACTGAGCTATATCCCCGACGACTGAAGGTGCGAAATCATGCTATACAAACCCATTGTCTTAGTTTCTGACGTCACAACCCAGTTGTTTGGTTGGTATCTTTTTACGTTCTAACCGATTGCGATAAAAGGAAGTTACACTATTATACTTTTAAAGAATAGGTAGAAAAATTATAATGCGCGACCAGAATTATACTTAAATACTAAACTTATACTTAAAAGTAGGTCTGTACGATCAAGTGCCAGAATAAGTAGGTATCGAATTAATTAGACGACCGGATAGCCTAGTGGTTAGAGACCCTGACTATGAAGCTTGAGGTCCCGGGTTTAAATCCCATAAATTTGTATGAAGAATATGAATGTTTGTTCTCGGGTCTTGGATGTTTAATATGTACATAAGTATGTATTTATCTATATAAGTATGTTTATCCGTTGTCTAGTACCCATAGTACAGGCTTTGCCTAGTTTGGGACTAGGTCAATTGGTGTCAAATTGTCCCATGATATTTATTATTATTTATTTAATCCACCACAACAGTAAAATCACAACCTTCATTCGCTGACCTATGAGGCATGGGACATATTTTTGTGTAAGTTGTATGCACCCATATCTGTAAACTTGACGGCACTAAAATTTTAGATTTCAGACCGTGTTACATAAAAATGAATGTTATTTTCAATTATTTTCTGTTCGCAAAATAAAGAGTAACTAAGCATCGTCTAAAACCATTACAAATTTAAAGTTACAAGTTCTGACATAAGCAGCTGTGACGGACAGAGGGTCGAGCACGACTTTACGAATGCTGCGTAACGTTACGGTTATCGTATCGAGATCGAGAAACCTCATACTAAATTTTAGTTCCTAATGCGCTCACGGGCGGGCGCTGTTCCAAACGTCATTCAAACTCGACAACGTTTACTATTCGATTTTACGTGACGCAGCATTCGTAAAGTCGTGCTCGACCCTCGGGCATACTTATTGTCTAATGCCATTAAGTACTCATAAACGTCACTCAAGCCTCCCATTAGTTAAAATAGATTATGTCTTCTTGTTACTAACGGAAATGTCAATGTGACAAAAAAGTACAAACTAACTTTAGCTAAATTTTAGTTAAAACAGGTTTATGAATTATAGGGTAACTCGCTCGCAATCAGCATCGTGTTCATTTTGTATGGGCTGACAATTGGTATCGGAAACACCTAGGTCACAGTCACAGTCGTACAAAAACTGACATTTAAATCCGATGACGAGTGTCAAAATAACGCAATAGGGCCTCGGGTCACACCATAAGGGTTCCTTTCTATCCGATTTCAAAAAAAGGAGGAAGTTCTCAATCCGTCGGACTATTTTTAAAAGGAAAAAACGGAACCCTTGTAGGATCACTTTGTTGGCCGTGTGTCGGTTTGTCTGTCTGTCTGTTATGACACTTTTTCTCTGGAACGCGTGGAGGTAGCATGCTGAAATGAATACCAAATACTCAAGCCTGCAGTCCCTTGACGCTGTGAAACTCAAAAGGTACTGTCATTAAAAACAATACACTTTTTTTCTTTGGGCAGTCGTGCAAAAAGGCTGTTTCCATACAAATTGCCGTACCCAGAAAACCTAAAGGGTACTTCCAGTTGTCCTAGAAACTTGAATTTGGTATGAAGGTAGCTCTTATAACACAACCACTCAGAATATTCTCAAAATCTTACATTTTTATGTCTGTCTGTAGATTTCACAGTCCAATATAAGATGACTCCACACTGCGTACATTTTGCTTAGGAGCAGGGCTCTGCTAACGCTGAACTTCTTAAAACACTGGGGAAAAGCGTTAAAATCTTTCTACGGGACCCTCGTGCGCGAGTCCGACTCGCACTTGTGCGGTTTTTTATTACCATTTTGGTTCGAATCCCTAAAAATGCACATCCTTTTTTTTGCAGTGTCATCGACCCCGTTGTAGAAGTCTGATAGAGTGGCGTTGATTGAAAACCGTATGCTTCGCTGAACCCCGGGAGAGAGGGTTCCGCGGTATGTTTGGGAGTTTTTAATGGACGAAAAAAACTCTTGGGTATGTTTCAACGTTTATCGAACGTTTTACACTTTGACTGAACTAAGCGTCGAAAAAACTATAACATAGAAAAATATGACAACCCCTCCTTTATTTTTATTTTGAAGCCAAATATCACAAAAATGGATAAAGCGATTCAGATGATGCTCATCCGTAAGTAACGTACTTAAGTAATTTCGCACTGAAATTACGAAAAGCTCAAGATGCGCGAGCCGGGACTCGAAACTACGAACCTCTGCTTGAGAGGCTGTATCAAACCCTATAACTTAGAGTTGCTTAGAGATAATAACTTTGGATAATACGGAGTGCAGCCTGCTAGGTGTAAAAGTAATGGACCGAATCTGCAACACCGCCCTGCGCGCCACGACTCAAGTTGCAGACACAGATCAAAGAGCATATAGGCTAAAGTGGGACTGGGCTGGTCATGTTTGCCGCATGCTGGACGAGTTTTGGGCCAAGGTAGCCACCGAGTGGAGTCCCACAAACTCGAAGAGGCGACCTGGCAGACCTAGACGGCAATGGCGGGATTCTTAAAGGACTGGCCGCTGCTAAAGACCGGAAGCAATGGAAGTGTTGGGGGGAGGCCTTTGCTCAGCAGTGGGACAAATTATATTAAGCTAATAATGATAAATAACTTTTATTGTGATAAGGTTCCACCTAAGTTCAAGATTTGGTAAAGTGTTTCGTAAGCCACCTTACATAATTTAACCCTCTTTAAACCTCGAGTCATTTGTGAAGGTCAGAATCAGGTTTAACAAGTTTCAAACCCTTATAATATATTATGATAATATTACACGTACCGAACGAAGCAAAAGTATGGTAATTAGTTGATACTTATTCGTGTGTCTGCCAATTTTGAATTAATAAGGGTTATGCGGGTACTGAAATAAATAAGAGTAAAGCCCTAAGTTTAGCGAGTAAGGTTTTCACTCATTACTAGTTCCAAAAAAAGCCGTGATAGCCTAGTGGTTTGACCTATTGCCTCTGAAGCAGAGGGTCGAGGGTTCAAACCAAACCTCTGAGTTTTTCGGAATTTATGTGCGAAATCACATTTGTAATTTATCATGAGCTTTTCGGTGAAGGAAAACATTATGAAGAAACCTTCACACTCCTGCGAAGCAATTCAATGATGTGTGGGAAGTTCCCAGTCAGCACTGGGCTCGCGTGGGCACTATAACCCAAGCCCTTTCTGTAGCCCATTCTGAGACGATGCCTGTGCCCAGAAGTGGGACGTATAAAAAATGGCTGGCGACATAAAGCAGAACAGACGGGAGGCGCCTTTGGCTTATCTATGCACTTCAATTTTTCTGCCATTTTTTGAGTGGGACGAGGAACACATACGTACAGCACACGTCTACGCTGCTGTCAAAATTTGTTACGTTCCTACAAACGCACACTAAAACACACACACACACACACACACAAATGCCAAAAACACGCACACAATCAACAGACCAAGATCATTTTGGTCAGACTTAATGTTAAAGTTTTGGCAGAGGAGAAATCGAGCGTTAACATCTCCATTCCTTTCCTGCTCTAAGGCTGGCGATGATGATGATGAATTATCACTGTTTACTGATCACTGTCATTATAACTGTTATCGCAGTACACTAAAACTGTTATTGTTGAATGGCAATTGTATTAATATATTAGCTCTAATCTTTGCCTAAGATACAGGATACAGGATACAAAATCCTTGTTTAGGCATTCTAATGTAATTAGCACAAGTTAAGATGTAGTAGGCGTAGCTAATTATGTTGAGCCATTAGTTTAATACCTAGCTATAATAAATCTGTAACGTAACAGTTTTAAATGATTCGCGGTTAATTGCATTAGACATAACTATAAGGTAATCGCGGTCAATATCCCGTTTTCGTTATGTCTAATCTGTAACTTAGTTAACTAAAACCAACTAATACCAGTTTTCTGTAATCTTCTTGTACTGTTTTGTGGTTTTCAATAAAGAATATTTGTATTGTTGTATTGTATTGTAAATACCTACTAACCATTATTAATTTGTTCTGTAATTGTTAAATAAATGATTTGATTTTGATTTGATTTGATTTGAGTAGTGTTTCGGATCCGGTCGATCCGTTTCATTTCACTCCTAAATGCTGAATAATTTAACATTACGAAACAAACATTATTTTTATGCCTTATCTATCTTACAAACTTGGCCTCTACACCACAATTTGTTTTGCAAGCAACATAGTTCCACAGTGGATGGCAAAATAAAACACCCTAACCGACTCTAACAGTCACTTCAACTAACAACTTTAACGACCTTTTAATACAGTTCAAACCTCATTGTTAGCATTTAAGTATGAAATTAAGTTTTTAGAGAAAAAAGTTGGGACGGAAAAAGTATCGTTACTCTGGGGATCGCCATTTTGAGCTTCAAAGTTGGATCGTTTCTTATCAAATAAATTATTACCCACATACTAGGTTGTTGTAGGGCAAGGACCATAAAACCAAGAGGACTGCCAGTGTCTATACGATGTCGCGTTCCTTTGAAATAATAAGCCTGCGGTAGCTAGTTTTACTACGGAGGGTTCTCTGTACCATTCATTTGGTATGACATTCAGACCTCTGGCTAACACAATAGCGAAATGTAAATTAGTTTTTTCTTTCAGTTCATAGATGGCGCTATTGTGTTAGCCAAAGGTCTAAGTGTCATACAAAATGAATGGTACAGAGACCTCTCTATAGTGAAACTAGGTACAACAGGCTCATTATTTTACAGAAACGCGACATTGTATAGCCATTGGCAGTCCTCTTGGTTTTATCGTCCTTATTGTAGGGTAATGGTGTGACTATTTTGACACTCGTCATCGGTTTGAAATGTCAGTTTTTGTATGACTCTGTGAACTGTTTCCGATACCAATTTTATTGTCAGCTCATACAAAAACTGTCAAAATTAACACGATGGTGACGGTGAGTGTGTTAGCTTGCTGCCCCGTATTTCACCATCTTTACAGTTGTCAGTTTTAAATGACAATTCGATCTACATTTCTTTGACAATACGAAGCGCGCTAAAACAAAAGCTCTTCTAGTCGACAGTTGACACAGAATTGTCATTGAAAACTGACATTGCAAAGTTGGTAAAATAGAAGCCTGGCCGCCGTTTCATAAACGTGACAGGTGAAAAATGACAACGACAATTCGTCCTACACTTCGAAGTTAATATGAAGTCTGGTAATACAAAAACTTTTTAAGCCAGTAATCTACACCAAACTGTCGTTGTCATTTGTCACCCGTCACGTTTATGAAACGGGGGGCTGGAGTATAGGATGGATTATTTACAAGTTTGTGATACACACATCACGATCCGTATCACAAAATTATTGATGTGTATCGCCGTACCGTGATAAAACTGGGTCCTTGGTCTCGTAGAAACTACTTACTTACCCATTAGTTCGAAATATGTCTAACCAAACTCCACTTCACTTTGACGACCGAATAGCCTAGTGGTTAGACTCTGACTATGAAGCTTGAGGTCCCGGGTTCGATCCCCGGTCGGGGCAGACGTTTGTGTGATGAATACGAATGCGATTTCTGTGAATGATGAATCCGTTATTTAGAACCCATAGTACAGGTTTTGCCTAGTTTGGGACTAGGTCAATTGGTGTCAATCGTCCCATGATATAAAAAAAAACTTAAGTAGGTATTCCGTTTATTTCACTATAACCAAGGACAATAAAACCAAGAGGACTGCCAATGGCTATACAATGTCGCGTTCCTGTAAAATAATGAGCCTGCTGTAGCTAGTTTCACTATAGAGAGGTCTCTGTACCATTCATTTGGTATGACACCCTTTGGCTAACACAATAACGCCATCTAAGAATTGAAACTAGAGAATTTAGATGGTGCTATTGTGTTAGCCAGAGGTCTAAATGTCATACCAAATACCAAATACAGAGCCCCTCCGTAGTAAAACTAGCTACAGCAGGCTTATTGTTTCAAAGGAATGCGACATCGTATAGACACTGGCAGTCCTCTTGGTTTTATGGTCCTTGCTATAACTGAGTCTAACGAAGAGTTTTATGTTGAATGTTTGTCCTATACTCCAATACTATTACGACTAAAACAATTACTACGAATTAAGTAATATACGAACAATCCTTATTTATTACTGGGAAAAAAACGCGTCCTATCTTACGATTGGAAGCGAGCCAGAAACCCCTGACCTTCGGGTGACCTTCAGAAATTCCAGCCTTAGGGACATTATTTGGGTTACTATGCTGTATACTGTTAGTGTTACTGTAGATATGTTTATCGGTATTTATAGTTGGTTTATCGGAGGTTTGTGTTTCACGGTACTGTGGGCATGTGACACATGGCTATTTGGGTTGATGTAGCTCTAGACTGCTCCTTGGCTGGAGGACTCTTCAATGATAAACCAAGACATTTTCAGTAATATTTAGTTTGTTTGAACGATAAATAAAACATTAGAGATAGGCCACGCATCTTCTCAGCGCTGACATAATGCGGCCCTCACTCATTAGCTGTCATTAGACTGACATATTGTCAAACACCAAGGGATACTAAATCACCTGATCACCTATAATTGCTGGTCCGCGCGCGGTGAAGCAGTGGCGTATCGGCCTATTTTTAACCCTCGACGAAAAAGAGGGGTGAGCTGTGTATCTGTGTATCTGTCTGTGGCATCGTAGCTCGCAAGCGGATCTACCGATTTCGATGCGCTTTTTTTTTTGTTCGAAAGCTAGTTTAATCGAGATGGTTCTTAGCTAAGTTTCATTAAAATCGGTTCACCCGTTTTTGAAATATTGAACTTTGAAATGACAATGTCGGGGGTTTTTCAACTTTTCTAATTGGATTGTATGTAATTGTATTCGCTAAATCATGAAAGTAAATCACTGGGTTTACTTTCATGATTTAGCGAATACACGTATTTCCATTAAGGAGGTGTCAAGGTGTCATTGAGGTTTGCTGTCTTTCAAGACACTTTCCCATTATTAAGAAGAAGACAAAGCCTATTTTAGCTAATGGAGGCTTGAGTGACGTTTATGAATAAAGCCCTTTGCATTCACTATAATTCAAATACCGAACTAACATCATCATCATCTGTGAGCACTCTTCCATGCATAGAATTATTCTTAGCAAGATTTCAGCCCGAAGAATTGCGTTAAGTGGCAGTGGGCGGGGCACATTGCTCGCAAAACCAATGGTTGATGGAGTCAGAAGGTTCTTGAATGGCGTCCGCGGACCGGGAGACGAGCTGTCGGTAGGCCTCCAACAAGATGGAGCGACGACTGGTAAGGATCGCGGGACCGCGGTGGATGCGGAAAGCACAACACCGGTCTGAGTGGAGAGCCGCGGGGGAGGCCGCCAGCCAGCAGTGGACGTCTTGAGGCTGACATGATGATGATGATGATGATGATGATGATGATGAAGATTTCAGTGCAAGTAATGAATTAAACTAAGTATTCGTTGGCGTGATTTATGAACGGAAGAAGGCCAGCATGATACTGTTTTATGGAAATACACTGCTGGTGTTTTAATAAGGAATGACTGTATGTATTGTAAATAAATACGTTGTTGTGCTAGTGATGTAGTGGGCGTAAATCAATACAATTAATCTGAAGTAATCTGAGACACAGGATCATTCTAGTTAAGGCATGTGTGTGTGTTACTCGTCTCATTAACTTTCCTAGACTAGTTGTATCAGTTTGTAAGAAAGTATTCTGAATAAAGATTTTTTTTTTAATCATATATATACCCCGCGGCTTTGCCCCCGTGAAATATTTAGAAATGGGCTAGTTCCCTATCCCGTGTGATTTTCGAAAAACCCCTTAGTGCACCTCTAGGATACTCAAGGTATCATCATCGTCATCAGCCTATTTACGTCCCACTGCTGGGCACAGGCCTCCTCTCAGAATGAGAGGGCTTGGGCTATAGTTCCCACGCGGGCCCAGTGTGGATTGGGAACTTCACACACGCCATTGAATCGCTTCGCAGGAGTGTGCAGGTTTCCTTACGATGTTTTCCTTCACCGAAAAGCTCATGATAAATTACAAATGTAACTCACATACCTTGAGTTTGCCAAATTTCAAGTCTCTAGGTCCAGTAGTTTAGGCTGTACTTTGTCTGTCAGTCAGTCAGTCACGGTACTGTTTTACATGTATAGATAGAAGATAGATGGACGGGCCCTCCGTTACTCGGTTTTTAACCCTTGGCGAAAAAATGTGTCTGTGTATCTGTTTGTGGCACCATAGCTCCCACAGGGATGAAGCGGTTTCGATGCGGCTTTTTTAATCGAAAGCTAGTTTAATCGCGATGGTTCTTAGCTAACTTTCGTTAAAATCGGTTCTCTTATCTTTGAAATATTAAACTTTGAAATGACAACGGCGGGGGTTTTAAATTTTCCAAGTTGGTTATTGTTGCAAATTTTATGGGATTAATTAGAGTGCCAGCGATGTGAGCTGCGCGCACGCTGGTCGATCTCGATGTGTATATTCAACGATAATTATGTTATACTAATATTATAAATGCGAAAGTACCTAACTGTCTCTCTGTCTGTTTGTTACCTCTTCAGAAAAATCGATGTACCAATGTTGATGAGATTTGACAAGAGAGTATAGGTACCTACTCTAGTTGTGATTATTTTTGCAAGTGTAAATAAGTATTCCTAAATTGGTAACTAGGTCTCTTTTAAAACGAGGTTTTAATCACAAATTGTAGAGCACTCAATACACTATAAGTTACCACTCAGTTACAAATACCAATATTTATGTAACTCGTCTTTTTTGTGACTTTAAAAAAAGATGTTTAAGAAAATTATATGGATAATTACATCGTTGCAAACTTTCAAATTGCGATAACTCAAAAAGTTGCTAAGGTGCTCTAGACTAGACACTAGATACGTACTTTCCGTGTATGTAGCCTTCACATATATTATTAATTTCTTGCCTATAACACTTCTTATTAAGTCATTCTCATTGTATATTATTCCCCTACCACTCTCAAAAACTACGTTCCCTTTTATTAAAACACCAAGCATTCGTAGCTCATTCTTGGATGACACAAAGAATGGTTCCGGCCGCGCGTCATCCGAGACAGGCAGACAGGGGAGACGTTATTTCGTTGAGATATATTATATGAGATATATCATTATATCATGTGTAATAAATATATGAGCCGGACGAAGGCTGTATGCCGCTATAAGTGTCAAGAGGCGCTTACGTTGACCATAGCTTAGCTTAGAACTTACAAAGCTGAGCCTCAGTGTAATCTAAGGCCAAAAAAGTTTTTGGAAATCGGCAATTTGTATGAAACTGGCCTTTTTAATTACTGTATCTTTTGAATGCGTTTATTTAGAAGGTTGATTTTTTCACAGCTTCAAGGGACCGCAGGCCTGAGTTTTTGATATTAATTTCAGCATGCTGCCTCCACGCGTTCGAGAGATAAAGGTTCTTGACAGACAGACAGACAAACAGACAGACAGACAAACAGACGGACAACAAAGTGATCCTATAAGGGTTCCGTTTTGTTCCTTTTGAGGTACGGAACCCTAAAAAACCGTCTCGATCGCGTTCGCGTTACGTCTGAATTACTATGAGCACATTAGCAGTGCCACTAGTGGCACGTATCAACAGCAAACAATTCTCATACTACCTATTTGACACTCGTAACGCAAACGCGATCGAGACGTATTTTTGCCCGTGGATTACACTAGACGCTCAGAGCGCCTAGTGTAATCGCCGACCAGGCCAAGAAATACGTCTCGACCGCGTTCGCGCTTAACAATTCTCATACTATTTCACACTTTACCGCAAACGCGATCGAGACGTATTTCGTGCTTTTTTGTTACACTAATAGCACAGAGCGCCTGGTGTAATCGCCGACCAGGCCAAGAAAACGTCTCGATCGCGTTCGCGTTTAACAATTCTCATACTATTTGACACTTTAACGCAAACGCGATCGAGACGTATTTCGTGCTTTTTTGTTACACTAATAGCACAGAGCGCCTGGTGTAATCGCCGACCAGGCCAAGAAAACGTCTCGATCGCGTTCGCGTTTAACAATTCTCATACTATTTGACACTTTAACGCAAACGCGATCGAGACGTATTTCGTGCTTTTTTGTTACACTAATAGCACAGAGCGCCTAGTGTAATCGCCGACCAGGCCAAGAAAACGTCTCGATCGCGTTCGCGTTTAACAATTCTCATACTATTTGACACTTTAACGCAAACGCGATCGAGACGTATTTCGTGCTTTTTTGTTACACTAAGGGCACTGAGCGTCTATTGTAATCGTCGGACAAAAAATACGACTCGAACGCGTTTGCGTTAAAGTGTCAAATAGTACGAGAGTTGTTTGTTGTCGATACGTGCCACTAGTGGCGCTGCTAATTTGCCCATTAGAAATTCGGTGCCCTTAGTGTAATCAAAAAGCACAAAATACGTCTCGATCGCGTTTGCGCTAAAGTGTCAAATAGTTTGAGAATTATTAAACGCGAACGCGATCGAGACGTATTTCTTGGCCTGTGCCCTAAGCACGACTTGTCAAATCCTGCGTCACGTAAAATCGAATAGTAAACTATAACGAGTTTGTATGACGTTTGGAACAGCGCCCGCCCGTGAGCGTATTTGGAACTAAAATTTAGTATGAGATTTCTCGATCTCGATACCATAACTGTAACGTAACGCAGGATTCGACAATTCATGCTTAGGGCACTGGTCGGCAATCACACCAGGCGCTCTGACGTAAACGCGAACGCGACCGAGACGTATTTTTCACACTGGAAACACGACAACATCCGATCCGCGATATTCGCCGAAGACTAGATTCAAAAATAGAACTTTGAATCTCTCTTATTATCGTGTCACTATTTTTAACGTGTTTTTTCCGCATTATACAGGGGGAATACATTTAAACCACCCTTATTCGTGGCCTTGGAAAACTAGGCGTTGTGCCAAAGGGAGAAATGCTACACAAATATCTTATTAGATATACTAGCGTAGATATAAAGAGTTATGCGTTGTGATTGACTTGCAGAACTAAAGATACGCAAATGTGGTGATACAGAGTAAATGCCTACTGGACGCATTTCAAACCCTTGCTAAATGTGGGTATAATCGCAATAATTTAAACGGCACTATATAGCAACATACAATGACAATGCAAAGAAAAATCCGTTAAGCAGCTGGACTTGAACCAGCAACCTCGGTAATCCGTACCACGCTCCACCAATTAAGCTATACTTAACGTTGGTGTACCTAACGAATTTTTCAATGCCTTGTGTTATATTTTTAATTTGGAAGATCTCTCCTCAGCGCCATCTATGAGTAGCTTAATCAAGCGGCTCACCCACTACGGAACTACGGCACTATATAGGCTGAATTTTAATGACCGTCAAGAATTCAGTTAGGGGATGAGAAGTCTAAGTAAGCACCCCTGTGAAGTGTTTTTTTTAAAGCATTGTCCCATACATTCATTGCCACTGCTAGTTGACAATAATGTAGTTACTGGCTCCTATTTCACCACCTTTACAATTGTCAGTTTAATATGACAATTCGAACAACATTACTTTGACAATATGAAGCGCGCTAAAACAAAAGCACTTCAAGTGCACGACCGGATAGCCTAGTGGTTAGAGACTCTGACTATGAAGCTTGAGGTCCCGGGTTCAAATCCCGGTCGGGGCAGATGTTTGTATGATGAATATGAATGTTTGTTCTCGGGTCTTGGATGTTTAATATGAATATAAGTATGTATTTATCTATATAAGTATGTTTATTCGTGGTCTAGTACCCATAGTACAGGCTTTGCCTAGCCTAGTTTGGGACTAGGTCAATTGGTGTCAAATTGTCCCATGGTATTTTTAAGTCAGCAGTTGACACCGAATTGTCATTGAAAACTGACAATTGTAAAGTTGGTGAACTAGGGGCCTGGAGTTTCTTTTTCAAAGTAGGTAGCATCCTGAAATTTATAATATCAAATACTCGGGCTTCTCATCATCATCTCTGAACACAAGCCCTTTCATTTTGATTTTGACTTTCATTCTGAGAGGAGGCCTGTGCCCAGCAGTGGGACGTAAAAATGGCTGGGGATGATGATATAATAAATTCCCTTCCTGTCAAAGAGTATTATGCCATAATAAATGTAGACGTTCAAAGACGGGACGTTTTAAAAAGCGTCAACTAAGATAAGCGGAAACGCTGCCTTCTGCCGTCCGCGCGGATTGACGCCGGAAATGTCCGGTAAGGACACGCCTTGAGATAAGCGGTTTTGTACTTTTAAAATATTCACTGAAACATGAATACCTACATAGAAAAAAAACCAGAAAAATCCCAAGCCCGGGAATCTAACCCATCCGGGTATCCGGATTACACCAAGATTGGCCTATTATTATTATAGGAACAAAAGGTATATACGAAAGATTTTTTTTTACCTATATGCCAATCGTGGTGTTGTAAGGGTAGGCATGCGACAGGGAATGTCGAGGATCTGGGTTCGATTCCTGGGGTTGGCATTTTTCTGGTTTTTTCTGTGTACCTATTTATGGTTCAGTATTTTAAAAGTATTATTGATATTCACGGGAAAATTACCTCTATTCCATTATGGTTGCCTGGTAGGGATCGCTCGTTCGTAGAGGCCGCCCATTGCTACCATGTATTTTCCCTCCTCTCCCTCCCCCTTGTGATATTTCGTGATGTTTTCCGAACATGCCTTTCGAGCCTTACGCGTCGACCGCTGCTCTATGCGGTCTATTTCACTCCAAGTACAAATTTTACAACGAATACCGCCTCCGCCCCGCTACCGTTACCGCTATCACTTCACCCAAGACGTGTCCTTAGCCCGTCCCAATTCTAGCCTCATTTCGGCTGGAGCTTTAAGCTCCGCACACAGCTTTTTTAACGCCAAATTATTTACACCAATGATTGAGTTATTGAGACAGGCCGGGAAATAAATTAAACTCGAAAAAGCTAGCGAGTTTTGTACGATTCTATGAGATTTTAGGGTCCCGTGCCGCGAAAATCGGAACCTTTGTGATTCTCACAACCAATTGACGACCGGATAGCCTAGTGGTTAGAGACCCTGACTATGAAGCTTGAGGTCCCGGGTTCGATCCCCGGTCGGGGCAGATGTTTGTATGAGAGAGAGAGAGAAACATTTATTAACATACATGTATGATGAATACGAATGTTTGTTCTCGGGTCTTGGATGTTTAATATGTATATAAGTATGTATTTATCTATATAAGTATGTTTATCCGTTGTCTAATACCCATAGTACAGGCTTTGCCTAGTTTGGGACTAGGTCAATTGATGTCAATTGTCCCATGAAAAAAAAAAAAAGGTTTCGTATTACAATAGTTTGATAATGTCTCACAACACCAATTATGTAAAGGAGGAATCTGAAAAGCGTTAATTTAATGTTATTTCACATGAAAAAACCATAAAAATATCTATCTATCTGTGAATGATTAATTTATTGTGCACCAATTTACTATAATATTATATTGAAAGATCTTTTACCAGCTTTTTATTAGCTACCTAGATACTCAATTAAATAAATAAACAGCAGCGGCAGGGTTAGCGAGTAAGATGGTGGTAGCGATCCGGATGGACCTCGCACAAGGTCCTATCACCCGCTAAAGCAAAGCCGTGAAGATTTAAAAAACTTGGGGTGCGGAATGTAACTACTTAGAGAGGTATCTCGGATGCTAGGTACTGTTGAACATTTGGAGGTCAAGAGAATATCTTGACTTTTACACCAATTTTATTAACCAAGTCCCAAACTAGGCAAAGCCTGTACTACAGGTACTAGACAAGGGATAAACATACTTATATAGATAAATACATACATATTAAACATCCAAGGCCCGAGAACAAACATTCGTATTCATCATACAGACATCTGCCCCAAACCTTCAAGCTTCATAGTCAGGATTTCTAACCACTAGCTAGACTATCCGATTGTCAAAGCAGTTCATTTTTAGGGTTACTTTGTTGTCCATCTGTCTGTCTGTCTGTCTGTCTGTATGTCTGTCTGTCAAGACCCTTTTTCTCTGGAACCTCCACAGGTAGGATGCTGAAATTAATATCAAATACTCAAACCTGCGGTCCTTTGAAGTTGTGAAAAAAATCAAGCATCTAAGTCAACGCAATCAAAAGATACAGTCATTAAAAAAGTCATTTCCATACAAATTGCCGTTTTTAGAAAACCTAAAGGGTACTTCCAGTTGCCCTAGAGACTTGAAATTTGGTATGAAGGTAGCTCTTATAGTACAACCACTCAGAAAAGTCTCAAAATCTTAATTTTTATGTCTGTCTCTAGATTTAGAGGACCAATATAAGTTGACCCCACACTGCGTACATTTTGCTTAGGAGCAGGGCTCTGCTTACACTGGACTTCATAAAACACTGGGGAAAAGCATTAAAATCTTTCTACGGAACCCTCGTGCGCGACTCCGAATCGCACTTGGCCGGTTTTTTTTAATAAAACTAGATGGCGCTAGGACCCCAACACTTACCTGCCTGTCTATCTTATACGGAACCCTGAGTGCGTGAGTGAGCCTCGCACTTGTTCCAACTTGTTTGCTAAGCTTCAAGTTTCTGAATCATTGGGCAATGCGTTTGAACTTTATTTTTTCCTGCGAATATTTTTTGATGTTAAATTTTACCTCAAGCTTTTTATTTTTTCTGTGAAGAAAAAAACTCTGAGACACATTTGATGCTTAGGTACTCGTGCTTAACCTGCATACAAGTACGTGGGACGCAAGCGGTTAAGGATCGCTTACAGAACCCCAAGCACGAATATTCGAATCCTGCGTCGTTACGCAGGATTCGATTATTCGTTATCGCTATCGAGAAACCTCATACTAAATTTTAGTTCCAAATACGCTCTTACTAGAACGGTGGGGGAGGAGGATTTGACCAACAGTGGACATGGAATTGATGATGATGATAATGATACTCTTTGTTTGGCTACAATAACCTAACCTAACCAACCTAGAAAAGTTGAAAAACCTCTAACATTATCATTTCAAAGTTCAATATTTAAAAAACAGGTGAACCAATTTTAATTAAACTTAGCTAAGAACCATCTTGATTAAACTAGCTTCCGATTAAAAAAACCACATCGAAATCGGTTGGTCCGTTTGGGAGCTATGATGCCACAGACAGATACACAGGTGAAACTTATAATACCCGTCTTTTTCGTCAGGGGTTGAAAAGAAACAAAAAGCGCAACAGGAAAATTCAAAAGCAACAAAATAATTGACACGAGTCTTTCCCACGTCCCACTGTTGGGCCAACTCCGCCCAAACACTCCCAAGTTCGCGCGACGTCGAGTTTTAAAGCCTCGTCCAATAAAGCTTCAAAAATAATTCAAAAGTTGCTTCATTTAAATTACTTAAAAAGTTGCCCCCAAGTTGGCAACAACTGGAATAACTTGGACAATGTTGTCGCGCCCGGCGCCCGCGCCAGTTTAGTTTTAATGTAAAACACGATTGTGTGTGGTCGGCATCATTTTTACAAGCTGAACTTTTTTGAATAAATTTCGTTTCAGGGTTCCGTGGAGTGGGAAGTTTTTTTATTTTTATTTTTTTACGACAAGGAAGGAAAACGGGCAAATGGGTCACCTGATGGTAAGTGATCACCACTGCCCATAGACACCCGTAACCCCCAGAGATGAAGGGAGTCGCTAGTCCGTTGCCGGCCTTTAAGGGAACAATACTCTTTTCTCGAAGGCCCGACGTCATGGTTAGTTGGGAACACCGCTGACGGAGGTTGATTCCACAATTTCACTGTGCGTGGTAGAAAATGTCGATGGAAACACACAGTGTGTAGTAGACTCATCAAGAAACTTCTTTTTAATCCCGACTCAAAAATAGGGGTGTTATAAGTTTGACCTGTGTATCTGTGTACATATCCCGCGGGGTATGCAGATGCGTTACCAACGAGGGCTCAGATGAAATGCCGCTTGTGCCCGTAAATATACCGGCTGTCTTACTCTCCACACCAGAACACAACAGTGCAAGCACTGCTGCTTAGCGGCAGGGTTAGCGATTAAGATGGTGGTAGCGATCCGGATGGACCTCGCACAAGGTCCTATCACCCGCTAAAGCAAAGCCGTGAAGATTTAAAAAACTTGGGGTGCGGAATGTAACTACTTAGAGAAGTATCTCGGATGCTAGGTACTGTTGAACATTTGGAGGTCAAGAGAATCTCTTGACTTTTTATCTATCTGATAGGTAAAAAGCCGTGATAGCCTAGTGGCTTGACCTATGGGCTTTCGAGCAGAGAGTCGTGGGTTCGAACTCCGCTTGCACCTAGTTTTTCTGAATATTATGTGCGAAATGACTATCATGAGCTTTTCGGTGAAGGAAAACACCGTGAGAAAGCCTACGTACTCGTACGAAGCAATTCAATGGTGTGTGTGAAGTTCCCAATCCGCTGGGTCCACGTGGGAACCATAGCACAAGCCCTCTCGTTCTGAGAGGAGGTCTGTGCCAGTGGCGGGACGTAAAAAAGGCTGGGTATGTGATGTGATGGATAAGGTAAGTTGGATGACAAACAAGATACATGAAAACAGAAACAGATGAAAACAAGTACAGTCAACAAACAGTACGGTTGACATGAAAGTTTATATTTTAGAGGTATTTACTCAATAATAATAATATTATCATGGGACAAATTGACAACAATTGACCTATAGGCAAAGCCTGTACTATGGCTACTAGACAACGAATAAACATACGAGTTCTAAAGATATAAAGACATACGTATTCATCATAATAACTAACATCTGCCTCGATCGGGGATTCTAGGTTCGTTTAATCGTGAAACAATTTTTTTTTTAATTTTTCGCCTATAAATAAGTTAAAATTAATAAAATATTTCCTAAACTTGTTAGGTACAATAAAAGTATTGTATCAAACAATCCCTCCAACCCCAGGGGCGCACAACCCAAACAGCAACGCACTCTTTATTATTCCATTCAAATGCAGTTCATTTGCGGGATTGTGCCAACTTTTGTACGAAAAAAAAAAGTTTTATTTCATTAAGCTTTTACCGTAAAAGCTCGGGAAAGTTTGTACAATGCGTCGCGATATGCAAAACGGCTTTTCGGAATTCGGTGAAAAATGTGCCGTTTAAAGTCCTTGTTTAGAGTAGAAATTTGTTGGTTTACAGCTGTTTTTATTACCGACTCAACTTTGAAAAGATTTTTTTTTACTATGAAACAGCTGTGGGCTAATTTAGCAAAACATTTTTTCATGTTGCAACTGCAACGAATAATACAAACCATTTTTTAAAGTGCGCACTTTAAAAACTGAACATTACGAGTATATTGAAAACAGTTAATGCTGCTAAGCGGCACCGTTGTCTTCCGATATGAAATAGAAAATAGAAATAGAAAAATACATTATTCAGCGTACACAATTGGTAAGTATAATAAAAAACAATTAAAAGAAGTGGACAATGACGTTGAACAGGATCCCTCTCAGCATTGTGCCGCGGCTGGGGCCACGGCGCTGGTTTTCAGAGGGACCCCGATTTAAAACTAAACCTTAATACAAGACGAAAAAAACAATGTGGAGAGTCAGACAGCCGAAGAAATCACAGGAACAAGACGCATTTCATCTTAGCCCTCTGGGTTGGCAACGCATCTGCAATCCCCTTGAGTTACAGATGTCTATGGGCCATCCATGGGTGACCAACTTGCTCGTTTGCCTACCTTATCTACACCTATACAACCGTACCGAGACTGACTGACAGACAACGCACAGCCTAAGCCACTGGACCTACAGACTTGAAATTTAGCGAACATATACCTTAAGTATCCTAGGGGTGCACTAAGAAGGGATTTTTCGAAATTTCTACGAGATAGGGAACTGGCCCATTTTGAAATATTTCACACGGGCAAAGCAGGCATAAGCTATCGCATAAAAAAAATCTTTTAACTCCGTTTGACCTAACAAAAGGTTAAAAAGTCCATTGTAACAAGTTGACACATTTTTATAAATTAACCTGAAACATGCTTATCATCGTTCACGATAAATTATTATAGCCATTGTCCGTTCTATTGATGTTTTCAACTTTGGGTTATTGTTGAAAAATAAAGTGTACTCTGACCTTTGTGTCCAGGCAATTTATTTGCTTTGAATTGTCCTCTCATAGACCTGATAAAACGAAAATGATTAATTATTGTACAAGCATGTATGAAACCTGTAGTATTTTTTTTTTTAACCGACTTCAAAAAAGGAGGAGGTTCTACGTTCCACTGTATGTTTTTTTTTAATTTTTATGTGTGTACATCGATTACTCCGTCTGTTGTTAACCGATTTTAAAAATTCTTTTTTTATTCGAAAGAGTATACTCCTGAGGTGGTCCCACTGTCACCAAGTCATGATCTGATGATGGGATCTCAGGGAAATCGAGGGCAACCCTCAAATTTTATAGGCACGTATCATGTGTTTCATATATTTTCTAATGCTATTCAAGTATTTGCGTCCGGTAATTATCATCTCATGTTGACGAGCTGATGATGGAAGGTACAACTCTTTAACGGTTAGGAGTTGGAGGATAATTCTGAAAATGTTAAATCAACGTAAAATTGTGAAATAAAAATCTTTTAACAAAAAAGTAAAACCGCCTTCAAAAAAAAACCTTAGAAAAAAAAACGTAAAATAATCCTCTAAAATAATGATAAATAAATAAAATAAAATAAAATGCGTTTATTTCGGCCAACAGAAACTAAAGCCTAAAGCTTTATGGCCTAGCACTAAATAGCAGAAATATGAAGTCGTTGCTTCATTCAAAGAATATTCCGCTCGCACCGCACCGACTTCATATTTCTGCTACTTAGTGCTAGGCCATAAAACTTTAGGCTTTAGTTTCTCTTGTCCGAAATAAACGCATTTTATTTTATTTTATTTATTTATCATTATTTTACATTAGATCGTTTTAAAGTCAATTCGAATGTATTTTTTCTTCTGCACACATTAATTCTATAAAAACTTTCAACTACCGTTGTCAGTAGGCATAATTACTATACCACAAGGCTTTACGATGTATTCGATAATTTAGAGGAAAGCAATGAAAACAAAAGAGTTATTAATAATATATAATAATATATAAATAGAGTTAGGCAGGACTCCAAGTAGAGAAATCTCTCAGGCAGATTTTACCCTGGGGACCGAAGTCCGAAGGAAGAGAGTTGGAAGTTCCATTTATGCATCCGACTTGAGAAACTTCGTTAGCATTAGGGCGATGTAGAACAGTGATGACGATATGCGTGTTGTGCTAGGGTCACTACAAGTTCATTAATCAATCATCATCATCATCATGTCAGCTGAAAGACGTCCACTGCTGGACATGGCCTACCCCAAGGCACTCCAACTCAAACCGGTCTTATGCTTTCCGCATCCACCGCGGTCCCGAGATTTTTAACAGGTCGTCGCTTCATCTTGTTGGAGGCCTACCGACAGCTCTTCTCCCGGTCCGCGGACGCCATTCGAGAACCTTCTGACCCCATCGGCCGTCAGTCCTGCGAGCAATTAATATTTAAGTAAATGTTAAAGGAACCTAATAAAACACATTTATTGTAATAACAAAAGCAATTTATAATGCCCTTAAATCCACGCTAAAACTAACTAAACCTGGTATCAGATTTGAATCAGAATTGTTACACATTAAATTACAATAGATTTGATTGGTACTAGGTTTAGTCAGTTTTAGCGTGGATTTAAGGACATTGTAAATTGCTTTTGTTATTACAATAAATGTGTTTTAAAGGATTGCGTATGTTTAGTTAATTTCAATATAAAATTTCGTAACTTGACATTGCGGATGAATGAATAAAGCAATATAAATCGAATGGCACCAAATTACAAGACCAACTAACAGACGCATACAATTATCAAAATCGCCTTAACAATATCACATCCCTCATCAAATATCTGAACACAATATCGTTTGAAACTATTGTGCTCTCACAATAACAGGGTAACTACGGTTTACCAAAGGTTGGCCGCCGCTTATTGCCACATTACAGGGGTACTATTCATTGTATTGTTTTACAAAAATGTTCCGAACCCCTGGCGGGAGGAACTGGAGGGTTTAATAGGCAATTGTTAGACCCTTAGTTTAGTTTAATTGGGAATTATGATATTAATACCTAATGGGTTTATTTAGTAAAGTTCAGTTTTTAAACCCCGACGAAAAAGAGGGGTGTTATAAGTTTGATTTGTGTATCTGTCTGTGGCATCGTAGCTCGCAAGCGATGGACCGATTTCGATGCGGTTTTTTGTTAGAAAGCTAGTTTAATCGAGATGGTTCTTAGCTAAGTTTCATTAATTTCTGCTCGTTTGCCCCCTCTTATGTATAAAAAAAATCTAAACAATCTGACCAGCAATAAACGGTGTCAAAGAATGTGATTCTTTGTAACATTCCAAATTAATTGGAAAAGCTTTTGACGAGATTCCATCAAAGGACCTTTTTAGGATTCCTTAGCCTAAGAGTGCCAGCGGAACCCTTATTACCCGTACTAGGGCTCCGCAGACTACAACGGCAACTTTCCAACCGTAACTTAGGCATATAGGCACTTTAAATTTTCGCAGTCTATTGTTTTAACGAATATAAAAATACATTTTCTGTTAAAAAGGAAATAATTTTTCATAGGTACCAAGCTTTTTTTGCCTACTGTACTTTTTACCCGACTGCGAAACGCAAAGGAGGGTAATGCGCTTATCAGCGTATGTATGTATGCTTGTTCCTTATTTGTGGCACTCTAGAGACCGAACGCGTTGAACGATTTTAATAATTGTTACGTGAATCGATTCGTGTTCATCTTTCGAGTGTCACTAAAGACATGACAATAATATTTAGTTATTTTTTTTGCAGTCGAGGTTTTTGTTTTTAAATAATTGTATTTTTGACTGATACTGAAGCGATATTTTTATTTGAGTTTCTTCCAATCATTTCTCCTATAAGCCAGCTCCTTGACCTCCTGATTTTTTTTTTGCGACGAGGAAGGCAAACGAACAAGTAGGTCACCTGATGGTAAGTGATCACCACTGCCCATGCCCTGCCACCAAACCCCGGAGGGTTTGCAAATGCGTTGCCAACCTAGAGACCTAAGATGAAATGCCTCTTATGCCCGTAATTTCACCAGCTGTCTTCTCTCCACGCCTGAACAAATTCAAATTCAAATTCAAAATTCAAAATTTTATTCAGCAAATAGGCAGTTGAATGCTCTTTTACACGTCATTTTTTTTGAGTCTACCAGCGCTTTCGGAAAGACCATGATTGCCAAGAAGAATGCGCCGCAAGAAACTTGGCACAAAGTAATTTTTTCTAAAAACAAGTTACATTAGCTCTTACAATACGCAACCACAGACAAACTACACAAAGAAACCTCACTCTGTCATTAAAAGATTAAGAGAGAAAAAAAAATACCGCATTTTAGAAACAAGTGTAAAAAGTAATTATTAGAACAGCAAAACCAGAACACTTTACTTTACTGGCACGTTTTAATTGAGCAGGAGATGTATAGGGTCTCCAGGTCAAATATCTGTGAAAATTTAAATTACAAAGGGATGTACACAACATTACACTAAAGAACATTACATTAAAGACTCCGTACATGGTACGCTGGTACGGAACCCCTCGTGTGCGGTTCCGACTCGCTCTTGGCCGTTTGTATTTCTCAGTAATTATGTGAGGGTTTGTACCGATAAAGATCTTGCGACATTGTGTTCGACTTTTTGAAGTCGGGTGAATTAGATGTGAGAATGTGAGAAGAAACATATACAATAAATTTCGGGGTCCAAAGGTTTCTATGCTTTCTGGGATTCAAAGGGAAGTTCTTTTTTCTCCTCATTGATTTTTATTATACGTAGGTCCTTTAAACCAACGCCTAAATGATGAGGTTTTGTAATAATGAGGTTAGCAACTCAGATAGAATGCTTAGAATCGTTTATTGAATCAGGCGTTACTTTGTGGAGGTCCGTATTTATGAACTAAAAACAATGTTCATGTTATCATGATTCGGGACTTAATCGCGTAAAAAAACATTTATATTTAAATTTGAATTTAAATACCTCCACGTTTCGGACGTGACGTTGCGTCCATGGTCTCGGTCGAGGTATTCAAATTTAAATTTAAATACACATAAATGTTTTTTTACGCAATTAAGTCCCGATTATCGTGATAATGTGTGAAAATCGCGAAAGTTTAATAAATAAATAAATAAATAAACATCATGGGACAAGTGACACCAATTGACCTAGTCCCAAATTAAGCAGAGCTTGTGTTATGGGTACTAGACAACGGATAAACATGCTTATATGGATAAATACATACTTAAATACATATTAAACCAAGACCCAAGAACAAACATTCGTATTCATCATACAAACATCTGCCCCGACCGGGATTCAAACCCGGGACCTCAAGCTTCGTAGTCAGGGTCTCTAACCACTAGGCTATCCGGCCGTCAATAGTAGTTTAAATCAATGTTCATGTTTATGCCAATGCAATGCAATGTCAATGTTTACGTTTGTTCATGTTTAGTTCATGTTTAGAATCGTATCAAAATAAAAACAATTGTGACGTTCAGCATCTTAGCGCAAATTAAAAAATACACAGAAAAAAACAGCTAAGCGCTAGGTCAGACACCGCAAAATTGCCATTAGTAGGATCGAATTAAGAATTTTTACTACCAGTTTTTACTTTACAAAAACGAATGATTTGGATTACATAGACAGCCAGAGAAATAGACAGACAGGCCGACAATTGCTGACAAACGCACAAAAACACAAATACAGACGTAAAATATAGAGGTTCCGTTTCTGCATATTACAGGACACATTCGGAGATGGAGAGATAAACTGATGGACAAACTGACGGATAGGCCGACAGGTAGACATACTAAGATAGAATTTGGTATGAAAATGTAGTCTATCACCCCATCGCTCTTTTCATACGTGTCGACAAGCTAACTATAGTCTGACAGACTGGGCCGCTATTACAGGACGCATTCGGAGGGACGATCGTCACGGGCTCAGATGGACGGACGGACAAACACACAGATAGACAGATAGAGAGACAAGCAGACAGGTGGAGAGACCGACAAACAGACTGATAGATAGATAGGCAAGCAAATGGACAGATAGATATAATTTGGTATGAAAATGTAGTCTATCGCCCCATCGCCCTTTTCATACGTGTCGACACGCTAACTATAGTCTGACAGACTGGGCCGCTATTACAGGACACATTCGAAGGGACGGCCGTCGCGTTGCTTTTACAAATCGGGGGCTACCTGACGATAGGCGCACGTCTTGTGCTGCGATTAGTTCGGGGTAGTAGCTTGCTGCAAGTGACTTGGGCGAGTAACCGTCACCAGCTGGTTGCGCCGTGCTGCAACGTCGCCAAGAGGTGTACGAGCCCAGCTTTGGCTGGCCAAAACCCTGATACCATTGGTCCGGGTGTCCAACAAAACAGTTGAAGGGTACACGGAAAGTGCATGTCTAGTTATTGAGTTATTGCGATTTGAAAGTTTGGAACGATGTAATTCAATAATCCGTAATAATTTTCGAACACGTCATTTTTAAAGTGATAAAAAAGACAAGTTACCAAAATATTTGTATGTGTAACTGAGTGGTAACTTATGGTCTATTGAGTGCTCTACGTTTTGAGATTAAAATCTCGTTTAAAAAAGTGACTTGACCATATTCTTTCCGTGTACCCTTCAGCTCCTCTGTCACTTGGTTTATCGGATGGATCCTCTTGCATTCCTCTCCGAGCTAAGCTTATACCTATCTCAAGAATAAAGCCGCTGCAGCAGTGGTGTGGACCAGATCGATCTGCCCCTAGAAACCCGTGGCTGAACAGAGGGTCAAGCACGACTGTTCGAGTCCTGCGTCACGTAAAATCGAATAGTAAACGTTGTAGAGTTTGTATGACGTTTGGAACAGCGCCCGCCCTTGAGCTTATTTGGAACTAAAATTTAGTATGAGGTTTCTCGATCTCGAACGATAACCGTAACGTTACGCAGAATTCGACAAGTCGTGCTCGACCCTCTGGGAGGTCGGCGGCTAAGTAGGATAAGTCCACCTTCCATAACCTCTTCAGGTTGGCCGCACCACCAAGCTTTAGTGTATGTTCCACTGCTGGCCACAGGCCTCCTCTCAGAATGAGACGGCTTGGGCTATAGTTCCCACGCGGGCCCAGTGCTGATTGGGAACTTCACATCCATCATTGGACTGCTTCGCGGGAGTGTGCAGGTTGTCTTCCTTCACCGAAAAGCTCATGATAATTTACAAATGTAATTCCGCACATAAATTCCGAAAATTCACGGGTGCGAGCTGGAGTTTGAACTCACGACCCTCTGCTTGAGAGGCTATAGGTCAAACCACTGGGCTATCACGGCTTGTTTGTCAAACTGACAGTTGTAAAATTGGTGGAATAAGGGCCAGGCTCCTACCAACTTTACAATTGTCAGTTTTTAATAACAAATTGGTGTCAGCTGCTGACTTGAATAGCTTTTGTTTTAGCGCGCTTCATATTGTCAAAGAAATGTAGTTCGAATCCTAACTAATCCTAACTAATATTATAAATGCGAAAGTAACTCTGCCTCTCTGTCTGTCTGTCTGTTTGTTAGCTCTTGACGGTAAAACCGCTGCACCAATCTAGATAAAAATTGGTAAGAAGATAGTTTGAATATTGAGAAATAACATAGGCTACTTTTATTTCGGAAAATTATGTAGTTCCCGCGGGATAGCGATAACCGAAATCTACGCGGACGAAGTCGTGGTCAATAGCTAGTTGTCATATAAAACTGACAATATTGTAAAGATGGTGTAATAAGGGCCAGTTCGTTAGCGCGTGTACAAGAGCTAGTTCACGTTCAAGTTTAGCAACTCGCTCAAGTAGCTCGCCCGCGCGTCGCACACGCTCGGACGTCCCGCATGGAATACAAAGCAGGATAATTCCTGGATCCTTTCAGCTTCAGGTATCGACAGCTGTAGTGTTATCCACTGCTCCGTGGGTTAATGTATAACTTACGCATGTAATCGTAGAGCCGTCGAGATGGACGATTTTTTTTACCTGCTATAAATTCCGTGTATCTACGTCAAAAAAACTGAGTCGCGTTTTTATTCATGTTAAAAGTGGTCACTGACATAGTAGTATACGGATAGATAAAAAAAAAAGATTTTCACATACTTTAACTATAATAAGTGTATCTGATTAGTTGTGCTACCTTCATACCAAATTTCAAGTTTATAGGACAGTAGAAGCACTTTTTTTAAAAGATTGTATCTTTTGATTGCGTTGACTTGGAAGTTTGGTTTTTTCGCAGATTCAAGGGACTGCATACTTGAGTACCTATTTGATATCTATTTCAGCATTATGTTACCTCCTCAAGTTCCAGAGGAAAAGGGTCTTGACAGACAGATAGACAGACAGACAACGGTGTGATCCGAAGCGTGCGGTTGTTTTGTGCGGAAATCGCAGGTTTCGGCAGCAACTTTTGCTTTGATTCCTCAATGCTGCGTTCACCGCGTAAAACAATATTTGGTAATTAGATTATTCTGTTGTAGAATGAGGTGCGTCGAACGCATCGCGTTTAAGTTTTATCACATACTAGCTTATGCCCCGCGGCTTTGCCCCGTGAAATATTTCAAAATGAGCTAGTTCCCTATCCCGCGGGAATTTCGAAAAGTCCCTTCTTAGTGCACCTCTAAGATACTCAAGGTATATGTTTGCCAAATTTCAAGTCTCTAGGTCCAGTGGTTTAGGTTGTGCGTTGTCTGTCAGTCAGTCAGTCAGTCATTCAGGCAGTCATGGTATTGTTTTATAGGTATAGAAAACAATCGCGCTTAAGGGTTATATTTTTCCTCTTGAGGCACGGCACCCTAAAAACGGAATAGACATCATTACAAGTATGTAGCAAAAGAAACCATAATGTTTCCAAGAAAATCCGTGAAATGACGACCTCCTAACACCCTATAGATGTTAGGGCAGTCACTTAAGTTTGTTTACACGCCTATAATTTGCCGACACCTCATAAAACGTAAAAGCCAACTAAGTATGGCCACGGCTTTACTTCACGGCCACTGTCCACTGCTGGGTCAACACTCTCACAGCACTGATGTTGATTAGCAATGCACGCAATGTATTTGAAAAGTGTTCGCGCGCTCGAACCGTAAGGGTGTCTTTATTGCGTACGTGTGGCTGTTTTGAGATGGGGATTCTCGGAAAATAAATATGTGGCTTTTTATGGGATTCAGGTAAAATTGATTGGTTTTTAGGGCTTCGTAACCAAAGCCTGGCTAGGCCTCCAACAGGATGGACCGACGACCTGGTAAAGATCGCGGGACCGCGGTGGAAGCGGAAAGCACAAGACCGGTCTGAGTGGAGAGCCTTGGGGGAGGCCTATGTCCAGCAGTGGACGTCTTTCGGCTGACATGATGATTATGATAATGATGATGAACCAAAGGGTACCAACAAAACTCTGTTACTAAGCTTTTGCTGTCTGTCTGTCTGTCTATTATGTCCGCCTTTTAGATGGTTTCCAATTAGCTCAGAATTGTATATAATGTATAGAATAACTAAACACCTACAGTGACCCATGTATCTGTGTATCTGTGTAGGTATCTGTATAACCTGTGTATCTGTCTGCGGCATCATAGCTCCCAAACAGATGAATAGATTTCGATGCGGATTTTTTATCGAAATCTAGTTTAAGCAAACTGGTTCTTAGCTAAGTTTCATTAAAATCTGTGCAGACGATTTTGATAAATTGAACTTTGAAATGACAATGTCGGGGTTTTTCAACTTTTCTAAGTTGGTTATACATACATACAGTCACGCCTGTTTCCCGGAGGGGTAGGCAGAGACCATGGACTTCCACTTGCTACGATCCTGACATACAACCTTTGCTTCCCTTACTCTCATAGCATTCCTCATCCATGCTCTCCGGTTGTGGGTACTCCTGAACCTGTCCTTTTTTAAGGTTCCGTACCTCAAAAGGAAAAAACGGAACCCTTATAGGATCACTTTGTTGTCCGTCTATCTGTCTGTCTGTATGTCTGTCTGTCTGTCAAGACCCTTTTTCTCTGAAACGCGTGGAGGTAGCATGCTGAAATTGATATCAAATACTTAAGCTTGCGGTCCCTAAAAGCCGTGAGAAAATCAACCTTCTAAGTCAACGCAATCAAAAGATACAGTCATTAAAAAATCTATTTCCATACAAATTGCCGAAATCGGAAAACCTACAGGGTACTTCCAGCTGTCCTAGAAACATGAAATTTGGTATGAAGGTAGCTCTTATAGCACAACCACTCCAAAAAGTCTCAAAATCTTAAAATTTTATGTTTGTCTGTACACACTGTTTCACAGACCAATATAAGTTGACCCCACACTGCGTACATTTTGCTTAGGAGCAGGGCTCTGCTAACACTGGACTTGTTAAAACACTGGGGAAAAGCGTTAAAAAAATTCTACGGAACCCTCGTGCGCGAGTCCGACTCGCACTTGGCCGGTTTTTTTCCAGAATATCACCGATTTGATCGGAGTACGTTCGCCGAGGTCTTCCCTTTCCCACTTGATTAAGTGTTATGTTAAGTTGGTTATGTTATCAATAAAGCGTTGGCCTAGTTTGGTGATAATGGTAGGTATATCGCCGGTACCGTTGCCGATAGTTAATTATCAGATCTGCATTCAATTTAATGTTCCAATTAACTGATACGGTTTGCTGGTAACTAAGCTACCAGTTAAGCTTATAGAACGCGTAAGGGATCTTAGCGTACACTAGACGCTAAGATCCCTTACGCGTTCTATCAACGGCAAAAATACGTCATGATCGCGTTTGCGTTACGGGTGTCAAATAGTATGAGAATTATGAACTACAAACAACTATTTTGCTCACCCGCGACCACTCACTTAAATCACTCGCTTTTTTCACTCTTTAGTTCATTATTATGGACCTCCGTAAAGTAACGCCTGATTGAATAAATTAGTATGAGAATTGTTTGTTGTCGATACGTGCCACTAAAGGCGCTGCTAATTTGCCCTTAGTAATTCAGACATAAGCGCGACAAGTGTGTTTGTCAGTGGTCTAGTAGCCATAGTACATTTAAAACTGTTCATCATAATCATCATCATGTCAGTCAATTGACATCCACTGATGGACATAGGGCTCCCCCGCGGCTCTCCACTCAGACCGGTCTTGTGCTTTCCGCATCCACCGCGGTCCCGCGATCTTTACCAGGTCTTCGCTCCATCTTGTTGGAGCTAAAACTGTTTTTATTATTTATAGCAGGTAAAGGCTTTGCCTAGTTTGGGACTAGGTCATTTGGTATTGTCCCATGAAATTTATTTCTAATTACTTAATGTACAGTTTCTTGCAATAATTAATAAAAAAACAAATATCATAGGACCATTGACACCAATTTTATTGACCTAGTCCCAAATAGGCAAAGCCTTTATCTACTATAAATAATAACGGTTTTAAATGATTCGCGGTTAATTGCATTATTTGCATTATACATAATAAATTAATAAAATAAACATCGTGGGACAATTTGACACCAATTGACCTAGTCCCAAACTAGGCAAAGCCTGTACTATGGGTACTAGACAACGGATAAACATACTTTTATATAGACAAATATGTACTTAAATACATACTAAACATCCAAGACCCGAGAACAAACATTTGTATTCATCATACAAACATCTGCCCAGACCGGGGATCGAACACGGGACCTCAAGCTTCATAGTCAGGGTCTCTAACCACTGGCTATTCGGTCGTCGTATTTGATTACCTGTTTCAAAATAGGTAATTTAAGTGCCCTTAGTTTTAACTTCAGCCGAGCCTATTAAGTATCAAAAAGACTTGATCCGAAAAAACATAAAAATTACACATGCACATTATATGGCCTTATTCATAAACGTCACTCAAGCTTTCATTAGCTAAAATAGGTTTTGTCTTCTTCTCACTAACGGAAATGTCAATGTGACAAGAAAAGACACGAACTTTAACGGCATATTAGTTAATATAAGTTTATGAATAACAGGGTAAATCTTTACTAGGTACGTAGTTCGTATAATAAGACCCCTATCTTAGCAACAGTCGGCCAGTGCCCTAAGCACGACTTGTCGAATTCTGCGTTACGTTACGGTTATCGTATCGAGATCGAGAAATCTCATACTAAATTTTAGTTCCAAATACGCTCACGGGCGGGCGCTCTTCCAAACGTCATACAAACTCGTTATAGTTTACTATTCGATTTTACGTGACGCAGGATTCGCAGGATTAGGGCACTGTTCGGAATGTGTAGTAAAGTAGAAACGGGGTAGGTCCGCCATCTTGGGTGATCCACCAGTCAAGAAGACGATTTTAGGGTTCCGTGGCCAATTTTTAACTAAGGGACCCTTCAACTCATAAGAAAAAAAAGGTTTCTTCGACTGACGGTCGGGGTGTCAACATCGACGACGTCCGCTTTCAAATTTCCAAAATTCAAGTCTTTAAGTCCAGTGGTTTAGGCTGTGCGTTGTCTGCCAGTCAGTCAGTCACGGTACTGTTTGATAGGTATCGATAGATGATGTGATGTAGGTATACATATAATATTTCGTTTGTGCGAGTGAAAATTCGTAATTTGTTGCTATGAGTTTTTTTCCTCACTCCTGTGCGAGAGACGATGTGGTGATGAGCCCTGTGGCTGACTTAGAGTTAATGTATTTAGCGTAAATGTGTATTTTAATCGATTTCAAAAAAGGAATAGGTTTCACTGTATGTATTTTTTTGTTCTATGTATGTTAACAGATTTCTCTGAAACAGATTTGTCAGAAAGTCAGGATGTCAGGAGGATTGATGGAATCTCAGGGTAATCGAGAGCTACTCTCAAATTTTAAAGGCAAGTTTATGTGCTTCATAAGTCGGTGCTTCATTCAAAGAATAGGTACTCCGCTCGCGCCGTACCTGCACCTTTAGCTCATAAAATTGATGGCTTTAGAGGATTATTTTATGTCTTTCAGGGTTCCGCACCTCAAAATGATAAATGTCCTATAAGGGTTCCTATAGGATAACTTTGTTGTTCGTATGTCTGTCAAGACCCATTTTCTCAAGGACGCGTGAAAGTAGCATGCTGAAATTAATATCAAATTCTCAAGCCTGCTCTGCTGCAGGGACTGCTGAAGCTGTGAAAAAATCAAACTTCTAAGTCAACGCAATCAAAAGATGCAGTCATTAAAAAGGTTTATTATTATTATTATTATTAAAAATTTTGTTTTCATACAAATTGCCGTACCTACTGTGAAGTGTGAAAATCTAGAGGGTACTTTCAGTTGTTCTAGAAACTTGAAATTTGGTATGAAGGTAGCTCTTATAACACAACCACTCAGGAATATCTCAAAATCTATTTTTTTTACGTGTGTCTGTACACAGACACACACCGATATAAATTTCACAGACCAATATAAAATGACCCCACACTTTTGCTTAGGAGCAGGGCTCTGCTAACTGGACAGCTTAAAGCACGAGAACCCTTGGTGCGCGAGTCCTCGCACTTGGCCGGTTTTTTTATGAGTAACGGAACCCTGCGGTCGTATTTTGACGAGCTCTTGTCCGGTTTTGATATGTTTTTGCTTACCCCTGACTATTGTTTTTCGGGTTTGAGGGATTATAAGGGATGGATGAAGGGTTGTTATTGTACCTTGTTTTTGATGGGATTTATGTGTGCCCTGATATAAGGAAGTGTGAGGGGAGGAGAAACATGAGTTACAATTATGTTTTTTAACCGACTTCAAAAGGAGGAGTTTCTACGTTCGACTGTATTTTTTTTCATACAAGCGCGTCGATCACATAGACATAAATATGTATGTAGCGTGTGGACGAGCCCTTCGGTATTCCGTGTTTGTTTCTAATTTAGGATTACAAAGTAGTCTCAGTTATATGAGCCGCGAGCACGTCCGCGCGGGCGCCGCCGGCCGCGCGCCGCTGCCGCCGGCGGGCTCGGCAACACCGTTCCTATTTCAAAATGTTCCAAAGGGCATAATCCTGAGTTACAGTCGAGGAATTTAATTCCTGACCCACCATATGACATTTTCATTCTCGACTGTACCTCCAATTAGAAGACGTGTTTTGTCAGTCTACCCGTGATCATTATGCATGCAACTGCGTTGAAATTTCAGGAGCTCATCCAAATCTAGTAAGATGATCGCGGTCGATGTCTCGGTAATATTAATTTAATTATGTCATACATAATGGACAGTGTATTTAGATCAAATAAAAAAGAACACAGGCGTTGTGTCGTATCAGGAGGTGATGGAACTCGCATTGGAAGGAACGGACTGGAGACAACTGTGTTGACAAGCGTGACACTCTTAAATAAGATGATGATTCTGTATAGAATTGTAGCTTTCTTCGCTATAGCAGTCAATGATATTACGTATAAAAAGAGGTAGATATGTCATCAACACGCCGAAAATGAAGCGCAGAAAAGGCTACAAATTGTAGCCTCGGTGGCGACAATCTCTCTCAAACAAGATCCAAATTTGCGCGCAAATGTCAAAATGTTCGGAACATGTTTTCCGATTGTATTGTGAGCATATGACGTATCTTTACTTATAACATCATTGATAGCAGTGATAAATTTCTTCACAATCAACAGGAACCAGCAACATCGCTTCTAAATTTCCACTACAAAAACATATAAGTACAAAAGAAGTGAACTACCCTGAATTGGAATGGGCGTTCGCTTAACGCCAAATTACCCTAGTACTGAGGGCTACCCTTTTAAAACCGACATAAAATCTCAAACTAGTCTTTCAAAGCCAACGGCGTGGCGACGTTAATGTTGCGTTTACGAGGGCACTCGTTGACCGGTTGACGACTTCCTGTCGTTAACAGATCCATTAAGATTGTAATTGATAGGACTTGGCTTACCTTTATGGTGAGATATTATCGGTTGATTATTTAGGGGCCAATAATCGACTTTCGATGAAGACAAAAGTCTTTGACCAGCACATGTAGCACGGCGCGCAATTTGTCGCTTGTCGCGCAGTGCGTCGCTTTCATAGTGATGGAATTAGTGAAGGACGCACTGAGCGACAAGCAACAAAATGGCGCGCGTGCTAGCCCTCCTGTGTGTGTTGCCAGTGATGACTTAGATATTAGTTACACGCTCATTCTGGCGTCAGTTCAGTCTATAATTCTGGTCAGACTGACAAGAGAATGAAGACAGACTGATGAAAAATAAATATTTTAGATAGTATTCGTCAGAATGATGGACTGAACTGAAGCCAGAATGAGCGCGTAACCGATGTCTTACGGATCTGAGACATGGGCGCTAACGATGGGCCTCATAAGGAAGCTCAAAGTCACTCAGAGGGCGATGGAGAGGGCTATATATGGGTCGGATTGCTCGGCGTTTCTCTGCGGGATAGAATCAGAAATGATGATGTCCACAGTAGAACTAAGGTTACCGATATAGCCCGAAGAAATGCGAAACTTGAGTGGCAGTGGGCGGGGCACATTGCTCGCAGAGCTATGGCCGATGGGGTCAGAAGGTTCTCGAATGGCGTCCACGGACCGGGAGATGAGCTGTCGGTAGGCCTCCAACAAGATTAAGCGACGACCTGGTAAAGATCGCGGGACCGCGGTGGACGCGGAAAGCACAAGACCGGTCTGAGTGGAGAGCCGCGGGGGACGCCTATGTCCAGCAGTGGGAGTCTTTCGGTATACATGGTGATAATGATGATGAATTGACTTTCCATGGAAATGTGTAGTTGGGAACCAAGACAAAATAAAAGTCTTTATTAGGTCCTGAAAACGTGTAATTTGGCTATGCAGTCTATCAGGGTTTTTAAGCCCTATTACTGCGTTTAAATAGAGCCTTAAGCTGCCGTCTACATAAATGGTTTATGTCGACCGTTTTATATCGGCATTCCGATACATCACGCTGTCTCGACACACTCCGTTACTTTAACTGGACACGAACGAAAATGGATTGCGCTATTAACAATGATATAACAAAGTAAAGATATACATAATGTTACGCTCCCATTAAATTGCGTTTGAAAATAGTCCCGGTTGCGTATGGTCGTCGCGTCACTTTCGTAGAGTTGTTTGAAGTAAACTGTCAGAAAGAGTGGTCAATACTATACCTAATTTGATGGGATATTAATTTATTTACATAACAAAAGCAATTTACATTATGTCATTATAATGCTCGCGCGGGTTCTTACCTGGCGCAAAGGTTGTCCATCGCCATCCAGCGTGGTAACGCGGCGAGTATTATGGGCACCTTTGCGCCGGGAACAACTCGCGGGGGCCTATTTGACTGTACTTAGGTTGTCTTAAGTTTTTTTTTTATTGTAATTAGTAGTATTTAGGACTTGAGAATTGTATAATGATGATTTTATTTAATTAATAAATGTTTCACCTGATCTGCTCATTAAGCTATATTGAATAAATAATTCTTGAAAAGTTACAAATTTACGAAATCATTAAAGCCAAGCTAAAACTAATTAAACTATAATCGAAATATAGCCCCTGTGGCATGGTGCCCAAAAGGCTGGCAGCGTTGCCTCGCTGAACAGCGATGCTGATTCTTTGAGAGAGAAAACTGCTAGCCCTTTGGTAACAATTTGCATCGACCAAGCCATTCTGCAACTCTGGTCAATGGCTTCAAAAAGATACAACAGTAGTATGTAAGTAGGTATAGAGCGGTCATTGTGAATTTGCTCATGTGAAGGCTACATGGAAAGAACTTGTCTAGTTACTTTTTTAAAAACGGGATTTTAAAAAGTTACAATTACCTACCTTACCACTCAGTAACAGATACAAATATTTATGTAACTTGTTTGCTTTATCACTTTACTCCAAATTTTATTCCGAGCCCGGAGTCCATATCCTTGGCTTAACATTAATCGAGCTGTGTCAGAATCCGGAATACGTATTTCATATCGAGTTGTAGCTCCCAATCGATTTCCGAATGGCGTCAGCGAGAACGCTTTGATTCTGATTATGTTGCAAACTCTTTCGTTTCTGATTTCTTCTTTATTTTAGTCTTTTTGAGCGTTTGTTTTATTGTTTAGTTTCTCATTGTTGGTTTGGAGTCGTTTGATTTGGTGTTATTAGTAACATTAACAAAAAATTAAAACTTACTTAACTTACGGAGAGAAAAATGCTGCAAGCATTTTTGGGATCATGCCGAGGGGGAGCTCTTTTTATTTTAATCTTGGTTATTAGTTACACTTTCTTAATAGATATTTAATCAATGTTTTTTTTTAGTTTAAAGATTTTAAATAACCTAATAAGACTTAAAATTAAAACTAGAGTTCGGTGCACGCGCAGTGAACACGCAAATTTGTGAACTGAAGAACGAGGAAGCGGGGGGTCGAGAGAGTTAGAACGCTCAAGGCCATTCAGACAGGAAACGCCTTAACATACAGTGTATTATCGTCACACGGCATTACCAGAGAGACACCTGTTATATTATTTTGGTTCAAGCGACCCATAGCACCTCGCGGTTCGACATTTTGTCGATTGCCAACTTATTTCATAATTCATGCCTATCTCGAATTAGCGATAAAGTGAACTTGCACGATTGCCATAACTCGAGTCGTTAAGGCAATATCGATTTGATTTCGCTAATCACTTTCCGATGGAACTGACTAATTTGTTTATCATTCCATATCGAGTGGGATGCTGGGATAGCTTCGTGGGTAGATGAGATAAGGTAAACTACCTACCCAATGTTTGACATCTTAATTTCAATAATTGAGACCCTTTCAATACAACACAATAGAGTAGGTGAAAAGTATTCTTTATTGATTACCACAAATAGGTACGATTAAATTACAAGAAACAGTCAAGGTACAATGAAAATAATCGTTTTATTGATTATTTTTGTTTTAATTTTTATGAAACATTCATAGAATGAAATTCAATATACAATGACAATGCAAAGAAAAATCCGTTAAGCAGCTGGACTTGAACCAGCAACCTCGGTAATCCGTACCACGCTCCACCAATTAAGCTATACTTAACGTTGGTGTACCTAACGAATTTTTCAATGCCTTGTGTCATATTTTTATTTGGAAGAAAATTTTTTTTTTTTTTTGGGTTTTCATTGATTCAGAAAATAGTTCCATCTCTTGCCACTAATGCGTAACTGTAGAAGTTCCGTAGTGGGTGAGCCGCTTGATTAAGCTACTCATAGATGGCGCTGAGGAGAGATCTTCCAAATAAAAATATGACACAAGGCATTGAAAAATTCGTTAGGTACACCAACGTTAAGTATAGCTTAATTGGTGGAGCGTGGTACGGATTACCGAGGTTGCTGGTTCATGTCCAGCTGCTTAACGGATTTTTCTTTGCATTGTCATTGTATAGTCAAGGTACACTTTATAGGCGGGTGGTAGGACCCTGTGCGAGGTCCGTCTGGATCGTTAACACCATCTTACACACGGAACACAGCAGTGCTTGCACTGGTGTGTTCCGGTATGGAGAGTAAGACAGTCGGTGTAATTACGGGCACAAGAGGCATTTCATCTTAGCTCTCTAGGTTGGCAATGCATCTGCGAACCCTCCGGGGTTGTGGGTGTCTATGGGCAGTGGTGATCACTTTACCATCAGGTGACCCACTTGCTCGTTTGCCTTCCTCGTCGTATAAAAAGGGCAGAATGCTAAGAGTATTTAATGCTGCTGCTGAGATTAAAAGTATCAATTATTAGGGCACAGTCGAGTACTGGAACATTTACGACCTAAAAAAAATACTTGGTAAAAACCTAAATTGATCAAAAATTCCTTCACTTCAATTCGTGTTTGCAAATCTGTGAAACTCTCCAACACTCCATATTTAACTCCAATAGAATTTACATTAGTGTTGTAAACAATTCTATTTTGGGAGTTGGAATTTCTAAATTCGACTCAATTTCGCAAAATTCTGATCTAAAGACGCATGAATCTATTGCCGATTCAAGCGTCAAACTCATCAGAGTCTGAAAAGAACTCGAAAGGTAAATCTAACTCGAGCTTTGTTCAAAGTCGAGTTCAAAAACTTGACTCGAAACGTTTACTACCTACTCATTAATCTCGAGTACCTGCGACAAGTAGGGTTCAATTTTACTGAACCTACAAACAGCAGACTCATCAATAACATTTTGTAAACAAAGAGACACTTGTTGAATCCTACTCCAAATTATGCCCCGGAATATAACACTGTCATAATTTAAACTTAACAGGTGGTACATTAGTACAGTAGGTACGATTACTCTGAGTTTACCACTGACAGAAGAGTTGCCTTCATTTGATTTTAAAATTTAATTCTTACGAATAAATTACTTATTACAAAATCTTTCAAACGTGTTACAGATTTTGTAATAGGTACTAAATTTGTAAATGAAATGAAGGCAAACCATTTGTCAGTGGACAGATTATTCATACTGTATACTAGAGCACTATAATATCGAACTCAATGAGTCTATTCGGAAACTCGATAGGCACGCAACATATCGAGCAGAGGAGTGTGCTTTTTATGAGTTGAATGTTGTGATTAGAGCCAAGTTTCTAAATTCGGACTGCGGAACTCGGAGTTCTTTACAACACTAGTTTCCAGCGAAGTATTTAAAGTGACTTTTGTATTTTGCTTTGGACTTGAGCAAGCGACACAGACCGTGTTAAATCAAGTTAGAATATCCCTCAGTTCGAAGCTGTATTTAAATGTTATTTTATTTGAAACTAGCTTTCACCCTTCACCTCACCTTTTAAAGATTAAACGATTCGGTAAATGGATTCATGAGTTAAAATTTTCGCTCCTGACTTTTGAGGAAAATTAATCATTCATTCAACTTTTGTTAAGCTTCCGTGAGACTTATTCAAAACTATTTATGAGACGGATCACTCAAGTATTTGCTATTGAGGTATGCCCGACATATATTGTTTCGAACCAACCCACCGTCATGTTTAAATTACTAAAAACAATGCGATAACTGACTCACCGGTGAAGTAATTTAATAGGTGTACATAAGTGGAATTTCCAAACAGCACTGAGCCTGCCTGAGAAATTAAAGAAAACATATGAAAACACGCCTATGTTACGCAGTAGGACACACATTAATAGGCCAGCAACGACTTTGCAATCTTTGGTACGGATTTTATACTTGATCGAAACAAGATTAACTATTTAACAAGGGAAATCGTCAGAACAAAAAAAAGTTAAAAATGAACGCAGGCTTGTTTAAACCGACCATTCCATATTTACTACCCCTTTCCGGATTATACACTTGAAATATTGGTACAAAGTTGCCCAAACCCTTTTTACCCTAAGCGTTTAATCCAATAAAATGAACCTCGCAATCTTCTTTCTACAATCGCCGTATTGCTACAACAACAGCGTAGCCACCTCGAACGAACGGAATGAGCGAGCGAACGGATCAAATGATTGATTACCATTCGTTCCGAGTGCCATATTGTATTGGTTGTAACAGACGAAAATGGGTTTTCTTGTTGCGGTACGATTTAGATACATTGATACGTTTGCCAGTAATAATGGTGATATATTCTGGCATTGACATTAAAATATGACTTGGTGCTGGATTATTTGTGGCTGCTCTGTTCCGCTACCTTTTGAAAGTGGTGATTTCAATTACACAAAGAATTAACAAGTAATCTTTTTATCTTCTATACCTATAAAACAGTACCGTGACTGACTGACTGACAGACAACGCACAACCTAAACTACTGGACTTAGAGACTTGAAATTTGGCAAACAGACCTTGAGTATCTTAGAGGTGCACTGAGAAAGGATCTTTCGAAATTCCCACGGGATTGGGAACTAGCCCATTTGGAAATATTTCACGGGGGCAAAGCCGCGGGGCATAAGCTAGTATATATGTCTAACACATGTACATAAAATCAGCATCTCGTATATTTTCGTTATTAATAAAAAACTGTGTTACGACCCGTTCTTGATATTAGCAATGGTTATATCGAATCGTTCTGTTTAACCATTGGGAACAGTATTAAATCCAGTTATAAACATTTAATGCATTGTTAACAATCTGTTTACTGATTTACGAACGCTGCTATTAAAACTTGATTTGCCGTAAACCTGCTTCTAATATCGGTTAATAAAGTGAAGTAAGGAAACTGCAATTTGCGTACGAATTTCGATTACTTTCGAAATGATCACTAAACTGCTTGCAAACTAGCTGTTGCCTATGAGTTCTTGTGCGCAGAATTTGGCTTATCGCTATCCCGAGCTCCTATAAAAAACAAGGTCTTATTCAAAACAATTTTCATTGAAAGATCTTATTAAAGTTATTGTACTTACTTACAATTTTTCATTATATAGTTTAATAAATAAAAAGCCTTAAGGAACTTGTATATATTTTTAAAGTGCTATCTATAGACATGCCATACGCCAATGTACTGTACATGTGTTTTTTTCATTCCCTATCCCCTGCATTTTTTCATGAATTCATTAATGTGTAGCAGTTCCTAAGAAGAAATTACAAGCGGGACTTTTCCCACCCTGACACAAAATCTAAGCTACTTAGTAACAAAGGAACATTTCATCTAATCACATCAAAGGGAGCTTTCTGTTTGGTAGTCGGTTCCTGGCTACAGTCCAAACACAATCTGCAATGCGTGTTATCTATGACGCTCACCCCCTCCATTTGCTTAGGGGGGTTATTTTTACCCAAAAGGCTTGGCAGTCGAAGCAGGAAAAAAGTGGAAGTCACGAAGATACGTCTTGGTGACGTCTGCAGTTGTAGTAGCTGTGAATTTTTGCAGGCTTGTGTCTTGCAAGATGAAATATATCACACACGGTTGGAATAAAAAAAATATTGCGTATTTTTTTTCAATACCTAGCGCATGTTAATATCTTAATAGGATGCAATTCTTAATGAACTAAAAACAATTACTTTGCTCAACCGCGACCACAAAACAAGCAATTCTTAACATTGAAATGTCTTTTTGTTTTTGTTTTGAAGGATCAAACAAAAGAAGGACATACGGCATAATGAGATAACATCCCGTGATATTGACCGCGATTACCTTATAGATTTGAAGCTCCCGATATTTCGACGCAGTTACATGCGTCATGATCACGGGCAAACTGACGAAACGGGTAGATGCTATTGTATTGTATTGTATAGTTCTCATTATGTCTTATGTAACTGCCCGCGAATAATTTAAAAATGCTCATTTCAGATATGAAAGATAATCAGCACCCAAAGCTATGCTAAAGTAATTTGAAATGTCATTGTATGTTGAATTTCATTCTATGAATGTTTCATAAAAATAAAAACAAAAATAATCAATAAATCGATTATTTTCATTGATTCAGAAATTAGCTCCATCTCTTGCCACTAATGCGTAACTGTAAAAGTTCCGTAGTGGGTGAGCAGCTTGATTAAGCTACTCATAGATGGCGCTGAGGAGAGTTCTTCCAAATAAAATATGACACAAGGCATTGAAAAATTCGTTAGGTACACCAACGTTAAGTATAGCTTAATTGGTGGAGCGTGGTACGGATTACCGAGGTTGCTGGTTCAAGTCCAGCTGCTTAACGAATTTTTCTTTGCATTGTCATTGTATGTTGAATTTGAAATATAACAATTTCAGGAATGCATAGAAAAGTTCCGACTTGTAATCATCGTTTGCTTTGTTCTCACAGTGCTCTCTTGTACCACGTACCATTCCTCGAATGAGTGGTTTTGTCATACCTAAAATGTTTTCTAAGACCAATTTTAATTAAATCAAAACTTCAATACCATTCATAGCTTTTACCTTCTGCACACTCGGGCATATGATTGTCAGTCTTTGAAGTGTTTTGTCTGTTCAAAGTTGTTAAGGCAGCAACACCTCCAAGGGTCTATTTAAAAGGACCGAGGTCCCTACCGACCGAGGACCGATGACCGAGGTACGTGTCCACGTATCGCTAATTTACTTAATACGGTTTCTTAAATGAGTAGATTATGGGATTTCACGGGTGTGTATTTGTGAAAATCCGGCCGGGTGGAAGGGATGAATCTCATTTTGTTGACGTGATAGTGTTGATAGGATTGTGTTGGTGCCGCTTCCACACGGTGGCTACGAGAGTTCGTTATCTCTTCTTCAAAACGAAGGCCAAATGGCCAAGTATTTAGTTAATTAAATTGAGCGCCAAAAATACTTCTCGATCGGGTTCGCGTTAAGGTGTTAAATGAGTTTTTTACGTAAAACTACCGTGACATTCAATCATAGTGAAATAGACGGATCACTCACTTACTCGACTTATATGCGTGAGTGATCAGTTTATTATTTCAATTAGCTTATGCCCCGTGGCTTTGCCTCCGTGAAACATTTCAAAATGGGCTAGTTCCCTATCCCGTGGTAATTTAGAAAAGTCCCTTCTTAGTGCACCTCCAGGATACTCAACCTACCTACCAATATGTTTGTCAAATTTCAAGTCTCTAAGTCCAGTGGTTTAGGCTGTGCGTTGCCTGTCAGTCAGTCAGTCACGGTACTGTTTTATAGGTATAAATAAGATCCAGTACGTGTCGGTAGAGGCGCCTGATTTGCCCATAGTAATTGAGACTTCAATGCGAACAAGATTGACAAGTTTTCTTGTATCAAAAATTACACTCAAGGCTCTTAACTGTGAAACTTGAAATCCCGGATTCGACCCCGGTCGAGGCAGATATTTTTATCAATGAAAATAATCGATTTATTGATTATTTTTGTTTTTATTTTTATGAAACATTCATAGAATGAAATTCAACATACAATGACAATGCAAAGAAAAATTCGTTAAGCAGCTGGACTTGAACCAGCAACCTCGGTAATCCGTACCAAGTCCAGCTGCTTAACGAATTTTTCTTTGCATTGTCATTGTATGTTAGATATTTTTATGATATAATATATCTATGAGTCGTATACCTCTTTGTTCTCGAGTCTTAGATGTTTAATTATTAATTATGTTTAACTTTGTATTTATCTTACTCCATAATATAAGTGTATCCAATTTCTAGTACCCATAGTACAGGCTTTGCCTAATTTGGGACTAAGTCAATTAGTGTCAAATGAAAGTGTCCCGTGATGTTTTTATTTATATGCAGATATTTTGACTAAAATTCAGGAAAAAGAAAATTACGCGAATGGTTGCTTACGGCAAAAGTGATTCGGTCAAACTAGCCCATTTCACTTCAAAATCAATAGGAAACCAACAACTCCCTCCAGATTTAACGCCTCCCCGCGTTTACTAGAACCCTTAGTTTATCAAAATAAAGTTATTTCCCCCTATCTTAAATTGCTTCTAACTTCTATCCATTACCGGCAGGTGTGAAGCTATTATGGACTTTAAATTTATTGTCGCAAAGGTCGATATCGGTTGAGGGGTTAAGGGCTGGATTGGTAGAAAACTTCGTATATTACGTTATTATATGGCCTTGGATGATTTATTGAAGTCGAATGACCGGAAAGGCTTTAACTACTTGAAAGGAGTTGTTCGACTTAAGTGGCTAAAGTGACGTATTAATTCAAATCAATCACGTACAAGTAAAATAAAAGTCCACGATTAACAGCAAATGGGTATAATAAAAAGATCTACGAGTTAGCGCAACTAAGCCGAAAAACTGGCTCCACCACATAGATACCACGGCGGGCGGGGCAAAAACTATGACAATAAAAGTACTGAAGTACATTTTGACATGTCAAAATGATATGTGCAATTTTCAAATTGAAATAAATGAATATCTATCTATTAAAATATTAATTTGAAAGTATGTAGTAAAAAGGCCAATGGTAGGATAGTTTGTCTCTTAAGCTGAGGGTCGTGGGTTCGAGCCCTTTTTTCGGAATTTATGTGCGAAATTACATTTTGTAATTTGTCATGAGCTTTCTGGAGCAGGGAACTTTACAAGGAAACCTGCGATATCCTGCGAAGCCATTTAATGGTGTGCGTAAGGTTCTCAATCAGCACTGGGCCCGCGTGTTAACTATATCCCAAGCCCTCTTAGTCTGAGAGGGGGCCTACTGTGTCCAGTAGTGGGACGTAAATAGACTGGAGATGATGATGACGAGATGATGATATTGTACAGTCAGCAGCAGAAGTAGCTAAGCAACCGAAGCGGTCACAATGATCCACACAAGCTCTAAGCGATCACAAATAAGGTCTTTATGTCTATAACAGTAGAGCCGTCTTTAGATAATTTGTGACCGCTTTGGTTGCTTGGCTAATTCTGCTGCTGACTGTATTTGACCGTATTTCAACGATTGAGTCAGCTGTTTGTTTGAAAGTGACGTATTTTATTAGCATTCCATCTGAGCCATATCATCTGGATTTAAGAATAGATTCATTATTGGTTGGAATGCTGCAAATAAGACTGAGTTCTTGAAAAAGTTCAATGACATTTTTGCATTATTTTAAGAAATTATATTTTAAGCACTGGTATCATAAAAGTGTTCAGAACTCTATTAACAATGTTTTTTGATATTCTTACTGTAATCTTGGACGGAACATAATCTTATTATCTAACCATTTGTAAGCGACTACAAAAAAGGAGAAGGTTCCATGTTCCGCCGCATTTATCTAAAAACAAAGGCCTTGCTGCCTCAGTCTTCTCGTGGCCGGAAAAAATTAAATAAATTTTAAAATATCAGAGTTACTTTTGATTTTACTTTTCTTAATATTTTCTTATAGACGGCAAGGTCAAACAAAGATGATGATGATGTTTAAGATTAGAAATAAAATATACAGTGAATTCTAGTGGTTTATAGGTTTTTTTGTGTTATTTTAATTTTCGTTTGACCCTGACAACCATACAGTTCACCAATAAACAGATATCTACTTAACCGGGTGCTGAAGTAGTTAACTGAGAGAACCATTATCTTCACTGAAAGTTACCACGTTCTAGTTTTAACTAAACTTAGTTCCACAGATAAAGTTCATTCGGTTGAACTAAGCCGCACCTGGAAATGTTTTGAAGTTTGTATTAAATAATTATAATGTTTCAATTAATGTTTAACTGTCTGAATCTGGCGTTGCTTATCCATGAACTAAAAACAAAATAACTTGCCAATTTATGATCGCGAGTGAACGATTTAATTGTTTTTAATAATCGAATTTGATGATTGTTTTATGTTCAATATACATTTTGAAATTTAACAGTCAACGCAAATTTTGTGGCGCGTTGTAAGTTTCAAAAATTCAAAATTTATTCAGCAAATAGGCAGTTGAATGCTCTTTTACACGTCATTTTTTTGAGTCTACCAGCGCTTTCGGAAAGACCATGATTGCTAAGAAGAATGCGCCGCAAGAGACTTGGCACAAAGTCATTTTGACGTATGTATCTGTGTGTGTGTGTTTGTGTGTGTGTCTGTGGTGCCTCCTATAGTGTGGTGTGGTGTAGCTCCTATACGTGGAAACTGATTTGGACGTGGTTGTTTTCTATTCGAAAGCGAGTTTAATCGAGATGGTTTTTTTCAACCCCCGACGAAAAAGAGGGGTGCTATAAGTATGACATGTGTATCTGTGTATCCGTCTATGGCATCATAGCTCTTAAATGGATGAACCGATTTCGATGCGGTTTTCTTCAATCGAAAGCTAGTTTAACCGAGATAATTTTTAGTCAAGTTTAATTAAAATCGGTTTACCCATTTTTGAAATATTGAACTTTCAAATCAGAATGTCGGGGGTTTATCAACTTTTCTAAGTTGGTTATTCAAGTTTCATCACAATATCATTTCAGCCATTTGCAGGTATTGCACTTTTGAATGATATTGACTCGGGTTTTTCTTATTTTCCCCGTGATAGAGATATTTGTACATAATGTGTGAGTCATCAGTCATCAATATTAAATTTGCCTTATACATAAAACTCGTCCGTTACTGACTCAGTGACTGACAGACATCGCACAGCCGAAACCCTTGGCCCTAGAAGGCTGATATTTTGCATAGAAGTTGCTTTTACAATGTAGACAAGCACTAAGGACGGATTTGTTGTAATTCCCACGGGATAGAGAATAATGCTTATGCGCGTACTAAGTCGCGGGCAGGTGAGATACAAAAAAAATGTTTATTGAATTAGAAATTAATATCCGTATATTTCACAAACACAACTTACAGCTTAAGTAAATGCTTAGCAACAATCTATACCTATAAAACAGTACCGTGACTGACTGACTGACAGACAACGCACAGCCTAAACCACTGAGGGTCGAGCACGACTCTACGAATGCTGCGTAACGTTACGGTTATCGTATCGAGATCGAGAAACCTCATAGTAAATTTTAGTTCGAAATACGCTCACGGGCGGGCGCTGTTCCGAAAGCCATGCAAACTCGACAACGTTTACTATTCGATTTTACGTTACGCAGCATTCGTAAAGTCGTGCTTGACCCTCGGGACCGAGAGACTTGAAATTTGGCAAACATATGCTCGTACCTTAAGTATCCTAGAGGTGCACTACGAAGGGATTTCTCGAAATTCCTGCGGGATAGGGAACTAGCTCATTTTCAAATATTTCACGGGGCAAAGCCGCGGGGTATAAGCTGGTAACATTATAAAACTATGCTAGTTACATAATAATCGGTATATTATGTACTAGCTGTAGCCCGCGACTTCGTCCGCGTAGATTTCTGTTATCGCTATCTCGCGGGAACTATATAATTTTCCCGAATAAAAGTTGCCTATCTTATTCCTTAATATTCAAACTATCTTCTTACCAAATTTAATCTAGATTGGTGCAGCGGTTTTCCCGTGAAGAGGTAACAAACATACAGACAGAGAGACAGAGTTACTTTCGCATTTATAATATTAGTTAGGACAAGGACGACACTTGTATGACACTTAGACCTCTGGCTAACACAATAGCGCCATGTATGAACTGAAAGAAAAAACGAATTTAGATGGCGCTATTGTGTTAGCCAGAGGTCTAAATGTCATACCAAATGAGTGGTACAGAGACCCCTCCGTAGTAAAACTAGCTACAGCAGGCTTATTATTTCAAAGGAGCGCGACATCGTACAGACACTGGCAGTCCTCTTGGTTTTATGGTCCTTGGTTAGGATTAGGATAATGCCGTATAATTCGAACTAAGACCTTTAATTTCCTAGTACAAGACTAAACAAAATAAAAGGTCCGAAGGCTGTCACGTTAATTACGAAAGCGACTAAAACAAATCAATCTAAACTTCCCTTCCTCAGGATTTCAAAGCATTTAACCCAAAACATCGCAAAATCAATGTCACAAAATAATACGTTTTAATTTGAAACCTGAACTTTGTTAAAACAGAAAGTATTTCAATCAGGTTCACAAAGACGGCTCGCACAAAAGGTGCTATCTCCCGTTTTATCAATTTCGAAATAAAGCCACCCTTTTGTTCCGGGGTTCCTTCAATGCAAACACCGCCTTAGGTCCGGGGTGTACTTAGCGCATTTTGTACCGGAAATTTCCGGTTCACAGGCCTTTTGGTACCACAAAATTTTGCACGAAATTGCACCTCAACGCTTTAAGGTTAAGGGTTGAATTCACGGGCAGCTTAACCATGGGACCTTGGAGCTCAGTAAGACTATTTGTCGTTATTAGGAGCTTAGAAATGTTAAGATGAATGTGCGAGATTTTTATCTTTTAAGAGGAATTTCGGAGATGGGTTGAGGTTGTCAGCGGACGCTATGTTTGAATTTACCGGGAAACGTAACATTTTCGCTTTATTCTAGCTCAGTTAAAGAATATTTTCCTCAAAAGGCTTAGGCTAGCTAGTGGTTAGCAAAATAAAATTCACTTAACAAGTTCCACAGAACATGGTTCAAAATATTTGCTCTGAAGATCGTTTTTAATGGAAGAAAGTGTTGTAATTACAACAGAGATAATTTTTCACATGCGTCTAATCCGCTCCGAAAAATGCCACATTTTTTAAAATAAATGTGTTTCTAAAGAATTAGTTTTGCCCATTAAACAAAATGTGCTCGTATAATCTAACGCTTAAAATTTTGCCCAGCAGTAGTACGTATAATTTTAATATAGTGTTAAGAACAAGAGCGTTAATGAAATGTGAAATGAAATAAAAAAAAAAATAGTAAGTAAGCAGTTAAATCTCTTTTGTACGTATTTTTTTTTTAGTCTACCAGCACTTTCTGAAAGACACAATTTTATTGCTATATACGCGTAATAATAACATTGAAAACGCCCGTATCCGGATAGCCTAGTGGTTTGAAAACCTGACTATGAAGCTTAAGGTCCCGGGTTCGATCCCTGGTCGGGGCAGATATAGTATGATGAATACAAACGTTTGTTCTCGTGTCTTGAATGTTAAATCAATCATAATAATTTATGTTTATCCGTTGTCCAGTACCCATATTACAAGATTTGCCTTGTTTGAGACTAGGTCAATTTATGTCAATTGTCTCATGATATTTTATTCTATTTCTTATTTCTCACACCCAATACGCCACCGCCCTAACACTACAAGATCTAACTGAGAACATTTTAACCTAAACGGCCTTTGTCTAAAGCTATTGGCGATCGATGGAATTGCAACGTTCGCGTGTCAACAGGATAACGGAGCGAGCGAATACATTTCAGAATCAGGCTGTGTTACATTGATGCGAGAATTCTCTGGAGAACCGCTAAGCACCAGTGCTTGTACCGTGTTCCGGTGTGGAGAGTGAGACCGCCGGTGTAATTATGAGCACAAGAGGCATTTCATCTTAGCCCTCTAGGTTGGCAAGGCATCTGCAATCCTTCCGGGGTTACGGATGTCTATGGGCAGTGATGATCACTTATCATCAGGTGACCCACTTGCTTGTTTGCCTTCTTCGTCGTGTAAAAAAAAGAATGATGCAACAATTGCTATAGACTCAGATTCATAGCCTATTGACACCGAAGTGTTATTGCAATCTGACATTTGTAAAGTTGGTGAATAAGGAGCCAGAACTCATGGTACATTCAAAATTCAAAATTCAATATTCGAAATTTTATTCAGCAAATAGGCAGTTGAATGCTCTTTTACACGTAATTTTTTTTAAGTCTACCAGCGCTTTCGGAAAGACCATGATTGCTAAGAAGAATACGCCGCAAGAAACTTGGCACAAAGTCATTTTTAGTAAAAACTAGTTACATTAGCTCTTACAATACGTAACCACAGACAAATCACACAAAGAAACCTCACTCTGTCATTAAAAGATTAAGAGAGAAAAAAAAATACCGTATTTTAGAAACAAGTGTAAAAAGTAATTATTAGAACAGCAAAACCAGAACACTTTACTTTACTGGCACGTTTTAATTGAGCAGGAGATGTATAGGGTTTCCAGGTCAAATATCTGTGAAAATTTAAATTACAAAGGGATGTATAGGGTCCCAGAATTTATTTATGATTACTGATATGAAACATTATGATTACTCTAAGTTTACCGCTGACAAGCCCTCATTTCACCATCTTTACAATTGCCAGTTTTATATGACCATTCGAACTACATTTCTTTTTGATAATATGAAGCGCTGTAAAACAAAAGCGCGTCAGCTGTTGACAAAGAATTGTCATTGAAAACTGACAGTTGTAAAGTAGGCGAAGTACGGACCTGGTGGTTTGCCTTCATGACATTTTCAAATTTGAATGGTAATCGGGAAGAACATGTTGTGTAGTCTCTTTTTTTTTAAACGAGATTTTAATCTAAAAATGTAGAGCACTCAATGAACTATTATAAGTCACCTTTCGGTTACAGATACAAGTATTTATGTATCTTGTTTTTTTATCACTTTAAAAACAGTTATACACGAAAATTATTATGGCTCAGTGGTTAGAGACCCTGACTATGAAGCTTGAGGTCCCGGGTTCGATCCCCGGCCGGGGCAGATGTTTGTATGGTGAATAGGAATGTTTGTTCTCGCGTCTTGGATGTTTAATATGTATGTAAGTATATATTTATCTATATAAGTATGTTTATCCGTTGTCTAGTTCCCATAGTACAGGCTTTGCCTAGTTTGGGACTAGGTCAATTGGTATCAATCGTCCCATGATATTTATTTATTATTTATTTTATTTATTTAGTTACGTCGTTCCAAACTTTCAAATCGCGGTAAGTCAAAAAGTTCCTAAGGGGACTAGACATGCTCATTTAGGTAATGTCGTACAAATAAAATGCTTACTACAAAATCTGTAAACATTCTTTTTTTTTCTTTATACAACGAGGACGGCAAACGAGCAAGTGAGTCAGCTGATGGTAAGCGATCACTGCCTACAGACACCCTATTGTTTCAGGTTTTGTAATAAGTATTTTATTTGTAGGACATTAAATTCGAAAATGAAATGAAGGCAGTCAGTGGCATCAGTTTATAAGTCGTTCTGCACGATTTCGCTTCAGTGTGGTACACCCTTTACCGTTCCCGTTATCGCCTGTAATTTATGAAGCACGTTTTATTGTATAAGTGGGCCGTTTGTCTACATTCTAAAACGGTCATTATTTTGTCAATTGAGCTGGTATTCAATTTGCATTCAATGAGGGCTGACGCGAGTCAAAAATCCTCTAGATTCGAGTGAGGTCCACCAATGAGAGACAAGCTACTGGCCTGTGATTGGTGGAAATTGACAGATAAGACTTCATTTGATACTAGTGATCTTAGCGGACCACTGACCGAACGAAACGCAATAGGGGTGTTGTTGCTTCTGCGAGAGGGTGGTACTGCCCCAGACGAGCCGGCCCATTTGTACGGCAGCAAATAGATACAGCATAGCTCTCCCAATCACTATGCATGAAAGGTACACGGAAAGAATTTGTCTAGTCACCTTAGCAACTTTTTGAGTTATCGCGCTTTGAATGTTTGAAACGTCGTATTTATACATAGGTATAAGTTTCGTATACATCTGTTTTTAAAGTGATAAAAAAACTAGTTACATAGATATTTGTATCTGCATACTGATTGGTAACTTATAGTCTATTGAGTGGGATCCGTCTGTTTCATCGAAAATTTTTAGCCATAACGTGATGTTTGTCATAATTTTTTCTCTGAAACCGTAAAAAAATCAGGAATTTTGTAATGGCCATCCTGTAGAACTTCATAGGTTAGGTTAGGTTTATTTTATAATAATCCTGAACAATTAATAGTTTCAGAGAAAAAAAGAGTTATGACTAGGGACAAATTATGTCAAGAATTACATTATGACTTTCGACTGTATGGGAGAAATTATAGATCCCTATTGAGTGCTCTAAATTTTGAGATTAAAACTTCATTTAAAAAAAAGTAACCAGACATGTTCTTTCGGTGTAGTTACGGCCCTTCATAATGAGATCGCTATTGACTGTATCAATAGTGCTTGGCAAAACTACGTTAGCTAATGATGACCAAATCTAGTAGACCGTAGCAAAACATGTTTACGTTCGTTGATGATGATTGATTGCCCTCTCCCTCACCAAAGAACATGTATACTAACGTAACAAGAAACGACACTGACGCACGTGTGCAGTAAACTACCTCGCGGCTGTGTGCGTTTCGGGACGCGAGCGGGGGTGAGCGCGGGGCGCGCGGGGTGGGGAAAGGCAAACCGCGGGTCGCCACTGCACGGCAGTGACACGCCTGGCTTTTCATCCGTCTGTCTGTCTGTCAAGAACTTTTTCTTTATTTCTGGAACGCATGGAGGAAGCAGGCTGAAATTAATATCAAATCCTGCAATCCATTGAAGCTGTGAAAAAAAAACTTCTAAGTCAACGCAACCAACAATCAACGCCCTCACTCTAGTGATCCAGAATCTGCGGTTACTGTGGATCATGTTGTCGATAAAAAAAACTCACAGGGCACTTTAAAGCACCTATTTGAGATCAAGATTAAAATGAAAATACGTTATATAATAATCAGTAAAAGAAAGGATGGTGATGATTGTGATGTTGTTGATATAATATTGAGATGAATGCTGAACTTGTACTATTATGACTGTAGTCTGTAGCTGAACAGAGCAGAATGTCTATTACAATGTAGTCTGTTTTCATTTCAAAACAAATTAGGTAATTAATTAGATTATAAAACTTAAAACTAAAATTTAAAATACTAAATCCTAATCCTAACTTCCTAACTAATATTATAAATGTGAAAGTAGCTTTGTCTCTCTGTCTGTCTGTTTTACCTCTTCACGGGAAAACCGCTGCACCAATCTAGATGAAATTTGGTAAGAAGATAGTTTGAATATTGAGGAATAACATAGGATACTTTTATTCGGGAAAATTATATAGTTCCCGTGGGATAGCGATAACCGACATCTACGCAGATGAAGTCGCGGGCTGTTGCCCGCTAGTACTAACTAAAACCAAACTAAAGGTAAAAAATCTCTCCCAGATCTCCGCCAGTGGGAAGGGTGCCCAGAAGGCTGGCAGCATTTATTTAGCACAACGTCGTCATGACACTAATGGGCACAGGCCTCCTCTCAGTAAAAGAGGGCTTGGGCTATACGTCTCAGTTAGTAGTTATGCGGCTGTTTTTGTTAAAGATAATTTCATATTTGTATTTGCTCCGACGCGGGGCCCAATGCGGATTAGAAACTTCAGACACACCATTGAATTGCTTGCTGCAAAAATGCTGTTTTGCATGTAACTTACGAAAAACTCACAGGGGCGAGCCAGCCACAACCATCTTTCTGCTCGGGAGACCAAACCACTAGACCTACCACGGCTTTGCCACAAAACTAATATGGTCTATAATTATATTCTCTCATACAACAAAATTGAAAGTCATAGTAATGGAATGCTTGTCATAATATATCTATCATTCACAATATATGTATATTTTTTAGCCTTTATTTATTTGGGTCGATCAACTTTTCATTGCCACTCGTTGCCATGGAGATTTCCCCTGGGTAACTCATAAGAAATATTATTTTCTAAGACTCCACTCTACTCCCCCAAAACTCAGTATTTCTATGCTTAGGAGAAGAAGCATGAAGAAACTGGCTTATTACTGTCGAAACTCCTAGCGTTTGTTGGAGTGGTGTCTTAGAAAATCTTATTTTAGACGAGTCACCCAGGGGACATGTCCACGGCAACTAGTGGCAATAGAAAGTTGATTGACTCACTTAACTATTGGGTTGAAATATAATATATTTTATCTACACACATATCATAAGTCCTCTATAATGCGTTCAGAAACCGTAGAAAATGACCAGCATTGCAGTACATCGTCGCCTCCGCCCGCCCTGCAGGTCCAGCGGTAAAGTAATAGTCATTACGACATCGAATTCGATGTCGTAATGACCTTTCGATATCGAATTCAATTTTTCGAATTTGACAACCAACGTAATTTACAATCATAGTGAAATAAAACCGATCACTCACGTATATAAGTCGAGTTCAGTCCGACATGTATAATAAATAATGTGATATATATTTTTTTTTTACAAAAAAAAAAACAGTTTACGAAACGTCAACTCGGTATGTTTGTCTATGGTTTACAACAAACAATCAAATTCGTGACAGGTATGGGTATGTTATATGCCTTCGGCTTCTGAACCCATCTTAGAGTATTTATAATATGTGTGTAGATAAAATAATGTATGCAACTCCACATAATTAGGCCTTAAAACACTCGTGTGATCCTATTATAAAACTCAGCTTCGCCTCGTTTCATAAAAACGCACTCGTGTTTTAAGGACCCTCATTATGTAGCAGTTGCATAAACTACTATATTAGTGAAACCTATCTTTCAAATATGGAACGAAAATAAAACAAGCACGTATAAACGCCTCAATGTAAATGTCACTTCCATTCGAAAACAAACATACAATTCCGTGTTCTCGAATGCCACAAAACTCGCCCGGGACTTGATAAATGCCCGTTTGGTTTTTTATGAAATTAGTTAGGCACTTATACATCGATTCAGACTTATTCGCTCGCATTTATCTGGCTTATCTACTGAAATATGAGATGATGTAATATATAGTTATTTGTTGCGTTTTGAATACAGCAAAATTAGCTATCTTAAAGCGGAAAAGAAATGATGGTAACGCGCGATTTCCCCTCTGCCAAAAATTTGCAATTAAGTTTGTGCAAAATGCACAGGGTCTGCTGATTGTGTGCGTGTTTATTGCATTTGTGTGACAGTTTTTTTATAGCAGTTATAGTGTGAGTTTGTCGGAACGTAACAAATTTTGACATGAGCGTAGACGTGTGCTGTACGTGTATACATACCCCGCCCCACTCAAACAGTGTGCAGAAAAAATATAGTGCTTAAATAAGTCTGTAGCTGCAGCATACAAAATTCGAGTCGTGTTACCAGGACGGCGGTCCGCGGCGTCTGAGAGCAGTGAGCACTGGCTCCTATTGCTTTATTATAGTGCGAGATAGCAACATGCGCTATCTCGCTCTCGCGCTTAATTATCATGCTCGTGGGACATGACACTCTCTGTAAAACATTATGTATGAATATCATTGTCATAGGTTTTCCAAAAATATATTATTATTCATCAGTGCCCTAAGCACGACTTGTCGAATCCTGCGTCACGTAAAATCGAATAGTAAACTATAACGAGTTTGTATGACGTTTGGAACAGCGCCCGCCCGTGAGCGTATTTGGAACTAAAATTTAGTATGAGATTTCTCGATCTCGATACGATAACCGTAACGTAACGCAGGATTCGACAAGTCGTGCTTAGGGCACTGAACACGCTTTTTTATTAAGACTCCTCAGTAGTCTCGACAAGTCAAAGGCACCTCCCGTTTGTTATGAGATGGTGCATGAGGGGTGCCTTTTTTGAACCGGTAATATGTAAGCACTTCAAATAAATAAATAAAAAAAACAGCGAAAAAAAATTTTAGTGCATAAGTAGATAAGCCAAAGGCGCCTCGCGGCTGACTGCTTTATGTTAGCTGTTATCCGCGGGTACGTATACAATACAATACAATACAGCACAATACAATTCAATACAATACAATACAATAACTCTTTATTGAACACCACATAACAATCAAGACAAGAAATAAGGCACAAAGAAAATACAAGGTAGCAATGGGCGGCCTTATCGCTACAGAGCGATCTTTACCAGGCAACCATAATGGAATAAAGGTAAGAACATATTAAAGCAGGTGGTGCTAATTAAAAAGGTTTTAGGTCACGAATTTATAGCAGGTTACTAGCAAAAAAAAAAACATAAAAAGCTTAAAAAAAACACATAATTTCAATGAAACTCGATAACAGATACATAATAATACAAAAATACTAACTATAGAAAACTTTAAAAAGTTAGCCAGAAAACTCATGTACAGATTGACAGATAGTGCACCTTCAGCGTAGTTTTAAAAATTGTCAAAGATTTAGCGCGCCTTAGGCTTATAGGTAAGGAGTTCCACAACCGTATAGCTTGAACAGTAAAGGAATAAACATATAATTAAGAATTAGAAAGAGGCACAGTAAGGAGAAATAATAATATATAATGCGTGTATGAGGACTCCTTCTTAATCCCAACAAAAAAGAGGGGTGTTATAAGTTTGACCTGTGTATCTGTGTGTCTGTGTATATCTGTGTATCTATCCTGTGGCATTATAGATCCCAAACGGATAGACCGATTTCAATGCGGTTTTTGTTAATCGAAAACTAGTTTAATCGAGATGGTTTTTGGCTATTTACATACATGCATATAATCACGCCTCTTTCCCACGGGGGTAGGCAGAAAATATAGCTTGCCACTTGCTACGATCCTTACACACCTCTTTAGCCTCCTCCACATTCATGCATCTCTTCACACACGCTCGCCGGTTCCGAGTACTACGCACCTGACCTTTACAGAGAATAATTAGGTATATGTAAGTTTCATTAAAATCGATTCACACGTTTATGAAATATTGAACTTAGAAATGACAATGTCGGGGATTTTTCAACTTTACTAACTTAGGTTGTCAATATTGCCTTTTATTTTTATTGTTTGTTATTATTAGTGCCTATACAGACACATTCTGTGAAAGTTTCAAGTGTCTATCTTTTACAGTTCTAAAGATACTGCCCTCTGAACGACGGACAGAGAGTAGAGGCTTTGTACAAGGGTTCTGTTGGACTTTTTGGGTACGGAACCCTAAAAATTAAAACTTAATTTGCTGTAAAGTAGTCCTAAAAAAACTAAAACCGTTGAAAGCCATTGCCCCGATATTTATGACCCCTTTCAGTCCTTATATAAGTCGTTTCAGTTTCTTAACGACCACAATCTTCATTTTCTCCTCTGCATACCCCATTTGTTGCGATAACAGCCTTGAAGATGCCTTAAACAAAAAGTGTTTGCTAAGTGAGCGCTTAATCAACTAAGTGTTCCTTATTGGAGTTAAGAGAAGTCTTAATCTAAACAAATGTAATCAGTGAACTAAAACCAATTAATTTGCTTACCCGGTATCACTTTGAGTACTATAAGAACAGTTACGATGCCAATGAGTGCCGCTGTGGCACTATCGATTTAGACAAAGCAATAATTGAGACGTTGACTCCTTTGTAATTTTTCATGCAGTTATTAATTTTGTTAACATGGCATCCTAATCCTAATGATTATAAATGCGAAAGTAACTCTGTCTTTCTGTGTCTCTGTATGTCTGTTTGTTACCTCTTCAGGGAAAAACCGTTGCACCAATCTAGATGAAATTTGGTAAGAATATAGTTTGAATATTGAGGAATAACATAAGCTACTTTTTATTCGGGAAAATTATATAGATCCCGCGGGATAGCGACAACCGAAATGTACGCGGACGAAGTCGCGGGCAACAGCTAGTATGTTATAGTTTTAAGGCTACAATTTTATTATCAGAGAAAATTGTGTCATAATCAGCAGACATGAGAAGTAATTTACAGTTTTTTCGAAATTATTTTGAAAATCTAAAGTCACCCCTGTTTTTCCGCTTGTAACCATGCTACTGCTGTATTTACTATCCGAAAAATGACAAATTTCGTTAAAAAATTAATGACAATAACTTGGTTAGACATAATGAAAACGGGATATATTGACAGCGACTACCTAGGTATGATGAGCTCCCTATATTTCGATGCAGTTGCAAGCATCATGATCACGGGCTTATGTCTAATGCAATTAACCGCGAATCATTTGAAACTGTCACTGTTAATAACTTAGTTATCTTAATTATTTAAATTCCTTAAAAAACAATCCCCTTTTCATGCTCATTTCGGAAAATATTCCGCCCGGATTCCTGTCGCTTCCACATTTTCGTTTTTGGACTTACAATATCGACGGTATCTGACTCAACCTCTTATATAAACTTTGACGAAATTGAAATAACCACTCTAGACCGCGAACCTAAAGCGGTTATTCCAATTTCGTCAAAGTTTACATTTGAGGTTGAGTCAGATACCGTCGAATATTATTATTTAATGCAGCCTTCGCTCGGGAGGCTGACTGCTAGTGTTCTTTTCAGAACTATAATGACAATCTATTTTGACACTGTGACATGAATCTTAGAAAACCACCATCGCTTTTCCCTTTTCGCATTTCTGAAATATTATTAAACGGAATAAACTAAAAAACTTTCCTTCTTCTAGTGCCCTCTCCTATCGCAGGTCGGCTATCATTAGGGCTATCTTTATTTTTGAAACTGCCGCCCGAAAGAGGGATCTGGTACTCATCCCGAAAAAAAAAACAAAAAAGCTAAATTCAAAATAAATAAAAATAAATTGTATTGTATTTTTGAATTTTGCTTAAAAGTAGACTTCCGTCTATAACATTTAGCTGCGCACAACTTATTTTTAAACACGTGAATAAATGAAGTGAATGGATTGAATGAATGGGTCTGCTCTTCGTAGCTTCAGTTAAAAATGGCGAAGTATTGTCTATGTCCAGGCTGTATTAAGACGAGTCGGGTTAGCTTTTTCATACTATAATCGTGCTCGTTTTTTTTGTCTTATATATAGTATTATTAGATATTTGTTTATTTGGCGACTGCCTACATTTTTTATGTGATTAGTTGTGCTATTGTCTTAGTTACTATCATACCAAATTTTAAGTTTCTAGGACAACTGAAAGTACCTACCCTGGTTTTGATTCCATGGCAATTTGTATGGATACACCTTTTTTAATGGCCGTATCTTTTGACCGCGTTGACTTAGAAGTTTGATACTATCACAGCTTCAAGGGATTGCAGGCTTGAGTATGTGGTATTCATTCCAGCTTGCTACCTCCACGCGTTCCAGAGAAAAAGGGTCTTGACAGACAGCAGAGGCAACAAAGTTATCCTAACTAAGGGTATTTTTTCTTTTTGAGGTACGGAACCTTAAAAAAACGTCAACTAAATCAACCGTTACGGTATTCATTTTAAAAGCTTTCAGCTGTCCGTTTCTGATTGAGGTTGAGCTTTTGAACGGGATAAAAGTATCCCGGACACATCAATCAAAATGATGCGGGATAATGCATGATATATTATCATTTAAACGAATGCAACGAACGTATAGGTAGGTAGGTACTCGCAAATTTTGCGGAGAAATAATTCTAAAACTTTCAAACTTGATTCAGAGGCCCATGTTTTTGTGGGTAGGTAAGAGGCATTTCATCTTAGCTCTCTTGGTTGGCAACGCATCTGCAAACCCCCCGGGGTTGCGGGTGCCTAATGGGCAGGGGTGATTTCTTACCAGGTGACCCGCTTGCTCGTTTGCCTTCCTCGTCGTATAAATAAAAGGGAAGTAATATGGTTATGTAGCAATAACGTTCCTGGTCCTTCAGTATTAAGAATAAGAATAAGAATAAGAATAAGAATAATTTATTTCGTAATACATACATCATCATCATCGATGGGGTCGGAAGGTTCTCGAATGGCGTCCACGGACCGGGAGACGAGCTGTTGGTAGGCCTCCAACATGATGGAGCGACGACCTAGTAGGGATTGCGGGACCGCGGTGGATGCGGAAAGCACAAGACCGTTCTGAGTGGAGAGCCGCGGGGGAGGCCGCCGTCCAGCAGTGGACGTCTTTCGGCTGACATGGTGATGATGATGAAGACACACATCAGCAATATACAAAAGTGAATATCTAGCAGGCCCCAAACTAGGCAGAGCCTGTATCTTGGGACCTTGGAGTGCACTATACAAGAAAAATTGCTAATACGTTATGCTTTGTAGACGTCAGGTAAACATGGTACTAATAATAACTAAGTTAAATTAAAAAGTTATACAAAAATAAAGCACCATATGTACATGAATTGTGTGTGTGTGTGTGTGTGTGTGTGTATTAAACTAAGTTTTTGAAATTTTATTTTTCCTGGCATCCATTTCGAAATTACTTTGGTATGAGGTCTGGGTTCGAACCCCAGTTGGAGAATTGTTTTTTTCTTCTTTTGTTTTTCTTTTTAAATCGGGAAAAAAAACTCCGTAACACTATTTTATGAGTCGGTACCGTTTTTAGAAATATTTGTATTCTCGTATTAGTCACGTCTAAAAAAAGTATCCGATATTGTGTATCCCTAGGGAATAGTGATGGATAGTGTCCGTACTAGAAACAGCCATTTTGCTACGTTTTCACGAAATATCTCGACTGACAATAAATGACAGGTGGATTGATGACTAGCCGATAACGTTTGATAGTTCATTTTTTTTACCAGAATTTTTTATTCCACCGTAGCACAGAACTATATCGGGGTAGATAAGAGTGTACGTACAGTTTCGGCTGTCTGTAAGAGATTGCTTTTAAGTCATTAGACCGCCTTCTGTCTCATCATGTCAGCCGATTGACGTCCACTGCTGGATGGCGATCTCCCCCGCGGCTCTCAACTCAGACCGGTCTTGTGCTTTCCGCAACCACCGCGGTTCCGCGATCTTTACCGACGCTCGTCTCCCGGTCCGTGGACGCCATTCGCCTTCTGTCTACCATACCAGTTTTCTGTAATCTCCTTGTATACTGTTTTGTGCTCGTCCTGCTGACACACACTGTTGCGAACTCTTTTTAGACAGCTTTACTTTTTATAATATTTTTCATGTTTGATTGATTTGTATGACACTTGGACTGATGGATTAAAATATGGTCCTTTCTGCATCGGATATTGGATATAGGAAAAGATTAAATGCGACTCCGTAGCGGATTAATTGCCGGAGTCGAGAAAAATCAGGTACGAGAAAAAAGTAAAACCGAAATTGACATGCATTCTGCCCAATCGTCCGTCGCGGGCACGGTGCAGAGTACGGCCTCCCAGAAGAGACTCCTGGAGGCGCGCGCGGCCCGGGAAAAGGCGGAGCTAGAAAAGGAAAGGTTAGAAACAGAGCGCAAATTAGAGCAACAACGACTGAATGTAGAGCGCGAGTTGATTGAAGCGCGATTATCGGAGAAACTGGCGCTCCTCGACGAGGGCGACCGGGCATCGCGTGCTTCGGCGAGGTCGAGGGTGCAGGAATGGGTTGACGAGCATCAAGGTCAGTGCGTTCACCACGATGACGAAGTTGGGCAGAATAAGCCTCGACATCGGCCTGACAAGGACATCGTTTCATTAGCCGTTGCGATAACCGAGGCCGTTAAGCGAGTAAGCCAACCCGCGCCCTCTGGCGACAAGCTCATCGGACGACTATCAGCGAGAGATTTGCCAACATTCTCAGGAGACCCTCTCGACTGGCTTCGGTTTAAGAGCGCATTCGAAACCACGACGGTAATCGGCCAATATTCAGAGGAAGAAAACGTGGCTCGCCTCCAACGTTGCCTGACAGGCGAGGCATGGGAAGCGGTGGCCGCCCGATTAGTCACCACGCGCTCTTCTGCAGCTGACATCATGAAGACGCTGGAAATGCGATTCGGCCGCCCCGACCTGGTGCTGCATAAGTTGATAGCCAATATGAAGAGGCTGCCCAAGCTCACTGGTACCCGCTCCGATTTACTTGTCCTGGCGACCAAGGTATCTAACTGCGTAGCGGCAATAGAGGCGACAGAGCGGTTGGAGTACCTACACAGCCCCGAATTAGTGACTGAAGTGGTCGGCAAGCTGACGGAGTCGTTGGTTTACCGCTGGCTGGACTATTGGGCAGCATCAGACAAGCGTGAAACCAGACTATCGTCGCTTGCCAAATACCTCATGTCAGAAGCCGAGAAGGTATGTAACGCAGGTGTAGTCGAGCTACCCCAAAGGCCCTCAGCGAGATTTATCCCATCGACATCCAAGCAACCCGTTCTTACCATCACAGAGGAGGGAGAGGAGTCATCTATCAACACAGTCGCTGAAACAAATAAGATTAGTATGACGTGCATTTATTGCGGTAAGACAGAACACTCAATCGATAACTGCTCTGATTACAGAAAACTCGATGTCAATAAGCGCTGGGATTGGGCCTGCGAGAAGAAGCTCTGCTTTGCGTGTCTGAAGTTGAGGCACCGTCGGGACCGCTGCCGCTCGAAGAAGAGATGTACAACATGCAAGCGTGGTCATCATTCGCTGCTGCATAGAGACGACTGGCAGAATGGCGAAGAGAATAAAGAAGGTAAACCTGAGTATTCACATACAACGGCAAATGTTTGGCACCAGGCGGGCAAGAAGGTTTATCTGAAGGTCTTACCAGTCACCGTAGCCAGCAGGAAGCATGAAGACCTTTGCTCTGCTAGATGAAGGGTCTACGGTGACTTTAGTCGAACGACATGTTGCTGATGACATTGGTGTCCATGGCTCGGAAGCATACCTTAATCTTCACGGTGCTGTGGGTGACTGTTTGCACACGCCAAGTCACCGTGTGTCATTGACACTCCGCACGTCAGAGGGCACGCACAAACTAGACAACGTCCGCACTGTTGATAACCTGACGCTCCCCACGCAAAGTCTAGACTGCTCCGACCTGGCATCGCTGCCGCACCTTAAAGACATCCCGCTGCAAACATTTAATGGAAAACCTAGCATGATTATTGGCCAAGATTATTGGTATTTGATTGTAAGCAGGCAGGTAAGAGAAGGTCGGAAGAATGAGCCCGCTGCCTCGCTTACTCGATTAGGATGGGTTTTGCATGGATTTGCCGCTGGAAGATCGAATGGCGCCGACTATGGCTGTCATTTGCATGAACACCACGATGACAGGTTGCACGAGTTAGTAAAGTCTTACTTTAAATTTGACAGCATTGGTATAAAACGTGACGACAGCCATAGAAATTCATCTGAAGAACGGCGCGCACTTGACATACTGGATCAGAAGAGCAAGAAATTAGACAACAGATGGGAGGCAGGACTTTTATGGAGATCAGATGACGTGAAACTTCCCGACAATAGACGAAGCGCAGAATGCCGACTCAAGATTATTGAGAAAAGTATGGACAACGATGCTAGCTTTGCCGCTGACTATGAAAAGCAAGTTGTTAATATGCTAGAAAAGGGCTATGCAGAGGAAGTCACGGGTCCCCTGTCTGGCACGAGATTATGGTTTCTGCCTCATTTTGGTGTGCGTAACCCCAACAAGCCTGGAAAACTTCGACTCGTATTTGACGCCAAAGCTCAGATTAATGGGATTTCCTTAAATACGGAACTATTGAGTGGACCTCCTGAATTCGCTAATTGGCGTCCTTCTGCGCTTTAGAGAAAGAAATGTAGCGGTCACTGGCGATATACGTGAGATGTTCCTGCAGGTGAAAATCATTGCTGAAGATCAAGAAGCGCAATGTTTTCTATGGCGTGGGATGGACCGACGTGGCCCACCGAGAATATTTAAGATGACGTCCATGACATTCGGTGCTACATCATCACCCTGCACTGCTACCTACATCCTGCGTCGAAACGCTGATGAATTCGCCAACACTCATCCTCGTGCCGTGGAAGCTATCAAGAGAAGGCATTATGTTGACGACTACCTGGATAGCGTCGATACTGAGGAGGAGATGAAGCAGCTCACATCAGACGTCTCGATGGTACACAGAGCAGGAGGTTTTGACATCAGAGGCTGGGCATCCAACCAACCATGTGTACTACCCCAACACTCAGACTCTGATGCTGTTAATCTGCTGCAGCAAACAGAAAGCGAGGAAAGGACTTTGGGTTTGATATGGAAACCGGCGACTGACGTATTGGGATTCGACGTCACTCTCAAGAAGGTAGACAAAGATGTAGCGCACGGTTTACGGCGGCCGACGAAACGAGAGATGTTGAAGATTATTATGTCCGTCTTTGACCCCCTAGGTTTTCTTTGTCCTATTTTAATTCGGGGAAAGATAATGCTACAGGATATTTGGCGAAGTGGAACTCAGTGGGATCAGCATATTGGAGAAAGAACGGCTGAGACCTGGTATCGCTGGCTTCGGGACTTGAAGAAATGTCAGACCTTCGCTATACCCCGTTGTTATGGATTCAGTACTTTCGTGGGTCTACAACTTCATGTCTTTGTCGACGCTTCTGAACAAGCATATGCATGCGTTGCCTTTTTACGACAAGATAGCAAAGTAACATTTGTAGCAGCGAAGAGTCGTGTTGCCCCTGTAAAGGCGTCGACTGTACCTCGTCTAGAATTGCAAGCTGCGTTAATGGGAGCTCGGCTAGGGACGACAATTGAAAAGGAGCAAGACATAGCCATCCATCAAAGATTTTTTTGGACTGACTCGCAAACCGTCTGGTGGTGGATCAACAACAACCCGAGGAAGAAAATGCCATTCGTCTCCAACAGACTCTCGGAGATTGATGACTTGACTAAGGTAGAAGAATGGCGATGGCATCCAGGCCAATTCAACGTAGCTGATGGTGCCACCAGATTGGACGGCAATCTACAAGCTGCCCAGACTAAGTGGGTTCAAGGCCCTGATTTTTTACGTCTTTCAGAAGAGTACTGGCCCTCAGAAGTGCCAAAGCCCTACATAGAGGAAGAACCGACGCAAACCCAGCACGTTGCTGTCATTGTTGATAGATTAAAGCTTGTAGATTTCTCAAGATTTTCGAACTGGCGGCGATTACTGAGATGCGTAGCTCGAGCCATTCTGTTCTCAGAAAGATGCAGACGACAGCAAACGCACTTGACACCAGATCATGAAAGGCGAGCAGAATCGTTTATTGTAAGACAAGTACAGCAAGACAGTTTTCTCGAAGATTTGACAGCTCTGCAGAATAATGGAAGACTACTGCCTGCTAGCCGCTTGCATCAACTTAATCCGAAATTCGACGATTTGGGCGTGCTGCGGGTTCAAAGCCGATTAGAGGCTGGAAGAGACTTACCTCTTGAATTGAGAGAGCCGATTATTTTAGACGCACGTCATCTTGTTACGAGATTGATAATTGATCATAAACATAGACACCTGGGACATAACAACATGGAAACATTGTTAAATGAATTGCGCCAGAGATACCATATCTTGCATTTACGGAGTACAGTCAGATCGATGATTTCACGCTGTGTTATTTGTAAGGCGAGACGAGCCCGCTGTGAACAACCCATGATGGCTGGTCTGCCACCGGCGCGACTTCATTATCACTGCAGACCGTTTACCTACTGTGGTGTCGACTTATTTGGACCAATGCAAGTCACAATTGGCCGTCGACACGAGAAGCGATGGGGGGCCCTCTTCACCTGCTTTAATACGCGGGCAGTAACGATCGAGCTAGCTGCATCGCTTTCAACCGATTCGACTATACTGGCGATCCGGCGCATGGCTGCACGACGAGGATATCCTAAGCAGATGTATTCAGACTGCGGTACAAATTTCAGAGGTGCAGACCGGGAACTTCGCATCGCAGCCGAGGAGTTGCTAAGAGATCACCGCCTGGTGGAGGAGACAACGTCACTTGGCATCGAGTGGAGGTTCAACCCTCCTGATGCTGCACACATGGGCGGGGCATGGGAACGGCTCGTACGCTCGATAAAGACGGCCCTGTACGCTACCCTGAACTCTCGTGCTCCAAGAGAAGAGGTTCTCGCTACTTTGATCGCTGAGGCCGAAAATATTGTGAACAGCCGCCCATTGACGCATGTCTCACTAGACCCTAACGAGGAGGAGGCACTAACGCCTAATCACTTTTTATTAGGTGCGCCTAATGCACTACCAAGACCTGGAGAGTTCACTGATCAAGATTTGTGTCTTCGAAAGCAGTGGCGCATAGCCCAGCGACTGACAGATCATTTTTGGTCGCGATGGATCCGAGAGTATTTGCCGGGTCTTCGCGAGCGAAGAAGATGGAACAGGGACGACGGGCGGGGTGGCATCTGCATCGGTGATCTTGTTTTGGTTGCAGATCCTACCGCGCCACGCAACGTTTGGCCGCGAGGCCGTGTTATTGCTACCACGGCCGGCCGCGACGGGCGCGTCCGCATCGTGGACGTGGCCACGCCGGGCGGCACGCTGCGCCGGCCCGCGACGAGGGTCGTCACACTCCTGCACGCCGCCGCCGACGAGCCCTCTTCCGGTCCTGCTCCTGATGTTGCCAGCCACCACTGATGCTGCTCTCGCAGCGAGGAGGAGAATGTTGCGAACTCTTTTTAGACAGCTTTACTTTTTATAATATTTTTCATGTTTGATTGATTTGTATGACACTTGGACTGATGGATTAAAATATGAGACTATCGAAGGCGATTTTTATTGGAAAATAGATTCAGTTCATTACACACACATTATATGTATGTATAGGTACGTAAAATAACACCCCTCTTTTTACATTGGGGCTTGACGTCTAAGAAACACAAGAACCTCTCTCATCATTAAGCCCACATTAATCGCCGTAATTAACTAATGTTATTATCAAAGAGACATTAGTATATTGCGTATTCATTTATCATTCACGGACCGTTGCGCTAAGGCTCCTGTTCTAATGGAGCAGCCCATTTACGATCAATGGAAAACTTGACTGGTACTCAGAGAAAGACCAAACAAGTAATTAAATTTGTGATCTTAAAAGTCCGTTAGGGTTTGTGACGGAAACAAATGAGGTTTGACGAGCTTTGGGTTCGCTTTTTAGGGGTCCGCACCTCAAAAGGAAAAACGGAACCCTATAGTTACCTTGGTGTCCGTCTGTCTGTCTGTCAAGACCCTTTTTCTCTGAAACGCGTGGAGGTAGCATGCTGAAATTATTATCAAATACTCAAGCCTGCGGTCCCTTGAAGCTGTGAAACAATCAACCTTCTAAGTCAACGCAATCAAAAGATGCAGTCATTGAAAAGGTTAAATAAATAAATAAATACCAAGGGACAATTTGAAACCAATTGACCTAGTCCCAAAGTAGGCAAAGCCTGTACCCATACAAATCCTGTTATTTCCATACAAATTGCCGTACCCTGAAAACCTAAAGGGTACTTTCAGTTGTCCTAGAAACTTGAAATTTGGTACGAAGGTAGCTCTTATAACACAACCATTGAAACGTGAATATATAGGAGTTTTTCGCTGCTAAAATAGATTGCTCTTATGGCGTAGTTGGCAGCGCAACATCACGGTATGGTGAAGGTCATGGGTTCAAATCCCAGTTCAAGAATTTATTTTACTGGTCTTTCTGTATATTTACGCTTCAGTATGAAATTAAGAGGAAAAGTACTAGTATAGACGTACAAATACAATAACCTAACCTAACCAATTTAGAAAAGTTGAAAAAACCCCGGATATTGTCATTTCAATGTTCAATATTTCAAAAACGGGTTAACCGATTTTAATAAATCTTAGCTAAGAAGAACCATCTCGATTAAACTAGCTTTCGATTGAAAAAAACCGTATCGGAATCGGTCCATCCGTTTGGGAGCTATGATGCCACAGACAGATACACAGATACACAGATACACAGACACACAGATACACATGTCAAACTTATGACACCCCTCTTTTTCGTCGGGGGTTAAAAATGGTCTTCATTGAGATTATGAAACACAAGTCTGCCAATCTCCCAGCCTAAGCATTCCAAATTCAAAATTTAATTATGTTTACTTCAAAGTTGTCTACCGAGCCCGCTTGAGTGAGCGAACGTTAAAACATTCGTTCATTCGTTCCGTTCGTGTTAGCATTTCTGGAGCCATTTTTGCTTACGTCTCTAGGTGAGTCTTTGCCACAGGCGCAAGGGACCAACTTACGGCGTTAAAGCGCTCACTACAAGAGGGTCGAGCACGACTTTATGAAAGCTGCGTAACGTTACGGTTATCGTATCGAGATCGAGAAACCTCATACTAAATGTTAGTTCCAAATACGCTCACGGGCGGGCGCTGTTCCAAACGTCATACAAACTCGACAACGTTTACTATTCGACTTTACGTTACGCAGCATTCGTAAAGTCGTGCTCGACCCTCTGTAGGTCTAGCACAACGTACAGTGCTACATCTGTCTCGCGCGAGAACAACTGCCCGTCCTTTTCTGTCACACAGAATGCAACGGGGCGGGTAATAAATAATAATCTCGAGCGACAGAAAAAGTCGCGGCCCGTCGTGCTAGCCAGACTGAGCGCCAAGTGTAATCGACAGCCAAAAACGTCTCAATCGCGTTCGCATGAATGAAATGAAACGAAATCTAAATTGCTATTGTTTATGTAAATAAATAACGTTTAATTTTAAAGTAAAAACTATGAAAATATTTATTAAGTTTCAAGTTTTAAAAATACTTTAGTCGCGCCCTCTCCTCCCCTTGGCCCACGCCACTCGCTAAAATTAATTACATTTCTGATGGAGCAGTAATTAGCTATTAGTATTTTCCTGTTGGAAACTACGCTAATCCCGACGGATGGTTAATGGTGGTGGCTGAACCGCGCCAAGATTACCGTCTCGTTTAACAGTAGACGGCGGCGTTTGACCGAATTAACCGTTGACTGAGCTGACCGTTCGCCGAATTTTCGTATTTGGATATTTTAGTATTTTCCTTTTACAGTACAATACGATACAAATATTCTTTATTGAAAACCACACAACAGTACAAGGGGATTACAGGAAACTGGTATGGTAGACAATAGGCGGTCTTATCGCTTAAAAGCGATCTCTTTTCCTATTTCCCTTTTGTGTCTTTTGTACAAATTAAGGATCCACAAGGTATGAAAATTCATTGCGTGTATTTTAGTTTCACAGATTTACACCCTCTCATCATTCTGAGAAGCCTGTGCCCAGCAGTGGGACCTAAAAAAGGCTGATGATGATGAGATTTGCACTTTTTTTATGAATAAAGGACATAGAAGAAATGACAGTAAAAATACTTACACAAAATATGACATACAACATACAATATGCAAACTGCTAAGGAATGGAATTCGCTCCCATCGTCTGCATTTCCGGACGGGTACAATCTAGGGCTCTTCAAGGCTAGAGTGAATAGGCTGTTACTGAACCAGTGAGTTACACCTTAGGCCTCATCTGCACCTTCCATCAAGTGAGATAGGGGTCAATCACTGGTCAGTTTACAGTAAAAGAAAAAAAAATACCACTAGCTCGCTATTTAAAACGTGACAAAATTACACTAACCACAAAATAACGCAATACAGAATTTGACATACCTTCTAGTAAACATCAGAATCGGGGCTTTACACATTTTGAACTCGGAACGGCGGAGTGAGCCCACCGGCGGTGAGCGGCGTGCGCGCGGCTCATATCGCTGGAACTAATTACTGCCACAAAATTGGCAACAAAAACGGAGTACCGAAGGGCCTGTCCATACGCTAAATTGGAAGTCACCTTCTTACATTTCTTGGCGATCTCTAGCAATTTTGTTCTATAACATAATCATGGACCTAGTTCTAGTTTTTTTTGGCCAAATTCTGTGCCAACTAAAGTTTCTCGTTCCAATATTCCATCCATCCGACGGTCTACAATACAATACAATACAATATTCTTTATTGAAACCCACAAAACAGTACAAGATTACAGAAAAACAGGTATGGTTGACAATAGGCGGTCTTATCGCTTAAAAGCGATCTCTTACAGACAACCAAAATACAGAAATCAAGATGAAGAGGCTCTGGGTCTAGTTCGATATTCTAAGTAATGAACCACAGATAGTGCTAATTTGATTGAATCGTTAGAATAGTAATCCATTTGTTGGTTAGCGTTTGTGATACATAAGTATACATCAGATACGAGGTGTATACAGTGTGTATACAGTGTGCAGACATGATCAGAACCAACCCTGCATAAATAAGAAAACTACAATCGACCCCGTAGTAGTCTAAATTATGGAACGTAAACTTTTTTTTCCTAGATTTTCAGTGAATTTAAATTATTTTATCAAATTAATCAACATTAAACCTTGTAAGACTATGATCATTGTTTGATCATTGTTGATTGATTGTTTGTTTCGTTTATAGGATCACTTTGTTGTCCGTCTGTCTGTCTGTCTATCTGTCTGTCTGTATGTCTGTGTGTAAAGACCCTTTTTCTCTGGAACGCGTGGAGGTAGCATGCTGAAATTAATATCAAATACTCAAGCCTGCGGTCCCTTGAAGCCGTGAAAAAATCAACCTTCTAAGTCAACGCAATCAAAAGATAAAGTTATTAAAAAATCTATTTCCATACAAATCGCCGTTCTGAGAAAACCTAAAGGGTACTTCCAGTTGTCCTAGAAACTTGAAATTTGGTATGAAGGTAGCTCTTATAGCACAACCACTCGGAAAAGTCTCAAAATCTTAAATTTTTACGTCTGTCTGTAGATTTCGCAGACCAATATAAGTTGCGTACATTTTGCTTAGGAGCAGGGCTCTGCTAATACTGGACTTCTTAAAACACTGGAGAAAAGCGCTAAAATCTTTCTACGGAACCCTCGTGCGCGAGTTCGACTCGCTCTTGGCCGGTTTTTTTATTATACTTGTCACCTGTGTATGTTGAATAAATATTTTTCAATTTCTATTTCTATTTCTATCAGATATCATTACATAGGTTCGGAAACTTTTTAAACGTATAATAAAAACGACAAGTTGTCACGTTTGCAGGAACGTAGGGTGACCATGTATTTTTAACATGAAACCACCGTGAGATTCAATCATAGTGAAATAAACGGATCACTCACGTATGTCAGTCGAGTACAGCCCGACATTTTCGGACTATTCCGTAGTCCTTCCTCTGGACTCGTAGTCTGGTCTGGTCTGGTTGGTGGTCTGGGGGGTTAACGTCTCGCCACCGGCGTGGCGTGTGCTCCCAGAGGAAGGATTACGGATTAGTCCGAAACATGTCGAGCTATACTCGACTGACATACGTGAGTGATCCGTTTATTTCACTATGACCATGTATTTAGTTAATAAGCTAACTTTTTTTTAATGGTAACGTTAATATGATTAACACTGATATGAAACAGTAGCTAATAACTTACTGATTTACGAAGGATTAGTTCCGATCACGTCTCCTGAATCACCCTGTATACCTACACATTGTGTGACAGTCTTAAGTTAACCTTAAGATAATCATGAACAAGCAAGCAACGCACTGAATAGCAAAATAAACAGCTAGAGATCTTAATAACAACTCCATTTCAAGAGAAAACAATTATATCCTTCCCACTGCCCATTAACCGACCGCGAAATGGAAGGTTATGTCTCGGATTCTACGGATTCGAGTTAATTTAATGGCCAACTAATGAAGTGAGGCTTAAATTAAATACAGTCTGGGATCTAGAGAGGAATAAACAAATGATTATCATTCAGTGATTGTGTGTCTTGCATTTTCATCATCATCATGTCAGCCGAAAGACGTCAACTCCTGGACATAGGCTTCCCCCAAGGCTCTCCACTCAGACCGGTCTTGTGCTTTCCGCATCTACCGCGGTCCCGGGATCTTCACCAGGTCGTCGCTCCATCTTGTTGGAGGCCTACCGACAGCTCATCTCCCGGTCCGCAGACGCCATTCGAGAACCTTCTGGCCCCATCGGCCATCAGTCCGGGTCGTCGCTCCATCTTGTTGTTGTTGTTGTGTGTATGTATGTAAACATTAAGATAGTCATAAATAACCATCATTGAATTAAACACTGTTTTATACCTTATACTTTTTTTTTGTTTACAGGTAATCAATGCAGAAAGAATCGGCATAAACGGTCATGAAATCAGGTTGGTGGTGCGTGAAAATCTTGATAAAAAAATACTCCGTTTTCTAAGCGCTGAAGTTGCAATACATTGCCGCGTTCGATCGCCCACTCCAGACTCGTTCGCTTTACGGCCTCGCTGTAGTCAAGTATACATTGGACAAACCGGTCGAAGCTTTGATACTAGATTTAAAGAGCATGTCTCGTCATATAGGCATGATCATCCAGAGAAATCAAACTTTGCCAAGCATTTATTAGAAACGAATCATTCGTTGTTAGACTCAGATACGTACGAAATTTTACATTATTGTGATAAGAGTTTGCGGCTATCGGTTTTAGAACAATTGGAAATAATTAGGAACAACAACATGGGGTCTATTATTAATCATCAAGTTAATTTGGTTTCTTCGCCTTTGTTACGACTTGGTTCTAATTTTAATAATGTGTCATAGTAATAATGAGAACATGACTTCTCTTTTTACCGTACTCGGTTAATAATAACGGGGTACCTGGCGTAAATTAAAAATAAAAATAAAAAGGGTAGTTTGGAATTCATTTTTAAAAAAGGGTAGTTTAGAACTTACATAAAAGGGTAGTTTGGAATTTATAAAATATTAGTGGGTACGTTGGTTTTGTCATTAACTAACTAACTAAGTTGAGTACATGGTTTACATATGTCAGTAGTGGAAGTGGTGGCATGTTGAGCGGTTGTTGTTGTGCTTCGTAAATGGCCTTGTGGAGAGTGCCGAAACGTGTCAGCGTTTAGTTTAGTGGTGGTGGTGATAGTTGGGTCTGTGTGGCATGTGTTGATTCGTGTAGCAGCGGAGGCGGAGGTGTTGCATGGAAACATACATTTGCCGCACAGATATAACTATTTGTCATTAGTGGTCGCGGGTGAGCAAAGTAATTGTTTTTAGTTCATAAATATGGACCTCCGCAAAGTAACGCCTGATTCAATAAATTATAACGTAGTTTTTCAATTTTTTTTCCTAGGATTGTGATGAAAGACCTTCATTCGTGCTCAATGCCTTGATTATTAGATCAATGGGGAGTATTAAGATACCCTATAGGTTTTGATTTGCTTCGAAGTGACAGACGCGCGTGCAGATAGACCGAGTCACACTATAAGTCTGCCTTTATATCCCCCGACGAAAAAGAGGGGTGTTATAAATTCAACCTGTTTATCTGTATCTGTCTGTGGCGTCATAGCTCCCAAACGGATGAACCTATTTTGATGCAATTTGTTTCCATTCATAGCTAGTTTAATCGAGATAGTTCTTAGCTAAGTTTCATTAAAATCTGATCACTCCTTTTTGAAATATTGAACTTTGAAATGACAATGTCGGGGGTTTCATTTTTTCTAAGTTGGTTAGGTTATAATATTTCCGTCTTAGATCGGATCCCTAAAAAGGCCATACAGCTTCATCTCAAAAATGCCTCGAAATAACCAAAATGGCGACCGGAAGTGCTTAGCACTCCATCGTTCCGCACCGGAAGTGGCGCCAGCGACTGTTGTCGTAATGGCGACCAGACCGTCGCATTTTCGTTGAGGGTAATACTTCCGGTTTATATCAGATATTAATTTAAATTGGAATTGAGTTATTGATTATGCATTGAGATGAGGTGACAAAGCCTTTTGTAATCTATCTTTATACCTATAAAACAGTACCGTGACTGACTGACTGACAGACAACGCACAGCCTAAACCACTTGACCTAGAGACCTAAAATTTGGCAAACGTATACCTTGAGTATCTTAGAGGTGCACTGAGAAGGGATCTTTCGAAATTCCCACGGGATAGGCAACTAGCCCGTTCTGAAATATTTCACGGAGGCAAGGCCGCGGGGCATAAGCTAGAAAAGTATAATTGGTAAAAATGACCCTCTGCCCGACACTCTGCCCCAATAGTTGGCATTGGCACCTTCAATCTTCATCATCATCATTATGTCTGCTGACGTCGACTACTGGGTATAGGCTTTCCACTCAGACCGAACTTGTGCTTTCCGCATCCACCGCGATCCCGCGATCCTCATCAGTGCTCTAAGCACGACTTGTCGAATCCTGCGTTACGTTACGGTTATCGTATCGAGATTGAGAAATCTCATACTAAATTTTAGTTCCGAATACGCTCACGGGCGGGCGCTGTTCCAAACGTCATACAAGCTCGTTATAGTTTACTATTCGATTTTACGTGACGCAGGATTCGACAAGTCGTGCTTAGGGCACTGATCGTCGCTCCATCTTTCTAATTCATATATCATTGATTTGTTGCAGTATGGGTCTTACATGGTGTTATATCTATACATATACAGTTCCGGAATAACCCTGTTAGGGCACAGCAACATTGAATTTAAACAACACCCCTCTTTTTCGTCATGGGTTAAAAACCGGCCAAGTGCGAGTCGGACGTGCAAGGTTCCGTAGAAAGATTTTAACGCTGTCTAACAGTGTTTTAAGAAGTCCAGTGTTAGCAGATCCCTGCTCCTAAGCAAAATGTACGCAGTGTGGAGTCAACTTATATTGGTCTGCGAAATCTACAGACATAAAAATTTAAGATTTTGAGTACCTTTATATGCCAGGGCTTTTTCGTAATCAATTAGGAACCCTATCCTGTGCGTTTCCGACACGCTCTTGGCCGGTTTTTCCCTTTTGAGGTACGGAACCCTAAATCCTGACAGCCACTGATAGCCATTGTCAAGCCATCCGTTTGGAAATTTGAAACGGGAAATTCCGAACTGTCAAGTGTAAATTCCCTGAAAGGCTCAGGGAAAATCTTTTCAGGGTTTCATTAACCTTTTTTCACGAAAAATTCTATTCTCGAACACTTCAAAGGGAGCAGAGATGATAGGTATTTTTCTTTAAAGTTCTTTTTTGTGATGGCATCGACTTGGAAATTCTACAACAATGACAGATAACAACAATACGATTGGAACAATACATTGTATAGTATCTTTTTTATTACAACTAACGTAATCGAGTAGTACCGTTATCATGTCATTCCCGTACGACCCGTGAAACATACAATGTTTTTCATCACAGAGATGAAATAAAAAAAACCAGTACCGTATTGTTTATTCATCATCATCATGTCAGCCGATTGACGTCCACTGATGGACATAGGCCTCCCCCAAGGCTCTCCACTCAGACCGGTCTTGTGCTTTCCGCATCCACCGCGGTCCCGCAATCGTATTGTTTATTATGTAAGCTTAAATAGAAACTTACAATTTAAGTACTTACGGAATTTAAGACAGGCTTCAACACAAATTATTTCCTCGCGTACGAAGTCAAGGGCGAAAGCTAGTTAAAAATAAATCACACATCTTACTGTAATTACGCCCTGAAACTCCCAAAATTAATCGTCCCCGTTTTCTATAAACGAAATCAACGCTCGACCTCCCTGTCCCCACTTCACCATACGCACAAACTTTCAAGTTGAAACCCGTTGAAAATTTCACTCATTAACAAAACGGCGAAAGTATTCGCGCGCGTGAGCGCAATTATCGAGTTTGAATCGTGGTGTCGGCGATGAGCGGTTGGCGGGAAGCGGTAAGCGATAAGCGACTAGCGTTTTCAACTCGACACATAAGTGTTGTAACCCCTATCAGAACATAAGCTCTGCTTAATGGAGCTATGTCAATTGGCTAATGATATTAATTAATCATGTTATAAATTTCATTATTTTTATTTTATCGTGATGCGTTCGATACCACTGATTCTTGCTAACATTTATGTGAAATGTAAAATAAATTAAATAACATACCAATCCCAAAAAACCGCATACACAGATATCATACATAAACTTACACCATTGTAGCTTTAGCCTATGGTAGTTATGATAATTATTTTTACTTTAGAAGAAACAAGTGTATGTCAATAAATAAAAACCTTAAATTAAATAAAAACTATGATTAAATATCTACCTATTAAAAAAACATAGTATTACAAATTATTTAGTTTTGTTTTTTGTACATCAATTTGTACCGTGGGACTTACTTACTTACTTACTTACTTACGTACGTTTTAACCTACCCAGGGAGTAAGCGTTCATAGTTATAAGAACTTTAATATGTTTAACTTTTTCGCAATAAACTTATTTATATTAATAACTTATTAATATTAGGTATTAAAAAATTACTTATAATGACCGTTATTTTTCAAGTGTCATGTAAATAGGTTTGCGCGTTCTTGATATTGGATCTTAATAAAATGTCGAACGTTTTCCTAAAACTCTATAAATAAACTACGCTTTGGTAGCAATTGTCCACAAACTACAGCTCTGTTAGAGTGAAGTCTTATTTTTTGTATTGATTGTGTAGTGTAATGTTTTTTTTTTGTAATCAGTAATCAGTCATTTATTTGCCCAAACATGGTACAGAGAAGATGGTTTACATACAGTTTATTGTGCTACATGTTTTATCACATAGACATGCAAATGGTTGTAAGTTGTGTGTATGTTTTGCTGAATAAGTAGTTAATAAAATTATACCTATCGCTGATTTCGGTCGAATAGCCTAGTGGTTAGAGACCCTGACTATGCAGCTTGAGGTCCCGGGTTCAAATCCCGGTCGGAGCAGATGTTTGTATGATGAATATGAATGTTTGTTCTCGGGTCTTGGGTGTTTAATATGTATATAAGTATGTATTTATCTATATAAGTATGTTTATCCGTTGTCTGGTACCCATAGTACAGGCTTTGCCTAGTTTGGGACTAGGTCGATTGGTGTCAAATTGTCTTATGATATTTATTTATTTATTTATTTATTATTTATTGATGCATGTAGAAGGGAACTGCTACTTACTTAACTTCGTTTCTTTAGGTCCAAAAACAAACCAACCAAAAGACGTTGAAGGTTAAAGTTCAGAATTTAAATCACAAATTCAACGAATCAATCAAAAATATTAATTACGATTAGGAGTAATTTAATTACGAAGGCGTGAAATTAAAATTTGTGTAAGCGCTTACACAAAACATTTATGAGTGTTGCGTTCATTAAGAAACGTTAAGTCAGATGTTCGTGATTGCCATATTGAGAGTTGTGGGGCGGCCCAAGTGACAAGCGGTAACGATAATCCGTTCTAGATAAAACTTATGTTACTTAGGTACATTTCTTAAAGCCTGGGTCGTGCGCTCCTAGAGGAAACACTACGAATTAATCCTAAACATGTCGGGCTAAGCTCGACTTGTGTAATTATATGTGAGTGATACGTTTTAATTCACTTAAACATATAGGTAGCATTGGTTGATTATTGTTATTATTCCCGCCATGGCAAAAGCTTGCAATTTTGTACAATAGTCATCATAAAAATGCAAAGAAAATGATATTCTCATACATTTCACATCCATTTGAGTCGTGACGGTCCTCTATGCGTGTGCAAATACAAACGGAAGTCTCTTTCTTTATACACGGAATTGAAAAGAGACTCCCGTTTGTATTCCATTTGTTAAACAGGTATCTGTAGTAATTACTTGATGTCTAATGCGCGCATTGTTCGCTATCGCGTTCGCTATTTCTTTCATCAAACGGTGTAAGATGGTGCGAGAGAGAGATAGTGAGTGCGAAAGAGAACGAGCGCGCGTTAGTTAAGTCAAAGTACGGACTTCAGGCACATGAACATTTGAGGCATTTGACATTGAAGACCAGAATTAACGAAATGCCCGATTTTATCTATTATTCTGACATGAATTATTTAAAGGCAAAGAAAATACTATAAAGTGCATCATTCTTTATAAATATATTAATTCACATAATCATCATAGGTAACAATATTTCCAATATTGGAAAAGGAAACGTAAACAGCAATTAGATAACTATGGCTAAGTACTAAATGATGGAAGAACATTATTGCACAACAATAGTAAAGAAGTACTAAACGTCTACCTGTAAAATATTTATAATTATAACTATGTACCTACCTATATAAAATTTGACAACTAAAATGAAAAACTAGATCCCATAGGTACGGTTCAAATAGGTTGCGACTAGTTACCTATTTAAAACTATTTAAAGATAACACACACATGCGTGACTCATCACAAGGATCACATCACGATGGTGTAACGAAATGATCACTCAATCTACCAAATGCTCCTTCATGGCTGCATTTGTTTATAGAAAGACAACAAGACAAATTTGTTTATAATAACATTTCATTCGCTAACAAGCGTGGAAACTGTTTCCAAATTTGCGGCGCTCTTGAGTGAATTATTGAGTTTTTACGAGTGGTCCGAGGCATAAGCGGCAGCGGTTTGGAAAATATTTTTACACTAAATACTCAAAAGAAAATGCTTACTTACTAGCTCGGCGCGGTATTTATTATTATTATTGGAGGTCAAAAGAAAAAAGGGGCCGCTAATTATTTTGATCGTTAGGTACCTACGTGAAGATTATAATTATTACACAGTACGTATATTAAAAATTTAAACAATTGACTACTTAATAAAATGATTATTAGTCTAAACCCTAATTATTAATATTAAGTCTAAATAAAAACAAAAGACTTGTCCGAGTATTACTGTTTACGAGTAACTAACAAAATGAATAATTAGCAGTTATTTTATTAATTGAATAAAGACAGCTAACCAAGTGAAGATTCCACATTTCGCAATTACAATTACCCTGGTAAAGAACATACTTTTTATAAAACTGGCACAACGTCCTACCACCTGCAAAGATGGTGTTAGCGATCCGGACGGAAAACTAATATTTATAAAAACCCTAGAAAACAAACCGCTCCCTCCTTCCCCCGACACCGAACCCCTTCTTCAAAGGCTTATTGAAACAAAGTTGGAAATAATAAACACGGCAAATTATGAAAGCGTTAATTGTATTCCGGAATGCTGTGTGGCACTAAGTTGGCAAAAACATTATTCTTCAAGTTGCAGAGTTTGCTGTGTCAGGCTGTGGCGTCCTTGCGTTGAAATGTGCTTAGAAATGCAGATCTGAAGCAGTTAAGTGTAATTGCTAGGTTTTTGTGAAGTCTTGGTGAGTTACCTAAGTTTGTTTAGGAGTGAGGTCAACCGAGCGTGATTTTTAGGGTTTCGTACCTCAAAAGGAAGAAACGGAACCCTTATAGGATCACTTTGTTGTCCGTCTGTCTGTCTGTCTTTTTCTCTGGAACGCGTAGAGGTAGCATGCTGAAATTAATATCAAATACTCTAGCCTGCGGTCCCTTGAAGCTGTGAAAAAATCAACCTTCTAAGTCAACGCAATCAAAAGATACAGTCATTTAAAAAATCTATTTCCATGCAAATTGCCGATTTATAAAAACCTAAAGGGTACTTCCAGATTGTCCTAGAAACTTGAAATTTGGTATGAAGGTAGCTCTTATAGCACAACCACTCCGAAAAGTCTCAAAATCTTAAATTTTTATGTCTGTCTGAAGATTTCACAGACCAATATAAGTTGAGTTAATTTCATACGTAAGTGATCTGTTTATTTCTCTATAGTTTTATTTTTTTTTGTTATTCAATGATAGAATACTTTATTTACATAATAAAAGCAATTTACAATGACATTAAATCTAAGCTTAAACTAAATAAACTACAACTTGAAACTAAATTAAATCTAAATACGGCCCCCGTGGCATGGTGCCCAAAAGGCTGGCAGCGTTGCCGCGCTGAATAGCGATGCTGATTCTTTGAGAGAGAAAACTGCCAGCCCTTTGGTCACAATAGTTCTCTATAGTTGAATCTCTACCTCATGTTATGAATATCCTTTTAACCCCTGACGGAAAAAGAGGGGTGTAATGAATTTGAAAATTTTATTTGTGTGTCTGTGGCATTGTGACTCCTAAACAAACTTACGGATTTGGACGCGACTTTTTTAATCAAAAGCTAGTTCAATAGAGATGGAGCTTAGCTAAGTTTTACAAAAATCAGTTGAGCCATTTTTGAGATATTACGTTTTGAAATGAAATAAATGTCAGGGGGTTTTGTCAAGTTCAAATCAAAAATGTGAGAGCCCGTTAATGTCTTCAGTATGGCTAAGTTTGGAAGCAAGAATCTGTTGGTTGCCCGTTGATATTGGTTTTTTATTCTTTTGTCACTGGAAACAATTACACAAATTCACAATCTATTTGTTTACTATCTAAATCGTCCTCAATATTCGCCACTTCAGCCCGAAGTCCTTTATTAATAAAAACGCTCTCAAATTTATATTCAAATCGAGTTTCTGCGTAAATATATCGGCGGTTATCTACTTATCGTGGGGTAAAACTCCCTATTTGCCTGAGAAATGTTACCAATTGGGAGTTGTAATCTCCCTATTTGGGAGTTAGGGTTCGCCGTGAAAAAAGGACATTCTTTTGAGAATTCGGTAAAATGTTTTATCATGAATTAGAAGTTCAGGAAGCCAATATTAAACTGTGGTGTTATTCGACGTATGTAATAAATAAACAAATAAACTAAATATCATGGGACACCAATTGACCTAGTCCCAAACTAGGCAAACACTACTACTACTAGACAAGGAATAAACACTTATATAGATAAATGCATACTTAAATACATATCAAACGTCCAAAACCCGAGAACAAACATTCGTATTCATCATACAAACATCTGCCCCAACCGGGGATCGAACCCGGGACCTCAAGCGTCATAGTCAGGGTCTCTAACCACTAGGCTATCCGGTCGTAATATGAGGTTATTAATGGTTGTTTTGGTGGTGAAGTGACAAATCGGTTATCATTTTAGTACCGAAAAGTATGTGCACTAGCTGAATTTGAATAGGAGATTATTAAGATAAGCGTCCCAATTATCGACACGATAATGACAATAATCGACACCCTGCTCGTCACCTTTGTTGCTATGTATTAAGATTGAACGTGCCAACCATTGGAACAGTGTCGAGCACAGGGACATTTTATCTTACTACTATTCCCGTGCCAATGAGAGGCTTTTCGTCATTAAAATTGACAGGTCAATGTCGTATACGCAATTTAATAAAATTAAAGACGTTAGGCTTGACAAATGATTTTGGATCTCATCGTCAGCCTTGTTTAACGTCCCACTGCTGGGCACAGGCCTCCTCTCAGGATGAGAGGGCTTAGGCTATAAGTTCCCATGCGGGCCCTGGGACGGTTGCGATGTTTTCCTTCATCGAAAAACTCGTGATAAATTACAATATTTTCTTTATATAAAATAGTACCGTGACTGACTGACTGACTGACTTGAAGACAACGCACAGCCTAAACCACTGGACCTAATGACTTGAAATTTAGCAAACATAAGTTATATATCTTGACCATTCTAGAGGTGCACTTAGAAGGATTTTTCGGAATTCCCAGGGGATAGGGAACTAACCCATTTTGAAGTTTTTTACGGGGGCAAAGCGAGGCATAAGCTAGTTTTCTTCATAATTTTTGTCTCTTTAATTTCACAGACGTGTCTAATTTATCTTCATCCAGGATCTAAATGCTTAATCACCATCCTGCTGTTAAAACGTATACGGAACCCTCCTTACAAAACGGGCTGAGTCTGGCGTCGCATTATTTTTGACGAAACGACCGCGTTAGCCGAATTTCGAGGTAATTTATCATCAATGTCTGAAGCGCAGAGAAATCGCGCAGATGCGGCTTTCAATTTTAATTATATTTAATCTATACCTATAAAACAGTACCGTGACTGACTGACTGACTAACTGACTGACAGACAACGCACAGCCTAAACCACTGGACCTAGAGGCTTGAAATTTGGTAAACATATACCTTGAGTATCCTAGAGGTGAACTAAGAAAGGATTTTTCGAAATTCCCACGGGATAGGGAACTGGCCCATTTTGAAATATTTCAAAGCCGCGGGGCATAAGCTAGTTATTCATAATTTAATTAAAATGCCACATTAAAGTTCGTTTGTCTTTTTTGTCACGTTGAACATTAAATTTCCGTAAGTAAGAAGGAAACCCTATTTTTAACCCCCGACGTAAAAAAGGAGTGTTATAAGTTTGACCTGTGTATCTGTGTATCTGTCTGTGGCATCATATCTCCCAAACGGATTTACCGATTTCGACGCAGTTTTCTTTTCGAAAGCTAGTTTAATCGAGATGGTTCTTAGCCAAGATTCATTAAAATAGGTCAACCAGTTTTTGAAATATTGAACTTTGAAATGATAATGTCGGCGGTTTTTCAACTTTTCTAAGTTGGTTAGGTTATGTAGACGAGTTTTTTATAGTGTTTGTATATATTGCATATTTCTCCTTCTGTAAAGTCTTATCTCCTGGCATCTACATCTCGTGCATTAATATGTCTCCGCACCTGCGCTGAACAAACATGTGACGGATATCATTATGCGTGATTTATGAGGGGTGTGTTCGTCTCACGCTAATTGTTGTTGCCTAAAGCAGACGAAAAGACACCGAAGAATGAATGCACCGAAAATTTAAATTTTTAACGAAATAAAAGTACGAAACTCCTGCGAAGCAATTCAATGATGTGTGAAGTTCCCAATTCGCACTGGGCCCGCGTGGGAACTATAGCCCCAGCCCCTCTCATTCTGAGAGGAGACCTGTGTCCAGCAGTGGGACGTAAAAAAGGCTGATGATGATGAAAAGTACGAAAACTCGATTCTTTTTCAAATGTCAAGATCACAAAACTTGTATTCAGAGGGCCGAGTACGAATATTCGAAAGCTGCGTCACGTAAAAACGAATAGTAAACGTTGTCGAGTTTGTATGACGTTTGGAACAGCGCCCGCCCGTGAGCGTCTTTGGAACGAAAATTTAGTAAGAGGTTTCTCGATCTCGATACGATAACCGTAACGTTACGCAGGAATCGAAAAGTCGTGCTCGACCCTCTGATTTTAGGTACGCTTACCATTTTTTTTGGTATATATCAGCAGATGGTAGGTACGGTAGGTATGTTGTATTATTTGGGATCGTTTTTAATCTCGGCGCTGTTCCTAAAATTAATACCAGTTCTATTGTGTGACAGTCGGACGGGAAAGCTGGAATCAACCTGTTTAGTCTTTAAAATTCCGTTACGATTTCAAAGTGTATTAAAATTTACAACAATAAAAAATATGAAATAATTTCTTAATAAAAGTATTAAAAGCACTATTTTTGTGATTTCTAACCAGCTATATGTACCTTTAAGCTATACTTTCGAGGACATTGAAACGAATAAGTACGTATTTTCATCGAAATTTGCAATGTCCTCTACCGTATATGCAATATTCTTTAGCAAAATTATTTCAAAATCCACCGCGTACAGTTTCCCCGACAACATGTCGCACGCTTAGATTTACAGTAACTCAATTCTAAATACATGATAAATCTTAAATGAACTCTGTAGGTTTAGATTTTAAATTCAATTTTGCAACATGTCATATTAAGAATTGAGTCACTTTAATTCTAAGCGTGCGATGTAATATGTTGTAGCAAAGATTGGTAGCAACATAAATATTGTAGTTATCATGTATGTTGCATGCCGTGGGACATACAGCTTGCTTATTAGGGTTAATAAGCGTCGTACACTGGCTTCGTCTGCACAGGAAAATGGAAGACTCCGAATACAGACCCTTTAGTGTTATTTACGGCCAAAAATACGTCTCGATCGCGTTCGCGTTTAAATCTGAATTACTATGGGCACATTAGCAGTGCTACTAGTGGCACGTATCGACAACAAACAATTCTCACAATATTTTTTGCTATGAATTAAGATTAAAAGTGTCAACCACTAGGCAGTGTGGAGCACTGGGACAGTTACCTGACCTATTCTAAAACAGTTCCTTTTAAAGTGTATTTATAACTGGTTACGCGATTAGAAAAGCTGAAAAACCCACGACATTGTCATTTTAATGTTCAATTTTTCGAAAACGCGCTAACCAATTTTAATTGAACTTAGCTAAGAAACATCTCGATTAAACTAGCTTTCGATTGAAAAAAATCGCAGCGAAATCGGTCCATCCGTTCGGGAGCCATGATGCCAGACAGACACACAGATACACAGGTCAAACTTATAACACCCCTCTCTTTCGTCGGGGGTTATAAACATAAAAATAAAACTAATATTCCGCCCTCTTTTGTCCAGCTTAACTTTTATTTTTTATGTTTTCCTCTTCGCAACTGGGTTAAGAAACATGTCGTCGAGAAATAACGACTTTCCTTTGTATTTGGGGGAGTAAAAATTAAAAGCGGAAGACTTTAAGGTGGCTAATAGACTTGTTATTACTCGCTGTATCCCGCCGCTAAGCAGCAGGGCTTGCACTGCTGTGTTCCGGTGTGGAGATGATAGCCGGGGGGGAAACAGGAATAAGAGCATCTATACCTGTAAAACAGTAACCGTGACTGACTGACTGACTGACTGACAGACAACGCACAGCCTAAACCACTCAACCTGGGGACTTGAAATTTGGCAAACATATACCTTGAGTATCTTAGAGGTGCACTAGGAAGGGATTTTTCGGAATTCCCACGGGATAGGCAACTAGCCCATTATGAAATATTTCACGTGGGCAAAGCCGCGGGGCATAAGCTAGTATTGTACAGAATGAAGCACAGTGTAAAAATAAAGGTCTAACGTTACATGGAAAGAAACATTGCAACTAAGAAATGCTTCTAATGAGGCGTGCTGTCAAGTGCTCTCTGTGTTAAGGACTATGCAACGTGACCCGACCAATGTTGTTCGTCCTTGTTCAACGCATAACTGCGTCGGTACGCAGGAAAGGGAGGGAGATAACCCGAGATAACTGTAAATAATTATGAACTGTCATGGAACTTCACAAGTAGTTGGAAAAGTATGTGCTGACTATGCGGAGAGTGTGGTATTTCTCTGCGTTTTGTTCTGCATAGCGCATACATCATAGGCAGTGTTCTGATATTGGATATTTGACCTGGAGACCATATGCATCGCCTGGTCAATTAAACTAGCTTTCGATTAAAAAAAACCGCATCGAAATCTGTCCATCCGTTTGGGAGCTATGATGCCACAGATACACAGGTCAAACTTATAACACCCCTCTTTTTTGTCGGGGGTTAAAAAATTGCTAAAAGGAAATACCAGGTCTCTCTCTCTCTCTCACCAACTTTAAAAATGTCATCATCATGTCAGCCGAAAGACGTCCACTGCTGGACATAGGCCTCCCCCGCGGCTCTCCACTCAGACCGGTGTTGTGCTTTCCGCATCCACCGCGGTCCCGCGAACATTAGCAGGTCGTCGCTCCATCTTGTTGGAGGCCACCTACAGTTCGTCTCTCGGTCCATAGACGCCATTCGAGGACCTTCTGACCCCATCGGCCGTCAGTCCTGCGAGTTTCAAGGACAATTCGGTGTCAATTTCTGACTTGAAGGGCTTTTGTTTCAGCGAGCTTCATATTGGCAAAGAAATGTAGTTCCAATTGACATTGTAAACTGAAAATTTGTAAAGTTGGTGAAATACCTGGTCGTGATCGTGAGGTATATACGGGAATGGACGGGAATCCTAAACGCTGCCGAGATCTTTCGCCTTGCCAAGACCAGCGAGAAATATGCTTAGCTGACTGCCAGCCTTCAGAAGTTGGAGAGGCGCCAAAAGAAGAAGGTGTTTTAACATTGATTAGGTATCTACGTCGAGTTTTTGTTCCCCAGTTGCTACATAACCTTAGTAAAGGCTGGTACACAAAACATAATTCCAATAAGGCAACGCCGCATCAGTGTGCCTTCAGCAAATATGAGCTTCACTCCTTAAACTATGTTAGTTCCGATATTCATGAGTGTCTCGTGGTCGCTTCGTAGCGTGGTGCAAAATAAAAACGCGTAGCTAAATTGTTAACTACTTCTGACGCACAGAACTAACAAAAACCGGCCAAGAGCGTGCCGGGCCATACCTAGTGTAGGGTTCCGTAACCGTTACTTACTACAAATAAATGTAGTACCGATGAAAAGGGCGTATCTTCATGGCACTTCCGTCCTTTTGTTGAGAAGCGCAGTTTTCCGGAAACAGCTCAAAATCGGTAAATTTGATCACGTTGAAAATAATTTCCGTTGAAAGTATTTATCAAGAGTTATTTTATTCGTAGTTTTTGAACATACGGCTTAGAAGATATGAAGTGGGTGGAGGGGGGGGGGGGGGGGGGACGACACAATTTATGCAACTTTCCGAGCGATTATTTCCAAAAATATTCGCTTAATCAAAACAATTGCTTAGGAACCTCAAAGTGTTTTTAAAAGAACTGTCGAAATTATGTGCCACACGTTGATGTTTGCTGAAAAAAATATTTATAAACTTTTGTTACATGTATGAAGTGCCCTCCCTAGAAATATTTATTTTTGTTATTTAACTGTCTAAGTAGCGGCTTTTACAAGACACCTATGCTCTTATAGTTTTCGCCTGTGACATACGGACGAACGGACTGAAGTCATGACGAAACTTCGGTTCCGATTTTGCCATTTTGGCTACGGAACCCCAAAAAGTCCCTTAAAGATGTAACGTAAGCTCCGAACCGCTACCGCGTATGACTCATCCCACACTTAATACAGCCAACAGGAATAGCTGACGTTCAAGCCGCTCAAGTATTTGTGTTTAGCTTAACTATACCGCCCATTAAATACACTGCAAACAGAGTAACGCTGAGCTGCTGAGAGCTACTGGACTGGACGAGGATTTGTAAAGGGGGATTTGAAATAGTGCTTGTTTCTTACAGCCGTTCCCAATATTCAATTTATCTCTTGTTGTGATCTACTGACGATAAAAACATTTACCTATCTTCAATTTTGCCGTCTTATTAAACTTATTGTCGGTAGGGGATCCAATATCAGGGGTGAGAAGGTTCTCGAATGGCGTCCAGAACTGGGAGATGAGCTGTCGGTAGGCCTCCAACAAGATGGAGCGACGACCTGGTAAGATCGCGGAACCGCGCTGGAAGGGAAAAGCACAAGACCGGTCAGAGTGGAGAGTCTTGGGCTCCCCCAAGATATGTCCAGCCAGTGGAAGTCTTTCGGCTGACATGATGATCATGATGAAGCCAATCTCTTGCTTTTGTAGAGAGGACTTCAATAGAGATCTATATCCAGGCAGATGTTATGCCTGGGGACCGAAGTTTTTTTTTTTATACGACGAGGAAGGAAAACAGGCAAGTGGGTCACCTGATGGTAAGTGATTACCACTGCCCATAGACACCCGCAACCCCGGAGGGTTCGTAGATGCGTTGTCAACCTAGAAAGCTAAGATGAAATGCCTCTTGTGCCCGTAATTACACCGGCTGTCTTACTCTCCACACCGGAACACAACAGTGCAAGCACTGCTGCTTAGCGGCTAAGCCTAGCGGATTAGCGAGTAAGATGGTGGTAGCGATCCGGACGGACCTCGCACAAGGTCCTACCACCCGCGAAGTCCGAAGGAAGAGAGTTGGAAGTTGTATTTATGCAACCGACTTGAGAAACTTCGTTAGCGCGATGTAGAACAGTGATAACGTCATCCGCGTGTAGAGCTAAGGTCGCCACACTTGCTATTTGTGGACAGGCAATCTACAGATTGTTCATCAGTTCAATCATAACATTTGTCAGTAGATCAAAACAAAAGATTGCCTGAATATTGAGAAAGGCTATTAGAGCGTAGGTACCGTATCTATCCGTCTCTGAGGTACCTAAGTATAAAAAAATATATTTTTATAGCTTATTTGTAAACAATATACTTACATTTAATTTTTACTAAGGACCCTATAGGATTATGAGTGCTATAACTATAAGTACAAATGGATTGTTTCTGTATTTGTTTAGACATATAATACCATTTAAAGTAGGTGCGTCTGTTTCACTAATTATCGATTAAAAAAGCTTGTAATTTATTCAAATTCTCTTTAAAAACCTGTGATACTTACTAGCTCCATAACGAATATGACCCTTAAAATTTAACCCCATAAAAGTCGCAAAAATTAAATTTTCACACGCAACAAATCACAAATAGAAAATGTTAAACAACGAAAAATAATACACCCCGTTTTATGTAGCAGAAAAAGTATAATTCTAAATAAATTACCCGGACCAACCGTTAGCGACCTCTGGTGTCATACGGGCCCGGCTAATACTACCCACAACTAACGGGAAAGCGAGTCATTTTCTAATTTTCGGATACATTGCGTTTGTTCACGCGTAACTGCTGTGCGGCGAGCGTTCCGACCGAGCAATGGAAAGAGGGACGACGCGCCGCATCGCCAGTCGCGCGTTCTCGTGGTCAGGCCATAATTCAGAGGCAGCGGCGCCAAACCTTTTTAAATTTATTAACATGTGACACTTTGGACATGTCCGTACGGTGAAATGAGAATTCATGTTTTGATGGTTATAATTGAATGAACCGCGTTTTTCGAGGGGCGTTATTTTTTATGCGTCACCAAGTTGAGTGTACGGAGTCGTGGTAGGTAGATACTGTATTTTGCCAATGCATTGGGTATACTCTGTATCATTGCGTTTGCACTTACTGATGCGATCATTGCATGTAATTGTATATATTTTAGTATTAAGTTCTCATGTAAGTGAATGTAAATTCTTAATGGGAATAAATGATCTTTAAACCTAAACCTAACCGAAATTTCAGTACATCTAGCACAAATATTGGAATTCTACGTAACGTAATCGAGTAGTAAACGTGAGTGTATTTGGAACTAAAATTTAGTATGAGGTTTCTCAATTTTGATACGATAACGGGAAGTTACGCAGGATTCGAATATTCGTACTCGGGCCTCAGAGGGTCGGGCACGACTTTTCGAAACCTGCGTCACGTGAAATCGAATAGTTAACGTTGTCGAGTTTGTATGACGTTTGGAACAGCGCCCTCCCGTGAGTGTATCTGGAACTAAAATTTAGTATGTTTCTCGATTTCGATACGATAAAATGAAGTTACGCAGGATTCGAATATTCGTACTCGGGCGGTTTCTGTCGAGCAGTGCAAAATCGCCGTGGCACCGTTAGCAATCGCCCGGTTGTTTTGCGTGCAAATCGCAGTTATACGCATGCGATCAAGTTTTTAAACCCCGACGAAAAAGAGGGGTCTTATAAGTTTGACATGTGTATTTGTGTATCCGTCTGTGACATCATAGCTCTCAAATGGATGAACCGATTTCAACGCTGTTTTTTTTTTCAATAAAAAGCTAGTTTAATCGAGATGATTCTTAGTTAGGTTCCGTTAAAATCGGTTCACCCGTTTTTGAAATATTGAACTTTGAAATGACAATGTCGGGGATTTTTAAACGACTTCAAAAAAAGGAGGAGATTCTACGTTCCACTGTATGTATTTTTTTTTTATTTTATGTATGTACATCGATTACTCAGTCAATTGTAGACCGATTTTCAATTTTTTTTTTTTTAAAGGGTATACTCCTGAGGTGGTCCCATTCTCACCAAGTCATGATCTGATGATGGGATCCCAGGGAAATCGAGGGCAACCCTCAAATTTTACAGGCACATACTATGTGTTTCATATATTTTCTAAGGTTATTCAAGTATTTACGTCTGGTAGTCATCATCTCATGATGATGAGCTGATAATGGAAGGTACAACTCCTTAACGGTTAGGAGTTGGAGGATAATTCTGAAAATGTTAAATCAACGTAAAATTGTGAAATAAAAATCTTTTAACAAAAAGGTAAAACCGCCTTCAAAAAAAAAAACCTTGGAAAAAAATGTAAAATAATCCTCTAAAATAACGATAAATAAATAAAATAAAATAAAATGCATTTATTTCGTACAACAGAAACTAAAGCCTAAAGTTTTATGGCCTAGCACTAAGCAGCAGAAATATGAAGTCGGTGCTTCATTCAAAGAATATTCCGCTCGCACCGCACCGACTTCATATTTCTGCTAGGTTGTGCCTTATTTATTCAATGCGCTTATCATAAACTAGACAATGTTTGATAACTAGATGTGCGTCAAACAAATCGCGCTTAACGTAGCGTTTATCATATAAAACAATCTCTCGCTTTATCTTACGCTTTAATACTGCAAACAAACCATTAAAATTGTACGATTCCGCTTAAACAAAATAAGCGAAATAACGTAAATGCAAGCAAATGGTTAATTGCCAAAAAATATAGAAAGCTATTCATAAATATAATCCAGAATGAAACTTTTTCTAAATCCGGTCCCTTTGAGTTGCATATTTTCGTGTAAAACCAACAAAAAATCAACCTTCTTCCTACCATGTAAGCTTCATAATTAATTTTCAGTCAATCGCATTACGACTTTTTTCTACGAACGAATGGTATTGATTATGTGCGCTCTGTCCTGCTCTAACGCTTTGTGGTCGGGTCTTTTGTCGCGCTCCCGCAGAAAGGGATGCTCGAAGTATACTTTTACTGTAAAACACCTTTCATTTTGTCTCCCGACAAGCCTATACGGTCAGCAAAGAAACAATATTTCGGGTCTTTTTTCAAGTTTATTTTTTCAACAATTAAATACTACAATCTTTCGTAAACGTTGCATCTACTGCTTCGTAGGTACGCGAAGATTTATGGTAGTTTATTGCTGAAACTTAAACAACCTAACCCGGACAATCATTAAACGTATATTATAAAGAGTTAGAGTTAAAATTTAAGTTGAAAATTTACTACGAATACTGTTAAGTTCAATGGTCGTATACGTAACTATAATTTAAAACGAAATGATGACACGTTTTATTCAGAAAGGCACTCTTTTAAACCGCTCTTAATGTAACTTATCCAAGAACCAATTATTTTAATAAAAAAATAGCCGCCTCTAAACAGTTACCTATCCGTTTAGGAGCTACGATACCAAAGATAAAGTGTCTGTCACAGAGTTACTCTCGCCAAACTTATAACACCCTCCCTTTCTGTACCTATCGGAGATTAAAAACGTCAAAGGCTATTTCAGTTACAGAGGGTCGAGCACGACTTTACGAATGCTGCGTAACGTTACGGTTATCGTATCGAGATCGAGAAACCTCATACTAAATTTTAGTTCCAAATACGCTCACGGGCGGGCGCTGTTCCAAACTTCATACAAACTCGACAACGTTTACTATTCGTAAAGTCGTGCTCGACCCTCTGTAGCCGTTGTAATCGACACTTGATTCCGAATAGAGACTAGGCACGATGAAACTTTTTCACAATCAATTAACTAATGATTTATTTCATATTTTTTTTGTATTTTTTCAAATTTATTTTTATTTAAAAAAAAGCCGTGACAGCCTAGTTTCACCTATGGCCTCTCCAGCAGAGTGTCATGGGTTCAAATCCCGGCTCGCACCTCTGAGTTTTTCGGAATTTATGTGCGATGTTATATTTGTAATTTATCATGAGCTTTTCGGTGAAGGAAAACATCGTGAGGAAACCTGCACACTCCTGCGAAGCAATGTGTGTGAAGTTCCCAATGCCCACTGGGGCTGCGTGGCCCTCCCAGCAGTGGGACGTAAAAAGACTGGTGATGATGATGATTTTTATTTTTACTGTTTTTCCCTTTAAAGTCCATTATTATGTTTTAGTTGGTTTGGTACTAACTGTGGTGTAGCGGTATAGGCACGTGACGCGGAATGTTTAGGATAAGGGTGACACATTAGATCCGCTGTTTTGTTATTATTTGACCCGCTGGCTACGACCTTGGCGCAATCTAGAAATTGCCTGAATTTTAATATAACTGAGGGGAACGATTCGAAGTATGGGCTTTGACACTCCGTATACTATCCTCCTTGCCCAAGTGATAAGTTTTCTGTTAAGAATTGCATTTTAATTTAAGATTTTTTGCCGACACTTGTGTTGTTAAGTTACATATCCATATCAAATTCCAAGTCAATCTGACCACTTGAAGTGGGTCAAATATGCGACGATCGGTCTTGCGCTACCCGCAGCCAATGGCTTCCCGCGATCTTTACCAGACCGTCCGTCCACCTTGCGGGAGGCCAACCAACACTGTGCCTTCCGGTACGCGGTCGCCACTCTAGAGATAGAACCAGCAACACTGCCATTCCTCGCAGAACTGATGCTCGTTGCAGCTGTAGGGTTCTAGAGTGGTGACCGCGTACTGGAAGGCAAAGTGTTGGTGCCTCCCGCAAGGTGGACGGTAGGTCAAGCATAAAGTTTACTAATCCTGCGTAACGTTACGTTATCATATCGAAATCGAGAAACGTCATATAAAATTTTTGTTCCGAATACGCTCACGGGCGGGCGCTGGTTCCAACGTCATACAAATTTCTCGATAACGTTACTACTATACTATACTACTGCGTAACGACGCAGGTTTCGAATCTCCTCGGCCTCTGTAGGCCGAGCACGAGTTTTCGGATGCTGCGTAACGTTACGTATATCGTATCGAAATCGAGAAATTTGCGTGACGTTTGGACCAGCGCCCGCTCGTGAGCGTGTTTGGAACTAAGATTTAGTATAACGTTTCTCGATTCCCATACGATAACGTGACGTTACGCAGGATTCGAAAACTCATGTTCGGTCTACTGGAGAGAATGCAATTTGCAGATCTATATCGGTAACTTTAGTTCTTCGGTCCTCCTCTTTTCTTTTCGGTCTCTCAGGGATCCAATCATAACTTTTCCCTAGCCTATTATCAAGGAGGATAGTATACGGAGTGTCAAAGCCCATACTTCGAATCGTTCCCCGCAGTTATCTTAAAATTCAGGCAATTTCTAGATGGCGCCAAGGTCGTAGCCAGCGGGTCAAATAATAACAAAACAGCGGTTCTAATGCGCCCCTAAAGCAAGGTAGATGGCGCTGAATGTAAATAAGAACGATTCAAAGTATGGGCTTTGTCGATCCGTTTACTTTCCATAATCCTTGCCTAGTATTTAGGCTCCCTTCAAATTGCAACTGAAACTTGACTATTCTGCTGTCGCTCCCGGCGGAATCGCACAGAGTTTGAATCAATTTACCACGTTTAAAGTAGAAAGCGAGGCAGGCCGCCTCTGCATTGATATTGCACTGATTTACATTTTATGAACTAAAAAAACAATTACTTTGCTCACCCGCGACCACACGCGCGTGGTGGTCGCGGGTGAGCAAAGTCATTGTATTTAGTATATACATCTCCGGCTCAATTAAAACGTGCCAGTAAAGTAAAGTGTTCTGGTTTTGCTGTTTTAATAATTACTTTTTACACTTGTTTCTAAAATGCGGTATTTTTTTTTCTCTTAATCTTTTAATGACAGAGTGAGGTTTCTTTGTGTAGTTTGTCTGTGGTTGCGTATTGTAAGAGCTAATGTAACTTGTTTTTAGAAAAAATGACTTTGTGCCAAGTTTCTTGCGGCGCATTCTTCTTGGCAATCATGGTCTTTCCGAAAGCGCTGGTAGACTCAAAAAAAATGACGTGTAAAAGAGCATTCAACTGCCTATTTGCTGAAAAAAAATTTGCATTTTGAATTTGAATTTTGAATTTAGTTCATAAATATGGACCTCCGCAAAGTAACGCGTGATTCAATAAATGATTTACATTTTTGCAAATTTAAATATTATGCCATCTTACTTTCAACTAATATTATAAATTTCGTAATGTACTATTCTACCCCTGATGCAAAAGGTGTGTCTGTACCATCGTAGCTTTTAAACGGATAAAGCTGGTTTAATTGAGAAGGTTTAGCTTAGTCCCGTTGAATTCAGTGCATCTGTTTTTGAGATGCAGTTTTTTAACTTTTCTATGTTGTTGTAGGTTTCGTGTGTACTTGGTACTTCCCTTTTGACAACACAAACGCTTTCATCGACCAATCTTGACGAAATTAGATACATGAGGTTTACATAAGGAAAAACAGATAAAGGGTACTTCTTATAAATAGGAAAATCACCCTTGCAAAATTTAAAAACTTGCCTTAACCAAGCATGGGCTCAATGCTGAAGAGAAAAAAAAACCTTGGAAAAAAAACGTAAAATAATCCTCTAAAATATTGATAAATAAATAAAATAAAATGCGTTTATTTCGGACAACAGAAACTAAAGCCTAAAGTTTTATGGCCTAGCACTAAGCAGCAGAAATAAGAAGTCGGTGCGGTGCGAGCGGAATATTCTTTGAATGAAGCACCGACTTCATATTTCTGCTGCTTAGTGCTAGGCCATAAAACTTTAGGCTTTAGTTTCTGTTGTCCGAAATAAACGCATTTTATTTTATTTTATTTATTTTTAAATATTTTAGAGGATTTTTTTTTTAAGGTTTTTTTTGCAGAAGGCGGTTTTACTTTTTTGTTAAAAGATTTTTATTTCACAATTTTACGTTGATTTAACATTTTCAGAATTATCCTCCAACTCCTAACCGTTAAGGAGTTGTACCTTCCATCATCAGCTCATCAACATGAGATGATGACTACCGTACGCAAATACTAGAATAGCCTTAAAAAATATTATGAAACACGTTATACGTGCCTATAAAATTTGAGCGTTGCCCTCGGTTTCCCTGAGATCCCATCATCAGATCATGATTTGGTGACAGTGGGACCACCTCAGGAGTATACCCTTTCGAATAATGATTTAACGTTTTCAGAATTATCCTCCAACTCCTAACTGCTAAGGAGTTGTACCTTCCATCATCAGCTCATCATCATGAGATGATGACTACCAGACGCAAGTACTTGAATAACCTTAGAAAACATATGAAACACATAGTACGTGCCTGTAAAGTTTGAGGGTTGCCCTCAATTTCCCTAGGATCCCATCATCAGATCATGACTTGGTGACAATGGGACCACCTCAGGAGTATACCCTTTCGAATAAAAAAAGAATTTAAAAAATCAGTCTACAATTGACGGAGTAATCGATGAACATACATAAAAAAAAAATATATACGTACAGTGGAACGTAGAACCTCCTCCTTTTTTGAAGTCGGTTAAAAATAATACATTTGGCGAGATAATTACAAAGTAGGTAACTATTTCTCAAATTTCAAACTGAAACGTAAATATACAGAAAGACTAGAAAAAGAATCTTGAACTGGGGAACGAACACACGACCTCCACCATATCGCGGTGACGCGCCACCAACTACGGCATCCGAGCAATCAACACAAGCAATTAGAAACTATAAATAGGTACTCACTGAAACCTGAAACCCGGTATTCATGTCAAGCTTATACCCATACACTAAAGTTAGTACAACTAATGGTAGGTATTAATAATACCAATACCTAAGGTTATTATAATGTACTTACTAACTTTACGAGTAGTGTATGAGTTTAGTGTGTACCTATTTAAAAGCTTAATAACCCTGGTTCAAACATATTGCAATATTATAGGTTATCGCTTCAAAGGCTCTACTTTATTGCGGTACTGTACGCATAAATACGTTTCATACGTTTGCAGCCTCAGAATACAGAACAAACCAGAACCCGCGAGCGCGCCTAAAAACTGAAGCAAATGAAACTACACTATCACCATTTATTTTTACTATAATCTGACCAGTGATTGACCCCTATCTCACTTGATGGAAGGTGCAGATGAGGCCTAAGGTGTAACTCACTGGTTCAGTAACAGCCTATTCACTCTAGCCTTGAAGAGCCCTAGATTGTACCCGTCCGGAAATGCAGACGGTGGGAGCGAATGCCATTCCTTAGCAGTTCGCATTAGGAAGGATGAAGCAAACCGTCTCGTGCGGGCCAAGGGAATGCCAACAACGTATGGATGGAGACGTTCCCCCCGCCTGGAAGTCCGTTCATCATCATCATCATCACAGGCCTTTTTTAAGTCCCATTGCCCAGGCACAGCAGACAGAGTAGCGATGTTACGAGTCGACCGTTTTCCAACTCGGATAACTCGAGTTGATTCGGAACGTTGATTCGAATCAGAATACGAGTTGACTCGACTCGGATCAACCGGATGGCGTTCGCCCAGTCCGCGAGTCGGCGAGTCGAGTCGAGTTCGGCGTATTCGAGTTGGCGTATACGAGTCGCCGAGTTGGCGACTCGTATAACTCGCGGAACTCGCATTCGCATTCGTATCAAGCCGAGTCGATCAAGTTTGGTACGCGTTGCGGTTGCGCGATTCGAACCACCGAGTGGAGCCGGCAAGTCAAGTTGATTCGAGTTGCGAAGGAACTTGATTCGAATCAGACAACTCGACTCGCCCATCGCTAAGACAGAGCAGACAGACGGACAACAAAGTGATCCTATAAGGGTTACGTTTTCCCTTTCGAGGTGCGAAACCCTAAAAATGGATCAAAATTACAGGTGACCAAAGGGCTGGCGCGGTCTTCGACCATTGTCGACCATTGGCATCGCTAGGCTATACAAAGAGGCAACGCCGCCAGCCTTCTTGGCACCTTGCCATGAAGTAGCCGACTCGAGGACGTTTTTTATTTAAGATTCTAGTTTTCATTAACGTTATTATTTATTTTTTGTCGTAATAAAATGTATCACCTATTTAACAAAAGGAGTTTCAATCGACGACAAAAATTGTTCACTTTAAGTCAGAGATAGAACGCGGCTTCTGGTCTGTTCTGTATTCTGAGACTTCAACGCTTGCAGCCTAACTCCAGCGGAATGCAATAAGGCGGCGCCGAAAAACTGACGGCAGCTAATGGCAATAACGGCGTTCCCGGTTTGTGTGTGGGCAACTGGCAACTCTGAACTCGAAGTAAACGCCTGAGGGTCGTTTTTTTAATCTCACCCAACGACTAAACCCACTGATTTCTAAAAAGCTCGCATTTTTTAATTTCACCGGTGACTAAAATTCTCATGCCTATGATATCAAATACGAATGCCCCCACCCACTCTTAAACGAGATCACTGAGTAAATAAGTAAATATCATGGGACAATTTGATACCAATTGACCTAGTCCCAAACTAGGCAAAGCCTATGACACCTATGGGTACCAGACAACGGATAAACTTACTTATATAGATAAATACATACTTATATACATATGGAACATCCAAGACCCGAGAACAAATATTCGTATTCATCATACAAACATCTGTCCCGACCGGGATTCGAACCCGGGACCTCAAGCTTTATAGTCAAGGTCTCTAACCACTAGGCTATTCGGTCGTCAGGCAGATTAAAGGCAGAGTCAGCCCAGGGGTAGAGCAAGTTCGCGGGGGTATGCGTTTTGGGGAGGACTCCAATAGAGAGATCTGTCTCCAGGCAGATGTTATGCCTGGGGACTGAAGTCCGAGTGACTTCTTGACCACTGGCAGTGACAGCTAACCTCAATCCACTACGAACTAAAAAACAATTACTTTGCTCACCCGCGACCACTAATGACAAATAGTTATATCTGTGCGGCAAATGTATGTTTCCATGCAACACCTCCACCTCCACTGCTACACGAATCAACACATGCCACACAGACCCAACTATCACCACCACCACTATACTAAACGCTGACGCGTTTCGGCACTCTTCACGAGGCCATTTACGAAGCACAACAACAACCGCTCAACATGCCACCACTTCCACTACTGACATATGTAAACCATGTACTTAACTTAGTTAATGACAAAACCAACGTACCCATTAATATTTTATAAATTCCAAACTACCCTTTTTTAAGAAATGAATTCCAAACTACTAGTAGTTTGGAATTCATTTCTTTAAAAAAAAAAAAGGGTAGTTTAGGACTTACATAAAAGGGTAGTTTGGAATTTATAAAATATTAATGGGTACGTTGGTTTTGTCATTAACTAAGTTAAGTACATGGTACAATATGGACCTCCGCAAAGTAACGCCTGATTCAATAAATTATTCAATCCACTACGTTGGCATGCTTGTCTATCACAGAAATGCAAATTAGCTGCATGTTAGTAGACGGGTATCACATTAAAAAGTACGGCTTTTGGCAAATAGTGATATCAGTGTCATGGGTGAGAATTTATTCAAAAAGCGAGATTCAAAAATCGATCACCTGCTTTAATATGGAACTACCGTAAGACACAATCATAGCGAAATAAACGGATCGCTGACGTATGTACGTGGATGGTTCTTGGCGAGAAACCGGGGAGAACGACGGCCGGATAGCCTAGTGGTTAGAGACCCTGACTACGAAGCTTGAGGTCCCGGGTTCGAATCCCGGTCGGGGCAGATGTTTGTATGATGAATACGAATGTTTGTTCTTGGGTCTTCGATGTTTAATATGTATTTAAGTATGTATTTATCTATATAAGTATGTTTATCCGTTGTCTAGTACCCATAACACAAGCTCTACTTATTGGGACTAGGTCAATTGGTGTCACTTGTCCCATGATATTTAATTTAAAAAAATGGATCGTGCTTAATGGTTGTTTTGTAGATAGTAAAGATAGCGTATTATACAACACAATAAATAGTGTAGTGTGTGAAACGAAGAGTTCAAGCGAAAACGTGTAATTTCCTCAGTTTGTTATCCCCAAAGCCGTGATAGCCTAGTGGTTTTACCTATAGCCTCTCAAGCAAAAGGTCGTGGGTTCAAACTCTGGCTCGCACCTCTGAGTTTTTCGGAATTTATTTGCGAAATTGCATTTGTAATTTATCATAAGCTTTTCGGCGAAGGAAAAACATCGTGAGGAAACTTGCACACTCCTGCGAAGCAATTCAATGGTGTGTGTGAAGTTCCCAATCCGCACTGGGCCCGCGTGGGAACTATATAGCCCAAGCCCTCTCATTCTGAGAGGAGGCCTGTGCCCAGCAGTGGGACGTGAATAGGCTGATGATGAAGATGATGATGATGATGTTACCCCCAAGAAGCCACCGGCCGCTCGCTGTAGCTCACCGTAAAGTACACTATCGCTTTACGGAAGGCATGAGCAGGCCCGTATTTCACCATCTTTACAATTGTCAGTTTTATATGACAATTCGAACTACATTTCTATGACAATATGAAGCGCGCTAAAACAAAAGCTCTTAAAGTGAGCAGTTGACACCAAATTGTTATTGAAAACTGACAATTATAAAGTCGGTGAAATAATTGGCCAAGACGTGACTAGGACAGACGGACTCTGACTGTGACGGAACTTTTGCAGACATCAGAAGAAAATAAACAATATACATGGCTGTATGGACAATATCCCTTTGCCTGATCCCGATGGAATGAATTTTATAAAAAAAGTAGGTACCTGTATACTTAACATTATAAGGCGAATTTTAAGCACTGCGTCAACGATTAGTGTGAAAAAACCTTTACTTACAGTGACTTGATCAGTGTGACTTTTGACTTTCTGCGCTTCATTTTCGGCGTGCTGATGACATATTTACCTCTGTTTCATGTGATAGGTATCATTGCTTGGGGAAAGCCTTTGTCAATGCAGCAGTGGACGTCGTCCAGCTGACATCATGATGATAATGAATCTCACAAATACTGGTACGAAACAGTAACTTACAATTAAATGGATCCTGTAGGGTTGGTCCTGCCCACGTTTCCCGAATCACCCTGTGTAGGCGCCGTTCTTCGCACCTGCTGCTGACTGTACAGGCAATGCCTCACCGAGCCTACAAGTACAGTCGGCAATAAATCAACGCGAGCGCAACTCACTTAATTGCCGAACGTGCCGCTCGCGAATGAAAATTTGCTCTTACACACCTCTGTATTAATCTTGACTTAGAGTAGCGGCCGGCTGTAACACCGTAGTGACATTTGTGAGTGAGCAAAAAAAAACGTTGAAAGCTGTTCTAATAATTATTTAGGCTGACATGGTCACACTGGCGTGACACTGGTGTGTACACCTGGGTGTACCAAAGCCTGAATAAAATATTAAATAAAAAAATTAAAAATATGTTTTTTACACTACTTGTTTCTAAAATACCTACGGTATTTTTTTCTCTCTGTATTTTTTAATGATAGAGTGAGGTTTCTTTGTGTAATTTATCTGTGGTTACGTATTGTAGAGGCTAATGTAACTAGTTTTTACTAAAAACGACTTTGTGCCAAGTTGCTTGCGGCGCATTCTTTTTGGCAATCATGGTCTTTCCGAAAGCGCTGGTAGACTCAAAAAAATGACGTGTAAAAGAGCATTGAACTGCCTATTTGCCGAATAAAATTTTGAATTTTGTTAATTTTCATGATCTCAATATAGTATCTTATAAATCTGTTTGTATTCTTTCTATTTCCCCGTTAAGATTTATTAATAAGGCTTTAATACTTACTGAAACAACATGACCACACAGAAAACCAGACAAATCGAAACTGTTTCTTTGCCGTTCCGTGTCACGTATACATGTGTGTGGTGTTGTGTTGATCCTACCTTAGTGTATGAAAATTTTTAAAATATCCCCGTCAGAAAAAAAATCTTATACCATTTCATATAATAGACGTTTATGTAAAAAGAGTGAATGTACTCGTAAAGTAGAACTAATATTACTAGATGATGGCGGAACCCTCCGTTCGTGAGTTGGACTCGCTCTTAACCGGTTTCTCAATTTTAACTTCAACCACTACTCTGCACCACGCCCCTATTTCAACAACTCTACAAGTGTTAGTTTACAAAAATCACTACTCGATCTACATTTCATTGCTAACATGAAGCGCACTAAAACAAATACCCTTTAAGTAATATAATAATAACGTCCGGTGGTCTCAATCTATAGCTCAGTAGTTAGCCCATGATTTTCCTCCCATAGCCACACTTTAGGTCCCATCGATTTACAATAGTCCTTACACCTGGCGGGTGCTGTCTCTGAGTGTGTCCCTATGGCGCGGTCAGGGACAGCGTCGGCTCGATGTATCCCTCACTCTTCATTAAATTGTCATTAATAGTGTCTCTACGCGTTGGATTCGGCTCCGCGCACGCCTCCCAAAGGTCCGGGACACTATTGTCCCGTGAATTAGTGCGACATACCTACAAATAATAACATAAATTCAGCAAGAATTCAGTATTCAGATTGCAGACGTCAGCAATTTACAACAAATTGTCATTGTAAACTGACATTTGTCACGTTGGTGAAATACAGTGCCCTAAGCACGACTTGTCGAATCGAGATCGAGAAATCTCATACTAAATTTTAGTTCCAAATACGCTCACGGGCGGGCGCTGTTCCAAACGTCATACAAACTCGTTATAGTTTACTATTCGATTTTACGTGACGCAGGATTCGACAAGTCGTGCTTAGGGCACTGGTCAGTGCCCTAAGCACGACTTGTCGAATCCTGCGTTACGTTACGGTTATCGTATCGAGATCGAGAAACCTCATACTAAATTTTAGTTCCAAATACGCTCACGGGCGGGCGCTGTTCCAAACGTCATACAAACTCGTTATAGTTTACTATTCGATTTTACGTGACGCAGGATTCGACAAGTCGTGCTTAGGGCACAGGCGTGTTAAATTGTAGCTCAAATGTCTCTCAATTACTGAGGGTCGAGCACGACTTTACGAATGCTGCGTAACGTTACGGTTATCGTATCGAGATAGAGAAACCTCATACTAAATTTTAGTTCCAAATACGCTCCCGGGCGGGCGCTGTTCCAAACGTCATACAAACTCGATAACGTTTACTAATTCGGTTTTACGTGACGCAGTTTTCGAAAAGTCGTGCTCGACCACCAGTACGGTGTAACAGACGTCCCTACATCATAAATAACGTTCCTTTGTGTGTTGATATAATAATTTTAGGGCTTATAAGTAAAATATACATCTACGCACGCAAGTAGGTATTGGATATTATATATGATTCGAAATCTATGATTCTGCTGAGCTAGTAAGTCTCTAGAGTATGTTTTAGAACCGAGTCGTGCGCACAGAGGAAGGACTACGAATTAGTACGAAACTTGACTTTTATTTAAGAACTAGCTTCTGCCCGCGACTTCGCTCGCGATAACCATAAAATAGATATATCACATTATTATTTATACATGTCGGACTGAACTCGACTTATATACGCGAGTGGTCCGTTTTATTTCACTATGATTGTAAATTACGTTGGTTTTCAAATTTGGAACATCGAATTCGATATCGAAAACTTATTACGATATCGAATTCGATGTCGTAATGACTATCACTTTACTGGTGGAGAGGACTTATGATATGTGTGTAGATAAAATATATAATGTTATTGTTCTTTATCCCTTGGGAATTTCGGAAAATCATGGAAATTGTTTTAGCTGTTATTGTTATGTACTATACTATACTAAATTTGAAACATCTAGTAATTATAGTTATAGAGATAGAGCCACTTTCAATCGAAAATATGAATCCCAGACATTCAAGGTATTGTGTACCAAGTTTCAAATCTCTAGCTTTAGTGGTTTAGACTGTGCGTTGATAGATCAGTCAGTTAGTCACGTTTCTGTTTTATCTGTTTAGAAATCTGCCCTATTCGTGTTTTCATAAAAATACATAAATAATTTCATGATTTGCCATCTCAAAACTTATGTATTAATATCAACAATAATACAATAAAATATCTGAACACGACATAACAAGAAAAAAATAAAGCAGTTAAAAATAATCGATAACTGGAATAGTCGATAAATTACAATGTTCCCTCCCTATTGACTTTGGATTTATGCTATGATGATTCCACATACAATGACAATGCAAAGAAAAATTCGTTAAGCAGCTGGACTTGAACCAGCAACCTCGGTAATCTGTACCACGCTCCACCAATTAAGCTATACTTAACGTTGGTGTATCTAACGAATTTTTCAATGCCTTGTGTCATATTTTTTTTGGAAGATCTCTCCTAAAAATAAAAACAAAAATAATCAATAAATCGATTATTTTCATGATGATTCCACTCCTTGATGATTTCCACCAAACAGCCAATCTTATTCATAAGACGAACCCTACAAAAAAACTAGTCACACCGCACGCAATCCCATTCAAAACCTCGGCGATTGGCTGTCCTTTTCTAATTGTTGTCCAGTTACACCTTTTTCCCGCTCTCAAGGAGGCAGCTCTTGAGGCTCTCGAGTCGAGCCGAAGGCGAGGGCCTCTTGAGTCCGTTTGATCGGTTCTCGGACTTTCTTGTAACTGTATCTCTAGGACTTAAGCGGTTCCTTGTGGGGAAAAGGGATTTTTAAATTGTTATGATGGAATAAACGGATTTATGCCGTGTAATAAGAAAGTTTACCCCGACATATATGTATTCCGGACTAACTTGTGGTCCTTCTTCGAGGAACGCACGGTTCGGCGGCAGCGAAACGTACACAGTGTTTCAATACTCTTAATGTAGGATTCCTTTAGAATCGCCATAGAGTCGTACCTAATCAAAAACTACAATGTACAGAGAGTCGAACACAAAGTTTAAGAATCCTGCGTAACGCAATCGAATAGAGTAACATTATTCGAGTAGAGAAATTTGTATGACGTTTGAAACAGCGGCCGCCCGTGAGCTTATTTGTAACTAAAATTTAGTATGAATTTTCTCGATATCAATACGATAACGTAACGTTACGCAGGATTCGAAACTTCGTGCTCGGCTTACTGAAGACTTGTTCGGATATTTTCTTTGAGCAGAAAAGGGATCTTAACGTGAGATTTCCCCTCTACCAAAAACTTAACATTAAGTCAGTGCATAGAGCACACGATCTAATGATTGTGTGACAGTTTTGTTTTAGTGTGAGTTTGTAGGAACGTAACAAATTTTAACATGAGCGTACGTCTGCTGCTGTACGTGTGTACCTCGTCCCCCTCAAAAAGTGGCAGAAAAATAATAGTGCATAGATAAGCCAAGGCACCTTCCGTCTCTCTTAGGATCGAGCACGACTTTTCGAAACCTGCGTCACGTAAAATCGAATAGTAAACGTTGTCGAGTTTGTATGACGTTTGGAGCAGCGCCCGCCCGTGAGCGTATTTGGAACTGTAATTTAGTATGAGGTTTCTCGATCTCGATACAATAACCGTAACGTTACGCAGGATTCGAAAAGTCGTGCTCGACCCTCTGCTTTATGTATATTTTCTATACGTAACAGCTCGCTCGTTAATGTTATGATCCCTAAAAGCTGCTTTATTATAATATTCCATCTAATTTGGAGTCGTTCTCATTAGCATGGCCCGGTCTCGCATAATTTCCAGTTAATTTCAAATTACCTTCGCCAGTTAAAACCAGGACAGTAGGTGATGTTTAATATTATTTTGACAAACAGCTGAGGTGTTATTTTGAAATGTAATAATGTTACAAAATCTTTATCAGCTATCATCAGCATCATGTCAGCCGAAAGACGTCCACTGCTGGCTGGCGGCCTCCCCCGCGGCTCTCCACTCAGACTTGTGCTCAGGTCAGGTCTTGTGCTTTCCGCATCCACCGCGGACCCGCGATCTTTACTATGTCGCTACATCTTTTTGGAAGCCTACCGACAGCTCGTCTCCCGGTCCGAGGACGCCATTCGAGAACCTTCTTACCCCATCGGCCATCAGTTCTGCGAGCAATGTGTCCTGCTGACTGCCACTTAAGTTTCGCAATTCTTCCGGCTATGTCACACCTGGGTTATCACCTATACAACATTACAATACAACCATGGTATTTGTAGGTGATAAATTAACACAAAAATGGTATCATTATGGTCCCAGTGGGATACAGCAATATTTTATATTTACGTGCATATTATGGTAATTTTGTATTCAGTAGTATTTTACTTAAAATGTATGAGATTTGAATGTTTGACATAAAACTAAAATACAGGATTTTGTTTTAGCAAAGCTGAGCATTACATGTTGTAATTTATCATGAGCTTTTCGGTAAGAAAAAGTCGTGAGGAAACCGCACACTCCTGCGAAGCAATTGAATGATGTGTGTGAAGTTACCAATCCGCACTGGGCCCGCGTAAGAACTATAGCCCAAACCCATTCTGAGAGAAAGCCTGTGCTCAGCAGGATTTAAAAAGGCTTGTGATAATGATGATGATGATGACTGTCGTCATTTAGTACCGAAAAGTGCATTAGAGAATAACTCTTGTAACACAACCTCTAAGGTTGATAGTCTAGCACTGTCGGATTTAAGCGGAACATTTCCCTCGCACGACGAAAATTCATTAAATTAAAATATATCAGCGTCCTGCTGCAACATTCCCGGGCCAATACAACTTATAACACCTCTCTTTTTAATCCCCGACAAAAAAAGAGGGGTGTTATAAGTTTGACCTGTACGTGTATCTGTGTATCAGTCTGTGGTATCATAGCTCCCACACGGATTTACCGATTTCGATGCGATTTTTTTTAATCGAAAGCTAATTTAATCGAGATGGTTCTTAGCTATAATTAATTAAAATCAGTTAACCCAGTGAACTTTGAAGTGACAATGTCGGGGGTTTTTCAACTTTTCTATGTTGGTTAGGTTATTTAGGTCTGAGGTTAAAAAAGTCCTTTAGATAACCTGCTGTACCTGTCGCAACCAACAATAACATTTATTCCACTGATTTACGTTGAGTGCGGTCGGGGCATCTCAAGAACACCTTCAACTCTAATCACAATGTGCGCTAATTACTAGCGAACAATCACTTCTGGGATAGGAACGCTTAAAATCTCATTTGCATTACTGCTTTAAGCTATGTTTGGATCGCTAGAAAAACTTCTGTTTTTTTTTAATTTGACCTGTGCATCCGTGTATCTGTCTGTGGCATCATAGCTCTCATACGGATGGACCGATTCCGTTGCGGTTTTTTCAATCAAAAGGTAATTCGATGGTTCTTAGCTAAGTTTCATTAAAATCGGTTTGCCCGTTTTTGAAATACTGAACTTTGACATAACAATATCGGGGGTTTTTCAGCTTTTCTAAGTTGAACAACAACGTATGTTGAACGGTTGTTGTAGTGCTTCGTTAATGGCCTCAGGGAGAGTGCCGTAACGCGTCAGCGCTTGGTTTAGTAGCAGTGGTGATAGTTGGGTTGATTCGTGTAGCATTGGAGACGGAGGTGTTGCGTGGAAACATGCATTTGCCGCGCAGATATAACTTTTTTTTCACTTGTGGTCGCGGGTGAGCAAAGCAATTGTTTTTGGTTCATAAATATGGACGGTGGTATTTTTTGTAGCTACGTATCATGCGGAAAGATGTATTTTTCGTACTAGTGCTTTTTACTTTTCCAAGGCGCCGGCGGCACTGGGTAGCCTACACCTTCCTCCTCCTCCACGACAGGGCAGCCCCCGCAGGCTCACCGCCTTTGGTTTTATTGTAATTTTCTCGCAAATGTTTCAAAAAACGTCGTTTGGTACACGTGCGGAATTGTCATTTTCACTCGTCCTAAGTCTCGACCCTCGGCTCACGGCACGGGCCTAGACACCCCAGGACTCGTGCATAATGACAAACTTTCCACACTTATATCAAAAAGTACTATTTCCAAGTTGGTTGGATTATTACTAAACTTGTTAGCGAACGCGATCGAGAGTATCGAGTCGTATTTTTTGATGACCGTCCCGTTGACACAGTCCTGTCAGGAATGTAATTTAACGCCCGAGCCAAATTGACGGGTAACTGCTATAACACAATAACTTAACGCCTTTGGTAAAACATTCACGTACCGCCTTTTAGGGTTCCGCACCCGAAGGGTGCCAACGGAACCCTGTTACTAAGGCTCCGAATGGAGTTGTTAACGCGCGATTTCCCCTCTGCCAATAATTTGACATAATAATATTTAGTCTGTGCAAAAAGCACAGGGTTTGTATTTTATTTTATTTTATTGACAGAGGTAGGCAAACGAGCACTTTTGCTCGAACCCACTTACTCGCTTTTGGCCGGTTTTTAATGTTAACAAACCCTGAGGAATAAAAATTCTGACCTTAAATTTACTGTGGTATGTTGAAACATTGTTTTTTGACACGAAATGTTGTAAAGTTGAAAGATAGACGAAGCAGATTTACTTACTTACAGATTACAGACAGCAATAAAACACAAGAGAGTACTTAAAATTGTTTTTGGGGTTCCGTACAAAGTTATTCCCGCTTTTCCCCTGTGTTTTAAGTTGTCCAGTTAGCAAAGCTAGGCTCCTAAGCAAAATGTACTCATTGTGGGGTCATTTTATATTGATCTGTAACATCTAAAGACACACATAAAAGTTTCTGATGTTGAGATTTTTCTGAGTAGATAATTGTGCTATAAGAGCTACTTTCATACCAAATTTCAAGTTTCTAGGACAACTGGAAGTACCTTCTACGATTTCGCAGTACGGCACTTTGTATGGAAACAACCTTTGTTTTGAATTTTTTTTGACAGATTTTGGGATTTTTCTGAGTGGTTCAACGGCAACGGTTCAAGAGTAACGTTCATACCGAATTTCAAGTCTCTAAGACAGAAGTAAGGGTACTTCTCCATTAAACCATCTCGATTAAAATTAGGTTTTCGGATTTCAGCTCAATTCAATTTGTATGGAAATAGCCTTTTTAATGGCTGTAAGATACAGCCATTGCGTTGAATTAGAATATTGATTTTTTCACAGCTTCAATGGACTGCAGGCTTGAGTATTTGTTATTAATTTCAGCATGCCACCTCCTCGCGTTTTAAGAGAAAAAGGGTCTTGACAGACAGACAGACAGACAACAAAATGATCCCATAAGGGTTCCGTTTTTCCTTGTGACGTGTTGAACCCTAAAAAAGAAATATTATGTAGAGAAAGAGTCAATTAGGCTACGAGCACTCACCAGGGATATCAATGCTATAAATTTCATTTTTAATACAAGCTTTTTTGCAGACTGTTTTTTGCAGTCTCCGCCAAATTTTTATGTTTATCATACACGATACGATACGGTATTTTTTATACAATAAGAAAGGCAAACGAGCAAGTGGGTCACCTGATGGTAAGTGATCACCACTGCCCATAGACACCCGCAACCCCTGTCTACACCTGAACACAACAGTGCAAGCACTCCCACTTAGCGGCAGTATTAGCGAGTAAGATAAATAAATAAATAAATAAATATCATGGGACAAATTGACACAAATTGACCTAGTCTCAAACTAGGCAAAGCCTGTACTATGGGTACTAGACAAAGAATAAACATACTTATATTTAAACATATGAAACATCCAAGATCCGAGAACAAATATTCGTATTCATCATACAAACATCTGCCCTGACCGGGATTCGAACCCGGGACCTCAAGCTTCATAGTCAGGGTCTCTAACCACTAGGCTATTCGGTCGCAATGGTGGTAGCAATCCAGACGGACCTCGCGCAAGGTTCTACCAACGCAAAAGTAACTATAACTTCTTATAGCCCGACGACTAATGCTCTTGTCCGCACTAAATTATGGTATCACTAACCGACCATGTGTTTGGCCGAACAACACGTAATTCGTGAAATTATGACGCAGAGAACCATAATGGGGGAGAAGTGGGCAAAGTGGGCATTGTGGATTAGGGGCGACGTGACCACATATAAATTAGTTGTTTTGAGAGCGTGAGGCACGTTTCGGGGGAGCACTTGAGTTAGAAGAGCTTTTGTTTTACTTTGAGTGAGCACGTAAAATTAAGAGAAAATTTTTTGAAGTAAGTGCGAAAAGCATATGATTTTGCACAAGCGCTGAGGTGTCGAGGCCCGAGCCGTTAGGCAAGGGTCGAGATTCGGGCCTAGTGTAAATGACACTTCCGCACCGCATTTGCGAAAAAATTGCAATGAAACCAAAGGCTATGAGTTCCTTCACCGGCTAATTGGAAAAGTAAAAAGCACCAGTGCGAAAAACCCAACTTTCCTTAAGTACCACTTTTTATACATTTTATACAGTCTTGGGGATCCCCGGATTTAGTCATATTTTTAGTACCAACTTTGGTTTAAAGGTATTAAAATACGTGGCAAGGAATATTAAGTTTTCCGTTTCGATTCGTCTTCCTATTCTGGTTTTCTGTGTATTTCAATTTCAACAATTTAAAGTACATAATTCAAAAGAGAACTAAATAACTCCACTAAATTAAAATCTCTCCGATACGATCTTCCATACCCGCACCGTTTGATTATGCGCTAATAATTTAGGTAAATCGCCCGTTTAAAATGCAGTTCAAACCAATAATACCTACCGACTAATATTAATCTGAAATAATGCCGGCTTTGTCCTGGCCTGTTGATTATACCACAATCGTGTGTGTGACGTTATAAATTAATTTACTAGACGAGCTTAACGAATGATAACATCCATTGATCTGTTTTATAACGCATTTTTAGGGTTCCGTACCTCAAAAGGTAAAAACGGAACCCTTAGTATCATATTGCTGTCCGTCTGTCTATCTGTCCGTCAAGACCCTTTTTCTCTGGAACGCGTGGAGGTAGCACGCTGAAATTAATACCAAATACTCAAGCGTACGGTCCCTTGAAGCTGTGAAAAAATCAATCTTCTAAGTCAACGCAATGGCTGTATCTTACAGCCATTAAAAAGGCTATTTCCATACAAATTGAATTGAGCTGAAATCTGAAACCTAACCCTTTAGGTTTAATCGAGATGGTTTAATGGAGAAGTACCCTTACTTCCAGCTGTCTTAGAGACTTGAAATTCGGTATGAACGTTGCTCTTGAACCGTTGCCGTTGAACCACTCAGAAAAATCCCAAAATCTTAAATTTTTATGTCTCGTACATGTCACAGAGCAATATAAAATGACCTCACACTGCGTATTTTTTTTGCTTATTTTCTAGCACAACCACTCAGAAAAGTCTCAAAATCTTAATTTTTTCGTAGACTAATATAAGTTGACCCCACTCTGCGTACATTTTGCTTAGGAGCAGGGCTCTGCTAACACTGGACTTCTTAAAACACTAGGGAAAAGCGTTAAAATATTTTTACGGAACCCTCGTGCGCGAGTCCGACTCGCACTTGTCCGCTTTTTAATCTTATTATTATAATATCTACTATACAGTAGATAGGAACTGGGTAATCAATGTGGTTCGTTGATATGATTTGATCTGCCTAGTGACTTATTTGATTTCATGTATTGCGTATTTAGTTTCTTACGAAATGGCAGTGTTTAGTAAGAATTTATTGTTACAAAATATAAATTCCTTTATTATTTCCATTGATCTGTTATTATCTCATTATAAATGGTAGCTTATGCCCCGCGGCTTTGCCCCCTTCAAATATTTCAAAATTAGCTAGTTCCCAATCCCGTGGGAATTTCGAAAAATCCCTTCTTAGTGCACCTCTAGGATACTCAAGGTATATGTTTGCCAAATTTCAAGTCTCTAGGTCCAGTGGTTTTACTGCAAGTCAGTCAGTCAGTCACGGTACTGTTTTATATGTATAGGTAAACGAAATCTGTGATAAATGTCTTCCATTTTGAATTAAAATTGTGAAGCTTTTGGCAAAAATAGTCAAAGATGTTTTGCGTAAAACTCGTGTGAAGCGCTTTCTTTGTGAATTTTAAATCACTTTTGACAATAATATTGACCGACTTTTATTTTGGTCCTTATTATTTTATTACAATATTTAATGTTTGTCGCAACATCTTTATGCAACATGTCCTTCTCAAAGGCCTTACAATACAATACAATACAATAACTCTTTATTGAACACCACATAACAGTCAAGACAAGAAATAAGGCACAAAGAAAATACAAGGTAGCAATGGGCGGCCTTATCGCTACAGAGCGATCTCTACCAGACAACCATAATGGAATAAAGGTAAGAACATATTAAAGCAGGTGGTGCTAATTAAAAAGGTTTTAGGTCACGAATTTATAGCAGGTTACTAGCAAAAAAGAAAAAAAAATACATAAAAAGCATAAAAAAAACACATAATTTCAGTGAAACTCGATAACAGATACATAATAATACAAAAATACAAAAAAAAAAAAAGTTAGCCAGAAACCTCATGTACAGATTGACAGATAGTGCTCCTTCAGCATAGTTTTAAAAATTACCTTACCTAATTGCCTTACCTTAAGTTCAAACACTTTTATTAATTTAATAAAAAGCAATCAACTAACACTTCTGCTGGAAATTCACAGCCGATTGCCTTTTATAAGGACATAACCTAAATCAGAAGGGCGTTTAAAAGGCCTTTGATGGAGTTAAAAAAAGAAGCGATCAAGCATGACACAACAGAATTACTGATTACTGCGGACAGGTTTCATGCTGTCAACATCAAAGACGGTGGCAGTTTTTAAAAGGAAAAAATATTATCAACTCCGTGAGTGGGGTTTCGGAAGAACATTTTAAACTGTAGCATTCTGTAGGTACAGTGACTAAACATTTGGGAGAATTTTAACATGAAACTACCGTGAGATTAATAATAATCCTTCGCGAAAACCGCCGCGAAAAAGCTGGGTATCCTCTCCAAGGTTAGGCGATAGCTCACTGCGGAGCAGCTCCTTAAGGCCTTATTCATAAACGTCACTCAAGCCTCTATTAGCTGAAATAGTTCTTCTTACTAACGGAAATGTCAATGTGACAAAAAATGTACGAACTTTAAAAGCATTTTAGTTAAAATAGGTTTATGAATAACAGGGTTAGTCATTACCGAGCCTAAGTCCGGTCTTGGATGGAGTATTGCTGCCACCTTCAGGACGGTTCTGCTCAATATCAGCTGGCTGCTTTGGATTCGGTGGAACGGCGAGCGAAGAAGTTCATCGGCGACGTCTCTGAGGCGAATTATTGTCACCAGAGCCTTCGCCATCGCAGACGAGTAGCTTGCCTATCGGTATTTTACGGGTTACGTTTTGGTGAGTGTGCTTCGGAGCTTCACCACCTTATTCCACCAGCTCCTTTCTTTCACAGGCCGACCAGAAGTAGGCGGGGTCTCCACGTTTATGTTTTCAGCATTCCCAAAATCCGCACAAAGCGTTTTCGTTCTTCCTTCATCATCCGTACGGTTAAGGAGTGGAATTCGCTGCCTACCTGCCTGAATTATCGTATCGAAATAGAGGAACTTCATACTAAATTTGTGTTCCAAATACGCTCACGGGCGGGCGCTGTTCCAAACGTCATACAAACTCGACAACGTTTACTATTCGATTTTACGTTACGCAGCATTCGTATAGTCGTGCTCGACCCTCTGATTTCAATGGCTTCACGTACTTTCTGCGGACGGAAAAACTTCATGTTAAAACTTGTTACGAGTGTCCTGTCCATCTGTCACGAACGCCTGTAACTGATGTAGTGCCCAACTTGTGAGGAAGTTTGTTAATTCCGTATTGTTGTTTTACTTCGGGAATACTTGGGAGGTATTTAATTTGTTTTAGTGTAAGTTTGTGGGAATGTAACAAATTTTGACATGAGCGTACGTGTGCTGTACGCGTGTGTTCCTCGTCCCCCTCAAAAAGAGGCAGAAAAATTGTAGTGCGTAGACAAGCCAAAGGCGCCTCCCGTCTGTCTGCTTTATGATTTTGTTCTTTATAAATATGGATTTTCTCTATTATTCATACACAACCAATCTACTTTCGTCTGCCCTTCCGAGTCCTTAGAGACTAAAGGGCAAAGGGTTTTAATGAATATTATGTTAATTCTCTATCGGGTAGTGATTTACATCCCGATTGATGAGTTGCGGTTACTTTGACAAAAAAGAATAAATTATTGAAATTATTACTTTGGTTTGGTTTTGGTAACTAATGGTGGAGTTAAAAGACAGAAACGACTTTTTGAACGCTAAGGGCCATTTGGAGCAAAATTTTAAACCTTAAGTCTTAAAACCAGGTTCTATACATTTTGACACAACTAAACTATACGTGGATGATTCTTGTGATACAAGATAAAGCGGTCATTCGCTACAAAATAATAATCCACGTCTTTGTACCGCTTCGATACTAGTCATTCAGTAACCGACTGCCGTGTTTAACCGACTTCAAAAAAAGTAGGAGGTTCTCAATTCGTCGGGATGTTTTTTTTTTGCTATTCGAAGGTAAGTGGCGATACTGACACGGGGTTTTTTTATTGAAAGAGGGAGGCAAACGTGCAAACGGGTCACCTGATGGTAAGCGATCACCGCCACCCTTGAGAACCAGCAACTCCAAGAGAGTCACTATTATACTCCGCATCCGGCCTTTAAAGGAACAATACCTACACTCTTTTCTTGAAGTCCCCAATGTCATAGTTCGGAACACCACGAGAAAATTCGCAATTACTGCTCTATACATCATCATCCAGCCTTCCTCAACGAATTTGGTGTAGGTCTCCTTCAACTCTCTCCACGTCGCTCTGTTCTGGGCTGTTTGCATCCAGTTCTTCCCTGCCACTTTTCCGATGTCGTCCTTCCAGCGCATCTGAGGTCTTCCAACCGGTCTCTTATGTTCCCACGGTCTCCATTCCAGTAAATCCCTGCACCACGAGTCTGATTTTCGGGCAATATGACCAGTCCATTGCCATTTCAGTTTGGCTATACGCTTTATAATATCTGAGACCTTTGCTTTGATTCCTCAACCACTTATATAGCTCTATACATACTAAAGTTGTTGTGGTATGACTATGATATTCAGTGAATTTTCTGTCTAAGTAATGATCTTGATAGTGAAAGCGGAAGTTAAACTTTTAAAGCTAATATTTCGATAAACTGGAAGTTATTTGTATTGCCTATCTAAGCATCTGTGAACTTCAGCAATTAGGGATTTGCCGGCAATGGGGCTAACTTTTATTTTGTTCCATTTTGTACGACCCCGCTGGTTTGTACAAATATTTTTCTTCGTAACCATAAACTTATGTAATTATATAGCGTATTGTTGCCAAAATTGCGTCACTAATTACTTACCCTGTTAGTCACAAATCTATTTTAACTAATTATCCATTTTTGTCACATTGACATTTCCGTTAGTAAGATGAAGACAAAACCTATTTAAGCTAATGGAGGCTTGAGTAACGTTTATGAATAAGGCCCTAATGCCAGCCCATAATATTATAAGTACCTAATTACGTACCTATTTTTTAACACCCGACGAAAAGGAGGGGTGTTAAAGTTTGACCTGTGTATCAGTCTGTGGCATAATAGCTCCCAAACGGGTGTACTGTTTTTTCAATCAAAATAGATAAGTTATATTAAAATCTGTTCACCCGTTTTTGAAATATCGAACTTTGAAATGACATTGTTGGGGGTTTTTAGCTTTTCTAAGTTGGCAAGGTTATTACAAGCTTTTATTTAACTTGCAATGTATGTTATGTTTGTACGGGTGGAGCCTTGCAACTCAATTTTGAACCAGATAATCCTCAACCGATTGAGATGAAATTTGGCATACTTATGTATCCGGTGACAATACAATAATCTGGTAGTGAAATCCTGGTGGTGCGGCCAGGATCGTCTCCACAGGAACTCTTCAACGGTTAACGGCATCGACTTGAAATTTGGTATGGCCGTGTAAGTCGGATGACAGGATAAGTACTGACAGTATAAAGTACAGTCGGTCAAAAGAAGCTTGTTACGCAAATTGAATTTTTAATTCTGGTGTAAGGGTGAGCACGCGACCCGGAGTGTCGAGGTTGCGGGTTCGATTCCCGGGGTTGGTATTTTTTCTGGTTTTTCTGTGTATTCATGTTTCGGTGAGTTTATTAAAAATATAATTGATACTCACGGGAAGACCGTAAAAATAAAAAAAAATGGAAAAAAAAATAAAAAAAATACAAAAAGATTTTCCAATTGAGATCATGAATTTTTATCGTTAGGTTATTATTTTGTAATATCAAAGTCAAAGTTAAAAGTTTATTTGTTCAAATTTATAGGTTACATGGTCAACAGGTGTTATGCCAACATATACAAGTTCTCCAGTTTTTTTCGCTTCGACGGCGTACAAATTTTATATTTAGAGATTTCATCTCCTTATATACACCTACCTAAATGTTATGTTAAAATTCTCTACTTGTTAAGTTCCTACAATTTCTTTATTTGGATTCTAATATTTTTTATCTACACACTTATCATAAGTCCTCTATAGTGCGTTCAGAAACCGTAGAAAATGACCAGAATTGCAGCACGACGACGACTTCGCCGCCAGCGCCCCCCAACCACCACCCTAACAGTAAAGTAATAGTCATTACGACATCGAATTCGATGTCGTAATGACTTTTCGATATCGAATTCGATGTTTCAAATTTGAAAACCAACGTAATTTACAATCATAGTGAAATAAAACGGATCACTCACTAATATAAGTAGAGTTCAGTCCGACATGTATAAACAATAATATGATATATGTGCAATAAAGAGATATACATACATACATACATATTTTTTTTTACAATAAAAAAAAACAGTTTCTGAAACGTGCGCTCGGTATGTTTGTCTATGATTTAAAAAAAACAGTTAAATTCGTGACAGGTATGGGTATGATATATGCCTTCGGCTACTGAACCCATCTTAGAGTACTTATAATATGTGCGTAGATAAAGTAATGTATGCAACTCCACATAATTATTCCTTAAAACACTCGTGTGATCCTATTATGAAACTCAGCTTCGCCTCGTTTCATAAAAACACACTCGTGTTTTAAGGACCCTCATTATGTAGCAGTTGCATAAACTACTAATTTTTTTATAAAAGAGGGGGCAAACGAGCAGGCGGGTCACCTGATGTAAAGCAATCACCGCCGCCCATAGACACCCGCAAACGAGGGGAATCACGGGTGCGTTGCCAGCCCTTTAAGGAATAGGTAGGCTCGTTGTATTATTAAATTATTATTGTTTTTATCATTTTGTTATTATCGTTGTTTTATGTTTGTGTGGCAGCTGCCATTGATCAGCAGAAGCTTAACCGTGACAATCAAATTAACTAGGAGTTCTCTGAAGTTTGCTTCAACCGTTTCGTTTTGATGTTCCGCCATTAATAGTCTGCCAGTAATTTGCAGTAGAAATTGTGGCTCATTTGTAAAGTCACTTAAGTCTACATATATTATTATAGTAAGCATCTAGTAATTATAATAGTAGGTATAGTTTGGAAGATATATTTCAGGCGTTACTTTGTGGAGGTACGTTCATCATGTCAGCCGAAAGACGTCCACTGCTGGCCGGCGGCCTCCCCCGCGGCTCTCCACTCAGACCGGTCTTGTGCTTTCCGCATCCACCGCGGTCCCGCGATATTTACCAGGTCGTCGCTCCATCTTGTTGGAGGCCTACTGACAGCTCGTCTGGTCCGCGGACGCCATTCGAGAACCTTCTGACCCCATCGGCTATCAGTCAGGGAGGTATAGTGTCATTCTATGGAGCTTGTTAACAATGTAAACAAACCGCCATTTTGAAATTATCTCTGAATGATGAATTTACTAGGGCGGTTTGTTTACATAGTTAGCAACTTTCATAGAATGATACTTTAGTTAGTATTATAATATTCTTTGGCGGAGACCCATACCCACGAACTAATGAAAACCCGACTGCAAAGTCAATTAACCTATCCGAACTAATATTATAAATGCGAAAGTAACTGTCTCTCTGTCTCTCTGTCTGTCTGTTTGTTACCACTTCACGGAAAAACCGCTACACCAACCTAGATGAAACTTACTAAGAAGATAGTTTGGATATTGAGGAATAACATAGGCTACTTTTTATTTGGGAAAATTATGTAGTTCCCGCGGGATAGCGATAACGGAAATCTACGCGGACGAAGTCGCGGGCAACAGCTAGTATTAATATAAGTAGGTACATATCCTATGTCACGTCCGCAACTGAGACAATAATGAGACATCATACTCGTATGTTTAAATCCGTCCGTTTAAGCCGCAGAACGTGTCAAAAAGTTAGACATACATCCGTACATACTCGAAAAACAAAACTCAAAGAACCAGCTGTCTATAAAATGGCAAAAAAATCATATCTGTTGTATGCGAGCACCACTTAAATATTTCTTATATTCTGTTTTTAGTACTTGTTGTTATAGCGGCAACAGAAATACATCATCTGTGAAAAGTTCAACTGTCTAAATATCACGGTTCATCCTGGCACAGCTTGGTGACAGACGAACAGACAGACAGAGAGTCGAGCACGACTTTACGAATGCTGCGTCACGTAAAATCGAATAGTCAACGTTGTCGAGTTTGTATGACAGCGCCCACCCGTGAGCGTATTTGGAACTAAAATTTTGTATGAGATTTCTCGTTCTCGATACGATAACCGTAACGTTACGCAGCATTCGTAAAATCGTGCTCGACCCTCAGCGCTTAGTCTCCCGTAACAGGTTCCCGTTTTTTACCCTTTGGGTAGGGAACCCTAAACGCAAAGCCGTAGAGGTGCACTTAAATCTTTAACGTTTTAAATGTCGATGTTCGCGGGCATTTTTTATACGACTATAAAAGCCAACGATATAAGCATAAGCTATTCCAAGCTTTTTAGCTTTACAATCGTGCTTTTACGTGATTAAAAACCGGAATTAGTTCGAATTTCGTAACTTACATCACTTAACTTCACCCTCATAATTATTCAGGGTTTTCGGTCATTCCGAAATCACTGGAATGTCGCCTCTGAGAGCAATAGAGGAGTATTTATACGCTACGGAACCATTTCGAGGAAGGACGCGGGAAAGGTCATATACAATTGATGATGGGAAATTTCGTATACTAAAAAAAATGAAACAAGTCTATTGTTCGAAAAACATAAATAATAATAAATAAATATCGTGGGACAATTTGACACCAATTGACCTAGTCCCAAACTAAGCAAAGCCTGTACTATGGGTACTAGACAACGGATAAACATACTTATATACATATTAAACATCCAAGACCCGAGAACAAACATTCATATTCATCATACAAACATCTACCCCGACCGGGATTTGAACCCGGGACCTCAAGCTTCATAGTCAGGGTCTCTAATCACTAGGCTATCCGGTCGACATACAACGTAAAACCGGTTTTTCGATCCTGTGCTAGGAGTAACTGCACGAAATTATTCCGACAAAATCCGAAATATTGAGATTATGCTGCAAATATTACGACGAATTGAGAACCTCCTCCTTTTTTTGAAGTCTGTTAAACATGAAACCACCTTGAGATTCAATCATAGTGAAATAAATGGATCACTTAAGTATACAAGTCGAGTTTAGCCCAACATATTTCGGACTTATTCGTAGTCCTTCGTCTGGGAGCGCGCGTTTCGCTGCCGCTGGGTTGTGCGCTCCCAGAGGAAGCGCTACATGTCAGGCTAAACTCGACTTGTATAGGTACGCGAGTGGTCCGTTTATTTAACTATAGGTCAAAAATATATATCTTGTGGTTAACTTGACAAGCGGGTGGTAGGACCTTGTGCGAGGTCCGTCCGGATCGCTACCACCATCTTACTCGCTAATCCTGCCGCTAAGCAGCAGTGCTTGCACTGTTGTGTTCCGGTGTGGAGAGTAAGACAGCCGGTGTAATTACGGGCACAAGAGGCATTTCATCTTAGCTCTCTAGGTTGGCAGCGCATCTGCAAACCCTCCGGGGTTTTGCAGGTGTCTATGGGCAGTGGTGATCACTTAACATCAGGTGACCCACTTGCTCGTTTGCCTTCCCCGTTGTATAAAAAAAAAAGGGTCGAGCACGACTTTACGAATGCTCCGTAACGTAAAATCGAATAGTAAACGTTGTCGAGTTTGTATGACGTTTGGAACAGCGCCCGCCCGTGAGCGTGGAACTAAAATTTAGTCTGAGGTTTCTCGATCTCGATACGATAACCGTAACGTTACGCAGCTTTCGTAAAGTCGTGCTCGACCCTCTGATGCCATTGCGAATGTACAATAAAATAATAATTATGTGTTATTATTGTTTCAGGTAAATCATCGTGTAAATTGCCCACTCTGTTATATTATGAAGAAATCCTCCAAAGAAATAACTCGGAATAAATTCGGTAAGGCGTCTATAAAATAATGCTCCTTATATTTACTCGCATAAGCGTACGGTGTCGTTACATAAAAAAATATCGCTCCTTCTCATCCTTAAAGCATAAAGACAGGAGTAGCCACAGTAGTACAAGTTTGTCCTTATACTACGTTTTTATGCATTTTTTTCTGAGAGACACACGGACAGCACACGTCTACACTCATGTCAAAATTTATTGTTCCTACTCATCATCACATCATGTCAGCCGAAAGACGTTCACTGCTTAACATAGGCCTCCCCCAAGGCTCTCCACTCAGACCAGTCTTGTGTTTTCCGCATCCACCGCGGTCCCGCGATCTTCACCAGGTCGTCGCTCCATCTTGTTGGAGGTCTACCGACAGCTCGTCTCCCGGTCCGTGGACGCCATTTGAGAACCTTCTGACCCCATCGGCCATATGCCAAAAACTCGCACACAATCAACACACTCTGGGCCATTCAGTTTATAGTTAAAGTGTCTTAATGTATGGTCATAAGATTGATTTTTGCCTGGCCCGTCGGAAAGGTTTTTCTGCTATGTCTATTACTTAATTAGACAGTTTCCCAGGTACATAAAAATAATCACTGAGAAAGTTCTAGAAATGAAATTTTCTTCATAAATAAACACCTCCCTCAGAAAATTTACATTTTTCGCATTAAGTGTCTCTCCGTTCTTTTCACTTTTAAATAGAATAAATAAATAGAATCAGTATTTCAAGACTGTGCATTTTTCATCGTCTTTTTTTTTTGATTTAGGCGACTGTGGACTTAAAGGAAAAAAACCGGACAAGTGCGAGTTGGACCCGCGCACGAGGGTTCTGTGCAGATTTCTCTGCTTTTCCCGTGTGTTTTAAGGGTATCTAAGGGTTTTAAGAGTCATTTTAGATTTCGAGAATTTTTCTAAGTAGTTGTGCCATAAGAGCTACCTTCATACCAAATTTTAAGTTTCTAGGACAACTGGAAGTACCCTTAAGGTTTTCGGATTTCGGAAATTTGTATGGATATAGCCTTTTTAATGACTGTATCTTTTGATTGCGTTGACGTAGAACTTAGATTTTTTTCACAGGTCCAAGGGACTTCAGGTTTGAATATTTGATACTAATTTCAGCCTGCTACGTCGACGCGTTCTAGAGAAAAAGGGTCTTGACAGGCAGACAGACAGACAGACGGACAACAAAGTGATCCTATAAGGGTTCCGTTTTTCCTTTTGAGGTGCGAAACCCTAAAAAAAAAGCTCATCCAAATCGGTCCACCCGCTTGGGGAGCTACGATGCCATAGATAGACAGATACACAGGTCGAACTTATAATCCTCTTGCGTCGGGAGTTGAGAATAAGGATCGTTAAGTTGACTCAAAGTATAAGTGAGATGTATGCACTCACGCACACATGAGCATTCGCGCTGCGCCGCGTATCAGTTTTCATTGGCCAGTAATAAACAAGCATCCACACGAACAGCGTCGTTTTATTACAATAAGACACATCAAACTTTCCCTTGAAAACAAATAAAATAGATAGCATACCAGCTTTAAAACTAACTTACTTTGTCACCTTAATAATCGGGTTCTACTTTGTATGTACTGCCATTTCGAAGCGAAACTTGCGAGTTCTGCAACTGTGAAGTTGTCCTTGCACTGTTCTGTGCGCGAAGAGATTCCGCTTTATGATTAAAAAGACTTAGTCCATTTAACGACTTGTGCTGGGGCTGGGATGTTACTTTCTAAGGTCATTCACGGCTGTTTTAGCGTCGAAGCACAGAATACATTATGTACAAGTCAAAGTTTCAAATTAGTTATCATTTAGTATTAAAAAGTGGGGTCAAAATGTCTTCGAATGGCGTTCGCGGACCAGGGGACAAGATGGAGCGCCGAACTGGTAAAGATAGCTGGGTCGCGGTGGATGCGGAAAGTACAAGACTGGTCTAAGTGGAGAGCCTTCGGAGAGGCCTATGTCCAGATTGTCCAGCAGTGGACGTCTTTCGGCTGACATGATGTGATGATGATGATCGGACACTAGCGCTCAAGGGTGCATCACAGACACCGAATACATAAAAAAAACACAGGACAATTAATTGACACCAATTGACTAGTGCCAAACTAGGCAAAGCCGGGTGGTAGGACCTTGTGCGAGGTCCATCCGGATCGCTACCATCATCTTATACGGCCGAATAGCCTAGTGGTTAGAGACCCTGACTATGAAGCTTGAGGTCCCGGGTTCAAATCACGGTCGGGGCAGATGTTTGTATGATGAATACGAATGTTTGTTCTCGGGTCTTGGGTGTTTAATATGTATATGAGTATGTACTTTTATGTATATAAGTATGTTTATCCGTTGTCTGGTACCCATAGTACAGGCTTTGCCTAGTTTGGGACTAGGTCAATTGGTGTCAAATTGTCCCATGATATTTATTTATTATTATTTATTTTACTCGCTAATCCTACCGCTAAACAGCAGTGCTTGAACTATTCTGTTACAGTGTGAAGAGTAATCCGTGGTCCGTCTATCTGTCTCTCTGTCTGTCAAGACCCTTTTTCTCCGGAACTCGTGGAAGCATGCTGAAATTAATATCAAATACCCCTGCAGTCCCTTGAAGCTGTAAAAAAACTTCTAAGTCAACGCAATCAAAAGATACAATCATTAAAAGTTGTTTCCATTCAAATTGCGGTACCGTGGAAACCTAAAGAGTATTTCCAGCTGTCGTCCTAGAAACTAGAAATTTGGTATGATAGTAGCTCTTATAGCACAACCGCTCAGAAAAATCTAAAAATCTTAAATTTTCGTATCTGTCTGTGTATGTCAAAGACCAATATAAAATGTCCTCACACTGCGTACATTTTGCTCAGGAGCAAGGCTCTGCTGACACTGGACAACGTAAGACACGGGAAAAGGGGGAAAAGCTTTGTCCGAGACCCTACGTGCGTGAATCCGACTCGCACTTGACCGGTTTTTCTCGATAAAGTTACTACGCGATTCGTGCTCGGGCTTCAGTCATTTTTAAATTTAGACATAACGAAAACGGGATATTGACCGCGATTACCTTATAGGTTTGATGAGCTCCCCTATAAGGTAATCGCGGTCAATATCCCGTTTTCGTTATGTCCAATGCAATTAACCGCGAATCATTTAAAACTGTTATTTTTAAATTTACCATAAAATCAGCGAGCATTTAAAAACTGAAACCTCGCTGAAACTGGCCCAGTTTTTTATAAAGTTACTTAAAAAGTTCACCGGTAAAGATAGTCAATAGAAATCTTAAGGAGTTCCCGAGCTTTATGCACAAGTTATTCTTTTATTTGCAAAACAAATAACTTAGAGATAAGTTTGGACTTAAAGATTTTTTTTATGATTCTTCTGTTTTTAATTTGCTCTGTGAAACTGTTAAGTTTGTGAGATTAGACTTTGTGGATGGGTAGGTAACGTATAGCCAGCAGTTTTTGCAATATTAGAAGAATTCGACTGTTTTCAAATTTCAAAGTGAAACACAGAGAGACTATAAAAAATAATTCTCGAACTGGGATTCGAACCGAGACACCATACCGTGGTGACGGGCTACCAACTACGCTATCCGAGCAATCATTATACTATTATTACCATTTTAGTTTTTTTTTTAATTATTTAGCGAATACGCCATCTTCTTCTATACCTATAAAACAGTGCCGTGGCTGACTAACTGACTGGCTGACAGACAACGCACAGCCTAAACCACTGGACCTAGAGACCTGAAATTTGGCAGACATGTACCTTGAGTATCCTAGAGGTGCACCAAGAAGGGATTTTTCGATCTGTTGTTTACTATGTAAACTAGATGGCTTAACATAGAACGTAGATCATTGGGATAATGGCTCGCTGTAAATTAAACACGCAACCAGTGTTTGTATATATCCTCCTAGATGGCGCTGTAATGAAAACTACATTGATTTTATTAGATCATTAGGTATTTATTCTTTTACTTTTGGAATATACACCATCGAAGACTCACGCTCTGTTCATTTCCATCCCCTGCACCTACTATACCCATCCACGAAGAAGCCGCGGGGCATATGCTAGTTTATGATAATTTGACTACGCCGGATTCGAATATTCGTACTCGGGCCTCTGATTTTACAAGAAACTATTCATGGTTTTAAAATCTCAAATTCCCCACAAACCTTCTCAATAGCTATTCTTCACAAATCTGAATATTTCTACTCAACTCGAGCATTGACGCGCTAAGTCGCCCAAACTTGGGTTCCATGAATTTAATGTGGGCAAATAAAAAAGTTTGACAACCACTGATCGGGTAAGGTGTGTGCCATGAATATCTTGAGGAGTGGCAGAGTTTAAGTGATCAAATTTGTTACAGAATCGTTTTTATTGAAATGTTATGATTGACGAATCTACGATTCTGTTTTATACGTGTAGTAAAGAGTGTTTGACATACATACGTGACTGACTGACTATATGACAACGCATAGTAATATACCCCTTGTTCATAAATAATTTTATCTTTCTTAACTTCACAGTTATGATAACATTAGAGCATATTTTTGTATTTTTTCTCAAAATTTTCAATCCCCATTAGAAGATTATTATTAAACTTTCCAAATAAAATACTGAAACAAGAATACACAAAACAAGCTTACACCGGGAATCGAACCTGCTGATGACAATACACCAAAGTAAAGCATAATGCCAGCAATCTGCTGCAATCACTTGCGGATGGTAGGACCTTGTGCGAGGTCCGTCCGGATCGCTACCACCATCTTACTCGTTAATCCTGCCGCTAAGCAGCAGTGCTTGCACTGTTGTGTTCCGGTGTGGAGAGTAAGACAGCTGGTGTAATTACGGGCACAAGAGGCATTTCATCTTAGCCCTCTAGGTTATCAACGCATCTGCAAACCCTCCGGAGTTGCGGGTGTCTATGGGCAGTGGTGATCACTTACTATCAGGTGACCCACTTGCTCGCTTGCCTTCCTCGTTGTATAAAAAAAAAACACTTTCTGGAGTCGATGTGTAGGTACAGTATTTTACGCAAGCCGATACGTGTCGCATAGATACATCTGCCTCGTACGTGCAGTCACGGAGCAGCAATCATCATCATCATAATGTCAGTCGAAAAACGTCCACTGCTGGACATAGGCCTCTCCCATGGCTCTCCACTCAGACTGGTCCCACGATCTTTACCAGTGCCCTAAGCACGACTTGTCGAATCCTGCGTCACGTGAAATCGAATAGTAAACTATAACGAGTTTGTATGACGTTCAGAACAGCGCCCGCCCGTGAGCGTATTTGGAATGAAAATTTAGTATGAGCTTTCTCGATCTCGATACGATAACCGTAACGTAACGCAGGATTCGACAAGTCGTGCTTAGGGCACAGGTCGTCGCTCCATCTTGTTGGAGGCCTAAATATATCGACAGCAAGCAGCAATAACATTAGAAATAAATTTAATCACATCGAAGCATCTGCGGATAAAAGCGACTTTATTTCAAGGAGATTTAATCACATCGAAGCATCTGCGGATAAAAGCGACTTTATTTCAAGGAGATTTAATCACATCGAAGCATCTGCGGATAAAAGCGACTTTATTTCAAGAAGATTTAATCACATCGAAGCATCTGCGGATAAAAGCGAGTTTAATTCAAGAAGATTTTTAAATAAAGAAACTATCTCGACCATAATACGCAGACTTGCGGTGCAAAGCATAATAATTTAAAGGAAAAACCTTGTAGAATACAAAACTAAGGAAAAGCAATCGTTTTAAAAAAAATACACGAGTGAGAAGGTAAATACGCCAATAACACAACCTGCATTAACTTTTGCTCCACGAAAACCGACCTTATTCTTTCAAGGTTAAGACTATAATTTGCTCGCGTAGTTTCGCCATTGTTGCTTTAAGGTAAACTTGTCAACTCGTAGCGCTACGCCGTAGAGGTGCTACGAGAATTTGCTACGAAGCTACGCTGTGAACATTTCGTAGTGGAGTGGCCCGTATCGCATCATACGTTCGTTCTGGGATAGTTCAGAAAAATAAAATGGAAAATTTTGTAGCCTTCAGCAAGCCTTCATGAATACTAAGAAAGTGAGAAGAAAAACATAAATTTGTATGTTTACTTTGGCGAGTCTCATAAGCATTTGCCAAAAAAAACTCTAAGGGTTGAAATGAAGCCATCAAACGGAAATCGGGTTTTCTGTTTTTAAATGATTTTGTTTTATTTACAGCTTTTTAGTCATATAACTGAAAAATGATTGCGAACCAACTTTAAGCAGTTATAGATCCTAAATGGTCACTAAAAATGAAAAATTACAAAAGAAACCTAAAGTATCATAGTTACATATTCATACTCAAATCTTTATTTAATAAAAGCAATTTACAATTACATTAAATCCAAGCTAAAACTGATTAAACTAAATCACAATAATGGTTAGTAAAAACACACTTATAACTATGTTAGTCACATCCTAAAGTTGATTTTCAAATACCTATTCAATGATACCCCACTTTGTATAGTTTGTCGACTTTTTTTTCTGACAATATGGCTTCTGGTGATCGCCATATTGGATTTAAATTACTATCATGTATTCAGTGACAATCGCAAGAATAACACGAATCGATTGACGTAAGAATCATTAAAATCGGCATACTCGTTCGGTCTCTAGAGTGCCACAAAGGAACATTCATACATAGATAGGCTGATAAACATATTACCTTCCTTTGCGTTTCGCAGTCGGGTAAAAAGCGTCATACGATACGAATTTAGCTCTCAAAATCTGAATGAAATGAAGTCTCTTTAAAACTTTGTCATTTTAACTGTCGTCTTAGCAAGCTAGCACCCCATCTCAGGGAACTGGTACGTCTCTCTTACAATCGGAATGATGTTTTTGCGGGAACGAGTCACGTATACAGAATTTAATATCTTGTCGCAGTATGTAACTTAAAGACAGTACGAACAACGGATAGTGCTTACAATACAATACAGATATTCTTTATTGAAAACCACAAAACAGTACAAGGAGATTACAGAAAAACAGGTATGGTAAGCAATAGGCTAATTTATAGGGATAATGGGTTTACGTACCAATCACGTATCATCATTATCATCATGTCCTGTTATCCCTAATCAGGGGCATAGGGCTCTCAGCATTTTCCTCCATCTGGAACGATCCTGCGCTACGACCTCCGGCACTTGCCAGCTCATGCCCAGGGATTGGGTCTTCCTTCCAACGGAGCGCCGCCATGTTGTTTTGGGCCGACCTCGTCTTCTCACTCCAGGCAGGCGTCATTGCAAAGCCTGTTTGGGTATAATGGTCGACAATTCTCCTAAATGTGTAGGTATGTATGTATGTGTGTGTGTGTGTGTGTGTGTGTGTGTGTGTGTGTGTGTGTGTATATGCCAGATTTCCGTCACAATGGGCTTCAGTGCCCTAAGCACGACTTGTCGAATCCTGCGTTACGTTACGGTTATCGTATTGAGATTAGACACGTGCGCCACGCCGCCGCCGACGATTTTTCCACACCGCCGCCGCCGATGGACTTGATCGGCGTATAATCGGCGCGGCGAATATTTTAATAATTTTAAAGTAGTACCAACTTCTTTGTTAATTATTTGCCGTATTTCAATGCCATAGTTATAATTTTAGCCCTCCTTCCGCATTTTCTATTTCTAAGCGCTTCTTCTCCACGTTCTGGACAGTGCACCGGTTCTCCCTGGCTCACCATTTTGTCCCTCAGCGTTAGCCCTGCCATGGTTTCTGTATTTTATTTTATGATTTTATTGGTGTAATATAAAACTGAATTATTATTTTAGTGTTAATATCGTATAGTAGAAAAATCCTTATGATTAACTAGTACACCTGAAAAAAATCTATGCCACGCCGATTTCACGCCGATCACGCCGCCGCCGCCGGTCAAAAAACCATCGGACGCCGCCGCCGACAATTTTGCGATCGGCGCACATGTCTAATCGAGATCGAGAAATCTCATACTAAATTTCAGTTCCAAATACGCTCACGGGCGGGCGCTGTTCCAAACGTCATACAAACTCGTTATAGTTTACTATTCGATTTTACGTGACGCAGGATTCAACAAGTCGTGCTTAGGGCACTGTTCAGCCAATTTCGTATGAAACAGTCGAATGTGATGGGTTAAATGGCACTCATGTGAAGCGAGTACAAACTGTGGAAAGCGCCTCTGAAAAACGTGTTCAGAATTAAAATCAAAGTTTTTTTCAGCAAATAGTTAGGTGCTCTTTTACACGACATTTTTTATTTAAATAGGGAGGTATCACCCTCGCGCAGAAAATCGGCGTGAAGCAACAGCTGCAGCCTGTTGCGTTTCTTTAGGTTAGTGAGAGTGCCTGAGGCTCGTTCCCCCTCCCACCCCAGCCGTTCCCAGAATCCCTTTTCCTCCATAAAGGCCGGCAACGGACTAGTGACTATCTTGGGGTTGCTAGGCGGGGATCTCTTACCATCAGGTGACCCGCTTGCTCGTGTTTACCTCCCTCTATCAATAAAAAGAAAACAGAAACCTTAAAAGAGTCTTAGCTAGTACCTACCCTGCCTTACTGTTTGTGCTGTGTCAACTATGCCTGCGCTCGCGGTGCACAAATGCGCGACTTGCAGAATGCGAGTTACGGCGGTTCGCTGTGAATTTTCAGTCATCTTGATTTGCGGGACGTGGATTATAGGGTTTCAGTTGAGTTATTAAATTTATGTACAGTGCCCTAAGCACGACTTGTCGAATCCTGCGTCACGTAAAATCGAATAGTAAACTATAACGAGTTTGTATGACGTTTGGAACAGCGCCCGCCCGTGAGCGTATTTGGAACTAAAATTTAGTATGAGATTTCTCGATCTCGATACGATAACCGTAACGTAGCGCAGGATTCGACAAGTCGTGCTTAGGGCACAGAACGTGAAGTTCGAAATGCTAGCCAATATTACTACGAAAGATTCAACTGGCCAATGTTTAAGCATACTTTATTTCTTTTATAGAATATTGATGACATAATTTTGTATACTTTTTAACCATCTTGGAGGTTTGTTAGATATTTATGCGGTGTATCTAAATTAGGATGCCTCGGAGAGAGGCGAAACACATGTCCGGTACCATTTTACTGGTGGTGGTAGTTTTCGTTGTGGGCTTAGTAGCGTTTGCGTTGACTATTTTATTTTCTATTTGCGGAGGGAGGGCGGGAAAATTAATTGTATGAAAATAAATACTCAGCGCAGACGAGCTTATTTTGCAAGATTATACATAGGTATAATGCACTACTTCACGGAGGAGCTAACTAATTGAATCCATTACTTGTTAATTTTTTATTGATATTTATAGAATATAAATTGATAAGGCTAGCTAGCAATAGCTAGGAATATGAGAAAAACTATTTTTTTTTAAATGCGTCACTTAAATACAACTTAAACAATTGGATGTTTACTGTGTATTTAAGTGACGCAACCCGAGAGCAAACTTTCATATTCATTCATCATACATCTGCCCTGACCGGGGATCAGACCTAGGCCCAAGACCTCCAGCTTCACAGTCAGCTCTAGCCACTAGGCCATTCGCCGCATAAAATATATATCTATTATTCCGGCTACGGCGACCGCTTCACCTCCGAGGGTTGAGCACGACTTTTCGAAACCTGCGTCAACAGTAAACGTTAAATCGAATAGTAAACGTTGTCGAGTTTGTATGACGTTTGGAACAGCGCCCGCCCATGAGCGTACTTGGAACTAAAATTTAGTTTGAGGTTTCTCGATTTCGATACGATAACGTAAAGTTACGCAGGATTCGTAAACTGCGTACTCGGCCTACAGATGACAAGCTATGAACCAATCATGACGCATTCCCCCGGCCCGCTCACCGCGGCTTTTTTCCTAATGTCTTTCCAAGTCGACTATAGAAGATGCGGTGTCCAGAGGGTGGTTGGTCCGTGTAGTTGTACGTGAAAGCCGCTGGTGGTCGGAAAAATACGACTAATTTCAAGCCACTTAAACAGAAGCGTTCCCATAATTCATTTAACGTACACAAAGGCTCCCAGGCTACCCCTTTCGTTATTGCCGTGGCGAGCATAGACGAGACGTTCCCTACATTCGTAAGCGGTATGCAAATACCAGACAGGCTCAGGGCATTACAAAGGGATTGACGTGCCCGATTTAATACCTGTGCGGCCAGGTGTACTGTAGCTATGTTTTATTTGTATTCGTGAACGCTGCTAGAGTCAACCCACAATAACTCTGCAACGAACTGACAACAGTAGAAATCGAAAGTTTGTTTATGGCAACACTGATTTATAGTCAAACAACACGTTTTGAACTTTTGATTAGATTAAACATAAACAGGTCGTCGTTCATCCACCGTCCACCATTAAAATACCAAAATGTTATTAAAATACCTCTCATATTTCGTTTTTAGTTTCGTAGTCGTTTTTTTTACCGTTCAACGGCAAAGCCTACTAAACACTGGCAAAATTGTCCTCCAATGGACCGAGCCACACTTAAAAAAAACAGCAACTTTTGATTAACTATCATTATTATTTATGATTAAATAAACGTCCCAGTGACATGAAAAAAGTATTACCACAGCGTGATTTTTCTGGGTTGCCAATTAATATCTTATGCAAAGTTATCGTGGGACGATTATAGGTAAAATTATTTGAAGACTTTAAATCATTGAGATACTAACATCATGGACTTTAGATCTAGTACAAAATTTATGAAAAATGTGTCCCATTACAATACGGCATTTTTCGATGACAGCCATGCGTCTAGCGCTGTCGTTCGGCCATACTAAGACTGGCTGACGCTACTATTATGTATTCTGTGCTGACGCTATATTATATAGGTCGACGCCAAATTTCTTAGCGAATTCAATAATGTATAATACTGAAAAGGCCGCTAAGGTGACTTAGCGGCCTTTTCTCATATCAGTCTGGCCAGCACGACTGGCCGCGACTTAGTTTGTCGCGCGAGATTATATTACCCGTGCCATTGCATTCTGAGTGACAGAAAAGGACGGGCAGCTGTTCTCGCGCGAGATAGAAGTCGCACTGTGAGTTGTGCTAGACCTACAGGGCAGTATAAGGGTTCCTTTTTGCCGTTTTGGCTTCGGAACCCCAAAAAGGAGCCTGACTCAGCATGTATTGTGTCGGAGCACCGAGCGCAACGACGCTGCTTTTCAGTGGACCCACTAACTAGATTGTAAGTGGGAGCAGGTGTCGTTTACAGTACACTTAAGTGTCTGTCTATCGCCTGAAAACACAATTAACTATAAGAAAAGCGGGAAGTTTTAGCGAAGCTCATTTATTACATTGGGGTTTGTTCGGAGCTTTAGTCAACCGATTGCAAACAACTAACACACAGGTTTGAATAAACTAATTAAACATAAGCCATGTGTTTTAAGGGCTCCATTGATAACCTAACCAACTTAGAAAAGTTGGAAAACCCCCGACATTGTCATTTCAAAGTTCAATATTTCAAAAACGAGTGAACCGATTTTAATGAGACTTAGCTAAGAACCATCTCGATTAAACTAGCTTTCAATTAAAAACACAGACACACAGATACACACAGGTCAAACTTATAACACCCCTCTTTTTTGTCGGGGGTTAAAAACTAGTGGGATTTCCTTGTGGCGTTCGTTTCAAATTTAAATTCGCTCCTGAAATGGTTAAAGCTGTGAGAGGGTGTATCGCGGTCCCGCTCTTACGTTCCCGTTAGTTTTTGGCATCTCGCTTCCCCTACGAATTACTGATTTTATTCGAGCGTTTAAGTTTGATAAGTTTGTGTTTGTATTTTGTTTAATTGAAACTTCATTAATACAAGCCCGCAAGTCACGAATGTCACGGCTGACTGACGCGCTGCACTGTTAATTTTTTTCCCACGCCCGCCGCGGAATCTATTAGATAGAGTCATTTTTTGGGCTTTGTGCTAGAGATATAAATTATTATTTGTAGTTTAACTGACAAGTTTATGGAGTTTTGTTATAAAAATATTTTGACGAATTAAAACCTCCTTCTTTTTTTAAGTCGGTTAAAATGCCGGTTAAGTGAGAGCCGGACTCTCGCACCGAAGATTCCATACCTAACATTATTATTATTTACTTAATTAATCAATATCAGTTTCTCGGTCACAAGTAAATTAGTAGAAAAATATTTTTTCATGGTGACTAGAGCAAAAAGATTTATCCCATTAGAACTAAAAACAATTACTTTGCTCACACGCGACCACCAGTGCAAAATAGTTATATCTGTGCGGCAAATACATGTTTCCATGCAACACCTCCGCCTCCACTGTTAAGCGAATCAACAGGTGCCACACAGAGCACCAGAACAACCGTTCAACATGCTACCAGTTACACTACTCACTAGGTAGTGTAATTATTTTTCACTATTGGTCGCGGGTGAGTAAATTAATTGTTTTTAGTTCATAAATATGGACCTCTGCAAAGTAACGCCTGATTCAATAAATTATTTATTTCTTAAGCTTATATCAGACCTTGCTTTTCAAAGACAAACAAGCAATTGGGTCACGTGATGGTAAGTTAACACCGCGGCCCATACATATTCGTAATACCGCAGGCATTGCTATGCCAACCTAGACGGCTAAGATATTTAGAACGCTTCCCATGCCAGCATTAGGTACGATAGTTACAAACAAAAGGTATTTTATTTACATAATAAAAGCAATTTACAATGACATTAAATCTAAGCTTAAACTAAATAAACTACAACTTAAAACTAAATTAAATCTAAATAAGGCGATGCTGATTCTTTGAGAGAGAAAACTGCCAGCCCTTTGGTCACAAGTTGCATCAACTAAGCGCTTACAAATAATTACAGACATAATATAGGGCATAATATGGACAAGCCCTTCGGTGCTTCAGCCGCAAACTGAGGCTCGAGCACGACTTTACGAATGCTGCGTCACGTAAAATCGAATAGTAAACGTTGTCGGGTATGTATGACGTTTGGAACAGCGCCCGCCCGTGAGCGTATTTGGAACTAAAATTTAGTATGAGGTTTCTCGATCTCGATACGATAACCGTAACGTTACGCAGCATTCGTAAAGTCGTGCTCGACCCTCTGAATCGTTTGAGGAAGTACTGGCTTGATGGTTCCTCTTAATTGAATATTATACGTTCTCTAAGTCGTGTATATAATTTATGTATTTTTATTTACCTAGTGTATATTTTTTGATATGTATTAATTTATCGTTATGCTATTGGTATGTACTAGAGTGTACCTGTATTTCTATGTATGTGTATTTTAAATGCTTTAGTTATTTAGGTTAATTTCAGATTCCGGATCCTTTTATTTTTATTTGCATGCCTACTCTTTTTTTTTATGTCCTGTCAATCGCCCGAAGGTTAACTGGTAGAGATCCCTTTAAGGGATAAGTTCGCCTTTGTACATTTGCTTTTGTTCTGTTATCTGTTATTTTTTGATTTATGCGCAATAAAGAGATACATACATACATACTTCGTTTTCGTTTCCAATTCAGTGATATTACAAAGTAGTCTCAGTGATATGAGCAGCGAGCGCGTCCGTGCGGGCGCCGCCGGCCGCGCCGCTCCCGCCGGCAGGCTCGGCAACACCGTTCCTATGTCAAAATCTTCCAAAGGGCATACTTATCCTATTGTTTATTATTAATGCAAGTACTTACTTACTTACTTACTCGCTGGGCGCAGTGACCCGAAGTGGATCTTGGCCTCCGACACCAGACTCCGCCATGCCTTGCGGTCCTGGGCCAGCTCTTGCCAGCCATCGACCCCGAGGTCCGAAAGATCTCTATGGACTTCGTCCTTCTAGCGGTACCTAGGCCGCCCAACCGGCCTACGACCGCTCGGTCGACCCAAGTACGCCCTCTTGACGGCTCGATCCTCTCCCAGCCTCTCCACGTGCCCAAGCCAACGGAGTCTGGACGCTTTAGTTTCTCCAATACTATTGGTCTCGGACACTAGATCTTCAATTTCGAGGTTCTTCCTCACCCTCCAGTTACCGTCTTCTCTCTGAGTCGGTCCCAGGATCTTCCGCAGAATTTTCGTTCTGCCACTAACAGCTTATTCGCCTCTTTCAAGGTTAGCGTCCAAGCCTCGCACCCGTACATCAAGATTGGTCTAATGACAGTTTTGTAGACACGGATCTTGGTTTTCCTGCGTAATAGCTTGGACACCACAGGACCTTGTGAAGAGCAGCTGTATATCTGAGGGCATTAATGCAAGTAATTGATTAAACTAGTTAGCCTCTCCGCGAAGTAGTGCAGGGTAGTCATGCAAAATAGCCGTATTTTTCTAATGCAATTAAATATGTTCCCCGCCCTCCCTACGCAAATACTAGGATCAACTTTCGATAACCAGACTCTAGAAAACAAAATAATCAAAAACAACGATTTTGTCTGACTGTTTAATGCTTTGTTTAATAGCTTGAAACCTATTTAAAAGAACACTTACTTCTAACCGCTAGCTCTAAAAAAACTTACATTTGCTATTTCCATCCCAAACGACTTACAATAGCATACTCCGGTTAAAGCCCGAAACACTCTAAATCCACAAAACATTTTCGCAGACAAAAGTGGCGGTTTCATAGAAATAAAATGTTAGGTAACAAACAGTTCTATCAAAAATCTACTGATCTGCGTCACATACGCCACAGGTGCTGTGTTTTGGCGCCGCGCCAACTGCAAAGGCCTGGATAGGAAAAACCTTTTTTTTTTATATTTTACAGTTCGTATGTATCAACAGCAGTTCCTTCCGACCCGTTTTAAATGCGTCGAAGTCATCCCGCCATCTCCTCCTAGGTCGGCCTCTGCACCTATTGGGGCTGCTACACGGTTGGCAACAGAGCTTCCACCACCGCGACCTTGGTCTGTTACCAACTGTTTGTATAAGCAACCTTGCAGCGCCCTTGGTTTACGGGCGTGCGTTGGCAACGCGTTCGCACCACCGTGAAAGACGGTGGAAGGCTTATTGGCAACAGCACGAGCGTGTTGCAGACCGCGTTATCAACCGCGCGACCGCAGCGCAGTTCAGTTATGTTTTCACTTGCACACAAAAGTGCTAAAGCGACACCAACTCTTTGAAATGTTGAAAGGCAAGGAGTCGTTCTCTGTTTTCTCTCCGCGAATTCTAGACGCACTGAAGTTGTAGCAGTGTTTGCGGTGTTTGCGACCGTTGTCGCGACCGAGCAACAAACCACAGACCAAGGTCACGGTGGTGGAAGCTGTGTTGTCAACCATGTAGCAGCCCTATATATCCATCCGGCGGATAGGGATGAATGGCGGGGGGAGGGGGAGGCCTTTGCTCAGCAGTGGGACATTTTACCAGGCTAATAATAAAACAGTTAGATTTAAAGACGCGTTTTCTGCTGAACTTGGTCTGTGTGCCATCTTAACTATCCTTCTTTTTAAACCCTGACACAAAAAAAGGGGTGTTACATGTTTGACCTACCTATGTATCTGTGTATGGGTATCTGTGTACCTGCCTGTGCCATCATAGCTCCCAAACGGGTGGACTGATTTCAATGCGGTTTTTTTTAATCGAAAGCTGGTTTAATCGAGATGTTTCTTAACTAAGTTTCACTAAAATCGGTTAAGCTGTTTTTGAGAAATTGAACTTTGAAGTGACGATGTCGGGGGTTTTTCATCATTTCTAAGTTAGCTAGGTTATTATATTGATTGTACTTTTTTCTTGGTCTTAAATGTAAATTATCAGTTTCATTTTAAAATTTCCCTTTTGAAAACACAGCATCATAAATATTCAAAGCACTACTTATCTCTGCAATAACAAGTTGCGGGCAGCTTACGGAACCCGCCCTTATGGCACCCGGGGGTCCGATAGCGCGCCGTGCACTAACTGGGTTCCTTTTATTTATTTCGCTAACGGTCCTAAATCTTGGAGTACCGAATGCTGGAATATTTGGAATTTAAATAAATGGAACAGCCTGAGAAGATTTTTTTCTATTGAAAGAGAGAGGCAAACGACCAAGCGGGTCACCTGATGGTAAGCGATCACCGCCACCCATGAGAACCAGCAACCCCAACAGTCACTAGTCCACTACTGGCGTTTAATGAGGAAAAGGGATAGAGGAAAGGAGGGAGGGGGATGGGGCCTCCGGCACTCTCACTGATCTAACAAAACTCAACAGAGTTGTATTGATTCAGGCGTAACTTTGCGGAGGTCCATGTTACAAGTAACGGATTAAATTAATTTGCTCCTCCGCGAAGTAGTGCAGTATAGTCATACAGAATAGCCTCGTCTGCGCTGAGTATTTATTTTCATGCACTAATTTTCCCGCCCTCACCGCGTCAGTCCGGGTCGGGGTGTCAACATCGACGACGTCCGCTGAGGATGCCTCGGAGAGAGGCGAAACACGTGTCCGGTACTATTGTACTGGTGGTGGCAGTTTTGGCTGTGGGCTTAGTAGCGTTTGCGTTGATTATTTTATTTTTAATGGAGGAGATAAATTTTGAGGGAGGGCGGGAAAATTAGTGCATGAAAATAAATACTCAGCGCAGACGAGGCTATTCTGTATGACTATACTGCACTACTTCGCGGAGGAGCAAATTAATTTAATCCGTTACTCTCAACAGAGTTGCTGTTGCTTCATCTAGCCGGCTCGTGCAGGGAAGTACCAACCTCTCGCAAAAAGTCGGCGTGAAGCAACAGCGCCCCTGTTGCGTATCGTTTGGTCAGTGAGAGTACCGGAGTCCCCCCCCCTCCCCCCGCCCCCTCGTACTCATCTATCCCATTTTCCTCCTTAAAGGCCGGCAACGGACTAGTGACTCTCTTGGGGTTGCTGGTTCTCATGGGTGGCGGTGATCGCTTACCACTAGGTGACGCGTTTGCACGCGTGCCTCCCTCTTTCAATTAATAATAATAATAACAGTGTTTATGATGAAATAAAAACGGATCACTCAAGTATGTAAGTCGAGTTTGGCCCGACATGTTTCGGACTAATTCGTAGTCCTTCCTCTGGGAGCGCACGACCCAGCGGCGGCGAGACGCACACCCAGAGAAAGGACTACGAATAAGTCTGAAACATGTCAGGCTACACTCAACCTATATGCGTGAGTGATCCGTTTTTATTTCATCATGATTGAGTCTCACGGTAGTTTCATGTTAAAATAATAATGTTTACTCCGTGATCATTGTACTTACCTATAGTTGTGTCTGCGAACGGCCTCATAGCGAAGAGTCTCGACCAACACCTAAAGAGGCTTTCGCTAGACGGTTGGGTCAAGGGTCAGCTACAGAAGGCGGTACTCCTCGACACGGCGCGCATCGTCAGGAGGTTCCTCACCCTGCGGCCCTAACTGCCGGAAGCTTGGACCCTACCCCGCTACCGGTGGCACCCTAGGTTAGGTTTTTATAATGTTTGTATATTTGGTATTAATGTTTTTTTTAATTACCTTTTATGTAAATATTGTAAAGACCTACCCTAATAAATATACAGATATGGTAATAATAATAGCCGTGAAAGCCTATGGTTTGACCTATGGCCTCTCAAGCTGAGGGTCGTGTGTTTAAACCCGGCTCAGATCTCTGAGTTTTTCGGAATTTATGTGCGAAATTACATTTGTAATTTATCATGAGCTTTTGGTGAAGGAAAACACTGTGAGGAAACCTGCACACTCCTGCGAAGCAATTCGATCGTGTGTGTGAAATTCCTAATCCGCACTTGGCCCGCGTGGGAACTATAGCCCAAGCGCTTTCATTCTGAGAGGAGACATGTGCCCAGCAGTGGGACGTAAGAAAGTGACGAAAGAGGCTCGTAATGATGATGAATAATAATAATAAGACACACCCTTGATAAATTAACATACCAGCAAAACTAACTGAATTACCGCAACACGACTCAAACTGAGTGCAAGCCAAAAATCAATCCAAATAGTTGGTGAACTTTTTGATTGCACAAAAACTTTTCGAAGCACCAGATATACGCGACTAGCTCGCGCTGGAGTTTAACGAATAAAGTTGAAGCCATGTTAAGGAATTAGTTTCTTCCGCGCCGATGTCGTAAGAAATGGGTCAGAGCATAAGACGTTAGCGGGCATAGCGAAATAAACATCACTCAATTATTCCACTAGAGTATAGCCCCATCAGGTCGCTCAAAATAATAGGTAACACTTCATCGTGTCAGCCGAAAGACGTCTACTGGTCTCCCATGGCTCCCCCGGGCCTCTCCACTCAGACCGGTGTTGTGTTTTCGGCATCCACCGCGGTCCCGCGATCTTTACTAGGTCGTCGCTGCATCTTGTTGGAGGCCTACCGACAGCTCGTCTCCCTGTCCGTGGACGCCATTCGAGAACCTTCTGACCCCATCGGCCATATAAGTCCTACGAGCAATGTGCCCCACCCACTGCCATGTAAGTTTCTCAATTCTTCGGGCTATGTCGGTAACCTTAGTTCTACTGAGGATATCGTCATTTCTGATTCTATCCCGCAGAGAAACCCCGAGCATAGCTATAATAAGGCTATAATAATAAGTAACACTTGAAACAACATTATTTTTAAATAATTATTGACTGATTACTTTGGCTCTACATACTTATATTCATAAATTAAAAGCGATTAATTTGTTCATTCGCGACCACAAGTGTAAGACCGCTATCTATAATTATGTAAATAGGTAACTGGTTATGTTTGAATGGTGGTTTTGGTGCACGCCAGCGTATAGTGCAGTGGTAGGCCTGGGCACTTAGCTGTCTTAGGGTGTTACCACAATTGGTGTGGTCTAGTAGAACCTATCGATCAACAATAACAGTTTTAAATGATTCGCGGTTAATACCTAATACTAATAGTATCGATCAACGTCGACTGTTACATTCTACCATCGATCGCTCATCGGTCGATTGGTGTGGTAAGACCCTTACAAGTGTGATCGCGGGTGAGCAAATTATTTGTTTTTATTCATGATCGTTATTTTATTACAGAGCAGCAATTTCAGTCTTTCATGACTTGTTCCCCTTCTGTCGGTTCACATTGTCATCCTTGTATTTTGTTTCGCAAGTTATGAGTTATGAGTAGTGTCGACCGCACCACGCTCGCCGCCCATTCGTTAGTACAGAGTACTGTACTATAAACAGGGTATTTTTCCCGTCTCCCACAGAATCGGGGGTAATTGGGAGTTGACACTAAGCTCAGTGCAAGCTAAGTTGGCGGACGGACTTCCGTAGTGTAAATTTAAATTTCCTTCTTGTATTCTTAAGGCCTTATGGGTATGAACTTATGAATTTGTAATGGAGTGCGACGTTAAAATGTTTAGTTAAAGACTCATTTTATCTTTATGCATTGTTATACATTATGCATGGTTTCGTGTCATTATTGTTATGGGATTTCCGTTTATTTTCGTGACTAGTTAGGTATGGTTTGCTTTTTGTGCTCCACTATTTGTTATTTAAACGTTTTCTTTGGTTTCTTCGCCATATGGCTTTTTTGCCAGTAGTTTGGTATTTATTAAACATTGGTGGGCATTTTGGTCCTGTAAATTAACCTTATTAAGATATGGTTTACCTACTTGTTAGTAGAAAACTGGTAGCACATCGAAAGGTGGTTTTAGTGCCTTGAAAATGAGCTCGTAGAGAATTCCGAAAAGCGTTGGTGATAATTGGGTCTATGTGACATGTGTTGGTTTGTGCGTATGGCAGTGGGATAGGTTTGAATGAAAATAATCGATTTATTGATTATTTTTGTTTTTATTTTTATGAAACATTCATAGAATGAAATTCAACATACAATGAAAATGCAAAGAAAAATTCGTTAAGCAGCTGGACTTGAACCAGCAATCTCGGTAATCCGTACCACGCTCCACCAATTAAGCTATACTTAACGTTGGTGTACCTAACGAATTTTTCAATGCCTTGTGTCATATTTTATTTGGAAGATCTCTCCTCAGCGCCATCTATGAGTAGCTTAATCAAGCGACTCACCCACTACGGAACTTCTACAGTTACGCATTAGTGGCAAGAGATGGAGCTATTTTCTGAATCAATGAAAATAATCGATTTATTGATTATTTTTGTTTTTATTTTTATGAAACATTCATAGAATGAAATTCAACATACAATGACAATGCAAAGAAAAATTCGTTAAGCAGCTGGACTTGAACCAGCAACCTCGGTAATCCGTACCACGCTCCACCAATTAAGCTATACTTAACGTTGGTGTACCTAACGAATTTTTCAATGCCTTGTGTCATATTTTATTTGGAAGATCTCTCCTCAGCGCCATCTATGAGTAGCTTAATCAAGCGACTCACCCACTACGGAACTTCTACAGTTACGCATTAGTGGCAAGAGATGGAGCTATTTTCTGAATCAATGAAAATAATCGATTTATTGATTATTTTTGTTTTTATTTTTATGAAACATTCATAGAATGAAATTCAACATACAATGACAATGCAAAGAAAAATTCGTTAAGCAGCTGGACTTGAACCAGCAACCTCAGTAATCCGTACCACGCTCCACCAATTAAGCTATACTTAACGTTGGTGTACCTAACGAATTTTTCAATGCCTTGTGTCATATTTTATTTGGAAGATCTCTCCTCAGCGCCATCTATGAGTAGCTTAATCAAGCGACTCACCCACTACGGAACTTCTACAGTTACGCATTAGTGGCAAGAGATGGAGCTATTTTCTGAATCAATGAAAATAATCGGTTTATTGATTATTTTTGTTTTTATTTTTATGAAACATTCATAGAATGAAATTCAACATACAATGACAATGCAAAGAAAAATTCGTTAAGCAGCTGGACTTGAACCAGCAACCTCGGTAATCCGTACCACGCTCCACCAATTAAGCTATACTTAACGTTGGTGTACCTAACGAATTTTTCAATGCCTTGTGTCATATTTTATTTGGAAGATCTCTCCTCAGCGCCATCTATGAGTAGCTTAATCAAGCGACTCACCCACTACAGAACTTCTACAGTTACGCATTAGTGGCAAGAGATGGAGCTATTTTCTGAATCAATGAAAATAATCGATTTATTGATTATTTTTGTTTTTATTTTTATGAAACATTCATAGAATGAAATTCAACATACAATGACAATGCAAAGAAAAATTCGTTAAGCAGCTGGACTTGAACCAGCAACCTCGGTAATCCGTACGTTAAGTATAGCTTAATTGGTGGAGCGTGGTACGGATTACCGAGGTTGCTGGTTCAAGTCCAGCTGCTTAACGAATTTTTCTTTGCATTGTCATTGTATGTGGGATAGGTTTGCATTAAAACAAAATATTTGTTCGCGCCATCTAGCGCGACGACACTCAGTCATTCATTCACCGGTCTTTTCGATCGAATGACACTGGCGCCTGCCGGCTCATCAATAAGTTGCCCTTCTGACCTCACAAAGAGTGTACGCACGCGTATATGCACCCGCGCTCCGCCGACGAAGTGGCAATTAGTGACAGTGTACAGCAGACTGGCCAGTTCTGGACTCTCGTGATGTACACGCTCATCTCAAAGCGCCCATACATCATCATCAGCCCTACGGAAACATCTCCGACGCATAATCTCAGCTCATCAAGTAAGTTCCTTGATCCATCTCATTTTCTCACGTCGATGTGACCCCCCTTTTAGTCACAATATTTATAGCATACACGTAACTATCTTACTCGTGTGATTGTGGGTGAGCAAAAATATCGTTCCTAGATCTCCAGAAAGTAACTGATTCATTAATGTCATCATCATCAGCCTATTTAGGTTCCACCGTTGGGCACAGGAGTCCGTACACCGTTGAATTACTTCGCATTAGTGTGTAGCCCTTTTGGTGGCAAAAGCTCGCTGCGGGTGTGTACGGCAAGTGGCAGAAGCCCGTAGCGGGCTCCTGTCAAAATTACCGCTAAGTGGCGGAAGCCCGCAGCGGGCCTCTGGCCGGTGTCGTATTTCGCCGTGTAAATAAAACCGTTCAAACTGTTCCTTATCTATCCACACTTGCTAGATGCATACCTGATTAGACAAGGACGACCACCCATAAGAGGCCCGCACTAGACAGCTTTTTTTTTGCAAAATTTCGTGCCACTTGGTGTTGACACCCGCAGCGGGCTTTTGCCACGTAAAGGGGTAGCTTTACCTCTCGATGTTTTTCTTCACCGATAGCTCAATAAAAAATTGCAAATGCAACTTATTCATTTTATACGACAAGGAAGGCAAACGAGCAAGTGGGTCACCTGATCACCACTGCCTATAGACACCCGCAACTACGGGAGGTTTGCAGATGCGTTGCCAACCTAGAGAGCTAAGATGAAATGCCTCTTGTGCCCGTAACTACACCGGCTGTCTTACTCTTCACACCGGAACACAACAGTGCCAGCACTGCTGTTTAGCGGCAGGATTAGCAAGTAAGATGGTGGTAGCGATCTGAACGGACCTCGCACAAGGTCCTACCACCCGCATTGTAATTTCGGACGGAATTTGCGAAAAACTCAGAGCTGAGAGCCAGGGCTCGAACCCACGACCCTCTGCTTGGGAGGCTATAGTCACGCTATTTCCTAACCTATTTCTTATCTCCGCCATTGAAGCGAATATAATAAAAGTTTCTTCCCGCATCGTGGCCGAATAATGAGCGTGTGGAACAAAAGGCTTTATCATTACATTCATAAATTCATGTATTTATCAAAGAAATTTCAATAATAAAGGATTATTTATTGGTCAGAGGTTGGAACCCTTTTGGCCTCGAAATGGTGTCAATGTATGAGCTGTAGCGGTTTATAGAGGGCTGGATAAAAAACACATTACCCTTCTTTGCATTTCGTAGTCAGGTAAAAATTGGAGAACTAAATAAGTAGTTACGCTAGTCTGGGTAAAGCCGTTCTCAATATAAGTAAGTAAGTAAGCGCTTTATTGAGGAATATTCAATCTATCTCTGATTTATGGGGTGAGGGGGGGGGTATTGTTTATTTTGAAACATATAACAAATAATATAAACTATTTAAAATAATACTAAAACTAAAATTGTAAAGTAAAACTATAAATAAACAGCTGTCCCAAATCTCTGCCGGGCGGTAAGGTGCCCAGAAGGCTGGCAGCATTGCGGCGTTGGATGGCAACACTTAACCTCTCTGCTCCCCTGTCGCCCGATGGCTTAGCTACGAACACTGTAATTTTAAGGAATACTTTATGTAAAACACAAATAGTTAAATGATCTGTGTTATTAAACATAAAACCTGTCGTAACATGTCTCATTTAGCTTCCGCCCCTATCGGTTACGTCTATTAGTTACGGATAGATTTTTAATTCGGATATCCGATAGGGTACGTAGGCCTCCAACAAGATGGAGCGACGACCTGGTAAATATCGCGGGACCGCGGTGGATGCGGAAAGCACAAGACCGGTCTGAGTGGAGAGCCTTGGGGGAGGCCTATGTCCAGCAGTGGACATCTTTCGGCTGACATGATGATGATGATTCGTTGGTTTCGGTTCCATTAACCTCACTACTGTTGAAGCACTCAGTAATGATTATCAACTGTCTTAATGTGTATTGCGAATACACTGTAGCTTATGACTTAAGCCAGGCCCGTGATATTGGCTATTCAATATCATGCGCATATTTTCTTTTGGTTTGCCGTTGCGTTTATTATCTGACACGTTGCGTATAGCATTGCTGATTCTTCTATCTGATTAACTTACTATTAGGTATATAACTGTCAACTAAAAAACAATTACTTTGCTCACCCGCGACCACTAATGACAAATAGTTATATCTGTGCGGCAAATGTATGTTTCCATGCAACACCTACGCCTCCACTGCACTCCACCGCAGCGACTTCCAAAGACCAACTTTCCCATTTGAAGGGTACACGAGCCGTACATATTCGTTTAAAGGGCTGGTAACCCATCCTTGATTCCCCTCGTATTGCAGGTGTGCATGGGCTGCGATAGCATTACATCAGATAACCCGCCAGCTCGTTTGCCCCCTTTAACATAAAAAAAACATACGACACAAGAAAACACCAATTTCTCGGTATAATGACTTTTACTACCCCATATAAGCCACCTACCAACGTACTCGCGGATGTTCTGTAAAACACCCTTCAAGTCCTAACATATTATTTAGTGCTCCATACTACATAAAACCACCAAGATAATGATAATGAAAAATTCCACTTTTCGCAAGAAAATCCCGCAAAAACATGTCGAGTAACACAACTGGGACCCATTTTGGGGTTACATTTGCTAATACGAAGGCGACATCATTGTAAAATGTCGTAAGTAGTCTGTGCCATGGTTGAGCGTCTTAAAAATGAACTGGTTCCGTAGATTTACGGGCGGTAGGACCTCGTGCGAGGTACGTCCGGATCGCTACCACCATCTTACTCGCTAATCCTGCCGCTAAGCTGCTGGTTGCACTGTTGTGTTCCGGTGTGGAGAGTAAGACAGCCGAGAAAATCACGGGCCCAAGAAGTATTTCGTCTTAGCTCTGTAGGTTGCGGGTGTCTATGGGCAGTAGTGATCATTTACCATCAGGGGACCCGCTTGCTCGTTTGCCTTCCTTGTCGTATAAAAAAAGCTGTATTTCTCAAACCTTGGAGAATCACGAAGCTTCTTCAGGATGGTGGCAGTCAACTTAACATTAGCAAACTGACATGTGCCACTGCTGAGCAAAGACTTCTGAAAATAATTAAATTTTGTGCCATACTATCATAATTAAGTCATAATAAACGTTCAGCTTACACAACGAAATGCATATTTCTTTGAAGCATACCCTAACGTTTGAATAATAAAACGCTCACTTATCATAGCAACATTTGCAATAACAAACGTTCAATTGGACTAATGACCTTCAACATAATTAAAATAAAAAAATAAATATCATGGGACAAATTGACACCAATTGACCTAGTCCCAAACTAGGCAAAGCCTGTACTATGAGTACTAGACAACGGATAAAATACTTATATAGATAAATGCATACTTATATACATATTAAACATCCAAGACCCGAGAACAAATATTCGTATTCATCATACAAACATCTGCCCCGACCGGGACTCGAACCCGGGACCTCAAGCTTCATAGTCAGGGTCGCTAACCACTAGGCCATCCGGTCGTCCGGAATTATAATAATATTAACATGACCAAAATTGAAAATCAAAATTTAATGGTTAGACTGCGTAACAATCACGGGACATACGCTGAAATAATTTAATATAATTAGATCCGGTGAAAGATGAAGATTCAATTAAAGATACAATGATAATCCAAATAAACTATTAAAGCTCCTCTCACTCGGGCCTTGCTTATTTTAAATAATGTGTCTGAGATGACCAACTTGTTCTCATGTCCATTGTGTGAATTCACTAAAGTGACTTTTTATGTTTTATGTTATGGTGATTTTTCTTGTTAATCTTAAGTAATGTATTGTAATTTAATTTAATACTTAGTTAAGTTAGTACACTATCGCATTGGATGTTCTGTAATGGTAGTGTAATGTTTTCTTAAAAAATAAAAAATAAAATAAAATAAATAAATATAATTTTAACTATTATATGCGTGCTACCTAAATGTTTGCATGCTTAGACTAAAGCAAAATGTATTGGTCATATTATAATTAATTTAGCATCCTACATTGTAAAATACTACATTGTTGTAAACGAATAAATGATTAAATTAAAGATTAAATTAAAATAGCAGTACGTAAGCTTAATATTGTAAGCTGCTTCTGCAGACATGTTTTGAAACTTGCTATTCTTGCATAGCAAGGACGATAAAACAAAAGAGGACTGCCAATGGCTATACAATGTTGCGTTTCTGTAAAATAATGAGCCTGCTGTAGCTAGTTTCACTATAGGTCTCTGTACCATTAATTTTGTATGACACTTAGACCTCTGGCTAACACAATAGCGCCATCTATGAACTGAAAGAAAAAACGAATTTAGATGGCGCAAAATAGCGCCAGCCAGAGGTCTAAATGTCATACCAAATGAATGGTACAGAGACCCCTCCGTAGTAAAACTAGCTACAGCAGGCTTATTGTTTCAAAGGAACGCGACATCGTATAGACGCTGGCAGTCCTCTTGGTTTTATGGTCCTTGATAATAGTGAATTGTACTCTCTACCACTCAAAGATTGACTGGTGAAGATCCCTTAAAGGGACAAACCCGCCTTTGTACTAGATTTTTTCTCTTTTTAATTTGTGTTTTTCCCCTATTTTTTGTAGGTACAATGAACTGTTGACATAAATATTTTAATTTTAAGTTTACGATCGTTCTACTTACGCAATCATACAAAAGTACGAGTAGGTACTACTGTAATATGGACCAGATAGAACTTAACCAGTCAACGTCGACCACACTAAAACCAAGTATTTATTCGCTTGTCTATAGAGTGCTACGGACCCCCAATCCCAAGGGTTCCGGAACCCAACAGCTAATAAAGACGAGTCATTTTATGGCGGAACCCGTTGTCTACAGCTTACAGCGCCATTACTGGCAAAAAACGGAACAACGAGAGCTTGAAGTAAATTAATTTGGAAAGTGTCACGCGATTGAAATCTTGCAACTTTACTTGATCTACGAGCTACGTCATTGTTTTTTATCATTTTATTAATCAGTGAAGGTCAAAGAACAATTGCCTCTAGTGTATAGTAATCGACGGCCAAAAAATACGTCTCATTCGCGTTTGCGTTAAAGTGTCAAATACGAGGGGCGGCTGATAAGTAATCTCCTTGGTCAGAAATATATACAAAAAGAATGCTGGCTGGTATGGATTTATATTCGTTTGTTATTCTTTTTTCAAAATGTATTACATTCATTTGTTTATTGCATCACGTTTATTTGTCTCCTACAATTGTTTCAAACATGTCGGTAGAAAAAGTGGAAATGGTTAAAATCGAGCAGCGTGCGGTGATTAAGTTTTTGACTAAAGAAGGGAATACGCCTTCGGAGATCAGACAGCGTATGTTACGTGTGTTTGGCAGTTCGTGTTCTTCCGAACTTGTTATAAAGTTTTGGTCAAAGCAGTTTAAGTTAGGTCGTGAGAGCCTGGAAGATGATCCTCGTAGCGGAAGACCAGTTTCGGCCGTCACCGATGAAAATGTAGCCAGGGTGAAAAAAATTATATTAGAGGACCGACGAGTGAAGCAGTGGGAGATGCTAGAGATGTGGGCGTCAGTAAAGAGCGAGTCAATTAAATAATTCATGAGCATTTGAACATGTCCAAGGTTAGTGCACGTTGGGTCCCCAGAATGTTGACTGCATTTGACATGGAGAGGCGTGTCAAATGTTGCGAAGAGTTTTTGGACATGAGTCGAGGGAAAGAGGAATAAATAATTTCTAGAATTGTAACATGTGATGAGACTTGGATTTGACAATGGGACCCGGAAAGTAAGCAAGAGTCGTTACAGTGGAAATTTAAGGATGAGAAGCCGCCTCGGAAATGCAAGGTATGTCCATCGGCAGGTAAACTTATGGCTACAATCTTTTGGGACACAGAAGGGATTTTGCTCATAGATTATTTACCGAAGAAAACTACAATGAATGCTGATTATTACTCAAACTTACTATATCAACTAAGAGAGACAATAAAAGAAAAACGGCGAGGTAAACTAAGCAAAGGAATTCTGATTTTGCACGATAACGCACCAGTGCGTACCGCCCGCACAACGAAGCTAGCAATTAAAGACAATGGCTTCGAAACCATTGACCACCCCCCTTATAGTCCAGATTTAGCCCCCTGTGACTATTTTCTGTTTAGACTTCTCAAGAAAGACCTCAGGGGACGAAGGTTTATGACCGATGACGAAATGAAGGCTGCGGTTACTGACTTTTTTGACGACAAACCGAAAGATTATTTTTTTATGTTTTAAATTCAATATTTGAAAAATGTAGCCACGACAGTCTTTTGTTTCATTGTTAGGTAGATTACTTTTCAGCCGCCCCTCGTAGTATGAGAATTGTTTGTCGTCGATACGTGCCACTTAGCGGCGCTGCCAGTAAAGTTTTCCCATAGTACTTAATTCAGACGTAAGCGCGAACGCGATCGGGACGTTTTTTAACCGACTTCAAAAAAAGGAGGAGGTTCTACGTTCCACTGTATGTTTTTTTTTTTTTATGTATGTTCATCGATTACTCCGTCAATTGCAGATCGATTTTCATTTTTTTTTTTTATTTGAAAGGGTATACTCCTGAGGTGGTCCCATTGTCACCAAGTCATTATCTGATGATGGGATCCCAAGGAAATCGAGGGCAACCCTCAAATTTTACAGGCACGTACTATGTGTTTCATATATTTTCTAAGGTTATTCAAGTATTTGCGTCTGGTAGTCATCATCACATGATGATGAGCTGATGATGGAAGGTACAATTCCTCAGCGGTTAGGAGTTGGAGGATAATTCTGAAAATGTTACATCATTATTCAAAAGGGTATACTCCTGAGGTGGTCCCACTGTCACCAAGTCATGATCTGATGATGGGATCTCAGGAAAATCGAGGGCAACCCTCAAATTTTATAGGCACGTATCATGTGTTTCATATATTTTCTAAGGCTATTCAAGTATTTGCGTCCGGTAGTCATCATCTTATGTTGATGAGCTGATGATGGAAGTTACAACTCCTTAACGGTTAGGAGTTGGAGGATAATTCTGAAAATGTTAAATCAAAGTAAAATTGTAAAATAAAAATCTTTTAACAAAAAAGTAAAACAGCCTTCAAAAAAAACCTTAAAAAAAAAGTTAAATAATCCTCTAAAATAATGATAAATAAATAAAATAAAATAAAATGCGTTTATTTCGGACAAAAGAAACTAAAGTCTAAAGTTTTATGCCCTAGCATAAGCAGCAGATATATGAAGTTCATTCAAAGAATATTCCGCTCGCACCGCACCGACTTCATATTTCTGCTGCTTATGCTAGGCCATAAAACTTTAGGCTTTAGTTTCTGTTGTCCGAAATAAACGCATTTTATTTTATTTTATTTATTTATCATTATTTAAGAGGATTATTTTACGTTTTTTTTCTAAGGTTTTTTTTTTTTTTTGGGTAAACAATTACACTGAGCCTCTAGAATTTTTGACCTAAGAAAACGTCTCGATCGCATGCGCGTTAATGTCTCGAGATCGACCTAGGCGAAGCTACATGGACCAGATAAAGGAGAAGGCCGGTGTCGTGTCGTATCAGGAGGTCAAGGAACTGGCTCATAGGAGAGATCATCACCATCATCATCATGTCAGCCGAAAGACGTACACTGCTGGACATTGGCCTCCCCCAAGAGAGATGATTATGAGTTGATGATCCCATAGGAGAGATGATTGGAAGAAACTCCACCGACAAGAGTGTAACTCTTAAGTTTGATGATGTTGATCATAAGAAAAGATTTTTCGTAATTCCCACGGGATAGGGAACTATCCCATTTTCAAATATTTCACGGGGACAAAGATGATAATTAAAAACTTTTCAGACTTTGATGCGAATTATTTTTTTGATCGTCGATTAACAGTTTTAAATGATTCTCGGTTAATTGTATTAGACATAATGAAAACGGGATATTGACCGCGATTACCTTATATGATGAGCAGTTACATGCATCATGATCACGAGCAAACAAATCGGGTGGATAAGGTGATCGCAATCAATATCCCGTTTTCATTATGTCTGCTCGTCGATTACACTAGACACTGGGTACCGAAAAATACGACCACAATACGTTGTAACCTTAATTGTCTTTTGTTCATGTAGTTAACATCATTCCAAGGGAACCACTCACTTAGTACCCTCCTGCCAAGCCGGTTGGAATAATTAAGACCGTATGCCAAATTAAATTCCTTGGAAAGGGATCAAACAAAAAAATAACCAACTTCATTGGGATGCCCCTTTCATGTGAGCCCTTTAACATTCTGTAGGAGCTCATTATTTCGAGGCACATGGTGAAGTAAACAGCGGTACAAGAAAAACAAAACGTAATCAAGCAAAGGTTTTTATTTTCACAGTGTTTTTGTTAACTTGCAATATTTGTTTGTTTTGGTGAATTGAATTCTTTCAAGTTAAATCTGACCCACTTTCAGCGGTCTGATATTGACTTGAAATTGGGCATGAACATGTAAAGTGGATGATAATGCAAGTATAGTCATCAAAAGTTACAGTAACTAAAAAAATGTATTCACAAAATGATTTGCTTAAATAGCTTTTCGAGGTTGGCAACGCATCTGCAATTCCTCTTGTATTGCGGATGTCTATGGGCAAAAGTGAATCATTTACCATCACCATCACCAGTGACCCACTTTTAATAAATATATAAAAAATTATACCTATTATGATAATAATACCTACAAAAACATCACCGTGACTGCCTGATTGATTGACAGACAACGCAAGGCCTCGTGGAGAGTGCCGAAACGCGTCAGCGTTTAGTTTAGTGATAGTGGTGATAGTTGGGTCTGTGTGGCATGTGTTAACCCTTATTGTGTTTAGACGACCGAATAGCCTAGTGGTTAGAGACCCTGACTATGCAGCTTGAGGTCTCGGGTTCGAATCCCGGTTGGGGCAGATGTTTGTATGATGAATACGAATATTTGTTCTCGGGTCTTGGATGTTTAATATGTATACAAGTATGTATTTATCTATATAAGTATGTTTATCCGTTGTCTAATACTCATAGTACAGGCTTTGCCTAGTTTGGGACTAGGTCAATTGGTGTCAATTTGTCCCATGATATTTATTTATTTATTTATTAGTGTAAGGGGATATTATTTCCCACTTCGTCTGCTCATATAAAGTCGTATGTGTTTTTTAAACGGCAACACTTAACGATTCTATCATACCACTTTACGGTTTTGGTAAGTATTAGCCTTCATTTTGCTGGCAACACCTTTCACTCAAACTTCATCTGTCAACACACGTCAATGTCAAAGTCAAAAGTTGTGATAAATTCGTAAATAACGGTGGTTCACGAATTCATAAAAAAAAAATCTGGTAAGAGGATTTTGATGGCAGTTATGTAAAATTAAGATTATTGTTTGGTATTTAGCATGTTTTGCACTCAGCAAGCAAGCACTTAGCAAGCAAAGCCATTGTTTTGTCCAACTAAATGTCTCCTGAAATCATAGGGTCTAAGTGGGAAAATAATTCCCTTTGTTCATTCATGAACTTAAAAAAATCACGTTGCCAACTTCTCGTAAATTTATTTTATAAGGTTTACAACACAATAACGAGTTCTGAAGCTCATTTCTATAAAATGTGTAGTTTGTTATATTATTTATTTAAGTTTAGTACACAGTAATTACTTTTTAACGCATATTTTGTGTGAAACAGCGGGGTAATTCCGCAACGTTTTTGAGCGTGCATAAGGTACATCTTAATATCATTTTCCATACCAAAATCCGACATAGTGCAAGTTGGACTCGCGCACCGAGGGTTCCGTAAAATAATTTAGGTATCCAGTACTACGGGAATCCGGTCTCGAAGTCTTTTCTCGCTTTTCCCGAATGTGTGCACTGTAAGATCATTTTATATAGGTCTTTGACATAGATATAAGTACAGACAAACATAAAAAAAATAGTTTTTAAGATTTAACTGATTGGTTGATTGACCTTCATACCAAATTTCAAGTTTTTAATCCAACTGGATGTACCCTGTTTTGTTTTGATTCCACGGCACCTTGGAAACACCCTTTTCGGGTTGATTGATGTTTCTACGAAAGTCATCTTTTTTTTCTGTGGTAAAATTTTGCTTGTTATAAACTTCTCGGTTTTGTTTTTAACATTATTATAAGAAAATAAAATAAAATCAAGATAACATACGAAAAAATCTTAAAATAAATCAAATAATAAACATTCTATTCACGGTCGGACGGATTTTTTCATTGTGATCATCGAACAAGGGGAAATAATTTCCCACCACAAATCACCCCCTTGCACTTACCCCCAACTTTTTACATATTGTTTCCAGAATCTAGACAACAAACTTACATATATATCGACCTCAGTTTCACATTGCCATAAAATAATTATCCTGTCCTATTAAGGGTTAATTCGTGTAGCAGTGGAGGCGGGAGTGTTGCATGGAAACATACATTTACCGCACAGATATAACTATAAAGTAATTGTTTTTAGTTCATAAAAATAGACCTCCGCAAAGTAACGCCTGATTCAATAAATTAGCCAACGCATAGCCTAAATCACTGGAGCTAGTAACATGAACATTGGCAGACCTTAAGTTACATAGGAATGCATCGGGAGAAGATTTTCAAAATTCCACGGAATAAGGAACTAGCAAACAGCAGCTACCTACTACAGCTAGTAGTAGCAAATCGTCACTATGACCAGCTTTTCTTACATCCCACTGCTGGGCACAGGCCTCCTCTCAGAATGAAAGAGCAAGCAATGCTATAGAGTTATCAAATAATACTCGCAATACACTTACAGCAAAGAGTTCACCGCTGCACGGTGCCAAAACCAAACACAATTTACATATATATCGAGGCAATTTCCTTACACTTGGTCATAACCGATTTAGTCAAACGTTTGCAGTCTAGTGCCAACACTAGGTTGATTCAGACACGAATAAGGGTGTGCCGTATCAAAGCCTCTCCTCAACGGCTTAGTAGAGCGACTGAGTCGAACCATTGAGTCGATTATATCGTTGGCATTCAAGTAATTGGTGCTAGAGTGCAGCTTTAGTGTAACTGGAAACGGAAATTGAATCAAAGTCATCTCCAACGTAAACTGGAGGCAAATTATTCTGTTTTGATATTTACTAAGCTTCTGCATTATAGTGGGTTCACTTGCTACAGTCACACAAGATTGGGAAGTGAATGTGGACCAATTATGAAATCAATTAACGACCCGATAGCCTAGGGTAGAGCCTAGGGGAGCTTGAACCCAGGACCTCAAGCTTCATAGTCAGGGTAGAGACCCTGACTATGAAGCTTGAGGTCCCGGGTTCGATTTCCGGTTGGGGCAGAGGGCCGAGCACGACTTGTCGAAACCTGCGTAACGTTACGGTTATCGTATCGAGATCGAGAAACCTCATCCTAAATTTTAGTTTCAAATACGCTCACGGGCGGGCGCTATTAAAAACGTCATACAAAATCGAGAACGTTTATTATTCGATTTTACGTGACGCAGGATTCGAAAAGTCGTACTCGACCCTCTGCCCCAACGGAATCGGATTGAGCACTTCACAAACACCATTTAAAGGCTTCGTCTGCGTCTGCTGGTTTCCTCACAACATTTCTCTACACCTAAAAGAAATTCCGAAAAATTCAGAAACGCCATCCTGGACTCGAACACGCGACCTCCTACTTGAGTTCTGTTAATAATGAATGTACTAAAATATTCCGACGAATTGAGAACCTCCTCCTTTTTTTGAAGTCGGTTAAAAAGCAAATTATTTTGCTACTCCACGATCACCCGTGTAAGAAAGATACGTCTATGCGACAAATTTATGACTTCATGCGGTGCCTATCCACCTCCGCTTCTACAAAAATCATCACCCAATTATTACTGCAGCAGAAACGCAACACAAACGCAAAAGCAGTTTGTTCTCTTATAAAACTGCAGAACGCTGCAAAGCACGTTAGCAAACTTAAGCTCGGCGCGAGTTATCCGGTTTAAGTTAAAGTTAAGTTAGAGTTAAGTTCGAGTTAAAACTGTTGCTAACAGTCGGCCAATAACGAGTAAACCCGAATATTTGGAACAACGGAGTTGCAAATAGTTTAGCTGGGCCCGGTGGCGCGGGCGGTTAAACGAGGTTTAACCGTTTAACTATGGTTTAACTAAAGGAATGTCAATTGAGGTAATTAACCACTATTAGGGATCTTTCAAAAATGAGCCTTCCATAAAGGGCTGGCAACATACCTGTGATTCCCCTCGTGTTGAGTCCATGGGCGGCGGTGAAAAATGCCGATACGTTGCCCACCCAGTACAGTGAGCAACGTTTCAGCTTTTGCAAAAATTCTTTCGCATGTCAGTCCGACTGTCCGGTTGTTCTCGTCCACAGGTCGCATTTTTCTCTCGACCAATTCTCGTAATTTTTTTGTGAGCAGTTTCGATAATTACTATAGATTATGTCGTGTATTCTATTTTTGGAATTTTTTCAAATTAAAAATGAGCTCGCAAGGTCTACAGCTCACAGAGCCACTAGAGTTACCTAAATAGGTAACTCATCATCATCATCGTGTCGGACTCAGACCGGTCTTGTGCTTTCCATATCCACCGCGGTCCCGGGATCTTAACCAGGCCCATTTACCACAAAAATTACAAGTGTTACAACTTAACATATTTGTAAAGGTTTTCATACTAAAATGTGACAAATACCTATGTCAAATTGTAGGACGTGTAACTTTTGTTAGATAGGCGGCAGGTCGTCGCTCCATCTTGTTGCAGGCCTACCGACAGCTAAGGAATAGGTAACTGCTTTATAACTAAACGTCAGTTAAAGCCAGAACCACCGGCCCGCGAACGTATATCTTATACAATGAGAACTGAAACACGCGACAAATTCCGTTAGGAGGATGTTCGCACTTAATTGATCCAGTTTCGGATTAAATCGGATGAATGTGTAATGAAAAAGTTCTAGTGTGTAGTACACTCATCATCATCAGCCTCGTTTTGTGTCCCACTTCTGGGCACAGGCCTTCTCTCAGAATTTGAGGAATTGGGCCGTTCGCAAGAGGGTCCAATGCGGGTTGGAAATATTCACGCACACCATTGAACCAATTTACAAATAAAATGGTCGATTTCACATTCCTGTCAAAAAACCCTCTTCGATGACAGCCATACGTCATAGCGAGCACGACTTTACGAATGCTGCGTAACGTTACGGTTATCGTATCGAGAGCGAGAAACCTCATACTTAGTTTTTGTTCCAAATACGCTCACGGGCGGGCGCTGTTCCAAACGTCATACAAACTCGACAACGTTTGCTATTCGATTTTACGTGACGCAGCATTCGTAAAGTCGTGCGTGGCCCGCTGTCGTTCGACCACACTAAGACTGACTGACGCTCGATTAGTGGCCTTTTTTGCAAATTAGTGGTCTTTTGGTTCGGACCTAACCCGAAGTCTATGGTATAATTGGTAAGTAAATGCTTAAAAACTCCTATTTTACTTTTCTAAGGAACATTATCCGCTTTTGGAAACAGTGTGTTTTCAGACTAAACTTAATAGCAACGAACCCCTGCATGTACGTAATATGTAATATGTATGTGTGTCTGTCTGTACGCATGGAAATTGGCTCGCTTATCGCTTGAACACGCGCAGCCAATCACGGCACGTGTTCGAAACTATCCATAATCTGTACATGAGCGCCAGGATAGTAATTAAAAGGTTAAACCACGGACATACCGCAGACTAAACTAATATTACCTCACTCCGGGAGCGCACGTGTCAGACAGCTATGTCTGTGCGACACGTAACCTAAGATTTAAAAAGTGCGAGTCGGACTGGCTCACCGAGGCTTCCGTATCTTTTCTCTTTCACTTGTGCTGTGAGACCTTGCATCGTGTCAAAGTTTTAAGGTTTTAAGGGTTTCAGGTCAATGATATGGCGCAACATGTTTTAATTTACTTGGGGTTGACAGAATGACGGACAGATAGACATGCAACGAAATTATGCCGCAGGCTCCCTGCGAAGCAATTCATTAATGTGTATTAATTGATTTACTAAGTACTGTTTACCAAAAAACTTTTGTCAAACTGATTCAATTCCCAAATGTTTCATTTCCCAAACCAATGCTTTTTTTCCGAAAGTGAATCCCGAAATGTTTACAGTTTCTGAAAAAAAAAGCATTTTGGGAAATAAATCGTTATTTTTATTAAATAGTACCAAATATCCATTCATTTTGTGGTATCTATTAGCCACTAAAAATATGGATTAAAATGCAATATCGTTATTGTAAAAGGAAACGTAGGGGAGAGCAAAATAAGCAAAATGATCAATTCGCCGTTCGCTAAATAATTTGCTTCAATTAACTATTTCAAATAATTAACGCCGCCAATTATTGGAATAGCTGCTCTATTAGCGGGCCAGTTTCAATTAAGTTCGATTTAATTAAATCTATCTGTATGCTTAGGATTCTGTTTGGGGAAACTTTATTTCGGTTCATACAAATTTTGACACGAGAGTATTTTAAATAAATTAAATTTGTAATTTACCATGAGCTTTGCGGTGAGGCGAGACTTGCACACTCCTGCGAAGCAATTTAAATTTAATAGCAACTCAAATAGGTTGTTTTTGACGACCGGATAGCCTAGTGGTTAGAGACCCTGACTATGGAGCTTCGACCCGGGTTCGACCCCTGATCGGGGCAGATGTTTGTATGATGAATACGAATGTTTGTTCTCGGGTCTTGGATGTTTGGTATGTATACACATAAATCTTCGAGTGGCGGAAACTGTCTCACGGTTCCATTTAGTACGCGGTGGTAGGATCAAGTATGTTTATCCGTTGTCTAGTACCCATAGTACAGGCTTTGCCTAGTTTGGGACTAGGTCAATTGGTGTCAATTGTCCCATGATATTTATTTATTTATTGAAAGAGAGAGGCAAACGAGCGACCGGGTCACCTGATGGAAAGCTATCACCGCCACCCATGAGAACCGGCAATCCCAAGACTCAGTAGCAGTAGTAGCCTTTAGGGTGGAAAAGGGATAGAGGAAAGGGGGGGGGATCGGGTCAAGTACATTTTTTTAACAAGAAACCCTTTTATTAAAAGCATTTATTTAACTTGAATGTATTTTAGTATTTGGATCAAATCTTCCCGATTTCCGATTGAGCTGAAATTTCGTATGCATAATTTTATTATGTAGTCGGATGGCAAATTACATCATAAAATTGTACAATGATCTGGTCTCAAAAAAAAACAATATTAAAAACCTAAACTTAGAAAAGTTGAAAAACCCCCGACGTTGTCATTTCAAAGTTCAATATTTAAAAAGCTAGTAAGTAGGTACTTAAACCGATTTTAATGAAACTTAGCCAAAAACCATCTCGATTAAACTAGCCTTCGATAAAAAAAACTGCATCGAAATCGGTTATCCGTTTGGGAGCTATGATGCCACAGACGGATACACAGGTCAAACTTATAACACCCCTCTTTTTCGTCAGGGGTTAAAAAAATAAAATAAAATGAAAAACATTAAAATCGAAAGTCAGTATTATTAGCCCCAAAACTGTCTTTCGTTTTGACAAAGTAGTTTTCGCAGAAAAAACCTCATGAATATCGAATGGCGATACAAAAACGACGAAGTATCCTATAAATCAGAAAACGAAACGTATTATTTGATGAATAATATATTATTGGACATATAAATAACTATTTTTCTTTGAAGATGTCTATCTTCCGTGCTAAATATAAAAGTTGATGGGATTTTCATGTTTATATGGGTTTGCATTATATTTGTGTCATGTGTTTTTGTATTTGATTCAAACGTTTTCTGTAAAAATGTGATTGGAATGACATAAGGAACTCTTAGAACTCGTTTCTGAGTACTGCGATTAATATCCTAAAGCCTTTCATCATTTTTATTAGGGTTCCTAACCAAAATGGTAAAAAGGAACCATTAAACTGTGACGGCTTGACTGTCTGTCCGTCACAGCGGCTTACGTCACAAACTAAAACGGAGTTCCGAACAGACCTTCCATACGCGAATTTGCGAAATAAAAAAAAACATAAAATAATACTCTAAAGCCATCAGTTTTATGGCCTAGCATAAATATGTTTTATTTATCACCACGAAAACCATACACAATAATAACCAACCTTATTACCGAACCGTTACACTGCAACCCCACTTTTAATGTTGACGAAATCAATCGGATCCAATTTAAGCCAGATCGTTTATTTCCGGGTGTCATCGGGAGGTTTCGGTGATTCAATAATTTACGAACGCTGATTGGCTGCCGGTGGCCATGTTTCGTTCTCAAATTGGATAAAATAATTCATTACGTTTACTTAATACGGATGCGAACGATTTTCACCGGGTTTTTGTGGTTTGATGCAAAACTGTTATAAGTATAATACAATAATAGGCTAGTTTAGTATTATCACAAATTATAAAATAATATAAATATCTTGTAATTATTATCAGGTCTAGTCAAACTAAATCATTTAAAACCAGTAGAAAATTGCCGTGGAAATTAAATTTGAAAATGTATTTTTTTAATATGTAATTTGAAACATCAAAAACACTGGGCAATGATCGTGACGTCATAGAATTTGTAAATAACGGAAACAGCTGACTAAACGTCATCCGCGTGTCACTTTCGAATGTGATTTGTTTTATTCTCACCACAGATTCTCACTTTGTTTACAAACTATGTGAAGAGTTACGACACGGATTATAATCCATAGAAAATCATGGCCGGCAGCGTTTTCGTCCGTTCATGAGATGTTCATTTTTAAATGTTTTTTTTACAGTTTTTAAAATCCCAAAAAACACTTTTTTAAAGCTAAAATAACAATAATCAACAACAATTTTAGCAACTTTATTATGATAATATTATACTGGTCTAACAGTTTTCATATTTTAAATAATGACGTACCTATTTAGGATTAAAAAAATGATATCTGGCGAAACCAGTTTCATTAAATTCGGACAGGCATTACTGTACACACAATTATTCGGTCAACTGTGTTTGCAAAGTCGAGGAAAATCACTCGTAAGCATCTCATTCCTCATCCCATTCCTTCATCCCTGTATTTCGAGATAAAATTAAAGCAGACCCAGCATTATACGAGAGCAAACTAACCCCACAATTCAGTTTACCAGCTTTCAAACCTTGCACCTAAACCAAACATAAATCAACATTAACCTTGCATTGCGGGCTAACTTTGGAGCGGCATCAGTAATTGCTGAGGCGAGCGAGCAGTGGATTCGAGCGATACCCAAAACCAATTGCTAGTGAATACTTAAAGTGTGTTTACGCAAACAGAGCTGCATTTAGGGGGGGTGGTGCTGTAATGAGCGGTAGCGGTAGCGGGAGCGGTAGCGGGAGCGGTTTTGGGTCTATAGCCTAAGGCAGTTTAGCCCTATCCCGCGGCCAAATTTGGCCCATGTAAGCAAGTTTGACAATTGTCACTAAGTGCATTGGTTTATTCAGGTAACAGAAATGGACACCGCATTGCACCGCTATGATCCATTTGGCCTGAATTTTCAAAAAGGTTGTACTGGAGGAGGTGGGCACTGAAAAGGAACGGGGTCCCGGCCTAAGTGCGAAATATCTAATGCCCTGTTTAACTAAGTAGTTGTAAATAGAAACGTACTTATATCGAAACTGAGCTAAAATTCTCAAGTAAAGGACAGGGGCTTAAAACTATTACAATGTCCATGTTTTCAAGGACCCATCCCAACTGATCTGCCACCGAAACCAAAGACTGTTGCTTTATTCTAAAACCATTCTGAATTCAAAACGACATAGATCAGTCTAGCCTTCCGGATCTGAATTATATATGCAACCTATCTCTACAGTACCTTGCCAGAGGTTAAAGGAGGTCACTTATAAATACATAGGAGTTATTATACTAACCCTGTTATTCATAAACCCATTTTAACTAAAATGCCGTTAAAGTTCGTTTGTTCTTTTTTGTCACATTGACATTTTAGTTAATAAGAAGAAGAAACTATTAAAATAGAAGATGGAATTATTTTTAATTGTTTTTATTGTTAGGTGGTTGCCACTCTGGGACCTGAAATAAATATTTTTCTTTCTTTCTTTCTTTCTTTGTTACAAAACCTGTTTTAGCTAATGGAGGCTTATTTATGAATAAGAAATATCCTGTTTCTCTCATATACTTAGTTCTATCAACCTCAGGTCTTATTATCAGAACAACTACCTTTCCTCCTCGAGATAACAAATTTTAACAACTATAGAATACGTCTGTAACTAGAAAGTAGAGTTTAAGCTATTAACAAGATGAGTGAAAGGTGACAGTCAATCCGTATTCTTGCATCCTAAAGTATGACGAAGTTTTTGGACAGATTAAATCACCGTTTACTCGTTTGTTTAACACGCCACCCGCTCCGCTTGTCAACACGTACGCAGCCCACAAAATGCAAGCTCCTAAAAACTGGAACGTGTTTGCTAAATATTAATTCCCATTAGCCTGCGCAGAAGCAGCGGTAGGTGTTAAGATTTATACTGGAGTTTATTTAAATTGCTTCTCTAATGTTGCCGTTATGGCTTTAATTTTAATTTTAACGGGTCTTCTTAAGAGATTTTGGTAATTGCCTTAGTTTTAAGGTATACAGCAATCTTTAATAAAAACAGCGGTAAGTTAGTGTTATATAATTCACATCGTCATATAAGAAAACATTTATTTAGAATGACAGCTGAGATATCAACAAACAGTAACTACGATACCAAATCAAGTATATGACACGCCTCCGCCGTGATTCCCAGGAATCAGAGGAGCAGGGAGCAGCTGGTCCAGATGCCGGATCCACAGGAGCCCACCGTCTGTTCTTATCTCGTAATGTAGTTGTCCGAGACGGCGGGTCACAGTGCCAAACTCCCACTTCGCCCTCGTTACAGAGTAGTTCCTTGCTTGTACTCTAGTTCCGGGGGCAAACTCTCTGACTTCTGTAACTTGCCGGGGCTGTCGCGGAGGTGCCTTAGGAGCTGCTCTGAACTTGGCAGCTAATCTCGTTCGTATTTCTCTCCCGAACATAGGCATGTAAGGAAAGTCTCCCGAGGTTGTTGGTGTAGCTCGCAGAGTACGTTTAACCAGTTGGATTTTCTGTAAGATACCACCACTCTCCCCCTCTAATTTATACAGTGTTCGCTTGGCGGTTTACATAAGACATACCACAAGTAGTTAAAAAATTCTTGAATTCTTGGGAGACAAATTGTCTAGCGTTATCTGATACTACTGTATAGGGTAATCCAAAAGTAACAAACAATTCATTTAGTTTCTGAATACAGAATGAGCTTGTTGTCGTTTTCGTAGGAGTTATTTCCACCCATTTCGACACCAGCAATTAATACTACGCTAACTTGAATTTTGACGATTTTGCTTTTTTGATACCATTTTAATCTCTATACGATATTGCATCTCTCCACTATGTTTCAGCTCCAAAATATTAAAAACAAAAAAGTTTTGAAAATCAGAATACGCCAAGTAGACATACTTTCTGATTACGCCCGATCTAAAGACCGCTAACTACATTTAGGTGGGTACTCCCGGGAAGCGGCTGAGGGTATGCTTATTTAGATTACGCTACTTGTCAGTTAGCGTTCTTTTGCATTGTAGGTACGAGTTTGGGGACAAGTTAAATTTATCTATAATAATAATATTAATTTGTCAAGTGAATACATACTGCTCATGTACCATAGTAAATATTGTTGCAAAGTATAGAATATGTCTCGAAAACGGGCCAAATATTTAGTAGAACTTGGCAAAGAAAAATACAAAAACTGTGAAGAGGTCGACAAAACTCCAAATCAAACGCAGGAAAGTCACAAGAGAGGTCAGTTAGTTTTTATTTATTACTAATAGTACGTTGATACACTATATTACGGATTTATAAAATTATTAAAGAATAATTGCTGCTTTCAAGTCAAAGTCTGAGAAAAACAAGGCTATCTCGTACTTAGCCTGGTATTATTCGAGCATTAACATTTAGTTCTTTCGAATAATTTTTAGAAACGGCGATTATTAAGAGTATTTTTGTGTAAAATAGACCGGTTTGCCACTACTAGTACTCGTATCATAATTTAATCAGTTAAACGTTGTTATAAAATGAATGACATTTTTCTTTAATATGCGATGGTTTCATTTTTAGTTTCGTCGCCACTACGCGATGGAGGAACTATTACACACGAGTTTATGGCAATGTTCAACCATGTTTTTGAAGAGCCCATTGAAGAAGATGCATCATATAATTCCACGCAAAAAAAAGAAGACTTTTATGGGTCTACTTTTTCAACGAACCGTAATTTAGTTGAATTAAGTGCTACTAACATGGTGGTAGAAGATGTAAATCTACAAATGGTTGCATCCAAATCTCCTATCGTCGAATTAAGTACGGTTCCTCCTGCGAAAACTAATCAAAGATCTTCTTCCGTGACTACGGCCCCATTATCCGTTGAACCTTTGTTTTCCTTGATCACAAATTATGATGACGATCATGACTTAAGAGAATCTACTCCAGTACCTTCCCCTTGTTGCGATTTTGTAGATTCTCCACCAACTTTATGTGCTGATGACACACTCACGGCGGCAACTTCTATAGACATTGATGCTACTTTAACCAATGAAAGCCTTCATGAAATAATAAATATAGTTGATAGTGTAGCCCCTAATAAAGACAATATCCAGCGGATTAATCCAATGTCACAAATGATTTCTACTTATGATTCAGTTTCTTCGACCACAACATTTAACGACAGTGACTACACCGAGACTGCTACGCCAAAAAATAAAAGAAAGTCTAAGAAACGGACTGATAAAGGGTGTAAACGTTTAAAAAATACAGAGGACTGGATAGCAGTACGCAGAAAACGTCTTTGTAATACAGGAAAGGCATATACTAATACAAAAGGACTGGAAAAAGGAGCAAGAAATATGAAATCAGGCTGTAACAGTTGTCGTCTGCGATGTAGTGATAAAATTACTGAAAGTATGCGAACAGAACTTTTCACAAATTTTTGGTGCGCTGGCAGTCACATCAAACAGTGGAAAATTATTTCACAATTTGTTATAAAAAAACAAAAAAAGTATTGCACCAATCCTGAAGCCGAAAATAACCGTCGTTTACACACCCTACATTACCATCTTCCGTTAAATAATGGTTCGAGTGGTGCTTCATTGCAAAAAGTGTGCAAAACCATGTTTTTGAACACTTTTGATATAAGCAAAGATTTCGTTTATACTGCTTTGAGAAAACATGAAGAATGCGACAATTTTATCGAGATAACTGATAACAGAGGTCGACATAAAAATCATAAAGTCATAATTACTGACGAAATAAAAAAGAGCGTTCTAGATCACGTCAATTCTTTTACGCCTATTGAATCACATTATGTCAGAAAACGTTCATCCAAGATATATTTAGACCCTTCTCTATCTATAAAAAAAATGTTTCAATTGTATCCACATTGGTGTGCAGAGAATAATTATAGTACCAGAGTTGAAACATCAAGGCAATACAGGGACATTGTTAACGCTAACTTAAAAATAGGTTTTTTTGTTCCAAAGAAAGATCAATGCGATCTCTGTCATCAGTTTAAAAACATTTCAAGTCCTACAGATGATCAAAAAAATACTTATGCGAAACATCAGTCAGAGAAGGAAATGTCACGAAAATTAAAACTAGAAACTAAGGTGTTAGCTTTAAGCGATAAAAAAATAGCCTGTATTGTATTTGACTTTCAAAAAGTTCTGAGTGCTCCTTGCGGAAACATAAGCGTGTACTATTATAAAAGGAAGTTAAATGTTTATAATTTCACTATATATGATATGGCAAACAAAGAAGCATATTGTTACATGTGGGACGAACAAACGGCTAAAAGGGGGGCCAATGAAGTTGCAAGTTGTTTGTACGATTTTTTTAAGAAATTAAATGCAAAAGGGGTTTCTCAGGCTTTTTTGTGGTCTGATAATTGCGGCGGTCAAAATCGTAATCGAATTGTGTATTATATGTATTTATTAGCTGCAGACAAATTCAGAATGAAAATTAGTCATAGGTTCCTAGAAAAAGGCCATACCCAAAACGAAGGAGACTCTGTACACGCCTTAATTGAAAGAACAGCGAGAGGTAAAGAAATATATTCGCCAGATGAATGGTTTTCGGTAGTACGTTGGGCTAAAGTGAGTGAAAAACCTTACAATGTTGTTGAGGTGAAGCAGGATATGATTTATGATTTCAAAGCTTCAATATCTCGGAAAAATTGGACAAAAAATATGAACAACGAGAAATTAGCCTGGAACAAGGTCAAGGAAATTCAAGCATGTCCTGAAAATTACGGATTGTTAGGCTATAGGTATAGCTTAATTAGTGATGATTTTTATCACATCCAGTGTTTTAAAAAGTCCACGAGATTGTCTCACTTGGAGCCTTTTCCTGAGAAAGCGTACAAAAACCTATTAAAAATAAATAGAGCTAAATTTAATGACCTAAGATACTTTTGTGTCAATAATATTATACCTGAAAAGTATCATACTTTTTATAATAATCTGCTTACAGAAGAACAAAGTCTTGCCGACAATAATACAGACTAGATTCGCTTAATTAATAATGTAGTACCTAGTAAATTAGTAGTTTGCTAGCAGTGCTGTTTAACATTGAGTGTGACTTTTTCATTAAATAAAAACCGCTTAATCCTAAAAATTGTAACACGTTAAAGCAAAATGTTTTGTCTGTAAGTATAAATAAAACATAGATACCTACATTATTTCACTATGATTGAATCTCGCATTAATTTCATGTTTGCTAAATAAATAAGGAATAAATGTTGCTCAGCTAATTAAAAGAAATAACGTATATATTTGTGTATAGGTAAGTACTTCGCTTCATCTCTAAACGTTAATAAATATACACTTTTTTGCAAAAAAAAAAATTGTTTTTATATCTTTAATACACACAAAACGCTAACTTTCTGTCTTTGATCCATTTATATAACGCTAAACGGGACTTGGACACATTTTAATATGACTAAATTGTTGAGATGTTTACCGATTATAAGACGCTAACTTATTTAAGTGCGTGAATGTAGTCATTTTTAGGAGTTATTTTATTGATATCACTAAATTCCTTCCACTTCAGTAATTGGAATTATCTATCTATAAACAATTTTTTCAAAATGCCTAGTTTTGGCAACTATTTTAAAAATAACACGCGACGTGTTTTAGTACGCCAAGTGGAAGTTGGCGTAATATTATTCGATTTTCGTTTCACTTATTGAGACACAAACTCAGCTAACTTTAAATAAATTCATAACTAAGAAAACAAAACAAAAAGTGACAACCGAATAATTTACAATCCATTAAAAATAAATTACAGTGAAAAAATAATTTTGAAATGTCTGACGCTTAAAAAGTTATCAATGTTTTTCCTTTAATTGGCTCTGGTGTAAAATTGCCATTTTCAAGTTAGCGTAGTGTTAATTGCTGGTGTCGATTTAGAAAAGGCGTCCACTACAATAAGAAGTTGATAGCCAAATATGGGGCCTACAAAATCGATATGGATTCTTTGCCAAGGTCCGGTTGGTTCATCCCAGTGATGCAATGTGGCTTTAGGTGGTTCATTGTGCTGTAACCGACAAATTCTACATGACTTCACCTTATTATCGATGTCTTTATCCAATATACAAAACTGCGTGCAAGGATTTTCATTTTTTAGATCCCGATGTGTCCAGTGTGAAGTTCATCTAAAATTTGTCGCTGTAATTTTTGAGGAATCATTACTCTCGTGCCTTTCAGAATACAGTCATTTTGAAGTGTCAATTCATACATACATACATACAGTCACGCCTGTTTCCCGGAGGGGTAGGCAGAGACCACGGACTTCCACTTGCTACGATCCTGACATACAACCTTTGCTTCCCTTAATCTCATAACATTCTTCATACATGCTCTCCGGTTTTGGGTACTCCTGACCTGTCCTTTTTCCAAAATATCACCGATTTGAACGGAGTACGTTCGCCGAGGTCTTCCCTTTCCCACTTTTCCATCCACTCTCCCTTCATACACCCTTTTTGTAAATCTGCTTTCACTCATTCTCTCTACAGTGTCAATTCACTGTCGTTATATCCTGATTCTCTAAGTGAATTTCCAGCTTGAATCGTTTGAAGTAAGTTCCGTAGTTCGGGGTCTTTTTTTGTTTCTTTTGAGATTATTTCCGGTGAGATGCTTAACGCGTTTATCTGTCTTAGCTGAAATATGCGATCTTGGTCCATGTTACTGTCGTTTACTTTTTCAAAAGGAAATCGTAAGAGGTAGTCTGCGTTGGCATGTTTTGAAGAACTTCTATATTCAATATTGTAATCAAATTCAGATAGAAAATGTGCGTAATGAAATAGCCTCATCGTGCTTAATGTTGGCAAAGTTTGATGTGGGTGAAAAATTGAAGTAAGTGGCTTATAATCTGTAATAAGAGTAAATTTTCGGCCATAGCAATAGTGAAAGAATTCCTTTAATCCCCAGAAAATAGCAGTCGCTTCTTTGTCAATTTGACTGTATTTCTTTTCGCTATTAGTAAAAGATCTAGAAGCAAATGCAATTAGTCGGTCTGAGCCATCCGGTAGTCTATGACTGAGTACTGCACCAACTCCCGTGGGAGAAGCGTCTGTAGCTAGTATTAATGGTTTTTTCTGATCGAAGTGTATTAGGATTCTTTCGCTAAGTATTTCTGTTTTGACATTTTTAAAGCTTTCTTCGTATTTCGGAGACCAAATGAATTTCGTTCCTTTCTTCAGGAGTGCGTTTAAAGGACTTGTAATGGATGCGAGATTGGGTATAAATTTATTATAATAATTTGCCATACCCAAGAAGGTTCGTAGTTCGTTAACATTTGTCGGACGTGGTGCGTTAGAAATTGCTTTAACTTTATCTTGTTTCTTATGCAATCCGTCTTTGTCGATTGTGTGTCCCAAGTAATTAATACTTCTTTTGAAAAAGTGAAATTTTTCTTTATTTACTCGAAGATTGCTTTCTTTGAGTTTCTGCAAGACTTGTCTAGGCCTGCGGAGTAGCTGTTCTTCTGTAGAACCTTGTATAATAATATCATCGAAAAAACACTTTACTCCGTCCATGCTTAGTAATAATTGGTCCATAAACTTTTGCCAAAGGCTAGGGGCAACTTTGACTCCAAACATGAGCCGGTTTACCTTAAAAGTCGCAATCTACGCATCAGCATAAAGCATAAAGGTATGTTGAGACGCCCATTTGCTTGGTTTCGGATCGATAAATGTATCCAAAATATCTGTAAGTTCTTCAAAAGTCTTGTAGATTGGGTCATCTGGAGAACACAAGTCATACAATCTTTCGTGTATATCTGGGGGTAAAGTAGAAAGTAATGTATAAACTTTCGTTTTAGGGTCAGTTATATCGCTGAGCAAAAGATAAACGGAAAGCCGTTTTATGAAGTTTTTGAAGGATTCTCTCTCTTGAAATGGTTGGAAGTTAATTTTCGGTTGCGCCTCACGATGGACACCAGTGACGGAAGTTGCTTGAGTTACAAGAGGTATATTACCTGATGGTTCAGTTTTATACATGTTCATTAATCGTAATATTTTTGTTCGCAAATTGGTATAAATTTCGTCAATTTCATACCTGTATGCGGTTTCTACCTCAAGAACCTCTTCTCCCGTCTCCTCTTCTATTCGGGATTGTATATTTTATAGTCCATCGTAAGTATTTTGAAGTTTAAGAAGTCGTGTTTCCAACTCTTCGTAAGTATGTAAGTTTTGTTCCTCTTGAAATGAATTGTTCGTTTTAGTTAGCACACCGCGGTAGGTAGCTCGAACGACATCGTCGCCAATTTGTTATATAATTATAGAATAGACATCGTCATATAAGGAAACATTTATTTAGAATGAGAGCTGAGATATCAACAAACAGTAACTACGATACCAAATCAAGTATATAACAGTTCGATTATAAATAAAGCTCTTTATCCGTTATGAAGTGTACTATCATTTTGCGTATGCAACCCTAAAAAAATTATCCGCCCAAATAATGGGAACCCGTCAAAATGTGATTGCTATCGTATTAAGTGACATGCCAGATACACGGATGCGTATTAAAATTGATCGCATAACGTGCCGTGTGTGAGTGACGCGCCGATAGTAGTTTTGTATATATTATATTATATTAAAACGAAAATAGGAAATTGAATTGTTATAAAAGTATTTCGGAATCATGAATCATTTCACTTCTGTATAGAAAATCACTTGGGTACATTCTATTGAGAGAGAGAGATAGAGATGGATATATGGAGAGCACACACACTCCCATTCATTGGCGAGCCCACCATCATCATCGTCATCATATCAACTGGAAGGCCTTCCCCAAGGATCTCCACGACGATCGGTCTTGTGCTACCCGCAGCCAATAGCTTCCCGCGATCTTTACCAGGTCGCCTGTCCATCTTGCGGGAGGCCTACCAACACTTAGCTTTCCAGTACGCGGTCGCCTCTCTATTTTTGCGAGCAGTGCCAATTTGCTGAGCTATATCGGTAAGTTTACTTTTGCTGTTAATCTCCTCATTTCTGATTGGATCTCGCTGGGATACTCCAAGTATGGCACTATCTATTGCCTCTTGAGCGACCTTGAGCCTTCTTATGAGGTATACTGTAAGAGGCCATGAAAATGGAAATATCTTTATAATTTAGAATGCTGTAACCACCCGTCAATGACCTTTAATTCACACAAGGGCAGTAAACGCTTACGTCTTCTGGTGTCCACCAACCCTAATTACTGGTCAACAACACAGCAAATTTTAATGTAATCCAAACACTCCGAAACTAATTGGATCTGACCCCAAAAATCAACGTTATTTAAAATTCCCCACACAACTTCCAGTTTTAAGAATTCTTAAAACCTCGCTCAATAATTCTTTCGGCCGTTTCTTTAAAACCGAAACACGTTTTCGTATAAAATCTTGCCGGATAGCGATCTACGTCCAGTAGGCAGTTTGCTACCTGCTAATTAAAACAAATGCTATTCCGTAATTTCGTCACACCAGGTGACGAGCGAATACAGGTATACAGTGGGCTTGGAATAAAGATAGACGCATTTTTGAGGAAGATACTTTTTTCTATATCTTAAAGGGGGTCCATATTGGCTCACCGAAAATTCACTTCCCGATTTTTTACTCTTACTACCGATTTGTATTCAGAATGATCATTCATTCTTCCGAAAATTTTACTTCATAATTTTTTTTTTATAAATTTGTAGTCCTACTGACGGAGTTCATAACAGTCGATGTGCAGACATTTTTTGTTCATAATGTCGCTACTGAGATATATTTGTATTCATACCGTTGTTTTTAATAACGTTTTTAATCATACTCAATTTTTTTCATAATATTGTTACGGGTCCATATTGACTCTGCGAAAATTGATTACCTATCCGATTTTTTCTCTTACTACCGATTTGTATTCAGAATTATCACTCTTATGAAAGTTTTCATTTTTCATGTTCGTTTTGTGCGGGGGTCGCAGTTATAACCTAACCTATATTTCTGGTAGCAATTAGTTTTGTGCACAGGCAAGGGGTTCAAGGGCGAGTCGACGAAGCCCCGCTGTCGCGGGGCTTCTATTTTGTCTCTGGGGGTCACAAGGTAACTAATGAACCTACCCAAGTGGTTGTACGAATCAGTATAGGCATGTTTTCAAACATTATGAAGTTAAATGATTCGGGGTTGAGAGCGTTCGGAACAGATTAGTTATGATCAGTGATCATTATGATGAAAAATTGTATGACGAACATTTTCGGACTTCAATAATCGGTATCGGAAAATTCGGTGAACTTTTGCGCACCCTCTTAAAGGTCCTCTCGTTATTTTTACGTAAAAATGCGCAACATTGGTTACTAAAATTTCTACAAGACAATGTTTCAAGTTTTTTCATTTCGCCGAACAGTCCCGTTAAAAGACAAGTAATTTAAAGTCAAGTATTTTCATATACTTAGTCGATGTGTCCTTTTGTTGGATGGGTTAAATAGCAGAACTACGTTTCATAACTTATGTACTTTTTTAAACCACATAATATCATAAGTGGTTTAACAAAGTACGAAACTGAACGAAAACGGAACTGTATCTGGTTCGTAGAAAATAATTTCCGTACACAAGATTTGATCATCCTAACTAATTAACTAATATTAACTAATAATATTATAAATGCAAAAGTAGCTCTGTCTCTCTGTGTCTCTGTCTTTCTGTCTGTCTCTTTGTCTGTCTGTTACCTCTTCACGGGCGAACCGCTGCACCAGTCTAGATGAAATTTGATAAGAAGATAGTTTAAATATTAAGGAACTACTTTTTATTCGGGAAAATTATATAGTTCCCGCGGGATAGCGATAACTGAAATCTATGCGGACGAAGTCGTGGGCAACAGCTAGTTGTTTATAAAAACCAAGACTTTCTTTCTGTCTTCTCATATAATAAATAGAACTACTCTACTAATACATCAATCTTCAGCCCGTCTCAGCCATTTCATGGATTCATATCGAAAACACGCTTTCCTAGATCATAATAGGTATATTATTATTTTCCAGACTAAAATGAGCAGTAGGCCGAGCACGAAGTTTACGAATCCTGCGTAACGTTACATTATCGTACCGAAATCGAGAAACCTCATACTAAATTTTAGTTCCAAATACGCTCCAAATACGCTCGCGGGCGGGCGCTGTTCCAAACGTCATACAAATTTCTCGATAACGTTTACTACTCGTACGTTACGCAGGTTTCGAATATTGGTACTCGGGCTTCAGGGATTTAAAAGAAGTTTCAAGACACTGGTACAGAGACTGTGGTTTTAAGTTAAAATAAATGTACGTAATACAGATTTTTCAACAATGACTTTCGGACCTGCTGTGTTGTCTTAGCCCCTAAGTATACTAAGGCTGGGTAATTATTTTTGTCCCTAACTGGAGGAGGGCGGGAAACCAGGTTAATTAAAAAAAACAACCTGTCAACCTGAGCTAAGCGTTCTGCACGATCTCGGCTTCCGGGTTTGGATATAAATACAACCTTAATAGTAGTAATATTTTCACACCATTTCCTTTTTAGGGTTCCGTAGCCAAATTGGCAAAAACGGAACCCTTGTAGTTTCGTCACGTCAGCAAACATCAACGTGTGACACATAATTTTGACTGCTCTTTTAAAAATACTTTGAGGTTCCTAAACAATTTTTTTGACCAAGCGAAATCTTCGGAAATAATCGCTTATCTTCTAAACGGTAGGGCCAAAAAATATGAAAAAAATTACAAAGGTAACGCTTAATAAATTCAATTCAACTGAATTTTTTATTTCAGACCAATGATCCAATTTGTTAGTAATACATTGAAAACTTGAAAATAAATACTTTCAACCAAAATAAACTCTAAAACTAACCTAACCTAACCAACTTAGAAAAGTTGAAATTTCAAAGTTTAATATTTCAAAAACAGGTGAACCGATTTTAATGAAACTTAGCTAAGAACCATCTCGATTAAACTAGTTTTCGAAAAAAAAGCATCGAAATCGGTCATCCGCTTGCGAGCTACGATGCCACAGACAGATACACAGATACACAGGTCAAACTTATAACACCCCTCTTTTTTTTCGGGGGTTAATGATCGGATTTACCGGTTTTGAGTTATTGCCGAAAAACTGCGCTTCTCAACAAAAAGACGAAAATCAACATACAATGACAATGCAAAGAAAAATTCGTTAAGCAGCTGGACAAGAACCAGCAACCTCGGTAATCCGTACCACGCTCCACCAATTAAGCTATACTTAACGTTGGTGTACCTAACGAATTTTTCAATGCCTTGTGTCATATTTTATTTGGAAGATCTCTCCTCAGCGCCATCTATGAGTAGCTTAATCAAGCAGCTCACCCACTACGGAACTTCTACAGTTACGCATTAGTGGCAAGAGATGGAGCTATTTTCTGAATCAATGAAAATAATCGCCAGCTGCTTAACGAATTTTTCTTTGCATTGTCATTGTATGTTGAATTTCATTCTATGAATGTTTCATAAAAATAAAACAAAAATAATCAATAAATCGATTATTTTCATTTAAAAAGACGAAAGTACCATGGAGATACGCCTTTTTCATCGGTACTGCATTTCTTTGCATGGTCCAACACGCTCTTGCCCGGTTTTTAGGGTTTCGAAAGGAAAAAACGGAAGCTCAGTGCCCTAAGCACGACTTGTCGAATCCTGCGTTACGTTACGGTTATCGTATCGAGATCGAGAAATCTCATACTAAATTTTAGTTCCAAATACGCTCACGGGCGGGCGCTGTTCCAAACGTCATACAAACTCGTTATAGTTTACTATTCGATTTTACGTGACGCAGGATTCGACAAGTCATGCTTAGGGCACTGACTACAACATAACTTATTTGTTGTCAGTCTGTTCTTTTAGCTGTCATTTTCGTGACCTCGATAAATTCTGAAGTACAATAAATTGTATTATATTTGCCCGACTGCGCCATGCACAGGAGGGTAATGTTGTCAGCCTGTGTTCCTTTGTGGTACTCTAGAGAGGGTTTCTCTGCGGGACCGAATCAGAAATGATGATATCCGCATTGGAACTAAAGTTACCGACATAGCCCGAAGAATTGCAAAACTTAAGTGGCAGTGGGCGGGGCACATTGCTCTTATAACTGATGGCCGATGGGGTCAGAAGGTTTTCGAATGGCGTCCACGGACCGGGAGACGAGCTGTCGGTAGGCCTCCAACAAGATGGAGCGACGACCTAGTAAAGATTGCGGGACCGCGGTGGATGCGGAAAGCACAAGACCGGTCTGAGTGGAGAGCCTTGGGGAGGCCTATGTCCAGCAGTGGACGTCTTTCGGCTGACATGATGATGATGATGATGACTCTAGAGACCAAACTCGTTGGCCGATTTAAATTATTCCTACGTCAACGCGAACGCGATCGAGACGTTTTCCTGTGCCAAAAATTACACTAGAAACTCCGGAAGAACCTTGCACAAGTTTAAGGCCTCCTTCGAAAGTTGCGTAAATTAAATTAGTCCGCTTTAGCCAGAAGTAGGATCCACATTTTTTTCGAATTTTGTTACTTTATCTTTGTTTTCTGACCGTTTCTTTAATCTCGGAGGCACTTACGCATTTTAATTGGCTGCCTATCGAAGATCGCTTGTCGATACGTAATTGGGTTTTTGTTTCTTTTTGTTTCCGTTTAATTTCAGCTTTAAATCATCTTGTCCTGGTGGAATGAAATTACTTACAAATATTTGGATTATCTTTTTTCTGCCCCGTTCAGAAATATAATAGCCAGTTTAAGTTTAACTTACAATTATTGTTATGGAAAAAATTCAGCTAGTTTCAAATGCATTTTATTGAACCTTACCCAAATAGAAGTTATAAGTTCGACGTGTGTATATGTCTGACTGTGGCATCGTAGCTCCCAAACGGATGGACAGATTTTGACGCTGCCTTTTTAAATCTAAAGTTAGTTTAATCGAACCTTGTGCGAGGTCCCTCGGGGTCGCTACCACTATCATACTCGCTAATCCTGCCACTAAGCAGCAGTGTTTGCACTGTTGTGCTCCGGTGTGGAGAGCAAGACAGCCGGTGTAATTGCGGGCACAAGGGACATTAAAATTTAACTTAGCTCTCTAGGTTGGCAACAAAATCGGTTCATCAGTTTGGGAGCTATGATACCACAGACAGATATACAGACGCAAGGATACACAGATAAACAGGTCAAACTTATAACACACCTCTTTTTCGTCGGGGTTTTCACCACTGCCACTGCCACTGTCTATAGAGACACCTGCAAACCCGAGTGATTTGCAGATGCTTTGCCAACCTAGAGAGCTAAGATGAAATGCCTCTTGTGCCCGTAATTACACCGTCGGCTGTCTTAATCTTCACACAGGAACACAATAGTGCAACCACTACTGCTTAGCATCAGGATTTGGTTAAAAATAAACCACTAACGTGGCACTACACATGCTGTATTAAATATTCAAAAGCGTTAAAAACTGTTTTAAGTGCAACCGAATTCATAAATTGAAATTATAAATTTATGCTTCGAATGTGTATTTATAGTATTTGTTATTTTACAACTAGTAAAATGGCCGCGTTAGCCGTTCCGGCGACGGGCCACAAAACAATTTCATTTGTTCTGTAAACATGAAAATTATTTGCAACACGAAACCAAATTGGGAGCTCCGTTTTCCTCAAACATGTTTATTGTTATTAATTTTTTGTGTGTTACAGAGTCAAGCTATGCTAGTCGGTGGCTATCAATATATAATATACTAGCAGCCCGTCCCGGCTTCGCACGGGGTAGACAATTATAAAATGAAAAAAGTTGTTGTAGTGACATAACTACAATCGTTGAACATATGCTACCGCGGAGTTTTTTGTAGACATTATGATGTTCTTCAATATTGTTGTACATTATTTTGTTCTATCGCTAATAGTTTCGGCAGCGCATTCGACGAAAGACATTTTAAGACTCATTTTTCTACACCTTCGGTTACATTGTTCAAATTTTACCAAGGATCCCTAATTTTTTTCAAAATGAAATGTAGCCTATGTCAAATTGGAAGAATGTAGCATTCTATTGGTGAAAGAATTTTTTAAATCGGCCCAGTACTTTTTGAGCCTATTCATTACAAACATACAAACATACAAAAATAGGTACAAATCTTTCCTCTTTATAATATTAGTGTAGATTTATAATATTAGTGTAGATATCATAATTATAAAAATTCAATTTGGTCAAAATTATAGGTAACAAATTCATTTCATTAAAATTTCAGCTCAGTAAAGTTACTAGGGGATATTGAACCCATAAATATCATTAAATTTGGATCTAGCTTCTTTTAACTTAATGTCTTTGTTACTTATTTCCAAAATATTCACTTCATTGATTTGCCCATTTCATTCTTATTTAAAAATTTTAGTCCAAAATAATGGTTACCTACTTTATTGTAGTTGTTTTCGAATGAATTATTCAAGCAAAAAATTAATCGAGTTGCTTTTACTAAATTAATTAAAAATGCCTATTGCTGGTAATAATTTTTCAAAGAATTGTTTCTGATTGAACTTTTTTTTTGTTACAGGTAACAAGGAGCAAAGATAAAGCTTATCAAAAACTTTAGCGTAAAAAATTATTACAATCTCAGAGTACAAAACAAACCAGAATCCGCCATCAATCAAACGCACGCCGCGAGCTGTGTCCATTTATTATTAATTTCGTTTACTTATACTTAATAACCTAACCTAACTAACTTAGAAAAGTTGAAAAACCCCCGACATTGTCATTCCAAATTTTAGTATTTCAAAAACGGGTGAGCCGATTCTAATGAAACTTAGCTAAGAACCATCTCGATTAAGCTACCTTTCGATTAAAAAAACCGCATCAAAATCGGTCCATCCGTTACCGATACGATACTGAGTTCGATGCGGTTTTTTTAATCGAAAGCTAGTTTAATCGAGATGGTTCTTAGCTAAGTTTCATTAAAATCGGTTGACCCGTTTTTGAAATATTGAACTTTGAAATGAAAGTGTCAGGGGGTTTTCAACTTTTCTAAGTTGGTTAGGTTATTGGTCGACGATTAAACAATCGAAATCGCCGTGGCGGTGGCGGTATCATAAAAAGGATGAAACACTTCCTACAAGATTGCAGCGCAAGTATGTAGAAATAAAACCAACAAAAATGTGTGTTAACTTACGCTAAACTGACAAAAGCAACTAGCCCACATTTTTATAGTTAAAACGCCGCAACACGAAATGGTTAAATTCAATTCGCATTGCAACTAAATTGTGTCGTATTTCGGCTGAAACTCTTCCGAATTGGTTTCCCAGTGCGTGTGGGGACTGTTAATTTTTGAATAATTGATGTTTTTCAGTACACTGTCGGCTTTTTAGGGTTCCATATTGGAAGGGTGCTGACGGGTTACTATTACCCCGCTGCGCTGGTATTGAGTCCGCTGTCTCACTGCCTGGTACAAGACTGTATTATTTTAACATGAAACTACATTGACCAGTTCACTTTGTAAAGGTTCTCAGTATTTGACACAATCTCAGTACTTGACATTGGCAGAATTGTGCGAAGTAGCACGGTAGCCACAAACAAAAGAGTGAAGTGATAACAATCTTCCAGCTCGAGGGCACTGACATTCCATTATCATGGTTGAATTGAATATGGGATGACGTCTAATTTCAAACGCTTCACGTATATTTCGCGGAACGTCTTTACCAATTTTTATTGATTTGATATATAAAAATACGTTTCCAAAGTTGTTTCATAAACTGACCGACTACTAAGCAATCATTATTTTTATTTATTTTTACCCATTACATCTAGCACAACCCTCAGTGCGAATTCTATCTCGCCAGAGTCACTCAGAATGCAACGGAACAGGTAATTATAGTCAAAGTCGCGGCCAGTTGTACTAATCCTGCAAGACACACCCATGTTGTACGGTGGTAGGAGAACCCCGTGTGTGTAAGTCCGACTCGCTCGTGGCTGGTGTTTCGCTGTGAAGGGGTATCATAGATTGCCTGCGTCAAAACCCGTAGGGATGTGGCATTGTCGATGAATTTGTTTTCGGTTTTTATCTGATGTGCTGTCAAGTGGATTTATGGGTGACAGTTCGGTTGTTGTATGTTCGTTTGAAAGTGTTATTTATGATATTATGCTAGACTTTAATCTATCTGTATAGTCAGGGGATAAGTATATATTTACTTGAGTTATGTTTTATTATGTAAATTGAGACTCGGAAAACTATAACGCCATAATGTTTGATGCAAAGGCATTACAGAGTAAATATGCATAGTTTGATCGTCACCTCACTTTCGTCGAGCTGTTTGAAGTGAACTAAGTATTAGAAAGAGTTGTCAATTTAGTGTTTTGTAAATTTTTACTCGGGCGCGGTAGCATGGATCTACCGTGAGACCCAATCATAGTGAAATGAACGGATCACTTGTGCGTGTACCTGTGTATTTTGTGTCTTGTTTTAGTTTGAAATGGGACCTGCAGAATATCACAATTGCGGGTTGCGGCTTGCCGTGCAATCTTGTTATCTTTAAATTAGATATGTAGCTGTAAATAAAATATCATGGGACAATTGACACCAATTGACCTAGTCCTAAATAGGCAAAGCCTGTACTATGGGTACTAGACAACGGATAAACGTACTTATAGATAAATACATACTTATTACAAAATATTTTGAAATATTGAACTTTGAAATGAGAATGTCGGGGGTTTTTCAACTTTTGTAAGTTAATGTCTCTCTCTCTATCGACATCGGTAGTTCGAGGCTCGTCCCTCGTGGCCGGTTCACTTGGAACTCAATTTTGGCTTGCAACGTATCACCAACCTCTATCCGCACGCTTTGAAAGACCTCTTTACAAGTTCAGGTATTGCAGAATGCAATATAAATAGAACAGTGTCTCTTTTTATAGGTAGAGATAAACTGTAGATAAATTACCGAGACCGTGGAATTGCATATGTATGGGTATTGTGTGTTTATAGGCATTCTATATTTGATATTTCCCTTTTACCGTACCATCAGTATAAAAAGAAGTTTTTAATAACTACATTGAAGAAGAAAATTTTAAAATAATGTAAGGTCAAACTCAAAATGGCGTTTACGTTGTGCGTGTATTTCAGCATTTTTAACGGCTGATTCTCTTTTTCATGCGAATCGTACAACCACTACATAACCTAACCAACTTAGAAAAGTTGAAAAATCATTTCAAAGTTCGATATTTCAAAAACGGGTCAACCAATTTTAATGAAACTTACCTAAGAACCATCTCGATTAAACTGACTTTCGGTGGAAAAAAACCGCAACGAAATCGGTCTACCCGTTTGGGAGCTATGATGCCACAGGCAGATACACAGATACACAGACACACAGATACACATGTCAAACTTATAACACCCCTCTTTTTCGTCGGGGGTTAAAAACAAATGCAACTCCAAGCTCACGCCAATTCATTCATATGATATGCCCCCGCCCCTCCAAATGACTGCCTTCTTAATCCCGGACAAAATAGAGGGGTGTTATAAGTTTGACCTGTGTATCTGTGTATCTGTGTATCTGTCTGTGGCATCATAGCTCCCAAACGGATGGACCGATTTAGACGCGGTGTTTTTCAATCGAAAGCTAATGTAACCGAGATGGTTCTTAGCTAAGTTTCATTAAGATCGCTTCACCCGTTTTTGAAATATTGTCCTTTGAAATTATAATGTCGGGGGTTTTTCAACTTTTCTAAGTTGGTTAGGTTATAATTCAATGTGCTTAGTGAGACGACTAGTCGACCAACTAATCCGAGTATTTGTTTTTGTTTGACGGCTGTCTCAGCACGCACACATGCGCTGGGAGTCTCGATGGTGCTTTATACTTAAAGTTTTTAACTTTCACAAATACATTGAAGCGATTTGAACTTTAGAGGGGAGGGATGTTATCGTAGTTTATCTCCACTAAAGTTGAAGAGTTTTTAACCCCCGACAAAAAAGAGGAGTGTTATAAGTTTGACCTGTGTATTTGTGTATCTGTCTGTGGCGTGGCTCTCAAACAGATGGACCGATTTCGATGCGGTTTTTTCAATCGAAAGCTAGTTCAATCGAGATGGTTCTTAGCTAAGGTTCATTAAAATCGGTTAACACGTTTTTGAAATATTGAACTTTGAGATGAAAATGGCGGGGGTTCTTTTAACACTACATTCTTACCATTAGATTAAACTACGAATGAAGCCTCGAGGCACAATTAGTGTTTTAATGAAAATCTTCATAGGTTGTGCTAATCAGCTTTAAGCGCCTAATAATTAAACAAACGCTATGTTATTTTAAACGTCATTTTATGCTCACATCACCACCTCGTTTACGTCCCATTGCTGGGCACAGGCCTCCTCTCAGAATAAGAGGGCTTGAGCTTACCCACGCGGGCCCATTACAGATTAAAACCTTCACAAGAGTGTGCACACGGTTTTCCTCACGATGTTTCCCTTTTGCTCATCAATTGCGAAGGACTTAAAGGAATGAGCCAGGCCTCGAACTTACGACCTTCTGCTTGAGAGGCTAGGTCAAACCACTGGGCTACACGGCATTTTTTGTTGAAAGATAAATGGCCTTATTCACAAACGTCACTCAAGCCTCCATTAGCTAATATAGGTTTTGTCTTCTTCTTACTAACTGAAATGTCAACGTGACAATAAAGAACTAACGAACTTTAACGGCATTTTAGTTAAAACAGGTTTATGAATAACAGGGTTAAAAAATAATTACGACTCGTTAACTGCCTACAATGCATTTTATTCGCAACACGGCTTGAAACAAGTCCAATTATACGCTGCATGTACCTACCAATTATTTTAATGTAAATAGGAAACTTGCAAGTGGAAAAACAATGACTCAATTTTATTCTACTCTTGTATTCTGTTTTAACAATAAAGCAGACAGAGGGTCGAGCACAAAGTCGTGGTTGGAAATATTCACGCACACCATTGAACCAATTTGCAAATAAAATTGTCGATTTCACATTCGATGACAGCCATACGTCATAGCGAGCACGACTTTACGAATGCTGCGTAACGTTACGGTTATCGTAGAGCGAGAAACCTCATACTTAGTTTTTGTTCCAAGCGTCATACAAACTCGACAACGCTTACTATTCGACTTTACGTTACGCAGCATTCGTAAAGTCGTGCTCGACCCTCGGACGGGAGGCGCCTTTGGCTTATCTATGCACTACAATTTTTCTGCCGCTTTTTAAGGGGGGCGAGGAACACACGTACAGCACACGTCTACGCTCCTGTCAAACTTTGTTACGTTCCTACAAACGCACACTAAAACAAAAGGTCACATATTACATAAACATGCACACAATCAACAGACCCTGATCATTTTGATCAGACTTAATGTTAGAGATTTAGCACAGGGGAAATCGCGCGTTAACATCTCTTGCCTGCTTTAAGGTTTTAACGGGCGCACAGCTCAATAGAAACTTTTTTAGTAAATGGTTCATCCAATCGGCGGTCGCTCTATCTGTATGTTACAATTTCCCATTTACTTACTCTGCATCGATTGTCAACAAATTTGTTACCTGTCAGTGGCTAAATGTACTTACGATCATTATTTCATGTGTCTCAATTATAGACTGATAGGTACTACAAATTGGCAATAAAGTAACACAGTTATCTCATGCGTATGTAAATGAATCCTTTTACTGCGTAATTAATAATTAATAAACGATAGTAAATAATTCAATAAACGGGTGTCTATTTACCGAAGACCTTTTTGCCAATCGCATTTTAATTTTATTTTATGTTTGCACGTTACTATAATAAAAATTTAAGAACGAAGAGTCAAATTACAAACAAAACCCAAACAAATAATTACAGATTTCAGTGGGTAATTAAATTTATTTTGCAAGTTCCCTAATGAAAAAGCAGCCGAACTATGTTTTATATTAAACTGAGTGAGCCCAAATTCTGTATCGCCTTAGGCTGAAAATGCGATTTAAAAATTGTGTTTCGAAAAATATTCGTGAAAGCGAATTAACTAGCGATTATTTTATGCATATCAGAGTTATTCCACGTACCTACTTAAACGCTTTATTTTTAAATCAGTTTATCAGGTCGACTTTTATTTTGAATTTAAATCTACTTTGAATCGAAAAAGTAAAAACTAAAGTAACATTGAGAGACGGTGTCTGATGCTATTTGTCAATAAAAGATGTCTTAACTTCTATTTCATAGAAATAACGCTCGGTCGCTCGCTAGTAGAAATAATCACTTGAGGAGGCGGTAGTTCTAGGAATTTGTCGCTCAAGAAAAATATGGTTGCTCTGAGAAACTGCCCTTCAGTAAATACTTACTGTTTCTCAAAAAATAGTCATACAATATTCTTTGGTTTTTGGAGGAAATGGCGAAACAGATCCGATCCTATAAAGACCTGAAACCGGTGCATTGCAAAGAAAAATCAAAATAATTTACCAAGATTTATTAGATTCGTCACAGCCATTAACTCTATACTGCAACCTGATAATATTCGCTTCGTCTGAAAATATTATATTATTCTCTCTATCAAACGTGAGTCCGTGTAAATTTTTAAGATCTATCACTTGTTTCACTGTTTTGTTGTCTTTCGTAACGACATACACGCCAGAGGCCGCACAAATATACATATTGCCTTCAGCATCTTCAGCCATTTGTCTGACCGTTAGAAGATTATTCAACACAGAGACTTTCATCTTATAGTTATCGTATATATACAAGCCGCTGCTATTGGCGAAGTATATCCAACCATTGTTGCTCACGTGAAAATGATCAACTTCGAAATATTTGAACTCTTTCACGATAGCAAATTTTCCGTCGACTTCTATAAAGAGTCTTTGATCAGGATAGCTGATGTAAAACAGGTTTCTGTTGTACGAAAGCGACCATATATTCTTCCCTGCCTCTTTGTAGAAATCAGCTATTTTAGTGACCATGTTGTATTTGTATATTCCTTCCATGCCTCCGAGGTATACGTCATCAGTTTTTTGGTTTATAGCCACAGCGCAACCCCCTCGGATTCCTGCTATATTCTGCGACAGTTTCGAGTCTATATCCACGTAAGCCAATTGGAAATCGACGTCTTCAAAGCGGTCAACGGTGGAATAGCTAAAGAATACAGTGTTGGATTTTCTATGAGAGTTCAAGTTGTAGGGTCTTCCGAGCCCGGTCCAAATTAGTTCTTTCTCGAAATAGTTTTCGCCGATTTTGAAGCGATTGCATGGCTTGTTGTTGGAGAAACTGGACGCTTGCAATGGTAACAGCAGAAAGAACAGTAGTGAGGAGTCCATGACTAACGTATTCTGAAATAGATAAAATAATAATAATAAATATCATGGGACAAATTGACACCAATTGACCTAGTCCCAAACTAGGCAAAACCTGTACTATGGATACTAGACAACGGATAAACAAACTTATATAGATAAATATATACTTAGACATATTAAACATCCAAGACCCGAGAACAAACATTCGTATCCATCATACAAACATCTACCCCGAGCGGAACTCGAACCCGGGACCTCAAGCTTCACAGTCAGGGTCGCTAACCACTAGACCATCCGGTCCTCAAAAGAGGTCAATATCAACGCGCCAATAGTTGACAAGGCTCAGTTTTAATTCATAACAATAAAGGTGGCGACCAGGGTGTCAATTATTGGAGTTAAGGTATCAAACGTAAAATATGAAGAAGAAGAACTGAACATTCGTGCTTTCGTCTCGTCGTTGTTATTACAAAGTGACAGAAATTCATGAACAGTCAGTTACGGGTACTAGCGACTATAACACTTTAAGTAAGTAAGGATTATTAAATCTTCTAATTTCAAAAAATGCTTCAAAACTACTTTAAAATCAGACAGGCACTTTCTTAGACTCTTTTCGCAGTATTAAGAAAAAATTAGTTGCATTTCATTGTGGCACTCGATTAATTACTCCGAACTCTTTCACTTCACGGCTTCGCAATGTAATGCAACTTACACAAATTTTCTTAGCAGTGTAAATTCGGGTTTATTTAAAAGTAAGTGTGTTCTAACGAAATCTTACCTAAGTTCTGATGTTTAACAATCCAAATTTAGACACGTATGTACACACTGGCCGAGAAACTCGAAGGCTCTGACCATGACTTAGAAAATTAGATACCCCAAACCCAAAACCAACGTCGCACTTCAGATCTGCATCAACAATAACCAGCGTCCCGCGTTTTGTTTTTAAAATATCTCTGTTTAATAATAGACCATCATAATGGATGTTTTTGTTCTTAGTTTACGTTTCTACACCTTAATAGTTAATATTTTGTTTCGTGGCTGCATTAAATTAAATATGGCACTTGCATTTAGCGGCTGGTCAAAAACCTTCTTATTTCGGACATTTCTTCTCTTTCGATCGGTGTATTTCGTAATTCGAAACATTCATGAGTATGCTTACTCGGTTTGAGTCTGTATATAGTATTTTTGTCAGAATAAATTAGGTGTTCGTTTTCATCAAAAGTCATACCAAACGCGTGCTCTATTCTAGCTATTTTCTTAACTGTACGGAAAGGGTTATCTTCAATGTATATTCCGTCGCTTCCGCAGAAATAAACATCTCCATAGCCATCTTCAACGATTTGTCTCACAGATATTTCGTCACTTAGAACTATAGTCTGCTTAGTCGGATTCTCAATTTTGTACAGAGCTGTTTTATTTGAAAAATACAAATCAGACTGCTTAGATATGTGGAAGTGATCAATTTCTATATGATACGCTTCTGCCACTTGAACGAAGTCCGCGTCGTGGTATACGTACAGCTTCTGCGTTGGGTACCTGATATAGTAGAAATTCTTTCTGACAAACAGTCCCCAAATAGACTTCCCTTCTTCAGCGAAGAACTCAGCTGATTTCGTAAGGAAATTATACTTGTATATACCATCGTGGCCTCCTAAGTAAATATCATCGTTACCCTGGTCGTAAGCTATAGCATAACCACCGGGAATACCAGGAACATTTTGACAGACTCTCGTGTCCACATGACAAGTTGTGATGATGAAGTCCACAAGCGTCCCGTTCTTGGTTGTCTGACTGAAGAAGAGCATCCCGGAAAATTTGTGCAAGAACAAATTGTAAGGGCTACCAATGTTCTGTACGATGGGTTCTCGGTCGAAATAAACCCCGTGGAAGATGATTCCGTCGCATACAACGTTGTCATCCCCCTTAACGGCGTAGACGGCAGCGAATAGCAATATCAAATGCATTTTATACTCCCGGGTGTTTCCGTGCGATTCTGAAATGGAAAATTGGATTAGTTGTACATTTCGAGTTATATATTATTAACATTTTCAACGGCACTGAAGACGGTCTTCTTTTTTATTCTCCTTGAATGCAGTTTGAGTATGAATATAATTTTGTTTCGATTACTATTCTGTTATGCGTGAGTTCTCGCGTGGGAATTTAACACAAAGGTTCGAGTGAACGGACTAATGTTTGACACTTTTCTTTACAATAACTGGCACCCTGCTTGTCATCTTTAGGCAGTGTAAGGTAGTGGGACATTTACCTTAATAAGGTTTTGGCATTTGGTTGATTTTTTTTTAATCAATGGGCCAGTACTCCACACTTATCGCGCACTACGGCTAATAATCGCAAAGACATTCTAGAACTCGCCAATATACCCGTGTGACCATGACCGGCGATCCTCAAAGTACAAGATGATACTCGCAAGTGGTGTATTCCGTATGCAGCACAGTGAATATTTTGCACTACTTAGTGGTACTAGCGAACCAACTGTGCCCTAAGCACGACTTGTCGAATCCTGCGTCACGTAAAATCGAATAGTAAACTATAACGAGTTTGTATGACGTTTGGAACAGCGCCCGCCCGTGAGCGTATTGGAACTAAAATTTAGTATGAGATTTCTCGATCTCGATACGATAACCGTAACGTAACGCAATTTGACAAGTCGTGCTTAGGGCACTGAACCGTGTCCCGCCTTTTCGTAGAAAATGACACAGTGACATCGCATCGCCTGACAAGGAAAATCATTAGGAAACTTACTGTGACACTTTATGTGTATCTGTGTGTCAGGCCCCTGTTTCGAAAACTTTACAAATATCAAGTTACAATGACAATTGGCGTACACGTACATTGTTGACTCAACGAGTTTTTGTATTTGGGCGCTTCATATTTGCAATGAAATGTAGATCGAATTGTTATTGTAAGGTGACATTTGTGACTTGGTGAAATAGAGGCGAGGAATCAAACGGTTTGACTGTACTTTCCTGCATTTTAATATAAAATGTTGCAGTTTCCTAGACGTACAAAGCTATTTCTTTTCTCTTTAAAATACATCTTGGGAAGTTCCGGACTCTCTTCAATTAACAAAGCGCTAATTTGAAACTTTCCGAACTCGCGTAACTATTATACAAAGGCTTTTGCGTTCACGTAAAGGTCGGATCGCACGGTGCAAGTAAGCGTGCGAGTTCACTTGACTGTCTTCTATTACTTGCTATATGATTTAAGAAATATGCGCCACGTTAGAGTAGTGAATTTTTAGGGTTCCGTACCTAAAAAGGAAAAAACGGAACTCTTATAGGATCACTTTGTTGTCTGTCTGTCTGTCAAGACCATTTTTCTTTGGAACGAGTGGAGGTAGCATGCTGAAATTAATATCAAATACTCAAGCTTGCGGTCCCTTGAAGCCGTGAAAAAATCAACCTTCTAAGTCAACGCAATCAAAAGACACAGTCATTACAAAGGCTATTTCCATACAAATTGCCGAAATCCAAAAACCTATAGGGTACTTCCAGTTGTCCTAGAAACTTGAAATTTGGTGTGTAGGTAGCTCTTATAGCACAACCACTCCGAAAAGTCTCAAAATCTCAATTTTTTATGTCTGTGTGTAGATTTCGCAGACCAATATAAGTTGACCCCACACTGCGTACATTTCGCTTAGGAGCAGGGCTCTGCTAACAATGGACTTCTTAAAACACAAATCTTTCTACGGAACCCTCGTGCGCGAGTCCGACTCGCTCTTGGCCGGTTTTTTAAGCCTAATTCTATTAATGTTATTATTAAATTTGGGATACAGTACAATGCTAACAATAATAACTGAAGCAGCTGGGTTTGAGCCCACTACCACGGTATTCCGTATCACGCTCCACCAATTAAGCATACGACAAGACACCGCACCGGCCTTCTCCTTTATCTGGTCCATAGTTTCGGCTAGATCGACCTCTTCCTCGCTTCCCTTAGATTTTCCTTCTAAATAGTCTTAGTCGTGTCTTATCAAATGTCCAATCATTTACCCGCGTCTATGAATTGTTGATATTGTTTGGATCATGAATATTATCTCTATAGTATTCAAGATCTTTCTCTTCTCGTTAATCGTTGACGTTAATACTTTTCATTTTGGTTTTCCGTTCCATCCGAACAACTTCCATACAAACATTATCACTCACTCCTACACAAATTCTAACCCCTATTTCACCAACTTTACCAATTTTCAATGACAATTCGGTGTCAACTGCTGGCTTGAAGAGGTTTTGTTTTAGCGCGCTTCATATTGTCAAAGAAATATAGTTCTAATTGTCATATAAAACTGACAATTGTAAAGATGGTGAAACAGTTTGACCTGTGTATCTGTGTATTTGTGCCTCGTAGCTCCTAAACGGATTAACGAAATTGGAAGCGACTTTTTATATGTTAAATGCGTTTGTATTTGTCACACGAATACAATGGCCACACGATGCCAACAGAGTTAAGCCGATTGCATTAAACCTAAGTTAAACAGTGTGAGTTTACACGTCAACTAGACGGGCTGTTTAGTATTTGCTCTACAGCTAACCGTACCACATAATAAACAAAATTGTGAAAAAAAAATTTTTTTTTCAACGAATCAGCATCGCTATTCAGCGAGGCAACGTTGCGCTTTTGGGCATCATGCCACGAAGGCCTTATTTCGATTTAATTTAGTTTTAAGTTTTAGTTTAATTAGTTTTAGCTTGGATTTAATGTTATTGTAAATTGCTTTTATTATGTAAACAAATCACCAATTTATATTTTTAAAATACTACTTATCTTATTAAGGGCGATAAGTAAAGAGTTACGAACGAGGTTCCTAGTTGAGTTGTGGTTCGTGATTCCCTTACCGTCTGTGTAACATACAACACCCGGCGCGCAGTGCTGATAAGATCGCACAGCAGCAGATTACAGCCCTTGGGCGTTATGACAAGAGAAAAGGTCCGAGGGTTTTACTTAACGCATAACAGCCTAGTTAACTTGCATATTCTGAGACTTGTTCCGTACAAGTGTAATGGAAAATAATATTACTGACCAAGTCAAACTATGGTCATAGCGGAACTTATTTTGATGGTTATGAAATTCGGGGAGGTAGTCATTCGATGAATTATACATTCAGGTAGGTAGACATTCGAAGAATTAGACATTTGGGGAACAAGATAACATGGACCAATAGGAATTCGAAGAATCATGGACCGTTATAGGCGATGAGCCATCATGAAGTGTATCTAGATTAAGATCAGGTGACCCACTTGCTCGTTTGCCTTCCTCGTCATATAAAAAAAAATCATCATCATCAGCCTGTAAAAGTCCACTGCTAGACATAGGCCTGGGCTCGCCAAGATGTAATGTAACTGTCTACTGTCACTGTCAGGCCAGTAACTTGCCCAGTGTAACCGATCCTTAACCCGCTGAAGGATAATTCCTTGGAGCATGCTAAAGTGGTTGGAAAAACGTCTATGCACTTAGCAATAATGGTGAAACGAGATTCTGGCGTTCGAATTTAGATCTTACTTTACTCGCTGAAGTTCTATTTTAGGTCACAGTTGCTTGGGCTATCTGAATTCTAGATTGAAGAAAAAAATAAGGTTCTACCGTTTCGGGCGGTTCAGTTTTTAAACCCTAAAAAAAACCTAAAAAAAAAAAAGGGGTGTTATAAGTTTGACATGTGTATCTGTGTATCTGTATGTGGCATCATAGTTCCCAAACGGATGAACCGATTTCGATGTGGTTTTTTTTAATCAAAAGCTAGTTTAATCGAGATGGTTCTTGGCCAAGTTTGATTAAAACTGGTTCACCCGCATTTGAAATATTGAACTTTGAAATGACAATGTCGGGGGTTTTTCAACTTTTCTAAGTTGGTTATATTTTATGCAGTTCCATATCCTTGTGTATGAAGGTACGGTAATGCGGTTTCTTTACGTTCAGAGTTTTATTTACTTACTTTTATCTGTATGTAAATGTGACCTCGCAGCTCCCAACGGGTAAACCGATTCGGATTTTTTCTATTTTTAACGCTTGACCTAAAAAGAAAGGGTGTATAAGTTTGACGTCAGTATCTGTGCGTCTGTTTGTGGCATCGTAGCTCCTAAACGGATGGACGGATTTTAACTAGTCTTTTTTTATGAACTAAAAACAATTACTTTGCTCACCCGCGACCTCCGACCTATAACACCTCCGCCTCCACTGCTACACGAATCAACACATGCCACACAGACCCAACTATCACCACCACCACTAAACTCTCACTCTACACGAGGCCATTAACGAAGCACAACAACAACCGCTCAACATGCCACCGTTTCCTCTACTTTTGTCGTGGAGAGTGCCGAAACGCGTCAGCGCTTAGTTTAGTGGTGGTGGTGATAGTTGGGTCTGTGTGGCATGTGTTGATTCGTGTAGCAGTGGAGGCGGAGGTGTTGCATGTAAACATACATTTGCCGCACAGATATAACTATTTGTCATTAGTGGTCGCGGGTGAGCAAAGTAATTGTTTTTAGTTCATAAATATGAACCTCCGCAAAGTAACGCCTGTTTCAATAAATTAGTATTTTTTTTGCCGAAAACTAGCTTAATCAAGAGAGTTCTTACTTAAATTATGAGAATTCACCTACCTGTACCCGTTCAATAAGATAGCTAGTGTCGAGTGAAGTCAATCTGTCAATTTCCATCAATCATAGGCTAATAGCTTGTCTCTCATTGGTGGAGAATGACAGATCTATAGACCTCACTCGACCCTAGCGGATTTCTGATTAGCGGATCATTGTACAGTCGAGTTCTCCAATATCTACACAGTCAACAGTTCAAAAATATCTATACACAGACCTTATTGCCAGTTACATAAGGTCTGTGTTTAGATATTTATGAACCGTTGGCTGTGGTTGGGTGTGTTGGTTGGAGAACTCGACTGTACAGTCGAGGAGGTTAATTCCTGAGGGTCGAGCACGACTTAATGAATGCTGCGTAACGTTACGGTTATCGTATCGAGATCGAGAAACCTCATACAAAATTTCAGTTCCAAATACGCTCACGGACAGGCGCTGTTCCAAACGTCATACAAACTCGACAACGTTTACTATTCGATTTTGCGTTACACAGCATTCGTAAAGTCGTGCTCGACCCTCAGGCCCACCATAGAACATTTTCATAGTAAACGTCACAACGATTTTCCTTGTCAAGCGATGCGGTGTCTGTATGACGTTTACTGTGAAAAGTTCCATGGTGGGTCTGGAATTAACTTCCTCGACTTTACCAACAGGCATTTGTTTTTCAACCGCATTAAAAAAAGTAAAGTAATAAAACCGCCTTCAAAAAAAACCTTAGAAAAAAAACGTAAAATAATCCTCTTAAATAATGACAAATAAATAAAATAAAATAAAATGCGTTTATTTCGCACAAAAGAAACTAAAGCCTAAAGTTTTATGGCCTAGCACTAAGCAGCAGAAATATGAAGTAGGTGCGGTGCGAGCGGAATATTCTTTGAATGAAGCACCGACTTCATATTTCTGCTGTTTAGTGCTAGGCCATAAAACTTTAGGCTTTAGTTTCTGTTGTCCGAAATAAACGCATTTTATTTTATTTTATTCATTTATCATTATTTTAGAGGATTATTTTACTTTTTTATTCTAAGGTTTTTTTTTGATGGCGGTTTTACTTTTTTGATAAAGATTTTTATTTTACAATTTTACGTTGATTTAACATTTTCAGAATTATCCTCCAACTCCTAACCGTTAAGGAGTTGTACCTTCCAACATCAACTCATCAACATGAGATGATGAGTACCGGACGCAAATACTTGAATAGCCTTAAAAAATATATGAAACACATAGTACGTGCCTGTAAAATTTGAGGGTTGCCCTCGATTTCCCTAGGATCCCATCATCAGATCATGACTTGGTGACAATGGGACCACCTCAGGAGTATACCCTTTCGAATAAAAAAAGAATTTTGAAAATCGGTCTACAAAAAAAAAACATGCAGTGGAACGTAGAACCTCCTCCTTTTTTGAAGTCGGTTAAAAAAAGAAACCATTTAGAATTACACCGATTGAACAGTAAAAAATACTGCCACCAGTTATTTTGCCGACGTAATACTAAGCCAATCAAACACAAAACTATTATTCCAATCAACAAAACCTAATCTAATTCCACAACTTCCAATTAAACTTGGGAACGAAACGTTTCAATACCATGTTGATTTTATATTTTAAAAAACCGGCAAAGTGCGAATCGGACTCGCGCACGAGGGTTCCGTAGGAAGATTTTAACGCTTTTCCCCCAGTGTTTTAAGAAGTCCAGTGTTAGCAGAGCCCTGCTCCTAAGCAAAATGTACGCAGTGTGGGGTCAACTTATATTGGTCTGCGAAATCTACAGACAGACATAAAATTTTAAGATTTTGAGACTTTTTGGAGTGGTTGTGCTATTAGAGCACCTTCATACCAAATTTCAAGTTTCTAGGACAACTGGAAGTACCCTTTAGGTTTTCAAAGTACGGCAATTTGTATGGAAACGACCTTTTTAATGACTGTATCTTTTATTTGCGTTGACTTAGAAGGTTGATTTTTTCACGGCTTTAAGGGACCGCAAGCTTGAGTATTCGATATTAATTTCAGCATGCTACCTCTACGCGTATCATAGAAAAAGGGTCTTGAATAGAATAGAATAGTAATTTATTTGTGATACACAGGTATTACATCGTATCGTACAATAAAATAAAAAGTGCTCTGCGATCTACCGTAAAGGTGTACAAATATTTCACTTAAAAATATTAAAAACTTAATAACCAATTTCCATAAAAATACACAAAATTACGCTAAGAATTCAAATCACTTCCACAAGCATTATACATTATTAAATAAGTATATATATTACATAAAAAATCAAGTAAATAATAAAATACTTGAAATGTCAGTTTATTTATTAAAAAAAAAATCATCCATGTTATAGTATGCTCTAACTATGAGCATTTCCTTTAATTGTTTCTTAAAATTATGCAAATCTAACTCTTTAAGGCTGTCGGGGATAAAATTGTATATTTTCGACGCCATGCCTAGGATGCCTTTTCTTAGTAAAGCTGTTCTACCTTTCACGACTTGTACTCTATGCTTGTGGCGAACACTTCTGGAACTGGAATTACACCGTGTCGGAAATAACATAGGATTTGTCTTCACAAAAATTGCAACCTCGGATATGTATAGGCTGACGAGAGTCAACACTTTTAATTCCTTAAAATGAGGTTTACATGTATCGGTATTTTTGAGGCCACAAATAGCGCGAATGCATTTCTTTTGCGCCACAAAAACTGAACTTGACAGACAGACAAACAGACAGACAGACGGACAACAAAGTGATCCTATAAGGGTTCCGTTTTTTCCTTTTGAGGTACGGAACCCTAAAAAGGCATGGTAGCTTAGGACTGTTCAAGCACAAGGTCGTGGATTCGAGCACTGACTTACGCCTCTGATTTTTTCGGAATTTATGTGCATTTGTAAAATTTATCATGAGCTTTTCGGTAAACATCGTGAGGAAACCTGCACACTTGCGGAGCTATTCAATGGTGTGTATGAAGTTTCCGATCCGCGCTGGGCTCGTGTAGGAACTATAGCCCAAGCTCTGATGCTGAGAGGAGGCCTGATGCCCAGCAGTGGGACGTGAATAAAATAATAATAAAAAATAAATAATAAATATCATGGGACAATAAAATTGACACCAACTGACCTAGTCCCAAACTAGGCAAAGCCAGTACTATGGGTACTAGACAACGGATAAACATACTTATATAAATAAATACATACTTAAATACGTAAAAACGGGACCCTATTCCTAATACTCCGTTTCCGTCCGTCTGTCTGTCTAACTGATTGTCTGTCCGTCTGTCACCAGGCTCTATCTCATGAACCGTGAAGTTAGACAGTTGACATATTCACAGATGATGTATTTCTGTTGCCGCTATAACAGGTAACAACAAATACTAAAAACAAAATAAAATAAATATTTAAGTGGGGCTCCTATACAACAGACATTTTTTTTTTGCCGTTTTTATAGATAATGTTACGGAACCGGTTTTTTTTTTCTTGATAAATGTAAAGGCATATCATCCATTCGTCGGTTGTTGTCTTGTATTTCACATACAATAAGATAAGTAATAATAAATTTTTAATATAGTGATGTCTACAGGAGGCAAAAATCCATCGATGCCTATATTAATTTGATGTTTTTTGTCCGTACTAATTTTAAAGAAAAATCTGTGTTATACCTAATGCTATAGGCAAGATAAAATACGACCATTAAAATATCACACAAATCTTCACGTAAACAAAAAAAAACTTAGATAAAACAAAACAGTAATAGGTACTTACTTTACATAAGAATTAATAAAAATGGCGACCAAAATAACTATTGAAACTACTGGTTTTCACTATATTCCACGTTACAATGAGCCACTGTTGAATTGCGCTCAATTAATATAGCAGATTTTTTGTTTATTTTTGTATTTACTGTTTACACTACGCGGCGTAGTGTAAACACAATAATAATATAATTATTATATCACGCTTCGTAACATCATAGTTTTATGTCATTGTTTATTTAGTAAACAGTCATAATAATGCGTTGACCGAATAGTAATGACCAATCGGAATAGTTAATAAATTCTATAGATGTTATTCAAATTTGTTACGTAGTAATTTATAGGTAACTAGTTGTTGCCCGCGACTTTGTCCGCGTAGATTTCGGTAATCGCTATCAAGCGGGAACTAATAATTTTCCCGATTAAAAAGTAGCCTGAGTTATTCATTATTTATTCGGTTATTCCTCAATATTCAAACTGTCTTCTTACCAAATTATTTTCATCTAGATTGGTGCAGCGGTTTTCCTGTGAAGAGGTAACAATAACAAACAGACAGACAGAGAGACAGAGTTACTTTCGCATTTATAATATTATAGTTAGGATTAGGATTAGGATTAAGATAGTTTTTTGTGTATTGCATTTTTTTTTCGGTTATATTTTTAAGTTTTACGAGTTCCTAAGTATTTGTGAAAAATGACGTTTCAATACAAGATTTTTTTACTACGAAGAACTTTACACGAAATGAAAAAAAAAGAAATGTTGTTGCGTAATTAAATAATCTCAAATCATAAAAAAAGTGCTGGAAAACTATTCCTCCTTTTAATAGTAATCAGTTAAAGCAATAGTTAAGAGAGAGACAAGAGTGTAACTCTTAAGTTTGATGATGAATACAGGACATACAGGATGTAGAATAATTTCCCAGATCATTAATAAGGATTAAGGCGCTTCCCTGACCCAGACGCTAAAATGGCTTAAGTATCTATAACATCTTAACTTGTTTTTCCATGTTTCATTTTTTTTTCTTATTTAATTCTTATGACATCTGCATCACAAGTAAGTCAAGTTGCAATTAATATTCTGTTTCTACATCATAAGCATAATTTACTTTGACTTGTGACATACACCAATGTATAGAGAATTTAATAGGCTAGGATTTCTATGTTTAACATTATTAAAATACCTTTTTATAATCATTATCATCATCACTATCATCATCATCGGCCTATTTACGCCCCACTGCTGGGCAGCAGGCCTTTATTTAGAATATTTTAAATTAAATAAGTAATTTACTTAATCGGTGCGAATTTTGAAAAAAAAATTTTTTTTTCGTATAGACGCGTTATTTGTGATAACACTGTGTAAAATGAAGTTAGACCGATATTTAATAGATGTCGGCACTAAAACGAAGTTGTTTAGTAGAAGTGAGGTGGGGTGAGGAAGGCGCGAAGCGTTCAAGGTCACCCTTGATATGAAAGTTGAGATATTCTCACAGCTGCAACTCCTAACTAGGCAAATCTCACAACACGATTACAGCCTAGCCAGGAATGCCGACTGCAGACTGCGCCTGATTATTAGAACTGCGTTAACAGTATTACATATAACCCTTATGCTTTTTTTTCATTTTAAAAATTCATTATTAATTATTCATTGATAAAGTCATGTACATGCACATAAAGATGTTACATTGGTATAATAAGTCAGTCCATGACGCCCTGTAAGGGCACACAATAATAATTAAAACTAATTTTATCATTACATGCTTTTGAGATTATAATTATAAAATTACATTAAATTATTGGCATGCATTGATATTATTAAATTTTCTGTTACTATTCTATATTGGAGCTGTTAAAATGTGATGTTTTAAATAATAATTATACTGTATTATATCAAAATAAGTTTGGGGATTAATTATTTAATTATCAATGTACCTATGTCTTAAAATTAACCTAACTAATATTACTTTGCACTTTCATCATTTAAGAACTTAAGCTTAAGAGACAGCGGGTGGATAAATCGTCGATTTTTACATATTTATTGCTTAAAACTGTAATCCGATGAAAGTATTGTTACAACATCTGTGGTCTGTATTGTAATAACGCCATCTATCGGCCAAAGTTTTAACTTCTTAGCTTTTGAGTAAACACAGGCGTTTCGTCTGGGTGGGGTCCTTACGTCGCAGAACTAGCCTAACGAACTTAGAAAAGTTTAAAAACTCCCAACGTTTTCATTTCAAAGTTCAATATCTCAAAAGCCGCTCAAGTTATTTTCATGAAACTCAAATGACGCAATGTGTGTGTCTGTGTCTGGCTCTTGAACGGGTAAATCTGTTTAGATGTGATTTATTTTTAATCGAAAACTAGTTTAATCGAGATGGTTGTTAGCTAAGATTCATCCAAGTTGCCTAAGCCGTTTTTGAGATTCAGCATCATCTCCAGCCTTTTTAACGTCCCACTGCTGGGCACATGCCTCCTCTCAGAATGAGAGGGCTTGGGCTATAGTTCCCACGCGGGCCCAGTGCGGATTGGGAACTTCACGCACATCATCATCATCATCATTGACGACCGAATAGCCTAGTGGTTAGAGATCCTGACTATGAAGCTTGAGGTCCCGGGTTTAAATCCCGGTCGGGCAGATGTTTGTATGATGAATACGAATGTTTGTTCTCAGGTCTTGGATGTTTAATACCTATAAGAGTATGTATTTATCTATATAAATATGTTTATCCGTTGTTTTCAACTCTTCATACTTGGTTAGGTTATGTAACTGTATAGATGTTTTTTTTTACTGCTAAACCTGTTTCATGAATGCACTTGAACCGTCAGCTAGGCAGGTATTCCAGGTATGCTAACAGAACCACTTTAATGAAACCTAGCGTAATGAATACCGTAGTGGGTGAGGTCAGGTGGCGAGACTTGGACGTCTTAATAAAGGACCGGTGGATTGCTATGGACGTAAGTAAGGACTTTATTGTACTAAAAAGAAAAAAAACAGGACACAAACACAATTCACAAAAAATCTAATTCAATTACTAAGGCTGGCTTATCCTTTTAAGAGATCTCTACCAGCCAACCTTAGAGTTGACGTGGAGTGTGAAAAGGTTAGAAGTTTTCTAAATCTAAAAGACACCTGTAATTTTACTCGGTAAATCGGAAAATTATTTTAAGACTTGTCTGAGTTGAGAGCCCTGATGGCCTATTATGTCCAGCAGTGGACGTCTTTTGGCTGACATGATGATGATGATTTTGAATTCTAAAATTTGAATAATGTAACATTCCGTTTGAACTCAATTTTAACCCAACCCAAAAAGAGGGGTGTTGTAAGGTTGACCCGTGTATTGGTGTATCTGTCTGTGGCATTCGATCTCCCAACGAATGTACTGATTATAATGCAGTTTTTTTAAGCCGAAAGCTAGTCGACATGGTTCTTAGCCGGTTCATCCAATTTTGAGATATTGAACTTTGAAATTAGAATTTCAGTAAAACCAGGACTGATATCATTAAATGAAAGTCTGTCTATCTATTTGTCTATTGCCTTTTCATACTAAAACCTCTGCACCAATTTTCATGAATTTTGCTATACCTATCATTGGTAGAACCTTGAAGAACAACACTGGTTTTTTATCCCGGAAAATTGCATGATTCCCGCAGTATAGTGATAATCAACTTGTACACAAACGAAATCGCGAACAACCGCTAGTATTTTATAAAGCCTTTATTAACTTTGGTTTGGATTGTTAATTCATAGTCATATAGTTTATTGCAATTATGTGGTATAAAAAGGTCTTAGATCTATTTGATACAAGCGCCAACATAAACCCTGCAAGGTTACCGCAACTTGCTAAACAAACAGATTGTCCAACTAACATTTTTCAGATTTATAACTAAGTAAAAGATATATTTATTCCTTACAATCGAAAACTTCATGGAGATTATAAAAATACCTTGTTAGCAAATAATCTGTGGGGGTTGGCCCGGTATTCTTAAGTTTTTTTTTTTATACAACGAGGAAGGCAAGCGAGCAAGTGGGTCACCTGATGGTAAGTGATCACCACTGCCCATAGACACCCGCAACTCCGGAGGCCTGCGGATGCGTTGCCAACCTAGAGGGCTAAGATGAAATGCCTCTTGTGCCCGTAATTACACCGGCTGTCTTACTCTCCACACCGGAACACAACAGTGCAACCACTGGCAGGATTAACTGTATTTTAAAATGCTTGATAGGGAAAGAACTAAAACTCTTGATTGTGGTGGGTAGTGGCTTGAGGCTTGAGAGGTGGAGATGATTTTCTAGAGCTGGGCGCCGAGAGAGTGTCATACGGCGGCGGCGGCCGCCATTTTATATCATTTGAGCATCCCCACCACTCGCGCGCTCTTCCCACCTCTTTCTATATTTATTTACCAAATATTTACAAATTCTTATTCTATTACATTATATACATTTTCTTATGTCTTACTTAAACCTTATATATAACACAACTTAGTTTTAACAAGTATAAAGCTTTATTGTGCCGCATGCGTCCTCTAGTCGAGTTTGAAAGCGCCCGCGATGTATTCATGGGGGACGACCCCTTCCCGTCTGTCATATAAGAGGTCGCCCTACATCGCGCGCTGGACCAGATGGTACGCGCATGCGCAAGGGACGAGTCGAATAGGTTTCTAATTATTTTTAATTACGTAACTTTATTTTTATAGGAAACCTACTCGACTCGTCTTAAGAAATAAAAAACAAACATAAAAAATCTTTATTCGTATGGCACTATGACTAGGTAAGTAAAACATAAACAGCTTAATACTAAATACGTTAAATTATATACAAAACATTGCTCTATTTGTTTGCGTCGTGAACATAATATTTTAGCTCAAATGGATGTAGTAGTACGAATATGCTTTATAATACCTTTATTAAATCAAGACAGAATCGTGCCGCAACGTACTAGGCTATTTATAGTCTAGAATCATATTCTCAAGTATATTTTTATATTTATTTTGTGTTTCCTTATTAAAAAACTAATATTCTTATGTCCTATGAAAATTGCGAAACTTAAGTGGCGGTAGGCGGGGCACATTGCTCGCAGGACTGATGGGGTCAGAAGATTCTTGAATGGCGTCCGCGGACCGTGAGATGAGCTGTCAGTAGGCCTCTAACAAGATGGAGCGACGACCTGGTAAAGATTGCGGGATTGCGGTGGATGCGGAAAGCACAAGACCGGTCTGAGTGGAGAACCTTAGAGAAGGCCTATGTCCAGTTGTCCAGCAGTGGACGTCTTTCGACTGACATGATGATGATTAATATGTCCTGTGAAGAACGTAATTTTTTCCTTATTTCTGTTTTTTTTTCATGCTCACGTAGATCCGCTTGACCTGTTAACTTGGACCTTAAATAAATTGATTTGATAGGTAGTTATAGTTAGTAGCATTAGCATTTCATACAGAATATTTAATTAGAGAAAATACGGGCCAGGTGATAAAGAGGCGCTGCAACTAACTGCTTAAAATGAATTAAGTATCTAGAAATTCACAGCACAGTCTATACCAGGGATGTTGCGGATGCAGATTTTATGACATCCGCGGATGCAGATTTTATGACATCCGCTGAGGCAGATTTTATGACATCCGCGGATGCAGATTTTAAGACATCCGCGGATGCAGATTTTTATGACACCCGCGGATGCAGATTTTATGACATCCGCGGATGCAGATTTTTTGACGTCCGCGGATGCAGATTTTATGACATCCACGGTTGCGGTTACGGGTGTCAGGTTAGGTAAATAAAAAGGCATAAAATCATACTTAGTGATGGCTTTTAATACATAAAAGACAAAAAAAATAAACAGGGCAATTCCCGTTCGGTTCACGGGGAGCTAAAGAAGAAACGAAATGAACCTTCCTATTGGTTAATGGTGAAAGTACCTATCACGTGCGTCGCACACGCCGCCGCTAAGTCGTTTCTGTAAGGACTTGCTCAATATCTGCATCTGCATTGGTACGTATGTGTGCGTGGTTGCGCCCACCATTGTCAATGTTCGTGAATAATCGTCAGTGCTATAAAAGCAGCTCGTGGTTTCACTCGCTCCCATATCTACTATTGGCGACGAGGATGGGATGAGGCACAATCGCGACTTGCCGGAGCTTCACTGCCACTGGACTTCTGATGATGACAAGTTTCTAGATGCCACAGACCAGCCTGTAGAATACACAATAGGCGATGATGGGTCGTCGACCCTGCGTTCCAGAAGACCCAAACGTAGCCGTCCCAAAATTATTCAACTTTTTTTAGGGTTTCGTACCTCAAAAGGAAAAAACGGTACCCTTATAGGATCACTTTGTTGTCCGTCTGTCTGCCTGTCTGTCTGTTTGTCTGTCAAGACCCTTTTTCTCTGGAACGCGTGTAGGTAGCATGCTGAAATTAATACCAAATACAAGCCTGCGGTCCCTTGAAGCTGTGAAAAAATCAACCTTCTAATTCAACGCAATCAAAAGATACAGTCATTAAAAAGGCTATTTCCATACAAATTGCCAAAATCCGAAAACCTAAAGGGTACTTCCAGTTGTCCTAGAAACTTGAAATTTGGTATAAAGGTCGCTCTTATAGCACAACCACTCAAAAAAGTCTCAAAATCTTCAATTTTAATGTCTGTCTGTAGATTTCGCAGACCAATATAAGTTGACCCCACACTGCGTACATTTTGCTTAGGAGCAGGGCTCTGCTAACACTGGACTTATTAAAACACTAGGGAAAAGCGTTAAAATCTTTCAACGGAACCCTCGTGCGCGAGTCCGACTTACACTTGTCCGGTTTTTTTTTACTATAAACTGACTAGCTAGTGATTGACCCCTATCTCACTTAATGGAAGGTGCAGATGAGGCCTAAGGTGTAACTCACTGGTTCAGTAACAGCCTATTCACTCTAGCCTTGAAGAGCCCTAGATTGTACCCGTCCGGAAATGCAGACGATGGGAGCGAATTCCATTCCTTAACAGTTCGCATTAGGAAGGATGCAAGGATACTTGGTTCGAATTACTGAGCACCACTGTTATAGATTTTTTTATATAAAAAAAACATTCTCCCATACATATTGTCAACCAGCAGAGGCAATAAGCGTATGGGAGATTTTTTTTCCGAGTAGAAACTTAACAGGAGTCCATTGCTCTTGCTTTTAGTTCATGACGTAGGTAATGTTTTCTTTCCGCAATGAAAGCTAAAAATTTGCAGGCGAGGCAGAGGCCAAAGGAAATCCAAATCTACAAAGCGTTTTATTAAAACCGCTTGTTTAAAATTAATCAAAGGTTTACCAGCATTCGTATATCAAAATAAACGGTATAATCTCAATTAGAAACACACGTCCAGTGCGCTAATTTTGTTAATATATCCCGGAGATAATAATTTTGTCAGGATGCATGTTTGGGTTTAGTCCAGTGTGTGAGAATAAGCGACGATGGCAATGAATAAATGCATGCCTTCGGTTAAATAATTAATTAAACAACACCTGCGCATGTCGCACTGCACAGTGATGGAATCAGTGAAGGACGCACTGAGCGACAAGCGAAAAAATGGCGCGCGTGCTAGCCGCCCTGGTTAGTATTCAATTTGAAGGAATTATTTTGTATGAAATGACAAAGAAATTGAATGACGGAATTCGGATCTAGTCCGCAACCTCTCATACAAATACCTATCTTAAACCTACCTTTATGTATCTTTTGCAGTCTTCACGCAATAGAAATGCTCCTCAAGACTATCTCCATCACAGATCATAGTATACAAAATACCAGATATTGAAAACGTAGGTATGCTTTAAAATCGCTCCGCGCCTCGCCCCGCTAGCCGCTTGTGCCACATCCCACGGCCCAAGTCAAACTAATACATTAAATTTTCACAATCTAATTAGCCTCATATTCCGTGCACTCTCTTTTAAAAACAGGGTTTTAATTAAATTCACATTTGTTACGTGAAGCTTTCAAAATACTATTTCGTTGGTTAAAATACTTAAAATTTAATCTTGCACGAGATTCTCTCAGTTATTTAAAGTTAGTTTTGATGAAACATATTTTTGGTAAGTTTGGTTTAGTTAGAACTCTGCTTGTGTCTAGTTAACTAATTAGTGGCTAATTAGTTGTTTAGCTTTTAGCCTGAAAAACTTTTCACGTTTTATTGCACGCAATATACGGTCGTGTAAATTACATACGAACATTGTAATATTTTAATTAACAATAGCTTTAAGTGCAGTGAACTGCTTGATCAAAAAATAATATTTTTTTTTTATATTATAACAATTTTATTACCATTCCTAATGGAGAGTTTTTTTTTCTCGAGCAGTAATGTACCTAATGCAAATTTATTTGACAACGTGTCACTAGAAATGAAATTTGAATACAATCAAATATTAGTGTTAGTTATTAGCTTTTGTGCCGATTTAAATTGCGTGCTGAATTAATTAATTAATTATTATTTGAATTTGAACTAAATGAAAAATACTAATGCTTCAAAGATTAAAATAATAATAAAGCCAGTGCCCTATCTCTAAAACACAAATGATAATAAATAAATAAATAAACAAGAAATCATAAAGAAAATTAATCAAAAAGATTGAGGTTGCGAGAGGTAGCAAAAGCCTGCAGAGGGTCGAGCACGACTTTACGAATCCTGCGTAACGTTACGGTTATCGTATCGAGATCGAGAAACCTCATACTAAATTTTAGTTCCAAATACGCTCACGGGCGGGCGCTGTTCCAAACGTCATACAAACTCAACAACTTTTACTATTCGATTTTACGTGACACCGGTTTCGAAAAGTCGTGCTCGACCCTCTGTTGTTTATATTATATTCAACCGTCAGACTTAAGTAAAACTTACAAGCTTTAGGACAACTTCGAGTTGAAAACTGATTTACCAAATTTGATTACGTTAACTACATCTAAGTAAGTAGAAAGGCCATTTTGAAGATTCATCCAACCGACTGGCCTCAAAACCGATTCGCTACACATTTCTTTGTCCCGAAATCCAATTTCGCCCCAAAGTTGGAGGTAAAATCAAAATTAGGATCGCAATTGTTTTGAATAAGCGGTCGTATACAATAAGTTGTTTTTAAATAAGAAAGGGCAACAATTTTTGGAAGTTAACCGTAAGTCGACATTCATTAAAGGCACAAAAGAAATGTATAAAGAAATTTTCGTTTTTGTTTTGATAAGGCTTCTTGTTGTATTAATAAGGCTGGGCATGGACGCTGCGATTTTAAAATTGCATCGCGACTAAGTCGCATCATTTTTACAAGCTTTTAATAAATTAAGTAGTAATTATGAAAGTGTTTAATTGAATACAGTGCCCTAAGCACGACTTGTCGAATCCTGCGTTACGTTACGGTTATCGTATCGAGATCGAGAAATCTCATACAAAATTTTAGTTCCAAATACGCTCACAGGCGGGCGCTGTTCCAAACGTCATACAAACTCGTTACAGTTTACTATTCGATTTTACGTGACGCAGGATTCGACAAGTCGTGCTTAGGGCACAGAAGTCATTACAATTTTAGTATTCTTCAGCGGCCTCCGCACTTGACTCTTTTAAGCCCTGTGACGCGGAAACCAGAGGCAATTGACAAATACTTATTAACTAGCTGCCCCGCGGCTTTGCCCCCGTGAAATATTTCAAAATGGGCTAATTCCGTATCCCGTGGGTATTCCGAAAAATCCCTTCTTAGATACTCAAGGTACGTGTTTGGCAAATTTCAAATCTCTGAGTCCAGCGGTTTAGGCTGTGCGTTGTCTGTCAGTCAGTCAGTCGCGGTATTGTTTTATAGGTATAAAGATTTAAAAGTTCTTAATGTAATTCTGCTTATTTAACATTTTTATTTGTACTCAATTCCTATCATAAAACAATTAACATGCAGTGTTTGTTTATTTGTAGGTACCTACATAATTATGTGACTTTAAGTAAAATCTTGTAAGTCAAATTTGATTCACTTCCTGTGATCGCATTGTCTCGAAATTGGTATGGCAATAGGTATGGAAATTGGATCAATGCAAACCTGGTCGGCAAAAGTGTTTTTTTTTTATCAAAACTTATTGCACATTGCGAGTAGAGCAAATCACTGTTAGTCTGTTGGGATTTTTCTAGTTTGCAGCGCTGAAAATTTTAATGACGGCATAAAATATGTTTTGCAATGGCGGCAACTAGCTTGTGTTACTTTTAATCTGCATAAATTGCTCCCTCACGCCTGGCTAACCATGCTTGTTTTTAACTTATAAGAGTTCTCAAATATTTTTCAAGAAATAACACCCGTTGCTCTTTTCGTTTAAGACTGAAATGATGAATGTCATGATAAAATAATGTGACAGCGAAAATCCTGTCTGTTTTCTTATTATAAAGAAAAAACTACGTATTAATGAAAACCTAAAACAAGAATTTCGAGACCAGAAAGCACTTGTGTAATTTTTTTAGGGTTCAGTGCTTCAAAATGAAAAACGGAACCCTTATTATCCAAGGGATCCCACTTCGCTGTCCGTCAGTCCGATATTCGCAACTAAATTAAACCCTATGTGTAGGTACTTCCCACAGACGTGATCTGAAATTTTTTGTAAGCGATAGGTACGAAACCATGGGGGCGCAAGACCGAAACGCACTTGGCCGGTTTTTTAATATATTAAAACCTCCGCAATGGAACACGTGATTCGACAAATGAATGGGTGAAATTGCATACATGGCTAAAAAATCTCAATGAAGTTTACAATAAAACTAGCTATCGCCCGCGGCTTTGCTCCCGCGGCAGAACTCTCTATCCCGTTTGAATTTCGAAAAATCCCGCCTTACACCAGGGGGTAGTACATTATAAAAGGAACCTCTATGCCAAATTTCAGCTTTCTAGATCCAGGGGTTTGGGCTATGCGTTGATAGATCAGTCAGACAGTTAGGACTTGTCTTTTGTATATACAGTTTGCTTATACTACTACTAAAGTTACACTACCAAGAAACAGATCTAGAATTTGTACCATCTGCCACTGCTTACAGATTCAGAACTTCTAAAACTTTGTTATGCCGCGATAACAATACCGTTCACTCTAGAGATTTATTGATATTTGTTATTGGAAGGTTACTGCCTGCTGTAGTTTCGCAGTTTGATTATTTAAAATGACTTTGAAGTAACTGGTTTTACAGTTTACAAGACGACCGGATAGCCTAGTGGTTAGAGACCCTGAATATGAAGCTTGAGTTCGAACCCCGGTCGGGGCGTATCGAGACACCTCATACAAAATTTTAGCTGCAAATACGCTCACGGGCGGGCGCTGTTCCAAACATCACACAAGTTTCTTGATAACGTTACTACTCGATTACGTTACGCAGGATTCGAAAACTCGTAATCGACCCTGTGGCTTCGCTTACTCGTCCAATAAGACGTATAAGTACGAGATATTGACCGCGATTACTTTACTACTTAGGTTTTGGTAAGCTATTTCGACGCAAAAAGAGTCAAAAGTATCCATCTATCAATCAAATTTATTCACAGAGAACATGGTACAGTAAGATCTTAGATGTAGTAATAAAGTACCTAATTATTATTATTATTGTTATAAGCCTGGTGACGTGTCCCACTGCTGGGCGAAGGCCTCCCCCATGGCGCTCAAACTAGATCTTATGAGCCTCTAGTCAACCTCCCCTACACGTGGTACACCCTACCATCCAATGAACGAGGCTCTGATGAACCACCCACCAACCCGCACTGGACCAGCGTGATGGGCTTAAGGTCCATCTCTCTCCCATGAAATGAAAGTACATAGATATCACATAATATTCTGCCGCTATTGCGGCATGTAAATATTATAATAGTATAACACAAAGGCATAATACGGAAGTAAATGTCAGCTCCTATTAATCTTACCTATTCCTTAAAGGGCTGGCAAAGCACTTGTAAGTTGTGAGTCCCCTCGTATTGAAGATATGTCCGGCGGCGGTGATTGCTTTACATCAGGTGGCTCGCCAGCTCGTTTACCCCCTCTTGTATTAAAAAATGTGGTCTCTGAAAGTCGCACCATGAACAGCTGGCTTTATAAGGAACAATTGTCTAAATTATAGGTTTAACAAAGAAAACAATGGTTTTCGTTGTACTCGCAGAGCGCGAGGCTCGCTGATTTCTTTTGTAAGTATCTGAAACTGTAAACAATGGGGAGAGGTTAGATTATTGTAGTGTCTTTTTTTATACCTCGGTGGTAAAGGGGCGTGCTGTTTCGATAATGGTAAGTAGTAGTGTGCGGCTGACGGATGCAAATTTGTCAAAATAATGTACATATAACGATATACGTAATATGGATATATTTTTATACATAAATATTACACGAAACGTAATAAAAGTCTTATCCATTTTGTGATTTCGTCACCATTATTGCATCCATCGGCCGCCTTTTGGTGGTACGTAGTACTCGCGCATTGCTAAGGTTTGTAAGTTTTTCGTTATGTCCTCATGAATCGTTTCAAGATAATCGCCATTTTACAATAATAATAATATACATAGAAAAACTAGGCGACTCGGCGAAATTTACATCGCCATTCAATAGAAATTGTACTTGCGAGAAAATTAATTATCTCCATTTTTTTTCGTGAGTTTCTCCTCTCTCTCAATAGGTAGTTATTCTGCTATTCGGAGCGGAAACTAATCTCATAAAAACATAATTATCAATATCATTAAAATCGGTTCAGCCGTTCTTAACTTATAAATGGTTTAACTGAAATGACTTTTTTGTTTTATACATATTTAGATAAGATAAACTGGTTGAAGTTCTATCCCGTGGGTATTTTTCACAAAATCCCTTTCTATCGCTTGTCTAAGTTATGATGGTAACTTTAAAAATAACGTCTGTTTCTACAAACTTCCAGACGTTTTTTTAAAGTTTTTATATTTGCTTTAGTTTCTGGTGTTTATTTGCATTTAGTATGTTTTGTTCAGTGTGTTGTGTAGGTAAGTTAATTAGAAGTACCTATCCAAAACTGTAAGTGTCCGCGGTAGATGCGGAAAGCACAAGACCGGTCTGAGTGGAGAGCCTTGGGGAGGCCGCCGGCCAGCATTGGACGTCTTTCGGCTGACACGATAATGATGATGATCCAAAATTAAACTTGTGTATAAATAACCAACTTAGAAAAATTTAAAAACCCCCGACATTGTCATTTCAAAGTTCAGTATTTTCAAAACGGGTGAACCGATTTTAATGAAACTTGGCTAAGATCCATCTCGATTAAACTAGCTTTCGATTGAAATCGGTTAACCCGTTTGGGAGCTATGATGCCGACAAATACACAGATACACATGTCAAACTTATAACACCCCTCTTCTTCGTCGAGGGTTAAAAAACTGGATTGCAGACAATGCATTCGTCCATATTATCCTAAACTTTATTTTTGCTGTACCTTATTGACTTACCCATTATCCATTGTTTTTTTTTTTCGTCTAAATAAAAATCCTGAAGTTTCAAGCGAAAGTGTGTCAAAATATCCATAGTAAAAAAGATTTCTTAGATAAAATCTCATCGCCAAGTAAAAGCCAAGTCCGATGGAACACAAACTTGTCATCTCCTATCTCTGCCCCGCTCACTCACTCGTAATTAGGTGAGACCTGCGAGCCTTCACCTGCGAGCCTTTTAGGGGACAATGAGTGATTTCACTTTATATCAATCGAAAGAAGACATCACTTTTGGAGCGAGCGAAGTGAGCGATGCGTCTGTTTCAGGTTGGACAAAAATTCTTTCGTCCGCCGTCTGTCCGGCTGTTTTACTCTACACATCACATTTCTCAAAAGATTCTCGTGAAATTTTGTGAGCACGCTAATTATAATCAGGGGGGCTAGCACGCGCGCCATTTTGTCGCTTGTCGCTCAGTGCGTCCTTAACTGATTCCGTCACTATGAAACGGACGCACTGCGCGACAAGCGACAAAATGGCGCGCCGTGCTACATGTGCTGGAGGGCTAGCACGCGCGCCATTTTATCGCTTGTCGCTCAGTGCGTCCTTCACTGATTCCGTCACTATGAAATGGACGAACTGCGCGACAAGCGACAAAATGGCGCGAAGTGCTACATGTGCTGTAGATTTTTTTTGTTGTTGATTCGTTTATTAGAATTTTTTTTTTTAAAAAAGGTACAGGTTTGCGAGGGTGTACTTCCATTTGGCCAAAAAACGTTTGGCAAACTGATTCATTTCCAAATATTTCATTTGGTCAAAATGCTTTTTTTATTTCAGGATTTATTTCAGGGCCATCTCGTAGAACCACATAGGTTAGGTTAGGTTTGTTTTATATATATCTTGAAATATTTACAGTATCGGAAAAAAGCATTTTGACCAAATGAAATACTTGGGAAATGAAACAGTTTGCCAACGTTTTTTGGCGAAACAATAGTAAACCTTTTGCGAGTAATAGTTGTCATTGTCAGTAACCGATTTAAAATTACCCCACCTCTCGAGTCTTGGATGTTTAATAGTGTGTATTTATCTATATAAGTATGTTTATCCGTTGTCTAGTACCCATAGATACAGGCTTTGCCTAGTTTGGGACTAGGTCAACTGGTGTCAAAATTATTATTGTATGTTGCACCCATTCACGGGACAACAGTGTCCCGGACCTTTGGGAGGCGTGAGCGGAGCCGAAGCCAACGCGTAGAGACCCTTTTGACAATTTAATGAAGAGTGAGGGATAATAATTATTATTATTATTACTGCGTACAGCTTGCTTAAGAGTAGAGCTCTGCTAATACTGGTTTCGTATAGGTGTGATGAAAATATCTTTAAGATTAGATAGGTATCTATGCCAGGGCTTTTTCGTAATGGCTTAGGAACCCTATCCTGGACGTGTCCGACACGCTCTTGGCCGGTTTTCTTTTAAATATAATTTTTTTGTTGGAACAATTGTTAGGCAAATACGGTTAGGAACTACGAGCACTGAAAGTAAACAAGGTGGTTATGAACGCAATACATTTATTTCTACCCTTTATTTAATTATTAAAGCACATACAACCAGTATTGTCTTCTACAAGCATTAATCTCCTTTAAGATCGTATTACAACGTAATGAACATAATTAACTCTAGTAACTGTTTAAACTAAAGATCCTTTTTACCTAGGTGGGACGTTAATTTGAAAATATGATTATAGCATAATGTGTGACACAACTCAATAACCCGTTTCAAAATACCTGTTATAATTTGCACAACCTGTAAGTAATAGCGTACATCAGCAACAGTAAATTATACACCAAATTTAATTAGCAATAGATATTAAACACAAAATAATACTTAACTTCTAGTCCCACTGTTGCCGCAATACTAACTCCGGCGCCGCCGCGCCGTTCCTTTTTTACCCACATCTCCACTCACTTTCCGATTACAACGATTTTAGTCAGTACATGATTTGATTATGGCTAGATAATTAACATTTTAATCATTTTAATAGTTTTGCATAATTAAATTACAATAAACTAAGACATGACTGCCTGAAATGTTAATTTTCAATTTTGTAATTATATTATAAATACAGCTAAAATCGTTACGTCACAACCTGTCACATGGTTGTGAATCAATCAACTACGATTATTATATAATTAGGATATAATGTGCAATAATACACTAACAAAATTCATTTAACTATTACCAACAATCTCAATACATTAACCTTGCCAAACAAAATATGAAATATCCTTTTATATACATTATGTTTTCAATGAACGCTTAGTTCAATAACGTCTAAAGCGTTGGTGCGTACCTATATAGGTATCGTCAGCACAGTACGAGTAAAAATTGAAACATTTTATATATAGACGTAGTAGAAAACCTTTCCCACGGACCAGGCAAAAATTAATGACAATGTCATAACCATTTTGACAGACCAATATAAGATGGCCCCACACTTTTCCATTCTGCTTAGGAGCAGGGCTCTGCTAACACTGGACAACTTAAAAAACTGGGGAAAAGCGTTTAAATCTTTCTACGGAACCCTCGTGCGCGAGTCCGACTCGCACTTGTCTGGTTTTTAAATCGTTCGTCGCCCCGCTCGTTGCGCCGCCGGTGGCCGCAGTTTACGGCCTTATGGTGGTAAAGGAACTTCCTTGATTGACTACTTATACTTCAATTTTTGACTCCATTTCGTTGCTGTCTGTACATCAACATTTGCGACTGATTTCCGCCATTTTTCCACAAAGCATTCAAATGAATGCGCGTGTTCGTGTGATCGCGTTCGGTATTAAGCGACGCGGGGACCGAATTGACGCGCAATTGGACTCGAACTCATTTCGTTGGCAACATGTATATACCACCGAACTGTAGATTGATTGTGTTGGTTCAATGTTATGAAGGCTTTTCTTAGAATCTTCTATCTTCTATACTTATAAAACAGTACCGCTGACTGACTGACTGACAGACAACGCACAGCCTAAACCACTGGACCTAGAGACTTGAAATTTGGCAAACATATACCTTGAGCATCCTAGAGGTGCACTAAGAGGGGATTTTTCGAAATTCCCACGGGATAGGGAACTAGCCCATTTTGCAATATTTCACAGGGGCAAAGCCGCGGGGCATAATACAGAATAAATACATAGCCTGACATAGCACGAAGAATTGCGAAACTTAAGTGGCAGTAGGCGGGGCACATTGCTCGCAGGACTGATGGCCGATGGGGTCAGAAGGTTCTCGAATGGCGTCCGCGGACTCGGAGACGAGCTGTCGGTAGGCTTCCAACAATATGGAGCAACGACTGTTAAGGATCGCGAGATGGTGCGGTGGATGCGAAAAGCACAAGACAGGTCTGAGTGGAGAGCCGCGGGGGAGGCCTATGTCCAGCAGTGGACACCTTTCGGCTGACATGATGATAACGATGACAGAATAAATCAAAAGCTCGTGTTTGAACAGTTAATTATGGAACAAGGCATTTGTTTTTACAAGACTGCCCAAAGAAAAAGATTGTATTGTTTTCAGGGTTCATGTAAGTATATATGTATGTAATTATGTGAGTTTATTTATTAGCATTTTGACGTGGCACACGGAAAGCGGTCAGTAGCGACGAGTAATGCGATTCTCAGCCCTTCTTTTTGGCACTAGAGCTACATGCACTTATTCATTCTATCTCGATACAGTTCTGTAAACAAAACTGACATAGTTTAGTTCGTCGCATCTTTTCTTCAAAGTGTCTAGTGTAAAAGTAAAAAACGTAGACAAAAGAAAGCCGACAAAAATAAAACTAAAAAAAGTAAAAAACATATATTTTGTTAGTATGGATGTATGGATGGAAGTATGGATTGGCCCTTTCAGTTCAATACTCGTATACCCAGCAACATTTTTATCTAAGCGTGTCGTCGGTGTCGAGAGATCGCTAAAGTCAACCACAGCTATTCTTTCTATAAAAGAACTAGCAGCCCATCCCGGCTTCGCACGGGGTAGACAATTATAAAATGAAAAAAGTTGTTGTAGTGACATAACTACAATAGTTGGACATATGCTACCGCAGAGTTTTTTGTAGACATTATGATGTTCTTCAATATTGTTGTACATTATTTTGTTCTATCGCTAATAGTTTCGGCAGCGCATTCGACGAAAGACATTTTAAGACTCATTTTTCTACACCTTCGGTTACATTGTTCAAATTTTACCAAGGATCCCTAATTTTTTTCAAAATGAAATGTAGCCTATGTCAAATTGGAAGAATGTAGCATTCTATTGGTGAAAGAATTTTTTAAATCGGCCCAGTACTTTTTGAGCCTATTCATTACAAACATACAAACATACAAAAATAGGTACAAATCTTTCCTCTTTATAATATTAGTGTAGATAGGTACAAATCTTTCCTCTTTATAATATTAGTGTAGATATACTTTAGTTTGCTTTCGATTAAAAAAAGCCGCGTTCAAATCCGTCCATCGATTTACGAGCTACGATGCCACAGACAGATACACAAGTAAACAGGTTAAACTTATAACAACCCTCTTTTTCGTGGGGGGTTAATAGAATACGTCTTGATCGCGCTTGCGTTACGGCTGTCAAATAGTATGAGAATTGTTTGTTGTCGATACGTGCCGCTAGTGGCTCTGCTAATGTGCCCATAGTAATTCAGGCGTAAACGCGAACGCGATCGAGACTTTTTTTTGGTCGTTGATTACACTAAGCGCCCAGCCCGTACTAATATGTTACTAAGGACGCAATAAATACATTCAGGAATAATTTAAATAGGGTTGTTCGCGTTAAAAATTGTCCTCATGCATCAAACGGGCTGGAACATTTTTGTACGGGAGTGTACTAGGGATGGGGTGATGTCGATGGGGTTTATCGTCAAATGGTCGACACTTTTCATAACTATTTCATTTCATCGAAGCTATTTCCCGACTTATTTTCTTAACCTGTTGATTTAAAAACTAACCTAACCTATACAACAAACAATAAAAGTATCCTGAAATTAACCTCATTTTAGCAGACAGAATGAAAAAGCGACAGTTGAATTTGGTAAGTCCCGATTTGTGGATGGACTTTCTTTCAAATAAATCGTGTTTCAACATTTTTTTTTGAAGACGAAGACATCAATTGGTAGCTGCTACCAATCATAATTTATTTTGTATTGACTCATGTCTATTGTAAGTAAGTAAGTAAGTAAGTAAACGCTTTATTGTTCAGAAAATACAGAAATAAATACAGGTTACCAACAGTGAGATTGTCGATATAACCACAGGTTTTCAAGGTAAATACTCGGTTTTCTTACTTTATAATGTCTTAAAAATGTATACTCGTGTGATCTTATCATGAAACTCGGCTTCACCTCGTTTTCTAAAAATGGTTTTAGAAAACGAGGTGAAGCCGAGTTTCATGATAAGAGCATGGGCTCGTGTTTTAAGGATCCTTACGTAACAATTGCATAAACTACTATATCATGCCAGAACTTTCGCTTTTCATCGTGCCCGATAAATTGACGTTGGCCGTGCCTACGTCGATTTATCTCATTTTACAAGCACTGGGGGCTTTCACGGTAAATGTGTTTCTTCATACATCTGCGACTTATATTACAGTAAGAGCAATGTAATGTTACGTTATTAATTTACGAGCCACCAAATGGGGGTTTTGGTTAAATTAAGGGGTAATAAAATAATGAGAGCTTTGCCGCGGGTGAGAAAAATTAATATTTGGGAGCGATGTGGCTTTTTGTTATAACGCTTTGCTCGCATTTTGTACGAAGTAAAAAAGAGATGACTGAATGCGGAAAATCAGTCGATACTTGAAGGGTTTTAAGTGTGTTAAATACGAGGTATTTCTTCATACTCATTTATTCGTAATAAGGTATTATCACGTGTCATTTAAATTAGTGGGTTAAATCGCTGCAATGTAACACAAAATAAATTATTACGTCCACAGATTATAATTCGAATTAAGTTAATAATGAAAAAAAAAAAGTCATACCACACCAATTATACCACATAGTAACTAGCAGGTTTTGGGTTAAAGTTAAGGAGCTCGTCAAAGGTTCTGCAGAACGTGTGCTCGAGAAACCAACTCCTGAGTCTCCTCTTAAAAATATTTAAAGACACAATGATTTGATAACCCTGGCCCGGGACCTGTGCCCTAAGCACGACTTGTCGAATCCTGCGTTACGTTACGGTTATCGTATCGTGATCGAGAAATCTTACACAACATTTTAGTTCCAAATACGCTCACGGGCGGGCGCTGTTCCAAACGTCATACAAACTCGTTTAAGTTTACTATTCGATTTTACGTGTCGCAGGATTCGACAAGTCGTGCTTAGGGCACAGTACCCTAAGCACGACTTGTCCTATACAAAATTTTAGTTCCAAATACGCTCACGGGCGGGCGCTGTTCCAAACGTCATACAAACTCGTTATAGTTTACTATTCGATTTTACGTGACGCAGGGTTCGACAAGTCGTGCTTAGGGCACTGAAGCTTCATAGTCAGGGCCTCTAACCACTAGGCTATCCGGTCGTCTAAAACGTATAGTAATGTGTACCCTCTTTCTTTAAAAGACCTCCCAGAATGCTGTTACTGGTAATTGTACCGACTAGTACCACAATAAAAGCGACTTACTGAAGTGTGTTTGCGCTGTGTGTATTCTAGGAACAGTCCTTAGAATAGTCAAGGTCCTACCCAAACAGCCATTTTGGATAAGGGCACGCCTTTGAAACAGCGGGAACTGTTCAAAAATACAGAGTAATCATCGCGCTGCTATTTCACGATATACGACCGGATAGCCTAGTGGTTAGAGACCCTGACTATGAAAGGAAGAAAGAAAAAAAAATATTACAATACAAAATGAAGCTTGAGCTATGAAGCTTTAGGTCCCGGGTTCGATCGACAGATGTTTGTATGATGAATACGAAGTTTGTTCTCGGTTCTTGAATGTTGAGTATGTATTTATCTATAAGAAAGTTTATCCGTTGTCTAGCACGCATAGTACAGGATTTGCCTAGTTTGGGACTAGGTCGATTGGTGTCAATTGTCCCTTGATATTCAATAATAATTAATATTAGGCTTGCGATGCTCACTATTCTCCATGCGAAAGTAACTCTGTCTCTCTATCTGTCTGTTTGTTACCTCTTCATGGGAAAACTGCTACACCAATCTAGATGAAATTTGGTAAGAAAATAGATTGAATATTGAGAAATTACAATAGGCTACTTTTTATTCGGGAAAATTGTACAGTTCCCGCGGGATAGCCATAACCGAAAGCTACGCGGATGAAGTCGCGGGCAACAGCTAGTTACTTAATAAAATTGAAGGTACATTTTACAGGGACATTTTACCACAACAATTTAAAAGAAGATTAAAGTTACGTTATTTTGTATACACTGCTAATTTTAGTAATGGTTGTAAAAATACATCGCACTTTGCTCTTTTGCTTTCCTAATCGTACAAAAACATGTAACGTCAGGTGGAGATCGCTCTGTAGCGATAAGTCCGCCCTTCGCTACCTTGCATTTTCTTCTTTGTGTTTACTTTTTTTTTATTCTGTTTATTATGTGGTGTTCAATAAAGAGCTCTTGTACTGTATTGTAATAGTGAAATAAAACGGATTTTATTTTTGTAATATGGCAACACTTTTCTTTTTACATTCACCATTCAAATTGTACCAGCTATTGTGTGTGCATAATATTAAATTTCTCCTATGTATTAGAAAGTTTTAGCAATTCTAAACATAGAATTTGGTAGGCTATTTAATTGTAATGTTGCCCGCTTTCCGCTCCGCTTTCCGCTCCGCTCACTCCCGGCCACAGCACAACCGTCTTGCGTGACAAAAAGCAACACATTCGTATTCATTCTTGCCGTTTTTGCTCGAAACCTTTTGCTCCGCCGTTTTGAGTGTGTCTACTGTTACGTGGATACACTGGAGCTACTGGATGTGACGTCACCTTTAATACCCCCGACACAAAGACCCTCTCTTTGACCTGTGTATAATCGTCCCACGATAACTCTGCATAAGATATTAATTGGCAACCCGGAAAAATCACGCTGTGGTAATACTTTTCTCATGTCACTCAGACATTTCTTTAATTATAAATAATAATGATAGTAGTTATCAAAAGTTGCTGTTTTTTTTATTTAAATATGGCTCTGTCCACTGGAGGACAATTTTGCCAGTGTTTAGTAGGGTTTGCCGTTGTACGGTAAAAAAAATCTAGAAAACGAAATATCGGAGGTATTTAAAATGGTGCATGGTGGATGAACATGACCTGTATAAGTTTAGTCTAATCATAAGTTCAAAACGTATTGTTTGACTATAAATCAGCGTTGCCATAAACAAACTTTAGATTTCTACTGTTGTTAGTTCGTTGCAGAGTTATTGTGGGTTGACTCTATCTGTGTATTTGGGGGCCATTTTACGTGGATCACCAGTGTAAGCGATCACCACTGCCCTGCACTGCTGCACTGTGCTGCACTGCACTGCCCATAGACACCCGCAAACTCGAAGGGTTTGCAGATGCGTGCCAACCTAGAGAGCTAAAATGAAATGCCTCTTGTGCCCGTAATTACACCGGCTGTCTTACTCTCCGCACCGGAACACAACAGTGCAAGCACTGCATAGCGGCAGAATTAGCGAGTAAGATGGTCGTAGCGATCTGTGCCCTAAGCACGACTTGTCGTATCCTGCGTTACGTTACGGTTATCGTATCGAGATCGAGAAATCTCATACTAAATTTTAGTTCCAAATACGCTCACGGGCGGGCGCTGTTCCAAACGTCATACCAACTCGTTATAGTTTACTATTCGATTTTACGTGACGCAGGATTCGACAAGTCGTGCTTAGGGCACTGGACGGACCTCGCACAAGGTCCTACCGCCCGCAAAAGTTAAAACGTAACTACGCTTACTAAACCCAAATTAGTATTACGCCCGAGCCGCTTCCATTCTCCCCAACACCACGTGCCCCGGAGAGGGGCAAAAAGAGGTTATTACGTGAAAATTTCCGAAACACCCGCTTAAGTGTGACCCCATGTACCCTTTTTATAGGCCCCAAGTGCCCCTTGATTGTGACGAATCTGTCTCTGAATGCTAAATTAGGACTCGTTTTGGGACGGTCTGTGTAACTTGTTCGGACGTAAAAAGAAGGGTAATGCTTAGTGTTCGACAGAAACAGAACTTTCTACCGAGACCGAATTTTCTGTATCTGTCTCAGTTTCGGTCAGCACTGAAACCTTTTTAGATATGTAATGTATTGTTTACTGAAATTTGGCTAATTAGGGTTCCGTACCTCAAAAGGAAAAAACGGGACCCTTATAGGATCACTTTGTTGTCCGTCTGTCTGTCTGTCTGTCTGTCAAGGCCCTTTTTCGCTGGAACGCGTGGAGGTAGGATGCTGAAATTAATATCAAATACTCAAACCTGCGGTCCCTTGAAGCTGTGAAAAAATCAAGCATCTAAGTCAACGCAATCAAAAGATACAGTCATTAAAGTAGTCGTTTCCATACAAATTGCCGTTTTTAGAAAACCTAAAGGGTACTTCCAGTTGTCCTAGAAACTTGAAATTTGGTATGAAGGTAGCTCTTATAGTACAACCACTCAGAAAAGTCTCAAAATTTTATTTTTTTATGTCTGTCTCTGGATTTCGAGGACCAATATAAGTTGACCCCACACTGCGTACATTTTGCTTAGGAGCAGGGCTCCGCTTACACTGGACTTTTTAAAATATTGGGGAAAAGCGTTAAAATCTTTCTACGGAACCCTCGTGCGCGAGTCCGACTCGCACTTGGCCGGTTTTTTTTTTTAAATAAAAATGATGTTGTCTTGAATGCTCGTCTCTACACGGGATGGGTCAGTATAAGAAGTGGGACGTAAAAAAGACTGGCGACAATGATGGTGCATTTAATTTTCGTACAATTAACAACATATAATATTATTAAGGCAATAAACGTCTTGCTTTAAAGCGCTTGGTCGATGCAACTTGTGACCAAAGGGCTGGCAGTTTTCTCTCTCAAAGAATCAGCATCGCTATTCAGCGAGGCAACGCTGCCAGCCTTTTGGGCACTATGCCACGGGGGCCTTATTTAGATTTAATTAGCTTTAAGTTGTAGTTTATTTAGTTTTAAATTGGATTTAATGTCATTGTAAATTACTTTTGTTATGTAAATAAATTCTCATGCGTCTTTGATTTATACAACGTTCATTGGCATCATGTCCCAAGATATGTTTCACGATACATCTCGAGACGTTACTCAATCAATCGGGATCCGGATCCGGTTATATTACCGCGTTAGCTGACGCGATAACCGGTTACCGGTACTGAGTTCCCGAAACGTTCAGAGGCCCGAGTACGAATATTCGAATCCTGCGTCACGTAAAATCGAATAGTAAACGTTGTCTAGTGCTTAGCACGACTTGTCGAATCCTGCGTTACGTCACGGTTATCGTATCGAGATCGAGAAATCTCATACAAAATTTTAGTTCCAAATACACTCACGGGCGGGCGCTGTTCCAAACGTCATACAAACTCGTTATAGTTTACTATACGATTTTACGTTACGCAGCATTCGTTAAGTCGTGCTCGACCCTCTGGGCTGTTCATACAACTGCCTGCATTTTTAACCGACTTCAAAAAAAGGAGGATGTTCGCAAATCGATTGTGTTTTTTTGTGTGTTTGTTACACAATTACTCCGCCAAATAAGTATAACTTCAGAAGTGGTCCCATTGTAAATTGTACCAAAATCGGTTCAACACTTTTTTCTAAGCCATAAAATTGTGAAATAGTTACTTCAGAAGTCCAGTCATTTTATAAACCGGTTTGTTTATTTTGTTTATTTTTGTTTGAAAGGGGAAATACTTCCGAGGTGGTTTCATATTCATCAAAATCGTTTTGGCAATTTTAATACATTTGAAGTCGGTTAATTTTCCTGTTTTAGTGAAAAAGTATGACACATAAATAAAATAATACTTACTTAAATTGTACTTAACAAAAATGTCGCTACATTTTATAAAAAACTTTTTTTTTGTTCTCACAGTCTTATCTAGCACTAAAGATCAATGTTTTAAAACCAACAAAATTGTCAAACGGCCGCATCAAATTTCCGTCTGTTGACATTTAATCTCTTCCAATTTGACCCTTACCAACTTAGTTATAAGGGACCGTGTGTGCTTTTGGGATTGCTAAGTTTATCTTTGTAAAAGATATTGGTTTAATTACATTTTGGGTATTCGCAAATAGTCTTTCGAACACGTTTGAAATTTGGTTTAATGCCTAATATATCAGTCGGGGGTTCTGCTTTTCAATAAGAGAAATGGCAGAAAACTTTTAATCAACTTAAGAAAATTACGAAAAACTAATTTATCTACACACATATCTTAAATCCTCTGATATACGTTCAGCAATTCTACATTATTAGGCCTTGAAACACTCCTGTGATTCTATTATGAAACTGATTGTTGATTGGACCAACTGAAAGTTGATTGAGTTTGAGAGTAATTTCATGTAAAAAGAAGGCAAAGCTTAACCTTTCTGGTGGCAGATCAAAAAATACTGCTTTCTAGTGTCATTTATAAAATTACTTACAAATAAAAGTTATGCAGAGTCAAATAAAAAAAAACACACCTACAGTGGAACATAATAGAACCTCCTCCATTTTTCGAAGTGATAATAAGATGCTTAAAATTTGGGGACGGAAAATTCAAATCATCCGAAAAGTTAGGACAGACTATGCCTATACTTAACAGTTGGAATAAAAGATTATAGCATCAGACCGGTACCTACAGTTACAGGTACAGTTAGAATAATATAAGACTATTAACATCGTGAAAACAAAATATAAACATTATTTTGCCCATTATAACCAGTGTTACGACGAGATGTTACATTTACAAAATACATCTCGAAGTTAATACCTAAATATGTCGCATACTACAAATACATGGAATAAAGAATATTTCGTTCCCAAGACGTACATTTTGGCTTATTCGGCTGACCTAAATAACGTAAGTTATTTCTGGCTAGCCATTGCAACCTAAATTAAGCTTTATTTACAAGCTAGAAGCTTTCTTTCCCAACAAAATGTAGGGATTAACATAGAACCTTGCAGGAATGAAGGTTTTGTTTCTTGCTTAAATTCTGTAACAAATTGCAAAGAACTAGATACTTTCCAGCCTTTCAGAGAAATAATTTAAACAAATAAAACAACTTGTAAGCACTGTCACTGATGCATTTATTAAACAGGCTGATCTTAATCTGTTTCGGCGTCGTCCTCATTGAACACGATTAGGCAATCATCACAGTTCGCGCGAACCGGCGATGCGATTAAACACACAAATCTCGAACAGTCGCAAATCTCATCTGACCTATTACGAGTCAAAGATCCGCTATCATTATCGCTAGGGAGTGCTGCCCGTCTGTCATTCGCCACCAAAGGGAGACGCTACAGGCCTGATTGGTAGAAATTGACAGATAAACCTCACTTGACTTAACTTGAGGATTCGCGCGAATGCGAGATGATTGCATCGTTGATTCGACTTTAAGCTTCAAGTTTTAAGCTACGAGGGCTGTTTGATAAGTACCCGTTTTCTAAATATATTAATATCACTGGCCGCAAATAAGTATACCACCTTTTTAAGCCATTTTTCAGAGGCGGGAAAATTAAAAAAAAAATGGCAATCTTTTTTTTCTCATTTGACAACGATTCAGTGAAGGCGTGAACTTAAAATTGTTAAAATGGAGAAAGAACAGTATCGGTCTGTAATTAGATTCTTATTTTTGGAAGGAAAAACATGTGATGAAATAAAAGTAAGAATGCAAGAGGTTTACCATGAATGTGCTCCTTCTATGACAACCGTCAGATATTGGTATAACGAGTTTAAGCGGGGGAGAACAACCGTCTTTGATGAGGATCGCCCAGGCCGGCCAGTTGAGGTGACTACAGACGATATGGTTAAGAAAATTGAAAATATCGTTTTAGCCGACCGCCGAATTAAACTTCGAAAAATCGTTGATGCTGTAAACATTTAAATCGAGAGGGTACAACACGTATTAGAAGAAAAATTGGGTATGAAGAAAGTATCGGCGAGGTGGGTGCCGCGTTTACTCACGGAGGAGCAAAAACGGAACCGACTGACTACTTTGGAGCAGTGTTTGGCCGTGTTCAAACGTAACCCGAAGGAGTTTCTGCGTCGTTTCGTGACCGTGGACGAAACGTGGGTCCACCACTACACCCCGGAAATGAAAGGGCAGTCGAAGCAGTGGATTTTACCGGGTGAACATGCTCCATAGAAAGCAAAAACCGTCCCATCGGCTGGAAAGGTCATGGCGACCGTTTTTTGGGATTCGCAGGGTATTATACATATTGACTATTTAGAAAAGGGAAAAACAATAACAGGGTAGTACTATGCCAATTTATTGGATGAATTTGACGCCGTGTTGAAGGACAAACGACCCCATTTAAAAAAGAAAAAAGTACCTTTTCATCACGACAACGCCCCGGCTCATTCGTCCAGAGTTGTGACGGCTAAATTAGCACAGTTACGCTACGAACTATTGTCTCACCCCCCGTATTCTCCAGATTTGGCCCCATGCAATTTCTTTTAGTTTCCCAACCTAAAAAAATGGCTCGGTGGCAAGCGATTTGGATCAAATGACGAAGTCATTGCCGCCATAGAGGCCTATTTTAATGACTTTCCAAAATCATACTTTTTGGATGGTTTATTGAAGCTTGAGTATAGGTGGAACAAATGTATAGAGTTAAAAGGTGACTACGTAGAAAAATAAATGCATATATACAAAAAAAAATGTTTTTTTTTTCCATAAACGGGTACTTATCAAACAGCCCTCGTATAATGTGTTATACTCTAAGGTTTCTCGACCGTTTCAGCGCCGCAGTGTGAAACTAGTTGTCAAATAGGTAGGTGCGTAGTCCCGAAAAGTTCTTACACTAACATTCGTTAGATAATCAACGCACTACCATCACTTTATGCAACTGTAACATAATAGGGCCTAATTATGTAGAGTTGCTTTACTTTATCCACATACATATTGTAAGTATACATAAGATGCCTTCAGAAGCCAAAGTTATAACAACCCTGACAATGTGTTTTTTTATCACAGCAAGCATAACCGAGCTGAAGTTTCGTGTAGACAATTTTTTTTATTAAGGCCTTAAGGTTTCGCATTACAACACAAAAATAAATGAATACTTACTACACATTCATTCATTATTTCCTAAAACACCAATCCGGCATAATAAGAAATATCCGCAAAAAATTACCAAAAGAAGCGTGAAAAAAAATGGAGAAAGCGTGGGATAAATGGAAAATTGTTGTCGTGATTGGAAATTGATTGATTCCCGCTTGTTCGAAATTAATCAGGTCCGTAATAGGCTGGTGTTCGGGAAATATGAATTTTGGGGACTGTACCTACTAGAGCGTAGGTAAAAGTAGGTAAGTATAGAAATAATAGGAAAACCTGTCCCACGGGAGAAGCAAAAATCAATCTTAAGACAATGTCATTAACTATTTGACAGGGGAAAGCCTTTCTCTGGTTTAACTATAAACTCTTTATTGTACAAAAACCGGCCAAGTGCGAGACTTCCGTAGAAAGATTTTAACGCTTTTCCCCAGTGTTTTAAGAAGTCCAGTGTTAGCAGAGCCCTGCTCCTAAGCAAAATGTACGCAGTGTGGGGTCAACTTATATTGGTCTTTGAAATCTACAGACAGACATAAAAACTTAAGATTTTGAGACTTTTTGGGGTGGTTGTGCTATAAGAGCTACCTTTATACCAAATTTCAAGTTTCTAGGACAACTGGAAGTACCCTTTAGGTTTTCGGATTTCGGAAATTTGTATGGAAACAGATTTTTTTAATGATTGTACCTTTTGATTGCGTTGACTTAGAAAATTGATTTTTTCACAGCTTCAAGGGACCGCAGGCTTGAGTATTTGATATTAATTTTATCGTGCTACCTCTACGCGTTTCAGAGAAAAAGGGTCTTGACAGACAGACAGACAACAAAATGATCCTATAAGGGTTCCGTTTTTTCCTTTTAAGGTACGGAACCCTAAAAACAGGGTACAAACACAAGTCACAAAAGATCAAATTCGAGTACAAAGGCGAACTTACCCCTTAGGGATCTCTCAGCCAATCTTAACAAGAATGTGCAAAGGTTTCTAAAGAAAGCCTTAGTTTTCTATAAAACTGCTACTCGTATAATGTAAGATAGTTAAAACGTCTCGATGTTTAACACGATAATACCAATAATTGACACCCTGCTTGTCATCTTTGCTGCTACGTATTAAGATTGACGGTGCCAACTAATGGGACTGTGTCGAGAACAGGGAGATTTATAATAAATAAATGAAATAATAAATATCACGGCACATTAGACACCAATGGACCTAGTCCCAAACTAGGCAAAGCCTGTACTATGGGTACTAGACAACGGATAAACATACTTATACAGATAAACGCATACTTATATTACATATTAAACATCCAAGACCCGAGAACACACATTGCCTCGACCGGGGATCGAACCCGGGACCTCAAGCTTCACAGGGTTTCTAACTCTACGCTATCCGGTCGTCATTGCAATTAAAACAAATTTATGATTAAAATCCTCCTTCGATATCTTCACATTTATAGATATACCTAACTAAATGAATGACCTGATAAAACATACGTCTTATCTTTTACAATGCTACCAAGCATAATCGTTAACTTATTAAAAAGACTCAAGTTTTTTAACAAAAGAGCTGGCTAAAAATTTCGGAGAAACTTGGCACGAGAACTACCTTTAATGCCCGGATTTCAGTCTAATTTAGGAATGTTACAACCTTTTTCTTGGCTGGAGCCGGTTAAAAAAAAACTGGCATGTACCGCGGACCAAGTACATAACTTGCTCATTAAGCCATTGGTACAGTCTGACTCAAAAGCTTGCCTGTAGTAAAATAAATTTAACAAACTTCTTGTATTTTTAACCGACTTCAAAAAAAGGAGGAGGTTCCCAATTCCTCGGAATATTCGTTTTTTTTTTAGCTATTTAGGTACTTGCGTCTGGTAATCATCATCTCGTGTTGGTGAGGTGACGATGGAAGGTACAACTCCTTAACGGTTAGGAGTTGGATGATAATATTTTAAATATTAACGTAGCTAAAAATTGTGAAATAAAAAACCTTTTAACAAAAAGTAAAACCGCCTTCAAAAAAAAACCTCAGAAAAAAAACATAAAATAGTCCCCAAAAAGCCATGAGTTTTAGGGCCTAGCAGAAATATGTAGTCGGTGCTTCATTCCAAGAATATTCCGGTAGCACCGCACCGACTTCCTATTTCTGCAAGGCCCTAAAACTCATGGCTTTTTGGGGATTATTTTATGTTTTTTTTCTGAGGTTTTTTTAAGGCGGTTTTACTTTTTTTTTTTTTTCGGTCATTATTTCGGTCATCGAATTATTTCTAAAATTTCGAACTGAAACGAAAATATAGAGAAAGACCAGAAAAATTAAGACCAGAACTGCAACACCACGGTATGGTGGAGGTCCTGGGTTCAAACCCCAGTTCGAGTCTTAACTTTTCTGGTCTTTCTGTATATTTACGTTTCAGATTGAAATTTTAGAAATGTAGTAACGTACTTTTGAAATAGACAAGAGTACTATTTTGCAAAAAACCTCAGAAAAAAAAACATAAAATAATCCCCAAAAAGCCATGAGTTTTATGGCCTAGCAGAAATATGAAGTCGGTGCGGTGCTAGCTGAATATTCTTGGAATGAAGGTTTTACTTTTTTGTTAAAAGATTTTTTATGTCACAATATTTAGTTACGTTAATATTTAAAATATTATCCTCCAACTCCTAACCGTTAAGAAGTTATACCTTCCATCATCACCTCATCAACACGAGATGATGACTACCAGACGCAAGTACTTGAATAACTTTCGAAAATATAAAATATGAAACACTTGATACGTCCCTATAAAATTTGAGGGTTGCCCTCGATTTCCCTGGGATCCCATCATCAGATCCTGACTTGGTGACAATGGGACCAACTAGAAAGTATACCCTTTTAAACAAAAAAAATAATTTTTGAAATCGGTCCAACCCGTCTTCGAGTAATCGGGGAACATACATAATATATATATATATATATATTTCGACGAATTGAGAACCTCATCCTTTTTTTGAAGTCGGTTAAAATCAACGATTTGTCTATATAGGTTTCTCACGTATCACATCAAGATTATAAAGTTTTTAATTCCGATCTTATGCGCACCTACGGACAGTGGGTCTTTTAGTAACAGTGTCGCTTCGAGTAGTTCTTCTTCCAGCGCCTCTTCAATCGTGAAAGTTGGCCATCAGCTTCTTGTACTCGTCTCTGTGGGCAGCCAGCCGGAACAGCTGTTAGTCGGAGGTGATGCCGGTCTATTCCCGGATGTTCCGCAGCCATTTCTATCTGTGCCCAGCGCGTCTCTTTCCCTGTACTTTGCCCATCATTATCAGCTGCAGAGGCCTGCGTTACGTAAAATCGAATAGTAAACGTTATCGAGTTTGTATGACGTTTGAAACAGCGCCCGCCCGTGAGCGTATTTGGAACCAAAATTTTGTATGAGGTTTCTCGATCTCGATACGATAACCGTAACGTTACGCAGGATTCGAAAAGTCGTGCTCGACCTTCTGCAGCGTGTATCTGTCGTTCCTAAGTACGCATCGAGTACGGAAACTTATAAAATATACATTTTAACATGAAACTAGCGTGATATCCAATCATATCGAAACGAGTACTCAAGTGTTCGTTTCGCTATCACCGAAGCGAGTACTCCCTGAGGAAGGATTACAGATTAGTCCGAAACATGTCACACTATTCTCGACTGATATACGTGAGTGATCGTATATTTCACTATAAAATGGACTTTTTTTAACATAAAACTTTAACATGTTTACTTTTAACATGAAACTACCGTGAGACTCCATCATAGTGAAATACAAACGGATCACTCACGTATATAAAACGTGTAATTACTCCGAAATATGTCGGGCTCAACTCGACTTATATACGTGAGTGATCCGTTTGTATTTAACTATACTTTAACATGTTCTTACCATAAATGGGCAGTTTCAGAATGTACCATTTTTGCGAAAAAAAAAGTCGAAATTTTTCAATGGAAAATTTATTTGTCAGTTTTGTGACGGTTCATATTACAGAATGTAGTATGTAAATTCTACTTACAGGCGCTGCAATTGGCTTGTAACAATAAATCAGAGTGCATGCTGTGATTTTGAATGAGAGCAATTTATATCATATGAAAGAGAAATGGATCAATGATATTATTAAATGGTTCAGTTCTGTTTTGCTCTAAAGACTTTATACTACTTAGTAAATACAACAAGACTACATTGTTACTCATATACCTATTTGGTTTAATTTCTTCTTAATACGTTAATTACTTACATTTGATAATCTTATGTTCCCGGAAGCTTTGACGCCAAATTTTTGTACAACAGTTACCAAATAAAATGTTTCTTCGCATAGAGAAGCCGCGGGCAAAGACTAAATAGTTGATTATGCTAAATTTGTGTATTTGTATAAAAACAAGCAAACTTTCGCATTTATAACGTTAGCTAATGTAGGTAATTTAATTTTAGAAAAAACGACTTTGTGCCAAGTTCCTTGTGGCGCATTCTTCTTGGCAATCACGGTCTTTCCGAAAGCGCCGGTAGACTCAGAAAAATGACGTGTCCCTTTTACATTCAACTGCTTCCGCTGAATAAAATTTTGAATTTTGAATTTTGAGTGGAATTTCAACAACATTATTAGGGCAATGTCTAATGCGATAATTTAGCTAAATAACTATTTTACACTCACTGCAAGAAACTCAATCAAAACAGCATAATATAGTAACACAGCCAAGTGTCTGAAATCCTGTAAGACGAATGCACGAGCATGGCGCTCGAAGCATTATTCAAAATCCTAATCTATTATTAATCTTAGCGTGTCGTGTCGCGGGAGTGTCAGCGATGTATCATTTAGAGGAGGTATCTGGCATAATATAATATACTGAATCATTGACTTACTAACACCATGGTCTATAGTACAAAATTCACGAAAAATGTGTCCCTGTACGACACGGCATTTTTCGATGACAGCCATACGTCGTAGCGCTGTCGTTCGACCAAACTAAGACTGACTGACGCTCGATTAGTGGTCTTTTAGTTCGGACGTTTTCAAGCGCTAACCCGAAGTCCATGGTGTTGGTAAGTCAATGTACCGAATCAGTAAATGTTCTCCGCATACTCGCCTCACAATGTCACTTTTCGGTAATAAATGATAACCGAATTGACACTGCAACAAACAGCGCACTCCACTTATCTTCCAATCAGAGTCTCTTGAATCGCATTATTTCATCGAAAGCTATTTTGTGCTAAAATCAGGGTAATTTCTGGATAATTTTATTGTTTGATGTATAGGTTGGGTTAGTTTTAAATCAAAAAGTTAAGAAAATAAATCAGAAAATAGCTTTCGATGAAATGAAACAACTACGAAACGTGTGTCGGCAATTTCATGATAAACCCCTTCCAATAGATGTGTTAAAAATCCATCGATCCATTCTGTAAAGGAATCATCACACATAAGTACATGCGAGTACGACACACAATCGAAAAACAACTCCTTGCTGCTTATAGAGTATATCCAATCCACACATTACCGCATCCACTTCCCCACTCAAAACATGGCAACCCGTGATAATGTTTACATTTAATATAGGCTTGGGGTTTTAATTTCTCACACCCAACTAGGCCGGCGAACAACCCACTATTTGCTGTGTTTGTAAAGGATTTCCATTTAAAAAGACCTTTAGCAACCGTTTATAATCCGGGTTATTATGCCAGAGTTGTTAAAGCTTGGGGAAAGGACCTTTTCATTAAAGAGAGGCAGTGATGATTAGTAAAACATGTATATGTATTCATAATCTTCGGGCTATTAAGTCCGGCTGAGGACGGGTCTCCTCTCAGAATTCCCACTCGGGCCTAGTGCGGATTGGGAACTTCACTGACAGTGTTTCCTTTCACCAATAACAAAAAAGTGAAACCGCTTTCAAAAAGAACATAAAATAATCCTTTAGCCATCAGTTTTATGGCCTAGCACACATATGAAGTCGGTGCGGTACGAGCGGAATATTCTTTGAATGAAGCACCGACTTCATATTTGTGGTAGGCCATAAAACTCATGGTTTCACTTTTTTGTCAAAAAAAAAATTATGTCACTATTATAAGTTTAAACTGTAATATATAAAGAATTATCCTCCCACTGCTAACCGTTAAGGAGTTGTACTTTCCATCATCAGATCATCAACATGAGATGGTGAAAACCAGACACAAATAATTGAATAGCTTTAGAAAATACCTACACATTTGAAACACGTAATGCGTGCCTATAAAATTTGAGGGTTGCCCTCTATTTCCCTGAAATCCCATGATCAGATCTTGACTTGGTAACAAAGACTACCTGGGAAGTACACTCTTTCGAACAAAGAAATATTACCGTAGAACCGATCGTAGCACCGATAATATAATAACCGATAGATCGTAGAACCTCCCCATTTTTTCGAAGTTGGTAAATAAAGTCTTGATAAATTAAAATGCAATATCGTACAAAAAATCCGAAAAAGCTGAGGTGCTAGCTGGGGCTTGAACCCACGACCCTCTGCTTGCGAGGCCGTAAGTCAAACCACTAGGCTATCACGGCACGGGCAGACACTACTCAGTTACATAGTCCCTTTAAACTTCGGATCGCAAAGCACCTACATTTGAGTCAAATCTCTGGGATTGCTATTGTACAGTGTACAATAGCTACCTACCCACAATATTATGTTATATGTTATGTACTAGTATGTTGGTCGGGTCTTATCCATCCTAAACGCATTACCAACCGACCCGCAATCCTTAATTTGCCAGATTATACCCGGTAGCGTCGGAAAAACTAATGCTTATTGATAATTATGCTGACAATGTTTCACATAATATCTATTTACATAATAAAAGCAATTTACAATTAAATTAAATCCAAGCTAAAACTTTAAACTAAATTAAATCTAAATAGGGCCCCCGTGGCATGGTGCCCAAAAGGCTGGCAGCGTTGCCTCGCTGAATAGCGATGCTGATTCTTTGAGAGAGAAAACTGTCAGCCCTTTGGTCACAAGTTGCATCGACTAAGCGCTTTTTATACTTATTTACGTCATTTTCTCAAATTTCAAACTGAAACGGAAGTATACAGAGACACACGTGTGTCTGTGTGTGTGTTTTATTATCACAATGCTTTTAACTTAATGCAAAAAAGAGGGATTACGTAGGAAGTACGTACTTTCAAAAGGCACATGAATCCCTCTTTTGTACTGTGTACTAGATTAGCACATTCTCCCTGGCCCACTTTTGCTCACCGTACTAGCCTAAACTGCCGACTGTCCAATTTACCGAGCAAAAAATAGGTCAACTTTCTCTGCTATCCGTACCACTCAAATAAAGAATACTACTATTTTTATTCGCAAGGATCCTTGATAGAGGCAATTGCGTCTTACATTGCTTTGCTGGCGGTACCTTGTCATGCGTAACGACAGCAATAGCAACAAAATGCTTTTTTTTTATGCTTTCATCATCATCATCATCACCAGCCTGCTGGGCACAGGCCTCCTCTCAGAATGAGAGGGCTTGCGTTCCCACGCGGGCCCAATGCAGATTGGGAACTTTACACACACCATTGACAATTGCTTCGCAGGAGTATGTAGGTTTCCTCACGATGTTTTCCTTCACCGAAAAGCTCGTGATGAATCGCAAAGGTAATTTGGCATTTAAATTCCGAAAAACTCAGAGGTAAGCACTACGAGCCGGGGCTGGAACCCACGACCCTCTGCTTGTGAGGCCAGAGGCCAATGACACCTCGTACGTTGAAATCTGTCAAACGGTTTAGGCTGTAGACCTTGCCAAAGAATTAGACATACATACCTACATACATACATACGCTCGAAAAACATAACCCTCCTTGGGCAGTCGGATAATAAAAAAAAATCTAGGTAATTTGGCACCAACATTTACCCAAAACCAACAAAGACGTAGCGAAACGAGTTATTTCAATAATGCCATCATAAAACATCCATACAAAAGCACACAGTACTAAGGAAGATAAAAATGCTTTCTTGCCTTTTTAAAGCACAAACGCTGTACTATTTATAGGACAAATTATTTCCATCCGCACAATTGCGCTTAATGAACGACTACCAAAAGTAGGTAATGCTTGACCGAACGGACATCACGTATTGCGAATAGTCCTTTCAGAAGGACTAAATTATTGCCCAAACGGCAATGGTACGAACCATAAAGCAGACAGACGGGAGGCGCTTCTAGCTTATATATGCACTACAATTTTTCTCCCACTCTTTGAGGCAGACGAGGAACACACACGTACAGCACACGTCTGCGCTCATGTCAAAATTTGTTACGTTCCTACAAACTCACACTAAAACAAAACTGTCACACAAATGCCAAAAACACGCACACAATCAACAGACCCTTATCATTTTGGTCAAACTTAATGATAGAGTTTTGGTAGAGGGGAAATCGCGCGTTAACATCTCCATGCCTTTCCTGTATTCGTAAGGTACGAACTGAGCACATAATATTACCTTCAAAATTGGGGCCTATGGAACTGAAGTCAAAAATTCGTGTGAGTTTATTATTTTTTAACTAACCCAAAAAGAGGGGTGTTATAAGTTTGACATGTGTATCTGTGTATCTGTCTGTGACATTTTAACTCCCAAACGGAAGGACCGATTTCGATAGCGGTATTTTTAATCGAAAGCTAGTTTAATCGAAATGGTTCTTATTGTTAGCTAAGTTTCATTAAAATCTGTTCACCCGTTTTGGAAATGTTGAACTTTTAAATGACAATGTCGGGGGTTCATCGTTTCTAAGTCGGTTAGGTTATAAGTTATAATGAAAATAACGAAAGTCTGGTCAAAACGCAACTCTGAAGCGAAGTTTCTTGGGTTCAAAGTTCCGCGTGCGGTTTAATAACTACCTTATGTTATCGACATGATAAGTTGAAATCTGATTGCACAACATTTTTGATATTTCTTTTTATAATTTTATTGTATGTTGTCTATGGTTTTTTGTATGACTGATGATTATAATTTTATTTCCAACGAAACCAGTGCCTTTTACTTAATTAATCCCAAATACTGATTGTCATTTTAAAACGGTTTGAGGTAAAAAAAGGTTTTTATGTCGGTCGGATTTACACCATCGTAAAAAGTGTAACGTCTGTAATTCCATCTTTAAGATACTTCTTCACGGAATCTATTCCGGAAAGAGTAATTAAAAAAAAATTACTTCAAAGAACCGGTCAAGAGCAAGCTGGACTCGCGCACTGAGGGTTCCGTGCCAACAAATTTCCGTGCCAAAAAATTTGATTTTAATTTTACCAAGTTACTTGCGGCGCATTCTTCTTGGCAATCATGGTCTTTCCGAAAGCGCTGGTAGACTCAAAAAAAAATTAAGTGTAAAAGAGCATTCAACTACCTATTTGCTAAATTTTTTTTGATTTTTTTGACTTTTGTACGCCAGGCCTGTGGCATTAGGTGGCGATCTTATGAATTTATTTTACTCCATCACCATGTTGTAAACCCACTTATGACAAATAAATATATTTCATTTCATTTCAAACATCAATAATATCAGTGCTACTTACCGTACCCACAGTTTTTTCAATGAACAATAGTCCGTCACATGGGCGTAAGATGAAAAATGTATTCACTGTTCATTACTTTTCTGCCACCCACCTGTTCAACGCTGACAAAATGCGGCCCTCACTCATTAGCTGTCATTAGACTGACATAACGTCAAACATCAAGGGATACTAATTCACCGTGGAGAATTTGGCGGGAAACCGATGAGAGTGGATCGTGTCGTTAATTGAATTTTAGTTTCTGTGCTTAATGTTGTTTGGTGGATAATAAAGATAGTGTGTTATACAACAAATTGACGTGAAAGTGCCCAGCAAATGAAGAATTCAAGTGAAAACGCGTATTCCCTCTGTTTGTGACCCCCAAATATCCGCCGGCTGCTGCTCGCCGTAGCTCGCCGTAAAGTACACTATCGCTTTACGGAAGGCAAGAGCAGTTGACAGGACGTGACTAGGACAGACTGACACAACTCTGACGATGACAGGACTTTAATATACAGAAATTTACAAAACACATTAGACGTGGCTGTATGGACTCAGTTCCTTTGCCTATCCCTTATGGGATGAATTAAATAAAAAAATAAAAAACTAATTCATCGTACGACCTAATCACTTAAGATAGCTTGTCCGGGCGCGGTGTAGTGGTTGCGTATCCGTCTATATTTTCGTATATCAATGCTTTTCTGTTATCAATAGTTTCTGGACTAGTAAAAAACGGTCAAGCCACTTTATTTTTGAACTAGCAGCCCGCCCCGGCTTCGCACGGGGTAGACAATTATTTATTTTTGAAAATTTGGATATAAAACACTTTTTTTCACAAACATGGCACACGGAAAGCGGTCAGTAGCGGCGAGTAATGCGATTCTCAGCCCTTCTTTTTGGCACTAGAGCTACATGCACTTATTCATTCTACTCGATACAGTTCTGTAAACAAAACTGACATAGTTTAGTTCGTCGCATCTTTTCTTCAAAGCGTCTAGTGTAAAAGTAAAAAACGTAGACAAAAGAAAGCCGACAAAAATAAAACTAAAAAAAGTATAAAACATATATTTTGTTAGTATGGATGTATGGATGGAAGTATGGATTGGCCCTTTCAGTTCAATACTCGTATACCCAGCAACATTTTTATCTAAGCGTGTCGTCGGTGTCGGGAGATCGCTAAAGTCAACCACAGCTATTCTTTCTATAAAACAACTAGCAGCCCGTCCCGGCTTCGCACGGGGTAGACAATTATAAAATGAAAAAAGTTGTTGTAGTGACATCACTACAATAGTTGGACATATGCTACAGCGGAGTTTTTTGTAGACATTATGATGTTCTTCAATATTGTTGTACATTATTTTGTTCTATCGCTAATAGTTTCGGCAGCGCATTCGACGAAAGACATTTTAAGACTCATTTTTCTACACCTTCGGTTACATTGTTCAAATTTTACCAAGGATCCCTAATTTTTTTCAAAATGAAATGTAGCCTATGTCAAATGTAGCATGTAGGAAGAATGTAGCATTCTATTGGAGAAAGAATTTTTTAAATCGGCCCAGTACTTTTTGAGCCTATTCATTACAAACATATAAACATACAAAAATAGGTACAAATCTTTCCTCTTTATAATATTAGTGTAGAAGTGTAGATAGTGTAGATGTAGATGTAGATAGGTACAAATCTTTCCTCTTTATAATATTAGTGTAGATAAGGAGTAGTGTGTGAAGTGTGGCTTGTAGGTTAGGGCGTGTGGAGTTAGCAGCTTGGCTCTACATGAGATCTGTTACCGTTTTGACAGTGCGAGCCATAATTATGGTCTTGTCTTGGCAACATTTTACATGAAAATGTTTTTTTAGTGGTAAAGATATTTCACCTTTGGATGACAATGTAAAAAATTAAGTAGGTATCCACCTACCCGTCAGTAAAAATTGAATGTTAATTTGTCTACTTGAGATTAGCATGTCTGAAAAGGTCAAGGGATTTACTGTTTTAGCTGAAAGTCTTAAAATTTAATTTCCTTCAGCACCCACCTGTAATTTCCGGAGGGGGGGAATGAACCGACACGTTTGCTTTTATTTCTGAACCGTATTAGATCCATAATTAACCTTTTAAATTATCTAAGGACGTCTCAAGTCCAGAGGGTCGACTTTTCGAAACCTGCGTCGCGTAAAATCGAATAGTAAACGTTGTCGAGTTTGTATGACGTTTGGAACAGTGCCCGCCCGTGAGCGTATTTGGAACAAAAATTTTGTATGAGGTTTCTCGATCTCGATACGATAACCGTAACGTTACGCAGCATTCGTAAAGTCGTGCTCGACCCTCAGTCCGAATTTACACCTTACGTGTGTGCATGTAGGTCACTATTACATTGTGCTTTGAAGTTCTCGCAGAGTCGGCAACGCGCCAGTAATGACTTAAGTGTTGCAAGCGTGAATAGGTGTAGAAATTGGTCTAACAGGAGAACTCCATGATTGTTGGTCGAAGAACGATTTCAAAGAAGAATCTTTAATTATTGTTATCGTTAATAGAATTGTCAGTTAAATATTAATGAGAAAAATAAAAGAGATAGCTTCAAAAGTTATTGATATTTTAGTGCAAAGTCATAAAAATAAGTTTTTTTTTTTTTTTTTTTTTTTTTTTTTTCACAAATTTCAAATTTGATGCGTAAATATACAGAAAAGCCAGAAAAATTAGTTCTCGAATTGGGGTTCGAACCCAAACCTTTACCATACCGTGGTAACGCGCTAATCCAATTACGCTATCCGAGCAATTGGAAGTTAGCACGAAAAACTCCTATATATTCACGCATCAGATCTTGTTACTTAGCGATATTGACTCGCTAACGCCATCTATGCAATAATCTCTGTACGAGACCAATACACCTTAGTATGAAACATCTACGTTCACCTACTAAGCGAGAGATGGCGCTAATCGTTGATTTTAAACTAACTTTTTGTATTATTTTTATTTTTACGGTCATCCCGTTTGAAATTAATTTTTCACAAATTTCAAATTTGATGCGTAAATATACAGAAAAGCCAGAAAAATTAGTTCTCGAATTGGGGTTCGAACCCAAACCTTTACCATACCGTAAAAATAAGGCTGCATTATTTTCGCGACGTAATTTTTAATCGTTAATTACATTAGGCGCTCAGAGCATCTAGTGTAACCAACGACGGAAAAAAACGTCTCGATCGCGTTCGCGTTTAAGTCTGAATTACTATGGGTAAATTATGGCAGTGCCACTAGTGGCACGTCGACAACAAACAATTCTCATACTATTTGACACTTCATCGAATTCGATGTCGTAATGACTTTTCGAAATCGAATTCGATTTTGACAGCCAACGTAATTTACAATCATAGTGAAATAAAACGGATCACTCACGTATTTAAGTCGAGTTCCGTCCGACATGTATAATTAATAATGTGATATAAAATATACTTATTATTTTTTTTTACAAAAAAAAAACAATATACAATGACAATGCAAAGAAAAATCCTTTAAGCAGCTGGACTTGAACCAGCAACCTCGGTAATCCGTACCACGCTCCACCAATTAAGCTATACTTAACGTTGGTGTACCTAACGAATTTTTCAATGCCTTGTGTCATATTTTTATTTGGAAGATCTCTCCTCAGCGCCATCTATGAGTAGCTTAATCAAGCGGCTCACCCACTACGAATATTGAATATTGTATATTGAATTTCATTCTATGAATGTTTCATAAAAATAAAAACAAAAATAATCAATAAAACGATTATTTTCATTAAAAAAAAAACAGTTTAAGAAACGTCAGCTCGGTATGTTTGTCTATGGTTTAAAAAAAACAATCAAATTCGTGACAGGTATGGGTATGATATATGCCTTCGGCTTCTGAACCTCGCTCATCTCATCGCTACATTCAAGGCGTGTCCCAAACAATCTTGAGTGTAATAATATTAATAATAATTGTTCAGCTAAATGACTCAGTTTCCTAAACTGCAAATTGGACGCTAAGAAGCCCGTTCGTTTTAATTACCTTTTGTTAGAAATATTTAATTATTGTAAGTCTTTATTAAACGTCAACCACGTTCTTTGTTAAACCTTGAAAGAAACAGCTTATTATACAGCTTATAATATTTTTTTGGTGGCCGAGTCTTTGTCGAGGCTGGTAGAGATCCCTTATAGGGATAAGTCCGCCTTTGTACTTGTATCTCATTGTTCGTAACTGGTTTTTATTTCTGTATTTTCTGTAAAATAAAGCGTTTACTTATATTTTTTTTTACTTTTGTTTATTATAAACTCGACGCTATGTTCCTGTATTTCTATCTAAATGCGTCTATCTATTATAGTTTCTGAATTTTCCATACTGACCCATTTGAATCAAACAACCGGTATCCAGAGGCCCGAGTACGAATATTAGAATCCTGCGTAACGTAAAGTTATCGTATAGAAACCGAGAAACTTTACTAAATCTTAGTTCCAAATACGCTCACGGGCGGGGCGCTCTTCCAAACGTCACACAAATTTCTCGATAACGTTGCTACTCGATTACGTTACGCACGGATCGAATATTCGTATTCGGGCCTCTGTGCATTAAGTGTAATCAAAAAGCACAAACTACGTCTCGATCGCGTTTGCGTTAAAGTGTCAAATACTATGGTTGTTGCCAATACGTGCCACTAGAGGCGCTGCCATAGTAATTTGAAAAGTTAACGCGAACTAATTGAAGACGTTTTCTTGTGTCATAAAATACACTAGAGGTTCTGACTGTCTATTAATCCCCGTACTAGCTTCCACTACCCTTCAAGTGATAATTACCACCACCAGCCTTTTTTATGTCACATTGATAGGAACAGACAGGCCTCCTCTCTCAATTAGAGGGTTTGGGCCCAGTGCGGTTACGTAAAGGGTTCTACACGATGGTCATGAAATAAATCCTGAAATATTTACAGTTTGAGAAAAAAAATCATCATCATCATCATCATGTCAGCCGAAAGACGTCCACTGCTGGACATAGGCTTCCCCCAAGGCTCTCCACTCAGACCGGCCTTGTGCTTTCCGCATCCACCGCGGTCCCGCAATCTTTACTAGTTCGTCGCTCCATCTTGTTGGAGGCCTACCGACAGCTCGTCTCCCGGTCCGCGGACGCCATCCGAAAACCTTCTGACCCCATCGGCCATCAGTTCTGCGAGCAATGTGCCCCGCCCACTTCCACTTAAGTTTCGCAATTCTTCGGACTATGTCCCGCAGAGAAACCCCGAGCATAGCCCTCTGAGTGACTTTGAGCTTCCTTATGAGGCCCACCGTTAGCGCCCACGTCTCAGATCCGTAAGTCATCACTGGCAACACTGGCACACACGAGAAAAAAATGCAATTGGACAAACGAAATAAAGGTGAAACGAACCGAAGGTGAAATGTTTTTTCGGAGTTGTGATAGGTCACTGGCTTGGGAACTACACACACGCGATTGAATTGCTTCACAGGTGTTTGCCAGATTCTTCTTGGTGTTTACCTTCACCGAAAAGCTCGTGATAATTTACAAATGTAATTCCGCACATTAATTAATTCCGAAAAACTCAAAGGCAAACCCACGACCCTCTGCTTGACAGGCCGCTAGGCTTTCAAATTCAAATTCAAAATAATTTATTGCTAATTATAGGTACATGTTCACAGCTCAGGTATGTATTTCTTTTGTGTAAATTGGGCTTACAAGTCACAATGGAATGGAATCTCACTAGCTTATATTCGTCTTGAGTAAGATGGCTGGCTTACAGACGCCTAACAGATTTAGCGCATGCAAGAGATATTTACAGAGTTAAAACTGAAAAGTCTTATTTCCACTTAAACGTTACCCTAAACTTAGTTCTAACGCTTCAGCACAGGATCCAAATTACAATCTTAATTTTCCCGGTGAATAAATTTTGAAAATACCTTATCCCCCTAAATATTTCAAAGAGAACTGAAACAATATCCCCTTTACGAGGGTAAATCCTTGAATCGGCAACAAAAGATATAAACCCATACTAATCGCGCACAAAGACCGTATCCTAATATATTATTCACCTGTCTCGCTAGGGCTTGTGAGATGATTGAAATTTTTCTATTAGAGCGAGATCTTGATGCGAAAAATCTCACAACACTAGCAACGTGGGATTTTTCGCGATAGCTAAAAATATGCGGTTATCAAGTAGTATGACAAAATTGTTTGTTGGTGACACGTGCCACTAGTGGAGCTGCTAATGTGCCGATAGTAATTCAGACGTAAACGCGAACGCGATCGAGACGTTCTTTTGGCCGTAGATTTATTATTTCTAGCATCAAGATAATTACTGTCCTAGCATCAAGATAACTACTGTCTTGATGAAAAAAGAGAAAAGAAAAACTGAGAAAAGTTTTAAAACCTCCGACATTTCTAAGTTTAATATCTCAACAACGGTTGAGACGATTTCAATGAAACTTAGCTTAGAACCGTTTCGAATAAACTAGCTTTCAATTAAAGAAACCACGTCGAAATCGGTCTAACCGTTTGGAAGGTTACCACAGACAGAATAGATACACCCACACACGTCAGGGGTTAAAAATATTTAAACTTCCAAAAAAGGAGACAGACTTCAAAAAAGGAGGAGGTTCTACGTTCCACTGTATGTATTTTTTTTTATTATGTGGTGTTCAATAAAGATTTCCGGTATTGTATTGTATTGTATTATATTATTACACCAAGAAAACTCCTCAGTCTTGTAACGTAGCACTTCTTTCAGCCGTCCTCCCACCTATGACTAGAAGACAGGCGCAAGTGTTGAAAAATTGGCGAAAGTGCCAAACTTTAGTCGTTAATGGGACATTGATGAATGGAGGCGATGACGAATACCCTCGAGGGGTACGTGGATGAGCAGATGTGTAGCGAGAAGTGGCTATTGGTTTCGTTAAATTAATAAAAATAACATGACAGGAAATAGTTATTTGTTATACAAGGGTGTAAAGTTGTCACACAGAGTCGACACTAGAGGCTCTAAATAGCATTATGGCTGTCCCGCTTGAGTGAATAAACTTCGCCCTTAAAAACATCGCCTTAACGTAGAGTTTGACGCCTAATATTTTAGAAAGATGCATCTAAAAAGCCAAATGAGATCCCGCCGCCGCCAATAGACCGCGCCGTTATTCACATCCAGGCATTGTAGGAATTAATCATAGTAACCATTGTCCGTTCAACGGCGGCCATTGTTGATGTTGTCGGAATTTGAACGATGGGTACATGTTAGATAACTTGGTTAAAGAAGTAAGATATAGTTACTATGTATGCACATATTTATCTTTATTCCAATAATATATCCAAAGCATCTAAAATACGTCCACACATTCACATATACACACACACTCACACATACACACTGCTAACGGACGCGCGCACACTCGCACATTATTCACAGCAATGGAGCCTATGCCTAATTTAAGTCAATGAGTAGGTTTTTAACATGAAAGTACGTGAGTGATCCGTTTTTATTTCACTATAATGAGTAGGTTAAATACCTCTTTATTCTTCTCTGTCCGACTTGTAGCAACTAACTGTGTATTTGACGACCGGATAGCCTAGTGGTTAGAGACCCTGACTATGAAGCTTGAGGTCCCGGGTTCGATCCCCGGTCGGGGCAGATGTTTGTATGATGAATACGAATGTTTGTTCTCGGGTCTTGGATGTTTAATATGTATATAAGTATGTATTTATCTATATAAGTATGTTTATCCGTTGTCTAGTACCCATAGTACAGGCTTTGCCTAGTTTGGGACTAGGTCAATTGGTGTCAATTGTCCCATGATATTTATTTATTTATTATTTATTTATTATTTATTTATTATTTCTTTATTATTCATATGGAAGGCTCCTGTAACACAGGGCATTCTAGCTCAGGACCCTTGGTTGTAACTTTTCTGTAATTTTTCGTTGAAATAAAACACTTTTTCATTTTCATTTTTCATATATAGATTTTCAGGGAGTAGCTTTGAAAGTTGTGACTTCGTAGACGAAACTGGCTCCGACGAAATTTCCTGACGCCCGAGTAGGAATATTCGAAACCTGCGTAACGTAATCGAGTAGTAAACGTTATCGAGAAATTTGTATGACGTTTGGAACAGCGCCCGCCCGCGTATTTGGAACTAAAATTTAGTATGAGGTTTCTCGATTTCGATACGATAACGTAACGTTACGCATGATTCGTTAACGTGCTCGGCCTACTGAGGGTCGAGTACAAAAATTCGAATCCTGCGTAACGTAAAGTTATCGTATCGACATCGAGAAACTTCAGACTAAATTTTAGTTTCAAATACGCAGTTCCAAACGTCATACAAATTTCTCGATAGCATTACTACTCGATTAAGTTACTCAGGATTCAAATGTCCCGTTCTCGGGCCTCTGCCTCTGACGACTGATACGTATTTGAGCGTTTCTCAAAAAGTTGTCCCGTCAGGAAATACGTGAAACCTACTGCATGCATACATCCGAAATTTCTTGACGTCACAAAACGTATGCTGCATACAGTAGGTGTCAAATATTTCCAGAGTTTTCAAGTATACTTTTTAATATGTACAATTCTGGCGCTTTTCACATCCGTATGGTTTCTACAACATCACTTTACGACACACGATGGCATATCTCCAAAATAATTAAATTGCGCAAAATTTAATTAATATCCACAATCGAAACCCCCGTGACACAAGCCAGCACGTCACAAGAATGTCACTGCTGACTACCGTGCAGTTTTGTTCATGTTTTTCATCGCCTACAGCGGAACCTATTTCGTGGAGCCATTTTTAGGGTTCCGTACCTCAAAGGGAAAAAACGGAACCCTTATAGGATAACTTTGTTGTCCGTCTGTCTGTCTGTCTGTCTGTCTGTCAAGGCCCTTTTTCTCTGGAACCTTGTGGCGGTAGCATGCTGAAATTAATATCGAATACTCAAGCCTGTGGGCGCTTGAAGCTGTGAAAAAAATCAACCTTCTAAGTCAACGCAATTGAATGATACAGTCATTAAAAAGGCTATTTCCATACAAATTGGCGAAATTCGAAAACCTAAAGATTGGCGAAATTCGAAAACCTAAAGGATACTGCCAGTTGTCCTAGAAACTTGAAATTAGGAATGAAGGTAGCTCTTATAGCACAACTAATCAGAAAATTCTCAAAATATTAAATTTTTATTTTTGTCTGTACATTTCGCAGACCAATATAAGTTGACCCCACACTGCGTACATTTTACTTAGGGGCAGGGCTCTGCTAACACTGGACTTTTTAAAACACTGGGGAAAAGCGTTAAAATCTTTCTACGGAACCCTCGTGCGCGAGTCCGACTCGCTCTTGGCCGGTTTTTTTACTTTACTTTACAATACATTCCACTGCTAACTATGTCTTCTCTCTTATCCCCAGGTGTCGGACGACATAGGCTACGTGGTATACTCGGCTCTGGGCAGCTTCTACATACCGTCCTGTATCATGGTGTTCGTCTACATCAGGATATACTACGCTGCCAAGGCGAGGGCGAGAAGGGGGATCAGGAAAAACCCTAGGCCTAGGCCGGTAAGTTTTAGATTCGATTAGATTCGGACAGTTTCGGTTAGATTCGGACAGTTTCGATTAGATTCGGACAGTTTCGGTTAGATTCGGTGACTTTAGATTAAATTAAATTTTGGGTTGGAATATTAGTACTTTCTTATTGGAAATTACGTTACATTTAAAATGTTAAAAATATAAGGAATTCAGAGAAAGACATAGTCGAGAAAAATAAAAATAAAACGTTAAAGCATGTGAAATGCATTTTATAAATGTCAATACAAACTAGTTTTAAAATGACAATTTACAAAAATAAGCTCACAGAATGTGAAAATGTCACAACAACAAAAGCTTGTTGGTACCTAAGACAACCGTTTCTAGGTTTCATTTTAAATTTAATTAGTTAGATCACCGCCTAACCAGACAGTACAGCAACGCTCATACATTTTAATAACTGTCAAAAATTTACACGAATCACACAAATTTCAGTACTTAATAAGTAAGTATAATGTTAATTCGCAGTGTCGTGTTATAGAGATATTTAGCCCAAAACACGCAATGCTTTGTATTGTTTATTAATCTGCAACCAGCTCTAATAATTATGACAAGTCTTTTAAAACAAATCACGAATGTTAGTCGTTATGACGTATTTCTACAGTTTTCAAGTGTACTTATGGATGTATCTGTGTATCTATCTGTGGCATCGTAGCTCCAAAACGAATGAATAGGTTTCGACGCAACCTTTAATCGAAAGCTAGTTAAATAGAGATGGTTCTTAGCTTGTTTCATTAAAATCGTTTCAGCCGTTTTTAAGGTATTGAACTTGGAAATGACAGTGTAGGGGGGTTTTCAACTTTTCTAGGTTGCTTAGTTTTTAAATTTCATCATCATTATCACCGGCCTTTTTACGTCCCACTACTGGGCATAGGCCTCCTCTCAGCGTGAGAGGGCTTGGGCTATAGTTCCCACGCAGGCCCAGTGTGGATTGGGAACTTCACACAGATGTTCACGATGTCTTCCTTCACCGAAAAGCTCATGATAAATTACAAATGTAATTCCGCACATAAATTCCGAAAAACTTTGAGGTGCGAGCCGGGGTTTGGACCCACGACCCTCTGCTTGAGAGGCCATAGGTCAAATCACTAGGCTATCACGGCTTTTTTCACAGGTTTTAAATTTAATACACCTTTTTCTATCTTCCAGAACGAGCAGCAGACGAGTTTCAGCAACCCACCCAAGGGCACGAGGCCAATGCCGGCAACGCCCTCCCTCCCCATGCCGCAGGGGGTTGATAGTAATTCTAATAATAGGTAACACTTGAGACCCTAAAGGCCTACACTATGCCTGACCCCTAGACCAGTAGGTCGAGCACGAATTTTCACAAAGAATCCAGTAGTAACGTTATCGTATCGCCATCGAGATTTTTTTGTGGCGTTTGGCGTCAGGGGGCTTCCCTGAGCGTTTTTATTCGATGGCGATATAAGTGATATTAATACAGCTGTAAACCAACGGCTTGTAAGCCGGTAGTAAACGAAACCAGCGGCTAAAAACGAATAACCAGCCGTTTAGATACCCGACTTGAGCATCGAAGAAACAAAACGATGTTTATTACATTTTTATTGTTAAACTCCTATTTTTGTTAAACAGTAGCACTTTTTATGTTCTGACATTTTTGTTTTTTAAAATAAACACCGAAGACACCGTTTATACTTATTAATTTATAATTCAGAGACATTGCACTGCTGTGGAATGTCTTTTGTATGAGAATTTTGAGTTTTTAACACTTTGTAATTCAAATGTCATTGTTTCTGTCTATTTATGTTAAATGTATCCTTTAGTAAATAAATCAGAAGAAAAACAACAACAAAAATGAAATCGTGTGAATGTATCAATGAAACGTAAGCAGCCGTTTCTAGCCGCTAGTTATCGCTAGAAAAGAAGCCGTTTCTAGCCGCTAGGCTAGAAATTTTAGTAACCGGATTCACATCTATAGATATGATACGATAACGTTACTACTCGGTTCTTGGTGAGAACTCGTGCTCGGCGCATAAAACTATAGACCTTCAGTTTACCCCTTACTAATGAGAAAAACACCGCTTCGATCAATTATAATTATTGGGTCACCTGAAATAAAGGATTTTTATTTATTTATTTATTTAATAATTACCTCTAGCACAGCCTCTAGGCAACGGGGTCACGAGTCAAATAAAATCATGTCCACTTTAAGTGAAGGGGAGGTACCCTAAAAAATTTTTTTTAGAGTCCTGAAGAAGACACATAAAATTATAAGCGAAACAGCTAAATAAAGCAAACTAAATTCTATCCACAGCTAATTAAGGTGGTGTTACGATTGACAACCTATTTTTTTATAGACAACCCTATTATTCATAAACCTATTTTAACCAAAACGCCGAAAGTTCGTTTGTCCTTCTTTGCCACATTGACATTTCCGTTAGTAAGAAGAGACAAACCTATTTTAACTAATGGAGGCTTGGGTGACGTTTATGAATAATGGCACAAGATTAACCGAATATAAATGAACCTATAACTTAAGAACTTTAATTGGCAACTTTAAAGACTAATATTTTCAACTTCCACTTTTGATTCTTTTAAGCTATATAATCCACTCTTCCCTCTGTTTTTATTTTAGCTACCATGCTTACTCCCTCTGGAAATATTCGTATAATCCTCTGCTTAACACATGCTTAACACCATAATGGTATGTATGTATGCACTTCAACACCACGACTTCTAGAAGAAAACATTATTTGTATAAATACAGGTGAATTTGAATTAGTTTAGCTACAGGACCCAATTTTTCTTACTACCTGGGCAAAGTTAAATCTAACTATTACTGAATTATTTCATTAATGATTAAGTATGTACACCAACTGTATGGTCACCCTATGTTTCATGAGGTGACACGCCAATCATGATACGACAATTAATACAAAATTACAATATGTAGGGTGACAATAATTTCTGTGGAAACTTAAATCTTAAATTAAAGGTTCATAAAAAACATGTTTGTTTTTTTCCTCGAATTGAAGTTTAATTGCCATCGATTACTAAGTAAGAAAAATTCGTTCTCTGTATAATGTTTATCTCTGTATACTATTATCATTGCTAATAATGTTTATGTGGTTGACGTCAAATCAGCAACTTTTTTTGCAATGTCAAAACAATTGGTTAGTATTAAAACTTGTACTCAACTTTGATCAGTGAGCAAACTGTCTCCTTTTTGTTAGTGTTTGTTAAATAACAAATCATCTGAATGGCAAAAATAAGTGAGGCGTAATTTTTTAACGAGTTTTCTGAACCTCGATTAAGTGAAAACAAATGTAAAAAGATTTTATTTTGATGTCAGTCGTAATCATAACATAAACCTAATTTAAGTTAATACCTTGCCAGATCAAAATTTACCTTATTTAAAGACCCGAAGTCGCTATTTTTAGCCAGATGGTTGAAAACTTTCGATTCTTGATCTATCTTTGAGTTGTAAATCTAAGTACTTGGGTTATTTGTATCAAAAGTAGGCCAAAAGTTTTAGCAGTTCTTCGAAAGTTCATAACATCACAACTCATGATCACAACAACAGAGCCCTTATTGTCAAACTCGCTCGACTTCGCTTTCGCCATATTTTTCTGCTAATCGATACAATATCGTGTGAGAAAGAGATGGTGAATGCCGAAACGAACGAACCTTAAACAATAAGGCCTCAGGTTTAAAAAATCCTCACATTTTGATCGCTCTCCAAGCTTGTTCAGATATTAAATTTACTGTTAAAGTTTTTGCCCACAATTTTGTGCAAACATCCTTTTATAAAACCCTAACTTACCCTACCTTACCTTACCTTTCGCAGGGTAAGTCAGATATCTACGATAGAAACGCAGCAAGTTCAAATACCCACCGTGACATGCGATCTCGCGAGTGACATCTCGACGAGCGAAGCGGGAGATACTATGCCTCCCCAGGAGGAGAGAAAAGACACTTTGAAGGTTTGTGGTTTACTAAGTAAAACTAGTGGCTAAGTAAACTTGAATCGACAAAAAAGATATACAAGTAATTATCGAACTTACTCAGAAAATTTCACGAGGGTGCGACTGGGGTAGATTTTTTGAAACTCACTTGGAGACTAAATTCATATCATTATTTGCCAAAAGCCCATTTGAATGACATACCCGCCTACTAACATGCAGCTAATTTGCCTTTCTGTCATAGACAAGCATGTCAACATAGTAGATTGAGGTTAGCTGTCATCAGCCAGTGGTCAAGAAGTCACTCTTGTGATTTCATTTACGAGTGCGTGGGGCCATTCGTGTTTGACAATTTTGACATCATAGGCATGAGAATTTTAGTCACCGATGAGATTCAAAAATATGAACTTTTTAAAAATCAGTGAATTCAGTCACCGGGTGAGATTCAAAAATCGACCTCCTATAGAGGAGAATAGCCTATACGAAAGAATTTTTGCCCAAGCTGAATCGAAGACGCTTCGCTTGCTCTTCACGCTTGCTCTATCAAAAATAACACGGCAATTTATTGACACTAATTGACCATAATAAATGAAAAATAAACGCTAAACTCAAGAACGGCTACAACTCGGCAATTTTTTTTTTATAATCGCTGAAGTCCAGAGGAAGGTTTTTGTGAAAGTTTTGAAAAATTGTTTTTTCTTTTTTCATACAAACTGTTCGAGCTATTAAATACACACTAAAAATATTAGATTTAAGTACAAACAGTTTCGTGTGTCAATTTAGTCAAACAGCTAAGTATCTTTTTGGTCTCATACTCGTATTAAATATAGCCGAAGTTCGATGGGTCAGCTATTACTAAATATAGCCGAAGTTCGATGGGTCAGCTATTACTAAATATAGCCGAAGTTCGATGGGTCAGCTATTACTAAATATAGCCGAAGTTCGATGGGTCAGCTATTACTAAATATAGCCGAAGTTCGATGGGTCAGCTATTACTAAATATAGCCGAAGTTCGATGGGTCAGCTATTACTAAATATAGCCGAAGTTCGATGGGTCAGCTATTACTAAATATAGCCGAAGTTCGATGGGTCAGCTATTACTAAATATAGCCGAAGTTCGATGGGTCAGCTATTACTAAATAAATTACAAAACTAATTTCGCAAAGCATTCCGAAAAACTCAAAATAATAGCGTTGTATGGAAAACCTGACTATGAAGATTGAAGTTCCGGGTTTGAACCCCGGTCGGTGCAGATATTTGCTTAACATGTACTTATATGCATATAATTATGTTTATCCGTTGTCTAGCACCTAAATACATACATGGGTACTTTGCTTAGTTTGGGACTAGTTCTATTTGCGTCAATTTTGTACCTTGTTTTCTTTTTTTTAATTATGATATTACCATACTACTCCAATGCTTAAAACTAGGTTGAATTCAACACAATTTATTTAATGCGACGTAAAATTCTGACCAAATTTCTCCAGCCATTTAGACTAAGCACTTTCATTATTCATCCAGAGAAAGGTCCCAAACAATTCTTTGAAATTGAAAATTAATAAATTCATTGTCCCAGAGCCACACTACCCTTACATCTCTCAGTCAGTTTCATCAACTTAGTTCGTAAAAAATATTGAGCCAAAAACGCGGTGTCGTTAGCAGCTGAAGACATGTTTCACAGCAAAACCAGCCCTTGATGTGATAGCACATTTATTAAAACATAACAAAACAAAATCGACAGATATTGTATATATTTCACCCATTATATCATCTGACGCCTAAAACCCTAAACAAGTAATTTTATCATGATATTTCAATTGCCTCTCGCTCCAGCGGATTCTTAACTAAGCACACTCTTAATTCATAATTTCCAGCCTATTTAGCCAGCCTATCAGAATGAGAGGACTTGGGCTATAATTTTATTGTCACAAGGACCCAGTGCGGCTTGGGAACTTTCCACACACACCTCTCAATAGCTTCGCAAGAGTGAGCACATTTTCCTTCACAGAAAAACTCAGAAGTGCCTGCGTAGTTCGAACCCACGCACGACCTTCTGCTTGAGAGGCCAAGTCAAACCACTAGGCTGCCACAGGTTTTTAATTAATCAACGCCTCTTTATTAACACTGTCTTTTGCTAAGCAGTCACCTAACTTGTTCCAGGTGGTAACATCAGCTCAGGTGACCCGCAATCCGCTCGCGGCCTGCCAGCTCCGAGCCGCCTCCCTCGCAGAGAACGGTGAGCCGCGGGAGCGCTGCCGAGCGCCCAGCGTTGCCATCGACACCGACATGGTCTCTGAATTCGACCCTTCCTCCTCAGATTCCGGCGTGGTTTCCCGCTGCGCCGTCGTCAAACCCCTCAAGCTCCGCATATGCCAACCCATCTTCGGCAAGAAAGCGGAGAGCTCGAGGAGGCACGAAAAAAAACAAGCGAAGAGCGAATGCGAGCCCGCAATCCCGAAACCTCACAAACCGCGCGACCCGGAAAGAGAAAAAAGAAGATTAGCTAGAAAGAAAGAGAAGAGAGCTACGTTGATATTAGGGTTAATCATGGGGAGTTTTATAGCGTGCTGGCTCCCTTTCTTCTTCTTGTATATCCTGAAAGCAGCTTGCAGGAACTGCGTTATACCAGGCAGCGCGTTCGCGATAGCCTTCTGGCTAGGCTACATGAACTCCGTCTTAAATCCTGTTATCTATACTATATTTAACAAGGATTTCAGAAGAGCGTTCAGAAGGATACTGTTTAAGTGATGTTTGGCTTACCTGTGCTGCTATAGATGCGTGGCAAATCGCATCATGTTGGCGCAACAGCGGGCAGCACCGGGACTTTACAATGTACGATAGATCAGCCAACGAACATTCTGGAAATAAATAAAACGGTCTCATGTGATATTGATGTGACAGTGAGTGATACTGTGGGTTTGTGATCTTTGGTTCAGAATCTAGCTTTCGCCCGTGGCCTTGCTCCCGCGAACTTCGCGAAATCCCTCCTCATCCCCTAGCTATCTCATAAGCATACATTAGGAGTTTCATCTAGCACATGTAGTGGTGTTACTCGGATTGTAGGTAACTTGGCGTTTTCAGTGAATCATTAATTAGTTAGCTATGGTTAGCGGTTGTCACAAAACTGACGGTCAGTGTCAGACACATACATTTTGTCACAAAACTGACCATTAAGACGTGATTTAAACATAACTTGAGTATAATCGTCCCATGATAACTCTGCATAAGATATTAATTGGCAACCCAGAAAAATCACGCTGTGGTACTTAATACTTTTTTCATGTCACTCAGACATTTCTTTAATTATAAATAATAATGATAGTAGTAATCAAACTACCGAACAACGGTAAAATAATTACCGACAGTGTCTTCTTCAACCTCGACATTGGCGGAATCATCGATAGTATTGATGGAGCTATACTTTAAAAAAAATGTAGTAATCGAAAATTGTTGTTGTTTTTTTCTAAATATGACTCTGTCCATTGGAGGACAATTTTTGATTGTGTTTAGTAGGTTTTGCCGTTGTACGGTAAAAATACTATAATTGGGAATATGAGAGGTATTTTAATGGTGGTTGAACGATGACCTGTTTAATCTAACTAAAAGTTCAAAGCGTGTTGTTTGACTATAAATCAGTGTTGCCATAAGCAAACTTTAGATTTCTACTGTTGTCAGTTCGTTGCAGAGTTATCGTGGGACGACTATAACGCTTGACAGCACAAGTAACATGAAAATGCCCAACTACTCGGTCTAGGAGTGATTGAATGAGTGTCAAAGTAATCGACAACTGCGAAGACTTGTAGGATATTTCTTTAAAAGTACCTATACGTCGTACGTTTGCCGTTTATGTCATAATAAAGCCCAAAACGAATGGAAACAAATCATATGATATTTAAGAAGAAAATTTTAAAGTAACCTAAAGCTAAGTAACCGGGAGAAATGGGTATAAAATAATACATTATTTCTATAAAAAGATTTACTGTTTCTTGCACACAAATTTTCCTATATTCGACGATGCCAGGGTAAATTAAATGAATATTTTCGTAAGCTGAAAACATAAAACGACTATCTTAACAGCAGGCCATTTGCATAGGTAACTATTTTGACACTGTCACCGGATTGAAATCATGAAATGTCAGTTTTTGTACAGTTGGCAGCAATAGTTCCTAAGCAACCGAAGCGCTCACAAAGATCTGCACAAGCTCGTATGTCTATAACAATAGAGCCGTGCTTAGCTGAGCAACCAAAGCGGTCACAATGATCTGCACAAGCTCTTATGTCTATAACAATAGAGCCGTGCTTAGCTGAGCAACCGAAGCGGTCACAATGATCTGCACAAGCTCTTATGTCTATAACAATAGAGCCGTGCTTAGCTGAGCAACCGAAGCGGTCACAATGATCTACACAAGCTCTTATGTCTATAACAATAGAGCCGTGCTTAGCTGAGCAACCGAAGCGGTCACAATGATCTGCACAAGCTCTTATGTCTATAACAATAGAGCCGTGCTTAGCTGAGCAACCGAAGCGGTCACAATGATCTGCACAAGCTCTTATGTCTATAACAATAGAGCCGTGCTTAGCTGAGCAACCGAAGCGGTCACAATGATCTGCACAAGCTCTTATGTCTATAACAATAGAGCCGTGCTTAGATCATTGTGAGCGCTTCGGTTTCTTAGCAACTATTGCTACTACTGTACGACTGTGACAGCTAGCTGTTTCCGATACCAATTGTCAGCCCATACAAAATGAACGCGATTGTGATTTCGAGCGAGTTACACAATAAGGCTGCGGGTTTTCCTTTCCAATCAAAGGTCACAAAACCATAGTGCTATGTCGAAAATAGACAATTGTATACAAAATAACATTATCATAATGTCTTAGGTCAGCTTATTATTAGGCTTACCATGGTAAGGTTACTTCATGTTAAAAAAGTTCAAATAAATGCAGCTATTGGAAACCTTTTAAGAACTTGATCATTGAAACATTAAACATGAAGTGACTCCAATACGTTTTATTTGCTTTAATGTAAGTAAAAATAAAATTTGGTAGTGTTTTTTTTTTAAGTAGTGGAAACCATAGGGGGCTATTCTGAAAATTTGTACTGGACGTGTTTCAACTAGATTTAAGGAAACTGACAAATGACAACAAATGTTTTGTAAAAAAAAACAGCAAGACTTTTTTTATTATTAAATAAGTTGAGTTGAACAACAATAAAGATAACTATCGCAACTTATTTTAAATGTATGCGCTTTTCAAACTCTGATCCAATCTTTTTTGATTTGCTGTAATCTATTTGAATGAAAATCAAGTAAGTATCAAGAAAAATAAGAGTACTTAGGTATGATTAACAGCGCTTGTTTTTTGTAAAATTTAACTAAAAATTGGTAACCGAACTACGTAACGCACTTGACTTATTAAAGATAGGTAGCAAAATTTTTAACGATGCAAAAATACGCTTAAGTTGAAACACGTTTTGTACAAAGTCTTAGAATAGTACCAATAGAGTTTGTATAGACGAACTATAATACTGCAAACACTAAAGGATTTGATTATACTCGTAACCTAAATATTCCTTACATACTGTAAAATATAATAAAGGAATTAAAATAGCTTTAAAGTTCATAAAATATATATTTTAAAGGTAAACTTAGCTTGCATTCTTAAAGTTACTCAGCGTAAGGGAATCCTTTACTTATTATTTTTTTTAACTTTTACCTAATTATTTTCTTAAGTACAGTAGTCATCATTTTGATCCAACATTTGGTTTGATAATGTGTATCGGAAAAGCCAAGGTATGTAAAAATATCAAACAACAATAACCTATCGATTTTGACAACGTCATTTTCAAATATGTTTTTTTTTGAGCACCTAGGCCACTCTCATGAATTGATGTAGACTGTACCTAATATAAACATGTTTTAGATTTTTTTTTACACTATTTTATCAATTATTTACTAATGAATCCGAGTTATGAAAAATATTTATAACCTAGTTTTTTCCTTATAAATTATATAGTTTAAGACCAAAGGTGATCCCTTGCGGTACACATGCGCTTAAAACATGTACAAAATAGTGGTATTTCGAGTTCTTGTTTGCTATAAAAGTCCTAAGATTCATTACATTCAACGTACATACTATTACATATATACATTAGATAATTATTAATTCACATGGGATTGATTCACACAAACACACTCACACGCCTAATTCAAATCTACTAAATCAAAAACATAAAATACATTACCTACTTACTTTTTATTTAAATCTTTCCAAATCATTATGATTTCTTGGTTCTCAGCCAGCGTAGTTGTTCTATTTTAAAAGTAAATAATAAAAAAACACAAAACACGTTACCTGAACGTACGTTGTTACTTTAGGTCTGGGACCTGAAATAAAACATTTTTCTTTCTTTATTTGTTAAAAAGTCATCACATTTTTTATGCCATATTGTTTGTATGTTGTGATATAGATAAAAAAATTACTATGTATTGAATAACTTTCACTAAATACTAAAAGGTTGAGAACCACTTCCAAAACATACATTTTTTATTTCACTTTTAAGTGCTTATTTTTTATTCATAATTATTATCGAAAGTACAGAATTTTGCTACGAAAAAATTGCAATGAAGCTCAAAGTTTCTGTTGGGCCTCCTAAAAAAGTTAAAAGCTATTGTCTTAGTAAACTTTTGTATATTAATAAAATTTGTTTTTTTTTGGTCACGTAAATAAACCAGCATTTTAACTAACTAATTAATTCATTACATTACACACTTAAAACTGAACACTAAATAAAACATTGTAAAGAAATGGTGTTAAAGTGGCATTGGGTGGCTTGTGGACATATACTGAAATGCAGTGACATTCTGTTTTTTGAAAAAAAAAAAACATATACCTCACTTTTCATTTTTCTAATACGTAACATAGTGATGTAACGGTATGTACCAGTTATTAAAATTTTAAATTTATGGTCACAGTTTATCGAATGCCACAGTAGAGTAATTCTATTTAAAACTAAAAAATGACTATGCCTCTGTGCCTATCAATCAAGCACTAAAACAACAATAAAATGCACTTTGTATTATGAAAAACATGATATTAATATTAAAGTATGTGTTTATTTTATTTAAGTTAAGTAGAATATTTGCTGTACCTTTTTTCGGTAGCGCTGGTCGCAATTTCAAATAAATAACTGTATTATGTTCTTGTAAATATAAAGTAAGTTTTAAGTGTAAAGTAGCTATTAATAAATTAACCAAAAAAGAACACCAAATACTTCCTGTACATTCTCTAATCTTATGAAAAAAACATTAGTATTTGTATACTTAGTCTAACAAGTACGTTTCGTGAATTGCCATATAAGATAAATCGTATATAGATTTTTTTAAACGCTTCCCTTGTACAAAGCTAACTGGATATTCATTAATGAAGAAACTAAACTTATGATTAGTGTTAAAGTTTCTTTTAACAAAGTACATTTTATCTATTACTTATAAAAATATCAACTATATCTTTGACTGAGCATAGTTTATTCCCCTTGTATCTACCCTGCAAATAAAACAAAATAACTGTAAATTATTAAAGAATGTAAATTATTACGATTACCGTATATGTTTGTTTGTAAATTATAAAAGAACAACAACGAGAATTTAATTCTAAATTGATGTAAACTTTCTTCGGCTAGAAAACGTAAAGTACTTATAATGTAAAAATATAACTGTATAAACTAATACTTAATTACATAATAATTCGAAATAATAACACTGCAACACCATTGCCGTATTAGTTGTAATTAGATTTTTAGAATAATCGAATATTACTCGTATGTACTGAAATCGTGAGCAATAGACATTGATCATAAATTTCTTTTTTAAATATCTCTTTTATAAAATTTCATATAGTCTTCCAATGTGTGTGTGATTCTACATAAATCAAGATATATTAGTGGAAATCAAATGTTTTTATTTTCCATTGTAAATTAACACCAGTATTTTGTGTAGGACATTGTTTGCACGGATAGATATTTATTTATGACATGAAGTTTCGCCATTACAGTATGGGATATAGAAGTATAAGACATTTATTGTTTGTTTTATGATATTATGCGGAATAATAATTGTTTTAATTAAATAAAAAAGAAGGAACTTCGCAATTTAGCACCGAGCCCTTGCTAGTTGCGGGGAGTCCATCTTAAAAAAAACATGTAGTCGAAAATGTTCGATTTCATGTTTTTTTGCCAAAAATGTTCAATCACAGTTTGCCATCGCAAATGTCGTTCGAACAGAGTTCATTCAGTATTCAATGCAATAATTTTAATTATACACTATCGGTTATATTTTAACTAGGTATTATGAAAATAACATTGTAATGTTAAGTTTCTATTTGTACAAAAATATTAAAATTTATTTAGACTTACTAGGGTTTCTGAGCGAACGACTTAACGTCGGTACTCTATAATGTATTTAAAAAACTAGCAAATTGTTCATGAAAAATTGTTCTAAATTTAATATAATATTTAAACTACGTATAGTTATACAGTACCTATCTAGAATTTGTTAAAAACTATTTTGATTTATCAGAAAACGTTACGTTTTTACTGTTCATTGTCATGTACTGCGGTAATCGTCTAAGGATATACGATACTACTGAATCTTATCGACTCGAATGTAAATGAAAAAATATACGAAGTACCAAATATACAAATTTTAATCTTTGATGCCTTGTTTCATTTTGAGTGTATGTACCACAAAAAATAACCTACAAACTGAAGGAATCCACCAACGAATATTAGACAAAATCTTGATAGTAATTATATTAGAAGCATCGCTGTCCTGTAGGAATAATGCAATTTTTAGGGATAAAAATATAAGTCAAAATTCATCCCTATATCAAAATTCATCAAAATTGGCTCAGCGGCTAAGGCACGAAAACGCAACAGAGGGTCGAGTAGGTACGAATATTCGAATCCTGTGTAACGTAATCGAGAAATTTGTATGACGTTTGGAACAGCGCCCGCCCGTGTGCGTATTTGGAAGTAAAATTTAGTATGAGGTTTCTCGATTTCGATACGATAACGTGACGTTAAGCAGGATTCGAAAACTAGTGCTCGGCCTACACAGAGTGAGTTACTTTCGCATTTATAATAATTACTTTGGATAATGGAAAATGAGAAATTATATCGGATGGTACAGTCGAGTTCTCCAATATCTGTTCAGCCAACGGTTCATAAATATCTAAACACGGACCTTATGTAACTGGCAATAAGGTCTGTATATAGATACTTTTGAACTGTTGACTGTAGAACTGGAGAACTCGACTGTACTATTAGTAGCTATACTTGTACCCAAAAAGGTTATTATTGCAAGTAATCATCATCAGCCTATTAACGTCCCACTGCTGGGCACAGGCCTCCTCTCAGAATGAGAGGGCTTGGGCTATAGTTCCCACGCGGGCCCAGTGCGGATTCGGAACTTCACACACACCATTGAATTGCTTCGCAGGAGTGTTCAGGTTTCCTCGCGATGTTTTCCTTCACCGAAAAGCTCATGATAAATTACATATGTAATTTCGCACATAAATTCCGAAAAACTCAGAGATGCCAGCCGGGGTTTGAACCCACGACCCCCTGCTTGAGAGGCGATAGGTCAAACCACTAGGCTATCACGGCTTACACGGCTTTGCAAGTACTACAAGGTTAAAAGTACGACTTTCTAACAACAACGCACGGAACTATTTTACAGTAATTAATCACTTTGAACTTATAATTTTCAGTTCACAACTCTGTCTGTATGTAATTTATCAACATACTAACCGACAAACAAACTTGCTCTGAATAAGCACACATCTCTAGCTGCAATATATCGAACAATCATAGGCAAGTTTATTGTAGACTTGTAGATAAATTACTACACATAGCTGACAAGAACGGCTAACTTTTTAGGGTTCCGTGCCTCAAAAGGAAAAAACGGAACCCTTATAGGATCACTTTGTTGTCCGTCTGTCTGTCAAGACCCTTTTTCTCTGGAACGCGTGGAGGTAGCATGCTGAAATTAATAAACCCAAGCCTGCAGTCCCTTGAAGCTGTGAAAAAATCAAACTTCTAAGTCAACGCAATCAAAAGATACAGTCATTAAAATTAATAATTTATTTAAAACAAATGTACAATTGACTAACACTACTTACAAAATAAATTAAAATATCAAAACTAAAACGAACTTTATTTTTTTTAATTAAATACCTACCAAACCTGTCATTAAAAATGTTGTTTCCGTACAAATTGCCGTACCCGGAAAACCTAAAGGGTACTTCAAGTTGTCTTAGAAACTTGAAATTTGGTATGATGTATTGTATGATAGCTGTCATCGAAAAATACAGTGTTGTAATGGGACACATTGTTCGTGAATTTTGTACTAGACCCAAAGTCCGTGATGTTAGTAAGTCAATGTGCTTTATAAATACTATTACAAATGCATTAAGGCTTATCTCACACACATATTTATGTACCTTATTAACCTTTTCAACGCCAAGGACGCTTATAGGCGTCCGGCTGCACAGTGCAAATGCGACCTACGAACGTATGCTTAAAGTTTAAGTCCGCTTTGACGTTATGCCAACTTGGCGTGCGGATGACAACTTTTGTATGCGTCTTTGGTGTTGAAAGGGTTAATAACTTATAACACTGGTAGCTCTGGAACACACCGATTGCTATACATCCTTCCTACCCATGTGACCCTACTCGCAAGTTCGCGGTAGCCACTAGGGACGCCTCGCTTAACTTACACCTAACCTAATTGAAAATGCTATTCCGAATTTATGTTCACCCCTAATAAAGTTCGGCGACTTGGGACGGCTGTATGTAGAGTGTACTTATACTTATGAATGTTGTGTTTTAATTTGGTATTTCAACTTTTAATTGACCGAGTGAACGAAGTAAGCGAAACGTCTCCGTGTCAGCTTGGAGAAAATTAGGCCGACGTCTGTCTGGATTTTTGTCCGACTCTCAGATTAATGAGCTCAATAGATGACAGGTAAACTTATGGCCTTATAGTAGTTATACCCTTCGCTCGTGTAACTAATGCCCTTTGTTAAAAAGAGACAACTGTATGCTCCGATTTCAAGAGTCGTACCGTTTTTTTGATCTGTAGTGTGCGTCAGTATTGGAATGTGTGAGGGAGCATGGAGGGAGCGCCTTTGATGACAACTATAACCCGATCTCATTCAGTGACACTTTATTTGAATGACTACCTAGAGACGACCGATGCTTCTATTTTTTATCGGGTAAATTGGTTACAGAATTGACCAATGGGCATCTGGCTACAGACTGTGTTGTACACAAATAAAAATCGGCACGCTTGACAGCTGCTTACATGGGGTCTGTGATGTCTGTGGTCCGACTGTTCTCCTCTACAGGCCATAAACTACGAAGTGCAAAATTCGAGCTCCGCGTCGTGCCGCCCCGCTCACGCTAATATTATTTAATACGAGAGTGAGCGGGACAATACGACACGAACTTCGATTTTCGTAGTAGTCCCCCAGGTCGCATTTCTCAACCGATTCTCGTGGAATTTTGTGGCAGGGGATCGGTTTTTGAATCTCTCTTGGTGACTAAACTCTCATCTGTGACGTTGATATCACTATTTGCCTAAAGCCTTATTTTTGAAAGTCATACCCGTCTACTAACATGCAAAGGGTCGAGCACGACTTTACGAATGCTGCGTCACGTAAAATCGAATAGTAAACGTTGTCGAGTTTGTATGACGTTTGGAACAGCGCCCGCCCGTGAGCGTATTTGGAACTAAAATTTAGTATGAGGTTCCTCGATCTCGATACGATAACCGTAACGTTACGCAGCTTTCGTAAAGTCGTGCTCGACCCTCTGCTAATTTGCGTTTCTGTCATAGACAAGCACGTCAACATAGTAGATTGAGGTTAGCTGTCACTGCCAGTGGTCAAGAAGTCACTCAGTGATCTCGTTTACGAGTGGGTGGGGCATTCGGATTTGACATCATAGGCATGAGAATTTTAGTCACCGGTGAGATTCAAAAACCGACCCCCAATTTCGCTAATTACTCATAATACTTATCGCTTTTTTTCGTCGATTCGTAATTTAGATATTTTTTACAGAAAAATTGTAGTTCTGTGGTACTCACGTATGCATACTATGTCAAGTTTGGACTAATTTGTAGTAGTCCTTCCTTGTCTTCGTTTCGATGCCACCGAGGCGTGCACTCCTCCTGATTGAAAAAAAACTGCGTGCAAATTTGTTTATTCGTTTAGGATTACGAGACTCTACAATGTCACGCGGATGCTTAGGTATACACAAATATTCTACTCAGGTCAAACTTATAACTTTCAACTAGGGACTCTTTTGGGGTTCCTGGTTCTCATGGGTGGCTGTAATCGCTTACCATCACCTGGCCGGATGCTCGTTTGCCTCCCTCTACCAATAAAAAAATAACACCCGTCTTTTTCATCGGGGGCTTATGATATACTTAGTCTTTCATACTCTTTATTAGGTAACCACCGCAAAATCGTAATTAAGTATGAAAAGTTGTTAATTTGATTGCTGTTTCCTCGCGTAATGAAGACTAATTATAATACATTAGGGGAATGACCGGTATTCACGTGACCCTTACGTAGTAGAGAAAATTACAGTCCTTGGTTATTGTAGAGCTGGTGAATAATAAATGATCAGAGGCCCGAGTACGAATATTCGAAATCTGCGTCACGTAAAATCGAATAAACGTTATCGAGTTTGTATGACGTTTGGAACAGCGCCCGCCCGTGAGCGTATTTGGAACTAAAATTTAGGATGAGGTTTCTCGATCCCGATGCGATAACCGTAACGTTACGCAGGATTCGAAAACACGTGCTCGACCCTCTGCAAGTTTTAGACCACCGGATAGCCTAGTGGTTAGAGACCCTGACTATGAAGCTTGAGGTCCCGGGTTCGATCGCCGGGATCGACACATAATGATGAATACGAAAGTTTGTTCTCGGGTCTTGGATACAAGTATGTTATGACCCCATGGACCCAAGGTTTCAAACCCGACAGCAACAAAATTGTAATTCGGATCAAGAGTCTGGTATTTGTTAGCAGTATTAAATGTAAAAAAAAAAACTTTTTCGTTTTTCCTCCGACTCTGGATTGGGCTGATCATGGTTTCCGCATGTAAGACGAGTTATGGGCCAAGGTAGCCTCCGAGTGGAGTCCCACGAACTCGAAGAGGCGACCTGGCAGACCTAGACGGCGATGGCAGGATGAACTGGACTCCTTCTTGAAGGACTAACCTCTAATTGCTAAAGACTGGAAGCAGTGGAAGTATTGGGGGGAGGCCTTTGCTTAGCAGTGGGACAGATCAGACATTTTTTTATACGACGAGGAAGGCAAAAGAGCAAGTTGGTCACCTGATGGTAAAGTGATCACCACTGCCCATAGACACCAGCAACCCCGGAAGGTTTGCTGTACGTTGCCAACCTAGAGCTAAGATGAAATGCCTCTAGTGCCCGTAATTACACCGGCTGTCTTACTCTCCACACCGAAACACAATAGTGCAAGCACTGCTGCTTAGCGGCAGGATTAGCGATTATCTAAAACGGTTTCAAATTTCAAGGCGACAACATTAGTAGTTCCTGAGATAATCAGCTGGACAGATAGACAGACCGACCGAGTCACACCATACAGGGTCCTTTTTAAAACCTGACCTTCTGTATACTTCTCCACTTTTTAATCTTAAATCCTTCCTACACTGGGCCACATCGCTTGGTACACTCTCTCATACAATTACTTAGGAACAAAACCCTCATTTTACTCCAGCCTTGTATACTCTGACTAGGGTCCAACCGTACTCTTCTAATGAGTTGGTTGGCACTTAGGTGCTTTATCACTCCGGCGACAAAAAGACAACGTCTCATTATTATATATGGCTTTGCTAAACTAATTGTCATAGTTAGCGCCATCTTGGTTTTCTGGACATTTCTGTAACACTAGCATTTTCCAACCCCAAAAAAAATACAGCAATAATTCCGCGCGAATTAGCGAGATCGCGGGACCGCGGTGGATGCGGAAAACACAAGACCGGTCTGAGTGGAGAGCTTTGGGGGAGGCCTGTCTCCAGCAGTGGACGTCATTCGGCTGACATGATGATGATGATGAATTAGCGAGAGATGGTAACTAAGTAGTAAGTAGCAATCGCGACAGTTTCTACCACCCACCCCCTATCAGACGAGTCACTGCCATGTCCGTGTAAATCTCCCGTCGGTGACCTTGAGCTTCGCGGCGCGAGTGAACGACGCGACGAATTGATCTAGCTAGCACACGCTTTTTTTGTCGCTTGTCGCTCAGTGCGTCCTTCGCTGATTCCATCACTATGAAAGGGATGCACTGCTCGACAAGTGTCAAAATGGCGCGCGTGCTACATTGTACTGAGGCCCTGCGTCTCGGCGGACCGCGGTCCGCCTTTCCCCACCCCGCGCGCCCCGCCCTCGCCCCCGCTCGCGTCCAAACGCACACAGCCGCGAGGTTGTTTACTGCACACCACCACAAAGATCGCTAAGTCGCATTCTTCATAGGAATGTCTTGTCATCTTCTCAGAAACTATAAGACCTTATTACAACAACAACAACAACAACAACAACAACAGTACAATAACTCTTTATTGAACACCACATAACAGGCAAAACAAGAAATAAGGCACAAAGTAAATACGAGGTAACAATGGGCGGCCTTATCGCTACAGAGCGATCTCTACCAGGCAACCATAATGGAATAAAGTAACAATTATGCTAATGAGTCTCCACTATAGTGAAATAAACTGTTTCACGTCATGCTATAGCACTCATTAAAGAGAAAGGTTTATCTTGTAAATTAAGCAGAGAATAATCCCGAAGATCAAATGGGCTGTAAAATCTGGCAATTAGTCAAGGCTTTTTGATACTTTAAGCTTAGGATGCTCTAGTTGTGAGGAACTTCCTGATGTCCTTGAACTGGCGAAAGTTTATCAAATCCACTTAGCTGGTAATGCTAGGCTGCTGAAGAAGGATTGTTAAAAAAAACTGGCCAAGTGCGAGTCGGGCTCGCGCACAGAGGATTCCGTACAAAGATTTTTCCCGCTTTCTCCCAGTGTTTATGTTGTCCAGTGTTAGCAGAGCCCTGCTCCTAAGCAGAATGTACGCAGTGTGGAGTTATTATATTGTCACAGGCAGACAGACAGACAGACGGACGGACGGACGGACATACGGACGGACGGACGGAACGGACGTACAGCGGAGTCTAAATAATAGGATCCCGTTTTTCACCCTTTGGGTACGGTACACTAAAAATGCAACCCAAGTCTCTACAGACAAAAAAGAAACTCAAAGAATGCCAGGACCAAATAAAAAACAGCTGGTCCACTATTCTCAGTCCAACAGAACCGCGGCCATTTGGCGAACTAATGTAAGATAAACCGGGGAAACTCGGCCGTTTGTTCGGTTTAATTCCCTAAAGAGCGCTGTAGGGATGCGCGAGATTCGATAGTTTCGTCGATAGAAGAGTGTGAGACGAATGAGGGCATGGCGTATGAATTCGCCGCTAGGGGCGCTAATGTAGAGTGAGGCCTAAGGAAATGTCAAATAGACATAATGAAAACGGGATATCGACCGCGATTGCCTTATAGGTAGTTTTAAAACTGTTAAATGTCAAATTGTACTAAAAGTTGTACTTGTATATAGATTAAGTGAAAAAAAAATCCACAGGCCCGGCAAAAACCAATCTTATGTCAATGTCATAAACACTTTGACATGTAAATATATTTATCAGTTGAAGTTTAAAGTGCGAGAACAGAGAGTAAAAAACGGATGAAAAAAAGGAACTAATATTTGTCTTGCAAAATCGTTGCCATATTCAAGCACTTCACGTCAGTAATCTGATAGATATGAAGAAAGTGGCGCCCTCATGTAATTTCTACTCTAACTTAATTGTCACACTGTACTTGAGGGGTTTTTTCATCGTTCTTACCAAGGGTCATGGAAAGTAAACGGATTGACAAAGCTCAGACTTTGAATCGTTCTTATTTACATTCAGCGCCATCTACCTTGCTTGAGTGACACATTAGAACCGCTGTTTTGTTATTATTTGACCCGCTGGCTACGACCTTGGCGCCATCTAGAAATTGCCTGAATTTTAAGATAACTGCGGGGAACGATTCGAAGTATGGGCTTTGACACTCCGTATACTATCCTCCTTGGTTCTTACTAATTGTTGGCAATATTTTGTTTCTTTCTCTTATAAATTGTTAGTGTTAGTGAGAAAAGCTTTCCCTTGTCAAAATGTTTATGACATTGCCTGAGATACAGGGTTTATTAGTAACCTTAGTTCAGGCACACGTGTTACGTAGATTTTAGAAAAAATGTATTTTTCCCATATTGTACTGAAAATTTTTTGAATAAATTATTATTATGAGATTCATTTTTGCCTGGAACGAGGGAAAGGTTTTTATACTATGTCTGTAACAATTAGTTGACTAACAACGACATGTTAAAGTGACTGACCTTATCAATCTTAGATTACCTTTATTTTTTTATTACATGATAATGACTTGAACGAAAGAAACAGTGAAAACGGTTCGTTACCTTACAGAGTTATACATTATACATACTTAGAATTCCAGTCATTTTCAATATTCTGGAGAAGTAAGTTAAGTTTAGGCTTCCAAACTGTTCCGACGAAAGTTTTTTTTTAATATCCACCTACTTCAAAGTAGATAGGTAGGTACACTGACATTTCTTTTAAAAACCATCGACAACTTACCCCATCACTACGCATTTCTTTGCTCTAACCACGTTAAAGATGCTATTTAATTTGTGAAATCTTGTTTTTCAGACTTTACTTTTTACAATCCTTTGTGTCTAACGAATGCTACTAAGATTGCTTGAGCGCTTTTTATAGCGAGTCTGATTACAACGCAAAGTGCTCAATCACAGAACTATGTAAGGATAGAAGGAAAGAGTTCATTGAATTGTATGGGAACCGAGCGTGTAACATTCCGCTTGAGTATTTTGACGTCACGAGTGTCAGTGTATTAAAACGGATCACTCACGTATATAAATCGAGCTTAGCCCGGCATGTTTCGTACTAATTCGTAGTCCTTCCTGTGGGAGCGCACGACCCAGCGGCAGCGAGACGCGCACTGCGCGCCGCGGATCTGCGCGCTGCTGTCAGCAGCACACAACTAGCCTCGTTTTCATCGTCATTTTTAGTGGCGCGTAGTGTGCGTCTCGCTGCCGCTGGATCGTGCGCTCCCAGAGGAAGGACTACGAATTAGTCCGAAACATGTCGGGCTAAACTAGACTTATTTAATACGTGAGCGATCCGTTTTATTTCACTACGGGTCAGCATCATAAGTAATCACCATTTAACTGCCCATAGACACCCGCAACCCCGGGGGGTTTCCGGATACGTTGCCAACCTAGAGAGCTAAGATAAAATGCCTCTTGTGCCCGTAATTACACTGGCTGTCCACTCTCCACACCGGAACACAACAATCCAGGCACTGCTGCTTAGCGGCAGGATTAGCCAGTAACTTCAGCTACCTACTTTTGCTAACTGCACCTGGGTCAATCAACTTTTCATTGCCACTCGTTGCCATGGAGATGTCCCCTGGTAACTCGTCTAAAAAAAGATTTTCTAAGGCACCACTCCATCAAACGTTCGGATTTTCAACAGTTATATACCAAACTAGCTTATGCCCCGCGGCCCCCGTGAAATATTTCAAAATTTCTCTATCCCGTGGAAATTTCGAAAAATCCCTTCTTAGTGCACCTCTAGGATACTCAAGGTACATGTGTGCCAAATTTCAAGTCTCTAGGTACAGTGGTTTAGGCTGTGCGTTGTCTATCAGTCAGTCAGTCAGTCACGGTACTATTTTATAGGTATAGATCAATGCTTCATCTCCTAAACATGCAAATACTGACTTTCGGGGGAGTGGTGCCTTAGAAAATGTTATTTTAGACGAGTTACCAGGGGACATCTCCATGGCAACGAGTACCAATGAAAAGTTGAGTGACCCACTTACCTACAACATTTTTACCTCAACTCTGCCTGAACTTGAACACTCAGCCTCAGATCGAGGTAATTTAAGTTGTACTAAACTACAACAAACTAAACGCAACTTTACCTCCCTAGTGAATTAAAATACAAGTTTGCCACATCCGACCCTAAGTCAGGTAATTTGATTACCATCATACATTTATTGAATTCTTAAGCAGTTGAAGGGTACGGGGCAGGGAAAAAAAGAGTTATGTTGTGACTATTAGTGATAGATTAGCCGAAACAAACATTACATTAACGACTAAAAAATTTCTACGAAAAAATAATGATAAATAAATAAAATAAAATGCGTTTATTTCGGACAACAGAAACTAAAGCACTAAGCAGCAGAAATATGAAGTCGGTGCTTCATTCAAAGAATATTCCGCTCGCACCGCACCGGCTTCATATTTCTGCTGCTTAGTGCTAGGCCATAAAACTTTAGGCTTTAGTTTCTGTTGTCCTAAATAAACGCATTTTATTTTATTTATTTATCATTATTTTAAAGGATTATTTTACGTTTTTTTTTCTAAGGTTTTTTTTTGAAGGCGATTTTACTTTTTTGTTAAAAGATTTTTATTTCACAATTTTACGTTGATTTAACATTTTCAGAATTATCCTCCAACTCCTTACCGTTAAGGAGTTGTACCTTCCATCATCAGCTCATCAACATAAGATGATGACTACCAGACGTAAATACTTGAATAACCTTAGAAAACATATGAAACACCTATGTGTAATATTTTACGTGCCTGTAAAATTAGAGGGTTGCCCTCGATTTCCCTGGGATCCCATCATCAGATCATGACTTGGTGACAATGGGACCACCTCAGGACTATACCCTTTCAAATAAAAAAAAAATTAAAATCGGTCTACAATTGACGGAGTAATCGATGTACATACATAAAAAAAAAAAACATGCAGTGGAACGTAGAACCTCCTCCTTTTTTTGACGCTCTGCCAATGTCGTCTGATGTTGAATTACTTATAAAATAAATAAGTAAAAGAACTACAGGATACAAAAATCCATAGCTTGTAGTGCAATGCGTTAAAATAGGATACCTTGTAGGTAGGCTTCAAGCAAAATAAAATGTGTCCCATATTTTGTTTTTTATTGCAAAATCAAACACACAAAACATTACCCTGTTCCAGTTGGTCCTTTTCCTTTTCCTCTACCATCTCTTTCGCGCACAATTTCATCAGACAAGGACAGATGATGGGGTACAACGTGACCATCGGAATGATAACCACGGGAAAACACAACCACGCCAAATGACACATCTTATACAAAATCAAACCTGTATTTGGTAATAAACGAACAAATTTGCTTAAATTACTTTGTGTTCGGTCTACTTCATTTTGCTAGGCGTCTAGTTCCTATACACTGAGGTTTATTCACATCTAAATTCATGTCACTTTACACGTAACAATTAATCTTCTGGAATGCGTCTTAAGTTTGTTGCATTCAGCTCTTTAAACTTCTTCAAAGTAACATCTCTGCTTTGTATCTATTCGTGCCACTTCTTCTTTTCACGCAATGATAAATGGTTCCAACTTTTCCTTCTTTCTTCTTTTACTTTTTTTGTTACCTCGGTCTTGTACAAACTTCTCTTTCCTCACACCGCCTCTACCCCTCTTTCAAACTCTACGCAGCAGTTACATAAAGGTACGCAGGAGAAGAATGATCCCAAGTATACAGGTATGAATACACAGGCACAACACCTACGGGGCACCTGAAAGACAGCAGGGTATCAAACAAAGACACCAGACGGGCACTACGAAAAAGCACATCGAAAGTTTGACCTAACGCACCGCTTGGTTATATTTTTGCATATTTTGCTTTGTGAACTTCATTTTTAATTTTGATGTTTCCGAATGGGTTTGGGTGACATTCGTGACAGAATTCGAGCATAGACCATTTTGTCACAGACTTTTAAAAAGCGTTTCTTAAAGATTTTTTATGATAATTGTGAAAGTCTAAATTAAAATTATAACTGAACAAGTTATTTTAAAACGAAAAGTTCTTCCTTACAAATAGATGGCTAGCAGATTTGCCGCGTTGAATAGCGAAGCCAATTTTATGCCCAAAATTGCTGTTAGCATGCTGTTAACGGCCTGGTTCTCTGAAGCATTTATCAGGCGCTTGGACGCAACCCTTAGAGCAGGAAAGGAATGGAGATGTTAACGCGCGATTTCCCCTCTGCCAAAAATCTAACATGAAGTCTGTGCAAAATGCACAGGGTCTGTTGATTGTGAGCGTGTTTTTGGCATTTGCGTTACAGTTTTGCTGTAGTAAGAGTTTGTAGGAACGTAACAAATTTTTACATGAGCTTATATACGCGTGATCCGTTTTATTTCACTAGGAAATTTCTTATGTTTCTATGAAATCGTCAAGAAATTACCGAGAACTTTTCCAGCTCTTTGGAAACTTTCCGCGACTTGCACCACCTGTGGGTCGAGCACGACTTTTCGAAACCAGCTTCACGTAAAATCGAATAGTAAACGTTGAGTTTGTATGGCGTTTGGAACAGCGCCCGCTCGCGAGCGTATTTGGAACTAAAATTTAGTATGAGGTTTCTCGATCTCGATACGATAACCGTAACGTTACGCAGCATTCGTAAAGTCGTGTTCGACCCTCCGTACTTGCCAGCATATAGTAGTGATAGTGACACTTACTTTACGTTGTTCCTCGTATCGTGGTTCAAAATCAGTTGTTCCACTACACTCGACGATCAGCACCTCAATCGTCCCAAACCCCTTCTAAAGTCCACGCCGTCCCACCATTCCTTGATTTGGGGGAAAAAAATTGCACACGGTATAAGTATACAGGTAGCTACAAAGCAAGGTAGTATGAAACACATATATAAACCCCAGGCTGGGAACAAGATGAAACACATTAGTTATTCAACTTGACTGCTGCATCGTTAATTTGGAATTTTGAGATTCATTGTCAATTTTGTGAAGGGATTTTAATGAAGAATGACGTGACAGACAAGCCAAGTGACGGATGTCAGGCATAGACATGCCATGTCATATAATGTGTCATGCAATGTCTTTTTTCAACCCCTGCCACAAAAAGAGGGGTGTTATAAGTTTGACTTGTGTATGGGTGTCTGTGTATCTGTCTGTGGCATCGTAGCTCCTAAACGGATGGACAGATACGGATGCGGCTTTCTCTAATCGGAAGCTTGTTTAACCGACATTTTCATTTCAAAGTTCGACATCTCGAAAAAGACTAAACCGATTTGTTATAAAACTTAGCTAAGAATAATTTTGAATAAACTAGCTTTAGACTAAAAAATCCACGTTCAAATCCGATCATCCGTTTAGGAGCTACGATGCCACAGACAGATTATACACATTTCAAACTTAGAGCACCCCTCTTTTTGCAATGGGGCTTAAAAACCGGCCAACTGCGAGTCGGACTCGCGCACCGAGGGTTCCGTACAAATTTTTAGGTGTGTAAATAGTTCGTCTATCACGGGAAACGAGTCCAGAAGCTATTTTCCCGCTTTTCCTCAGTGTTTTAAATTGTCCAGTGCTAGCAGAGCTCTGCTGCTAAGCAAAATGTACGCAGTGTGGGGTCATTTTATATTGGTCTGTACGTATACAGACAGATATAAAATTAAGATTTTCAGATTTTAAGTGATTGTGCTATAAGAGCTACCTTCATACCAAATTCAAAGTCTCAAGGACAACTGGAAATACCCTTTAGATTTCCACAGTACGGCAATTTGTATGAAAACAATCATTTTAATTAGGTACTGTATCTTTTCGAGCTGTCGCTAGGCCTCCAACAAGATGGAGCGACGACCGACCTAGTAAAGATCGCGGGACCGCGGTGGATGCGGAAAGCACAAGACCAGTCAGAGTGGAGAGCCTTGGGGGAGGCCTATGTTCAGCAGTGGACGTCTTTCGGCTGACATGATGATTGTATCTATTGATGGCGTTGACTTAGAAGATTAATTTTTCATAGCTTCAAGGGACTGCCGGCTTGAGTACCTACTTCACATTAATTTTAGTAAGCTGCCTTCACGTGTTCCAGAGAAAAAGGGTCTTGACAGACAGAGACAGACAGACGGACAACAAAGTGATCCTATAAGGGTTCCGTTTTTCCTTTTGAGGTGCGGAACCATGGCGGAACCCCAAAAATTTAATAAACATTGTTTTTTTCTTCGATGCTCGAGTCAGGTATCTGCCCGGTAATCAAGCGGATGGATGTTCGTTTCTAGCCGCTGGTTTCGGTTACTACCGGCTTACAACAAGCCGTATGGTTTACAACTATAGTCAGAAGTGATTTAAAGAACACACTTGATACGGGCATAATGATTTACTGCTTTGACTGTATACTTATGTATTTGTACTAAGCTATGTCTTCACTCCGTGGTACGTGGTACATGGAGCGGTCTTCATGTTCGCTCGGCGCGTCGTAGTTTAACACCAAGCACTGACAGCATTTGAATTCCATACCTGTAAGATGAAAATCAAAGTTTTATCCAGTAAATAGGCAGTGGAATGCTCTTTTACAAGTCATTTTGTTGGGTCTGCCAGCGCCTTCGGAAAGACCATAATTGCCAAGAAGAACCTTTATGGTCGATAATACGGTCAATAAAACTGCGGGAAATGCATCTGGCGACCATCAGCACGAGCGACCATCAGTTGTACTAAGGCTGGAAGATTAGAAGCTGCTGAAGTCATCGTCACACGACATATGATGAACTTAATAACACTATACACATATTTAAAGCTGTCTCCCCCCCGAAGACCTTTACGGTCGATAAAACGGCGGGAAACGCATCTGGCGACCAGCACGAGTGACCATCGGTGGTACTAAGGCAGGAAGATTAGAAGCTGCTGAAGGCATCGTCACTACATATCATTACTAATTACCTTTGACACACAGCGGCAAGCAGGCAAAGCAAGGGCACAGTACAGAAGGGAAACAGCACATCCGAGGCACACAGACGCAAAAACACATGGGTTTTATACTAATCCGTTACGACCCTTCTGTGTGACATGTTTCTGTGGAAAGGGCCTTCAAGGACCCCAATTACAAGTTTTCGAAATTTGTTTTCAATGATATCAACCACTATTGTAAATAGACGTATGTCTGCGTATGTCATTTTGACTGTGAGGCTGCTACAAAATAAGTAATACCGTTAGGAGACTCCAGAACCATTCTTATTGTCGACGAGCTAAGCTTGTTTTTGGAAAACAGAGATGCTGTGAACAGCATTTATAAATTTGTACCGGTCCGGAGACACGATTATGCGTCCACAGAGCAGAAACAAACGCTGCAAAAAGTGTTATTACATTAATATTACAGTTGCGAAAAAGACCTAATATCTTTGCAACATTAGGTTTTAGGGACAGGTTTCTTCTGTAGGCACAAATTGCGTATTTATAATAATTGTACTTGCATTGCTTTAATATTCTTATTTACAAAAAACCATCAATATCGAGAAAAGCACGTTGTTAAAAAAGTGAGTATTCGCCACCCTTATAATAATAAAAAACCGTAATCGTACTAATAGGTATATTATAAAGTACGTAAGGGATTTTTGGCGGGAGACCGATGAGAGTGGATCGTGTCGTTAATTGAATTTTAGTTTCTGTGCTTAATGTTGTTTGGTGGATAATAAAGATAGTGTATTATGCAACAAAATAACGTGAAAGTGCCCAGCAAATGAAGAATTCAAGATAAAACGCGTATTCCCTCTGTTTGTTACCCTCAAGTATCCGCGGGCTGCTGTTCGCCGTAGCTCGCCGTTAAGTACACTATCGCTTTACGGAAGGCATGAGCAGCTGACAGGACGTGACTAGGACAGACTGACAACTCTGACGGTGACAGGACTTTAATATACAGAAATTTACAAAACACATCAGATGTGGCTGTATGGACTCAGTTCCTTTGCCTATCCCTTATGGGATGAATAAAAAAAAAGATATATAAAGTACGTAAGTGAGTGAGTGATTGTATAATTATGTTTGTTACTTCTTCACGATAAATGCTTATACCCTAGATTAAAACATGACCTCTCTTTGTTATAACCAAATTCTACGCTGAAACTATCTCCAAGTTCTCGAATCACAGCCGAGCCGACGGTTTCTCAACCCAAACCTTCTTACTCACCAACTCTTTCTACTTATTCACTCTGTAGCAAATTTCTCTCTAATCTAATGAATTTTCTTTGCATTGTCATTGTATGCTGTAGCAAATTGACTCATTACTTCAAAAATTACGTCAAAGAGTAAAGTAAGTATATTTATTTGAGTGTTTTAACTATTAGAACATGTTATAATTTGGTTATGGCAAGGTCTCTTTCCATAGACAAGTATAATATCTTTTTCACATTGGCAGCACTAGTTACTTCCGCCTGTGTGACATTAGTTACGTAATGCCAACTTAAAGAAAACATGGGCACTTTCAATTACAAATATTTTACTAAGCATTTGTAATTTGAATTCATCTTAATAAATAGTGTTCACGGTTTATTTTCTTCAAAAAGACAAAGGATTTTAAAGAACTCTAGTTTTGAAGTGACATCTGTTGACACAAGACAACAAGAACAAGTCTAATCACAACGAGCTTTGCGTCAAGAAGTTTTCCGAAACAGAAACCTGATGGAGCCTCTTATGTTCACACACGCACACAAACGTCATTTTATATAGAAACGTCAAACTACTGTCCCCCCCCCCCTGAATTACGTCAAGAAACTCGTGTCTGATCTGAACTTCCGAGACTCAAACATTAATATGACCTAAATGTGATTTCACACGAAATAATAATAATGTGATCTAAATTTCGATGTGTTTGCCAGACTCTTGCACAACCTGTTGCTACTGTTGCTTGTGTTATCCCCTCTACTGCCTCTGTCCTTGGCTTTGCTGCGTGCCTTCCCTTTGTCCATGTTGCCTTATATTCCTCCCTGCATGCTTCTTTTGGTGGTACGATGACTACGATGCCATCATCATAGAGAGATCAGGGAGAAATGCTAAAGAAACCGATGAATGAGGAAGAAAATGGAAATCAGAACACAACATGTCCTTTCGATTAATTGAACAGCAGGCAATGGCAAACTAGTTGATAAAAAGCCAAGAAATGACGCTAGAAATATAAATAGAGAGCAGTACTCTAGTAATAAATCAAGATGTTTTACAATAGGATTAACCCTACTAACATACTTAAGTTGCTATCCCAGCCTTACTCATGACGAACAGAAAAACCATCGTTCTTAGTCTTACAAATGAAATGTTGGATAATTGGTATACCAGCTTTTAATCAAATGAGAAGTGTGAGGACGCAGGCAGTTTTTGGTAAGAGGAAACATTCTTGCAAGCAAAAGGTTCCTTTTTACATGTTCCAAACTCTTCTGGTCTATTTATTCTTAGAGTGGCTGGTAAAAGTGTTGTCATAAGCAATGCAGTGAAAAAGTGAATAGTGATCATTATTATATTCTGATGGAATGGAAATGAAATATCTTAAAAACTCAAGAAGATAATAATCGGCTGATCCAATAATTAATTGTGCTGCTACCTGATGTAGTCGAAAGATAACTGTCCAAAAACTTCAAGAAGCAAGGACCTGAACTTAGAACATGGAAATGTCCTTCGGATTAATATTGTACTTCGTAGCTTTCATCTCAGGATAAACTGCAATATAAATTCTTTACTGGGTCTCAATTGAACACCATTAGGTTATTCTAGTGTTTGGTAGGTACTTTGCATTTATACACCTTAACGCCATCTTTTCCATTTCAATAAGACAATCAAATTATTGTAATTTATTTACTCATCATTGTCTGCATTCAGATGTATTTCCACTTTTTGCTTTTCATCAGCAGTGTCTATTTTTGAACTTTCAAATAGGTATTACTGGTCAATCTCTAACTAATGTAATTCTTCTTTTTAAATAATCTTAAAGTGTTTTCTTTCTTTTTCATACGCCTTCTGTACGTGGTTCTTTTTCATCTCTTCTGCACTTTTTTTATTTGCTCCTCCTATCAAATTTCGATGTGCTGCTTCATTATTCCCTTTTGTTTGCCAATTGTTATCATCTCAATCATCGCCATGCCGTTTGTCTGTCCTCGTCTTCTTCCGTTCTTCACTGGATGTATCTGCTGCGATCTTCCAAGCGATGATGATAGCCGTCCTCCACTACCGGCCACTACTGCGACGACCAATGTTAACTGAGTCCTCGACTGCGCGCTGATGGGCCTGGACAGTCAGCAGTAAAAGTTGCTAAGCATCTGAAGCGGTCACAATGATCTAAGCGCGGATCTATTGTTATAGACATAAGAGCTTGTGCAGATCATTGTGACTGCTTCGGTTGTTTAGCTACTTCTGCTGCTGACTGGACGGTATGACGTCAAAAGGGGGGAGCTTCACACCCTTTGTCGTCATACTACCCAGGCCCTGTAGCGCATACTCAAGGACTGGGTTTAAATAGTTGTTCACCTTTACACTTAACGTATACCGTAAGCTTAGCATCCAACCTTGCACACGTCTATTGCTTAGAACAGCACTTACACACTGGAAATATCGTAACACGTAGGCAGCACTTAACAGTAACCAACAGATTTTATAATGCCGCAAGTTTTCTGAGTAACATTGTATTTCATGATAGAATATTACATTAATATTTACCGAAAATATTGCTAACAATATAAATGGTCTCAACGAAAGCCGAAAAACTTCTGTTCGTATTGTGAAATACGAATTAAATGCTATACGAGATTACTGATGTGTAGACTTATTATGAGAGTATAGTTTAACTGTGAAAAAGTTAGTGAATATAAAAGACTCGAATTAAAAAGACAATGTTAAATTATGCTAATTTAAATGTATCTAGACCATTCTGTCCGCAAATAAACAGACTTACAAAATGCTACTAAGACTTGTTTTTTATTCTTAATTTAATAATTTAAGCATTTTATGATACGTTTAAAGAAACATTCTCCGCAAAGTGTAGTAAGTAAATTGTAAGTATAACTGATTTAAAGTGCCGTAACGTAATTATCATTATATTTATTTGGGTAGGACTCCGATAATAGAGATCTTTCTCCAGACATAATCTTAATGCCTCCGGAGGAAGAGAGTGGGAGTGAAAGTTGTTTTTATGCATCCGACTTGAGAAACTTCGTTAGGTAGGTACGGCTTACTTAGGTACTTACGCGGCAAATAGTCAAATTGTCTTTCGGAATAATATTGTTTCGATTACACTTTCCAATCGGTTTCGATTCCAGAACAGGTTTCGATACAATTTTGTCAAACAAAACTCAAAGAGGTTGGCGATTATAACTCTAGTGGCTGAAAGAAATAACCCAAACCTATTTATTAAAAAAAACTCAGCACGAACACGTCAAAAACATACAATATACAACAACTCGCAACACAAATCCAAATTACTGTAAAAACTTAAAATCAAAATAGCCAACGGCTGTGTGAAATCCGGCGTACCGTACGTATGCAAACCTTGAAGATGTGTTTCTTGATAACCATGCTTTTGGCTTGGATACCCATGTGGTTCTACTGTCCATTCTGGGTAGCAGTCTTCGGCCCCTGTATATTAATAATTCCAATATACTTCTGCTTCTCTTGCTGCGAATACCACTTCGAGCTGCGCAACTTTGAAAAGGAAAGAAGAAGCAAACAAAGCTAAAATATTCTAGCTAAATAGCTAATATATTATGTTCGATGGGGGATAAAAATGAGTGTCCAATGTTGTGTACATTGTGTGTGTTTAATTTCATCTACTAACTTCCTATCCTAACTCTGTCTCTGTCTGTCTGTTACCTCTTCACGGGAAAACCGCTGCACCAATCTATATGAAATTTGGTAAGAAGGTAGTTTGAGTATTGAGGAATAACATAGGCTACTTTTTATTTGGGAAAATTGTGTAGTTCCCGCGGGATAGCGATGACCGAAATCTACGCAGAAGAAGTCGCGGGCAACAGCCAGTTCTACTATAAAAATGCCGCTCAGTAGAGAGGATCGTGGGACTGTGAAGCTCAATCCAGTGGTTTGACCCTGATTTGGAGACCATATACATCTCCAGTTGACGTATATGTATTATTATACTTATTATTTCACCGTGGAGGCGTTTTACACCTCTGCTGATTTTAAATTTAGTTTAAATTGACCCTAGAGACTATACGTCTCTAAGCCATTTAGATTAAGTATTATAGTATTAATTCGGGGACCTTATACATCCCTTTGTAATTCAAATATTCACAGATATTTGACCTAAAGACCCTATACATCTCCTGTTCAATTAAAACGTGCCAGTAAAGTAGTATTCTGGTTTTGCTGTTCTAATATTATTATTTTTACACTTGTTTCTAAAATACGGTATTCTTTTTTTTCTCTCTTATTTTTTTTAATGATAGACTGAAATTTCTTTGTGTAATTTATCTGTGGTTACGTATTGTAAGAATGAATGTAACTTGTTTTTAGAAAAAACGACTTTGTGCCAAGTTTCTTGCGGCGCATTCTTCTTGGCAATCATGGTCTTTCCGAAAGCGCTGGTAGACTCAAAAAAATTACGTGTAAAAGAGCATTCAACTGCCTATTTGATGAATAATATTTTGTTTTTTTTTTTTATTTGATTCCAGTAAATGTTCGGCAATAGCGGACTTGTTCACCTGACGGTTCCGAACTGATGTGATGTGTTTCTTGACTTCAGCTATAGTACGCTTCATTTGCCGTATACATATATAAGCTGCAGCTATACATATAGGTAGCGTTCCTACCACACCCGCGTATCCCGTCGGTGTCGTTGCGATGCGATCGCAATGCTAACTTCGGCAGTGCAGTGGTGGTGAGGATTCCCGTTACTGTTAACAGATTCACATCTTAAATGGCATTCTTGGCAAAAATGTGAAATAAAACCAAAAAAACTTTTGTCAAACTGATTCATTTTTTGAAGACTTTATCTCAGCACTTTTTCGGCCTAATTAATATGTATATCTATGCAAAATTACAGTTTTCTAGTACCAATAGTCTCTGAGCTATGCCGCTGACAGACAGACAGACAGGCAGACAGACAGACGGACATGACGAAACTATAAGGGTTTCTTTTTGCCATTTTGGCTTCGGAACCCTAAAAAAACTGTCGTGCCATATCAAGAGGTCTAAACGTTAGTTCATAGGAGAGAGTATAAGTTTGTTGATTATGAACTTCTTCATAAACTCCTGAAATAGACTCGCAGTTAGGTCTACAGAACAAATAAAATCGCAAAAAGAAACATTCCGACCAATTGGACACCTCCTATTTTGAAGTCGATTAAAAATAGCACCTTAGTTCGTAATAGGTAAATATATACACACCACCGCTCATTTCTCCAAAACACCTCGATGTCAATTCAAACATACCTTCTGTTAGGGTTCGTGATTTTTATTGAATAATATTTAATTTTATTGTTTTAAAGTCATTGCTTTAAAGTATTGCTTTTTAGCATTATTTTCGATTACTTTTTAAAAATGGCAATACTTACTCTATTCTAATTGGGAGATGAATTGGCGGGAAATAACGGCGAAGGCGATTGGTCCGGAAGTGTTAAGAATGTCGCGGACCAATCGGAAAACAGGATTTTAAAATAAATTGGACCAGGGGCGCATTTCTTGTTGGAGGCGCGGAGCGCGCAGGTCTAAAAAAGAAAGAAAACTACTTTTAAGTCGGCGATACTGTAAAACTGTGACTGGTTCTGTACAAGAATAAAGCAAGTTGATTGATCCTCTTGAGTTTCCTTGGAAGAGAAAGTCCAACTATATAGTCTCCAGGCATCGCGGTTATTACCTGGGTAAGCAGGTTCTAACACTTCTAATTTCAACGAAACGTTTATAATCCCCAAAACTGGGGCACGTTAAGACTGGGGGGGGGGGTCTCGCGAGACTAGGCTTGAGTTAGTAATTACTATTTAATCTCCGTTTACATTAAGTAGTAGTGTCTAACACGCCGACGGCAACGGGAGCGCGTCGTCAGGAGAATATCAACAGTACTCTAGTTTAAAAACCGTACGACAAGAAATTGTACTACATTTTTGGTTTAGTATATCATCAGCCTTTTTTTAAGTCCCACTGCTGGGCACAGGCCTCCTCTCGGAATGAGAGGGCTTGGGCTATAGTTCCCACGCGGGCCCAATGCGGATTGGGAACTTCACACACACCATCGCATTGCTTCGCAGGAGAGTGCCGGTTTCGTTGCGATGTTTTCTTTCACCGAATAGCTCGAGGTAAATTACAAATGAAATTTGGCTTAAAAGTAAATTCCGAAAGACTCGAGGTGCGAGCCGGGGTTTGAACCCGCGACCCTCTGCTTGAGAGGCCATAGGTCAAACCACTAGGCTATCGCAGCTTTAGTCTCTTTCATTGCATTTTTTTTAATTATGTGCATTAGAGTAGGATTATAGGTACATACATACAATCTAAATGATATTTAATTAGGTATAATGATAACTACTTGAAGTACCTAACGAAATCATAAAACAACTAAAAATATACCTAATAAAAAAGTTCTCATCAATTATTGTAGCTGCGACACATTACCACATTATAAGTACTTGAATGTTTGTTGGGGTAACCCCAATTCTCTAATTAGTTAAGTACCTAAGTACAATCGTAATATAAGGTTTGGTAGTTAATTAAATTCTGGTGAAAGCGTTACAGTGGAATTGAAATAAACAGTCTTATTTTTTAACAACAACAAAGAAAAATTCACTAGTACAGTCACCAGCAATAATAATTATATGTTCTGACAGCGCTTCAAAAATATCTGATCATGGTTGAAGGCAAAAATACATATAGATACCTACTTAATAATATGACGACACTCATACGGCATAAAAATCTGACGGGTTGTTGCCGGCATGAATATCGTTTTTTGGGATAACGGCATATAAATATCGGACAGCGAGACGCATAAAAATATCTGATGCTCTCCTCTCCCTCGGCCCCCATGCGGCTACTGTTTTTGACATGATCACTATAAGAAACTATACTTATCTAGTCCGATGTTAAAATCGAACTATCAACGTTCGACGCGCTGAACAAAACTAATTTCTTGTTGCGAACTCGTGCGAGAACAGTTGAATGGGATCTCACTTGTTCTGGGTTAAATTTGATACCACTTAGCACTGTTTAAATTATCGATAATTTATATTTCGAAGCCATGATAGCCTAGCAGTTTGACCTATCGCCTCGCAAGCAGAGGGTCGTGGGTTCAAACCCCGGCCCGCACCTCTGAGTTTTTCGGAATTTATGTGCGAAATTTCATTTGTAATTTATCATGAGCTTTTCGGTGAAGGAAAAACATCGTGAGGAAACCTGCACACTCCTGCGAAGCAATTCAATGGTGTGTGTGAAGTTCCCAATCCGCCTGGGCCCGCGTGGGAACTATACAGCCCAAGCCCTCTCATTTTGAGAGGAGACCTGTGCCCAGCAGTGGGACGTAGATAGGCTGATGATGATATTTCGAAGGGGCGGGCGGAAACAGCCTTTTAGCTCCCCCTTATTTCTGCACAACATTTTTTCTCCCATTTTTCGAAGGGGACATGAACACGTACCTACGGGGCACAAATTTTACAAAACACCTTTGAAAATACAACTCATCATCATGTTAGCCGGAAGACGTCGACTGCTGGACATAGGCCTTCCCCAAGGCTCTCCACGACGATCGATCTTGTGCTACCCGCAGCCAATGGCTTCCCGCGATCTGGACCCTGTTTCACCAACTTGACAATTCTCTGTTTCAATGACAATTCGGTGTCAACTGCTGACTTGAAGAGCCTTTGTTTTAGCACGCTTCATATTGTCAAAGAAATGTAGTTAGTAGTGACAATCGTAAAGATGGTGCAATAGTGGCCTGATAATACAACTCTCGGGGGGTTAGCACGCGCGCCGTTTTGTCGCTTGTCGCTCATTGTGTCCTTCGCTAATTCCATCACTATGAAAGGGACGCACTGCGCGACAAGCTACAAAATGGCGCGCCGTGCTACATGTGCAATTGATGCAAATTGAAATTCAAAATTACCGAGTGATTCATTTTTTTACCCGACTGCCCAATGAGAGTTATGTTTTTCGAGCGTATGTATGTACCTATGTCTGGTTCTTTGGCACGCTCTACAGTCTATACCGTTTGACGGATGTCAACGTATGAGGTGTCTTTGGATTCGTCTCAGGGGTAACATAGAGTATAATGTTTTCAAGAATTTAACTTGGGGTTTCTGTTTTTAATTTTGAGTAGGTTAAGTTATTTACTAGTTAATGATCACCATTAAGTAAATAACAGGTTGCTGCTAATCGGTAGGAAAGCTGCTATAATTATAGCTAAGCCAAAGTCCGTAATCAATCGAATTGTGTTGATTACCGGAAACCTCTTTGCATTAGGATATTCATTAGACAGCAATCCGAGCTAGCTAATGGTTAGGCTAACCAAGCGCTAACTTCGTTGTTAGGGTTAAAGGGTTCAGAGCGGTAACCCATTACCAGTATTAAGTTAACTAACATTAAGCACTCAATAGACCCGCTCGGTAGACGACTTAGGGCATAAAGCAGACAGACGGGAGGCGCCTTTGGCTTATCTATGCACTACAATTTTTCTGCCACTTTTTGAGGGGGACGAGGAACACACGTACAGCACACGTCTACGCTCCTGTCAAAATTTGTTACGTTCCTACAAACTCACACTAAAACAACTGTCACACAAATGCCAAAAACACGCAACATCAACAGACCCTGGCCATTTTGGTCAGACTTAATGTTAGAGTTTTGGCAGGAGGTGAAATCGCGCGTTACCATCTCCGTTTCTTTCCTGCTCTGGTGCTCGGGGTCTAATTTTCCTTTTTAACAGAAACAGACGGGAACTGCAATTTTTTTCTGCCACCTTTCGAGGAGACTAGGTACACACGTACAAGCCATCTAGTGTAATCAACGACCAAAAATAAGTCTCGATCGCGTTTGCGTTACGGGTGCCAAAATGATAGTAAGTACCTATGAAAATTGTTTGTTGTCGATACGTGCCACTTAGTGGCGCTGGTAATGTGCCCATAGTAATTCGGACGTAAACGTGAACGCGATCGAGACTTTTTTTTAGCCGTTGATTATGATTACAAGACGCTTAGCACACGTCCGCGCTCATGTCGAAGCTTGTTACGTTCCTATAAACTCATGCTAAAGCAAAATTTTCACATTTATAAATGTCAAAACACGCACACAATGAAATCAACGTTCTACTGACCAAAGACAGTCAGGGCAGTGTAACATTTTGAAATCGCGCATTAGGGTACGTTTTAACGATCGCGGAGCTGAGGGTCGAGCACGACTTTACGAATGCTGCGTAACGTTACGGTTATCGTATCGAGATCGAGAAACCTCATACTTAATTTTAGTTCCAAATACGCTCACGGGCGGGTGCTGTTCCAAACGTCATACAAACTCGACAACGTTTACTATTCGATTTTACGTTACGCAGCATTCGTAAAGTCGTGCTCGACCCTCTGGGTGGAGCGGAGAGTAAACGCACCCTAATCCTCATTCCATGGAATGTACTTACAACACGACAGTCGGAACCTTTTTCAATCCTATCTCCATTTCTAAACAAAACATTAATCTTACGGACGTATGCTGGAACAGAATTGGATCCGATCTCGTGCATGCTTCGACAACTTTTGAGATCGGCAACTTCGCCGGCAAACTTGGCAACAACTATGCTTATCTAAAAAGTAGATAGGACAAAGGCATATTAGCCATGCGTTGTGGGGGCGATTGAGGAAAATGTTTCTGACGGAGAAGGCATTTTGCGGTCGTATCGGAAGCCGGTTGTTTGTGTGAAGTACACTTGAGGTAAACGTCACCTTACAAGCCTAAACAATCTCTGTACTCACACATAAACATCTCTTTAAGCAAACCACAAGGTCCTGGTAAGAAAATACTATAAGTAATTAGATTTTTTATCAGCTGATATTTGACAGCCGTTATCCCGAACAATTAGTGTCAATAATTACATAAATTGTACTGGGAAAACAGCTGTCAAATATCGGCTCTGAAATCTGACTATTAAACGGCCCAGCACCGGATTTTACAAATGAATGTGAAAATAACATTCACATTCGAAAATAGCGTTAAGAAATTGTGTAGTGATAGGAATGTCAAGATGTCAATCTATGCATTTGATGTCACGGGGGACCGAAGAGCTGGAAGCTTTCTTGGAGAGAGGTTAATTATGACATTTTGAGTTTTGACTTTTGACTAGCCCCGTTTCTATTGACACACGTGTTACTGTATATATAGCTTTTGTCCCGCTTCAGTGAACCCTTGCCCTAATGAACCCTGTCCCCAAAAATATCGCCTTAACCAATACCACTATTTATTTAAACATTTCTTTCTAGTTTCTCGTCATAATATCTAAATCCGTGTCCCAGTTATACGAGGACCCGGTAATCTGTCCCCAGTTTTATCAGTGGGCACCGGAAAATGGTATAATTTGTTAACTTCAACGATTCTTGGCTCTGTGTGATGTTTTTAGTATTTTTTTGGAGGAAATGTTTCCGCTGAAATGATTTTTTGAGCGAACGAGTCGGTGATACCACTAAAAGGTTAGATTCCGTAGAGACTTTTTTTATAAAACCGATAAGTTTTTATCGTTCTTAACTATTATGAACTCTGTAGGTACTTATCTCTATGATACAGTGAACGCATATGAAACATGGAAGCAGTCTTTCCATACAACGTATCGTTCACTAGCAGAGCCAAAACTCGCACAAAGATGAAGTACACACAGCAGCAAAGTAACCATACACTAAACTATCCATGCATTCAAAAATTACGTTAATACGCACCAATCTAGGTTGCTATTAGGATGTGCTTTACTAGTTACGCCATTTTATAAATACTCAAATATTTGACCAGAAGGCCAGTAGCGTTTGTCAGCGTCCGGCAATGCGCACTGGCCCAATGTGATTGGTTCTCGGCATGACAGATTACGGCCATTATTGGTTCGCGCGTCTGCTGCGATGTCAATGTCTGTCAGATGTGGTCAGATGCGTGGACAACGTTATGCATGAGGGGACCAGTCATAAAAAAATATTCTTGCACTATCTTAATAATTATAATATATTATACAAATTTAGAGCATTTTACTTTTACTTACGTAAATCCAACCATGTATTGCTATTATGATTTGTTTATTTGTCGTCCTTCTAATATTGCATTACAAGTTTTTATCACCCTGAAAAATCCTTATGCTTCTATATAACGTATCCCTCCAAAAAACCGTGCCGGCTTCCTTCTCTCTCGCTCCTCTTCGTTTTCCCGCCACAGTCTCCCTCTCTGCCTCCCCCTCTCTTTCTGCATTCAAATATGGCGGGCAGCACGAAGCGAAGACAACACGTCGCATTTATGAGTACTTACATTAAATTGAATATAAACTGTTATACAATTATCCTATTAATTTTAAGAAAGCTAACAGTATACATTTTGAATATGAACTAAAAAACAATTACTTTGCTTTGTTCATAAATATGGACCTCCGCAAAGTAACGCCTGATTCAATAAATTATTTTGAATATGGTTAAATATGATAACATAGGTAGTCAACCCTCGCCTCAGGCCCACAACGCTATAAAACAAGGCTGGCAATATATTTTCTAGCTGGGCCAATTTTTTTAAGTACACTACTTTTTGGAGGTGGAAACAGTGTGGCCGACCATCTCCGCGTCGCGCTATTGGCTGGCTGGCTAATTAACGCGTTGGCGGGCAAATTCAAATGCCTTGCGGGGCATTTGAATTCTTAGTTTCCCGCGAGCCTGGGTTTGGACAACGTTCCGAATTTCCACTCGCTTGAATTCGCCTGAAATCCAAATCTGTATCTTAATAAATATAATAGTCCAACAGGCAATTAGTAATTAGTAAAATGAGCTGCTACATTGTGCATAATGACATCCCTGTGGTAAGCAAGAAGATTTTTGAATTTTCAGGTAATGGTGTACTTACATGTGAAAAGTGATTCCACTACCCTTGGATGCCTTGGGACAGTGATCCGTGTGATTTTTGCACAACTTCACCCCACATGAAGGCATTTTAAAACATAAATCTTATTTTTGATGATTAAAATAAACTGTCAAAACAGCGTCCGCCATTGCGGACTCGCGCAACCTAACTGATCGGCGCGCCGGTACAGTTTGCAAGCCCCACCCACCGCGGTATAGTTTTCATGGGGCATTCTAAAGTGACAGGAATGCTTCCATGTCTTATATGCGTTCACTGCTATAATAGAGTCTGGGTCTGGCTATCGAAAATTAACCATTTAAATGGCAACATTACGTCAAAATGTCATAATTATGAAATGCTGCCAAATGATCTTGGTCGTGATCTGGCATGACATCTTGGTTACCTGATTCCTGGTTCTTACTGAACTTACCATCCCATCAGGTGAGATAGGGATCAATACTTAATAAAAAATATGGTATTTTTCTTCTTCATTATCATCATGTCAGCCGAAAGATGTCCACTGCTGGACATAGGCCTCCCCCAAGGCTCTTCACTCAGACCGGTCTTCTTTCCGCTTTCCGCATCCACCGCAGTCCCGCAACCTTTACTAGGTCGTCGCTCCATCTTGTTGGAGGCCTACCGACAGCTCGTCTCCCGGTCCGTGGACGCCATTCGAGAACCTTCTAACCCCATCGGCCATCAGTTCTGCGAGCAATGTGCTCCAAGTCAGTTACGTCACGTCATAACTAGTTTATTTAAAGCTCGAACTTGGCCCGTAAAACTCGCGGCGCCGCACTTTAGTGCATATTGGAAAATTAACTTAATGGCGTCACGGTCGTGAAGTTATTCTCATGGTCGTATAAGTACGCCAAATGTAAAAGTTCTTATGGTATCATGAGCAATTTTTTTAAAGTCCTTAAGTACGTAAGTGCATAAAGTATTTACCCATTGACACTCAGGGTGCGTTTTAATAAGCCGTCAAGAGTTGAGCTGGGGCCGGATTACTAAGTCTGTGGGAGGACCACAATAGAGAGATCTCTCTCCAGGCAGATGTTATGCCTGGGGACCGAAGTCCAATGAAAGAGAGTTGGAAGTTGTATTTATGCAACCGACCTGAGAAACTTCGTCAGCGTGATGTAGAACAGAAAACTGCGAAGAACGTTCGTTGACTAGATGGCGCTAGGAGTCGTTAGAAAGTCGCAAGTTGGTACTCCTACTGGATGACAGGTGGCGCCAGGTCACCACAAGTCTAAACAACCCTGTAAAGTTTTTATTTGGAAAAACATCATTCACAGTTTTAACAGTTTTAAATGATTCGCGGTTAATTGCATTAGACATAACCTATAAGGTAATCGCGGTCAATATCCCGTTTTCGTTATGTCGAAAACATCATTCTCCAAAGGTTTACTTACATTCATTGCCTGTGCTGTAGCTGCAGGGCATTTGCGTAACTATTTTGACACTCGTCACCGGATTGAAATGTCAGTTTTTGTACGACTGTGACAGCTAGCTGTTTTCGATACCAGTTGTCAGCCCATACATAACCTAACCAACTTAGAAAAGTTGAAAAACCCCCGACATTAGCATTTCAAAGCTCAATATTTCAAAAACGGGTAAACCGATTTTAATGACACTTAGCTAAGAACCATCTCGATTAAACTAGCTTTTGATTGAAAAAAAAAACGAAAGAAAAAAGAAAGATTTTAACGCTTTTCCCCAATGTTTTAAGAAGTCCAGTGTAAGCAGAGCCCTGCTCATAAGCAAAATGTACGCAGTGTGGGGTCAACTTATATTGGTCCTGGAAATCTAGAGACAGACATAAAAAAATAAGATTTTGAGACTTTTCTGAGTGGTTGTACTATAAGAGCTACCTTCATGCCAAATTTCAAGTTTCTAGGACAATTGGAAGTACCCTTTAGGTTTTCAAAAAACGGCCATTTGTATAGAAACGACTTTTTTAATGACTGTATCTTTTGATTGCGTTGACTTAGATGCTTGATTTATTCACAGCTTCAAGGGACCGCAGGTTTGAGAATTTGATATTAATATCAGCATCTACCTCCACGCGTTCCAGAGAAAAAGGGTCTTGACAGATAGCTCATTTAGACTTACTCAACCTGCCTGAATTCTTGACGGTTCATTATTACGCAGCCTGTATAACGTATCGTTGGACTTTCCGGCACTCTGTTTTTGTTGCCAGTTTTGTGGCACTAAATAGTTTGCTGACGGCCGCACGCCGCTCACCGCCAGCGGGCTCGCTCCGCCGCGCCGTTCCTGTTCGAAAAATGTCCCAAAGGGCGCACTAATATCAATAATTTTAGCGCCCTAATTAATTATCACAAATGTATTTTAACAGGTAGAATAAAACAAGTATTCGCGCGACCTACTTTTAGAAACCTTCCATTTTCATTAAAAAACCTTTTGCGAACTCAAATAAAAATCGAACGTAACGGCCAATATAACGGCCCACGCCAAGATGGCCGCCATTAAAATTATGGATGCGTTCGAACGACAATTTTAAACACATTTGATAGCCAGTGGGTGCGTTCAGGCAGACGATCTTACGTGGTCCAGCAAATAAAATGTGTAAACATTTATGTTTTCACGACTGCCCAAATAACCTAACCTGACCTTAGAAAAACCGGCCAAGTGCGAGTCGGACTCGCACACGTGGGTTCCGTACAAAGATTTCCCTGCCTTTTCCCAGTGTTTTAAGTTGTCCAATAGTAGCAAAGCCCTGTTCCTATATTTTGCTTAGGATTTAGACATAAAAATTTAAGATTTTGAGGCTTTTCTGAGTGGTTGTGCTATAAGAGCTACCTTCATACCAAATTTCAAGTTTCTAGGACAACTGGAAGTACCCTTCAGGTTTTTGGAAATCGTCAATTTGTATGGAAATAGCCTTTTTGATGACCGTATCTTTTGATTGCGTTGACTTAGAAGGTTGATTTTTCACAGCTTCAAGGGACCGCAGGCATGAGTATTTGGTATTAATTTCAGCATGCTACCTCCACGCGTTCCAGAGAAAAAGGGTCTTGACAGACAGACAGACAGACAGACAGACATACGGACAACAAAGTGATCCTATAAGAGTTCCGTTTTTTCCTTTTGAGGTACGGAACCCCAAAAATTGAAAAACCCGCGACATTGTCACGTCAAAGTTCAATATTTCAAAAATGGGTGAACCAGTTTTAATAGAACTTAGCTAAGAAACTAGCTTTCGATTAAAATAAATGCATCGAAATCCGTTTGAGAGCTATGATGTCACAGACAGATACACAGATACACAGACACACAGATACCCTTTTTCGTCGGGGGTTAAAAAAGGAGCATTGTTTTTTAAACGGACACGAAGTCGTCCCGAGGTGCCACTGGTCTCTGGCTAGTTTTTTAAAGCTGAATATTGTTACTGTAGAGAGCTAGTTAAAGCTGAATATTGTTATTGTAGAGAGCTAGTTAAAGCTGAATATTGTTATTGTAGAGATTCTACTTGTCTGATTACGCAACTTCACTCCCTTATATATTTTTTTAACCCCCGACGAAAAAGAGGGGTGTTATAAGTTTGACATATGTATCTGTATATCTGTGTATCTGTATGTCTGTGTATCTGTGTATCTGTGTATCTGTCTGTGGCATCATAGCTCCCAAGCGGATTGACCGATTTCGATGCGGTTTTTTTTAATCGAAAGCTAGTGTAATCGAGATGGTTCTTAGCTAAGATCCATTAAAATCGGTTCACCCGCTTTTGAAATATTGAACTTCGAAATGTCAATTTCGGGGGTTTTCCAACTTTTGTAAATTGGTTAGGTTAGGTTATTTGTACTACAAGGAAGGCAAACGAGCAAGTGGGTCACCAGGGCCTTGTTTTATAAAGCTACAAGTTACAAATTACAAGCGGAAGTCTCTTTCTAACAAAAGATCACAGAATTAGACTTCCGCTTATAAATTGTAACTTGTAGCTTTATAAAACACGGCCCTGATAAATGATCACCACTGCCCATAGACACCAGCAGCCCCGGAGGGTTTGCAGATGCGTTGCCAACCTAGAGAGCTAAGATGAAATGCCTCTTGTGCCCGTAATTACACCGGCTGCCTTACTGTCCACACCTGTGCTCTTAGTGTAATCAAAAAGCACAAAATACGTCTCGATCGCGTTTGCGTTAAAGTGTCAAATGTTCATACTATTTGACACTTTAACGCAAACGCGATCGAAACGTATTTTGTGCTTTTTTGATTACACTAAGGGCACTGAATACAACAGTGCAAACACTGCTGCTTAGCGGCAGGATTAGCGAGTAAGACGGTGGTAGCGATCCGGACGGACCTCGCACACTCCTACCACCAGCAATTTGCTCCAGTTTTAGTTTTTTTATTTTTATTCATAAGTTAGTATCAATTTTATATAGTGAACTAAAAACAATTACTTTGCTCACCCGCGACCAAAGCGCTTTGCGTGTGGTCGCGGGTGAGCAAAGTACCTAATTGTTTTTAGTTCATAAATGTGAACCTCCGCAAAATAACGCCTGATTCAATAAATTGATTTTATGTCGTGTCAATGTTCCCTCAGCGAGTAATAAGTGTGTAGTGAATATCCACGTAATTATAATATTTCTAGACAATAAGGACAGTGGCGAATGAACAAAATTTCACCTTGTGTAACATTGTAAGAAAATAATAATACTGAAGCTCAGTCCGTGTTAAGTCAAACGCTCTCGAAACTTACGTCCAAGTTGAGATTGAAAAGCATTACAAAGTTCTTTACAATCTTACAGTGATTTTATAAAGATTAGGTACGAGCATTACGGCTACAGATTAAATTTAGATTTAACGTTGAAACCCTCTCAAGATCTCTTTTAATGACAGTTTGTTTTATGTAAGTGGTACGTTAAAACAGATATTTAAATTCCTTGGGTGTCTCTGACCTACATTTTAAAGGTCGGCGAAGGATTTCAAATAATTAAAGGTTAAGATTAAGATTAGATTAAACTTAATTTGCGTAAGTTAATTACGAATTTTTGACGCGTCTAAGAGATAAGGTGGGCGTAAAATTCTTATGAACGAAGGTGGCTTTTTTTTATCATTTTATCTAATCTCTGTCTACGAATAATAGTATCTATGGAAGCCTAACTAAGCCCAGAAAATGACTCCACAGCATAGGTACCGTGATAGGCGTGGAAAAATATTTATAAACAAAACGATGCGTCAGTCAGCCGTAACATTCGTGACAGTTCGATCGTTCGACCGAACTTTGTCGAGAAATGCCGAACGCAGCGTACGCGTGTCGCCGCTCATTGGTGAGCTGCGATTTTCGATGTGCGAGTGTCATGTGTACGTCGTAGTTGTGCGTGTTATAGTGTCATATTGTCGTTCGCTAATCGGGTTTAGGCTTTATTGCTTAATTTTGAAATCTTGTGACAAAATAAATAGGTAAGTAGGTACCTAAGTATATGTTTTAAAATTAGGCCAATGTTTGTAGTAATAGACACCTAGCAATCCAAACTTACCACTCAAAAGAAAATAGAAGCCACTAAGTATTTCGATTGAGAAAATTATAATCAAACAGTAGGTAGGCAAGTATTTTTTTAGTTACAGTAATTCAAGGGTTTTGTTTTTAATTAGGCTAATTATAATCATTAAATAAGTACCTAGTCAATTGTTTCACTTATTTCAACATACACGGTTTACTATAATTTTCACATATTATATTAATTAGTAGTATACAATTAGAAATAAATAAATATTTATAATAATAACATGCAAAAAATATATTATTGCACTTTCGTAATTGTACCTAACACACGCCGTGTGTTCTTGATTACAATATTTATTTATATTCGGCACGTCTGTCTGCGATGTTTCCCAAGTCCACGGACGCGCTCACGTCCCTGAAAAAATAAATAGGACACGTGCTTAATATATTTAGGCGCGAAACTGAGCAATATGGCGTAGCGTCACGTTGTTTTCGCTGTAATTTAGAATCCTGAGAAACGTTACGTAAGAATTTTTTAGCTAACATTAAGGTTCAGTTTATGAATATTTTTTATTAAGTATAACTGTACCCACTCACTCACACTAGTCACACTCACCCTATGATTGTTACTTTTATCGTAATAGCATTAATTCATTAAATAGCAGTTTTCACAATAATCAGGGAAAGTAAATTTTCCCTAATTATTATTTTGTATTTTGTCAAACCGCAGCCTGATTACCTAATACAAAATGATCTATCTAGGTACTCATTTATAGCAAACTGGATCAACCATACCTACCAAATGATTTATTTAGATGCACATTCCAATCCCGAGTCTGTAATTTCGTCCATAATTATAAGGGCGGCACTTCACTTACATTGGCTGTATTTGACAAAAATATTCGTGCCGCCTCTGTTTTGTTTTTAGCCGACTTCAAAAAAAGGAGGAGGTTCTCAATTCGTCCAAATACTTGTTTTTTTGTTACTTATCAAATGACAAATATTTGGCAAATACGGCCAAGTGAAGTACCAAAAATACATTCCAGATTCATATATCATTCTAATTTTATTGCTGTTAGGTAGGTAGGTACTCGTTTAATTTTGAATGCCTAACAAAAAAATTAATTATGGTAGGTAGGTAATTCTTAAAATATACATAATATTGAAAAGACCTATCCAACGATATGCCGCAATTTATGTTGTAGGTGTAGACGAGAATTTTGAAAAATCATCCCCACTTTACGTGTAGGGGAGATACTTAGGTACCCTAAAAAAAATTTAGTAATTTTTGACTAAGAATTTATTCTACCACTTTGTCGACCTAATTAACATAAGTATACAAGGGGTGTTTGATAAGAACCCGATTATGGAAAAAAAAATTGTATTTATTTTTCTACGTAGTCACCTTTTAACTCTATACATTTGTTCCACCTATACTCAAGCTTCAATAAACCATCCAAAAAGTATGATTTTGGAAAGTCATTAAAATAGGCCTCTGTGGCGGCAATGACTTCGTCATTTGATCCAAATCGCTTGCCACCGAGCCATTTTTTTAGGTTGGGAAACAAAAAAGAAATCGCATGGGGCCAAATCTGGAGAATACGGGGGGTGAGACAATAGTTCGTAGCGAACTGTGCTAATTTAGCCGTCACAACTCTGGACGAATGAGCCGGGGCGTTGTCGTGATGAAACAGTACTTTTTTTCTTTTTTAAATGGGGTCGTTTGTCCTTCAACACGGCGTCAAATTCGCCCAATAAATTGGCATAGTACTGCCCTGTTATTGTTTTTCCCTTTTCTAAATAGTCAATATGTATAATACCCTGCGAATCCCAAAAAACGGTCGCCATGACCTTTCCAGCCGATGGGACGGTTTTTGCTTTCTTTGGAGCAGGTTCACCCGGTAAAATCCACTGCTTCGACTGCTCTTTCATTTCCGGGGTGTAGTGGTGGACCCACGTTTCGTCCACGGTCACGAAACGATGCAGAAACTCCTTCGGGTTACGTTTGAACACGGCCAAACACTGCTCCGAAGTAGTCAGTCGGTTCCGTTTTTGCTCCTCCGTGAGTAAACGCGGCACCCACCTCGCCGATACTTTCTTCATACCCAATTTTTCTTCTAATACGTGTTGTACCCTCTCGATTTAAATGTTTACAGCATCAACGATTTTTCGAAGTTTAATTCGGCGGTCGGCTAAAACGATATTTTAAATTTTCTTAACCATATCGTCTGTAGTCACCTCAACTGGCCGGCCTGGGCGATCCTCATCAAAGACGGTTGTTCTCCCCCGCTTAAACTCGTTATACCAATATCTGACGGTTGTCATAGAAGGAGCACATTCATGGTAAACCTCTTGCATTCTTACTTTTATTTCATCACATCTTTTTCCTTCCAAAAATAAGAACCTAATTACAGACCGATATTGTTTTTTCTCCATTTTAACAATTTTAAGTTCACGCCTTCACTGAATCGTTGTCAAATGAGAGAAAAAACAAAAGAATGCCATTTTTTTTTGATTATCCCGCCTCTGAAAAATGGCTTAAAAAGGTGGTATACTTATTTGCGGCAAGTGATATTAATATATTTAGAAAACGGGTACTTATCAAACAGCCCTCGTACTTACTGCATATCCATGCAAAGTTACAGTGTTCTAGTAGGTACCAATAGTCTTAAGCTGCGGATAGACGAACAGACGGACGGAGAGACAGACGGACATGACGAAATTATAAGGGTTCCGTTTTTGCTATTTTGCCTACGGAACCCTAAAAAGTTACCAGCATAGTTTAAACCACTAGTTGGCGCTATCGTCCTACATGGAGCCTTTGACAATTTATTATTAAATTAAAAATTCAACGAATATTTGAATTTGCCGCGCCAGGCCGTTCTTGCGGCGGGGTGGCGCGTTTGCGTCTAGTATCTCTGTAGTCTGTGGGTGATGCTACTAACATTAGAGTCAAAGAGAATAATAATCACTAGGTTTATAGAGCTTCGAATTAAATATTATTATTATATAAGGTAGAAGAAGAAGGGACCTAACGATGCAGTGCTGCCATTTACAAAAATAAAACTGCAAAGTGCAAGAATCCGAGGCAGCGAAACAGCGAAAGTGACAATAAAAAAAAATAAGTTGACAGATGATGGATGAGATGAGTTGAATTTTGTGTTGGTTGAGTTACTTGAGTTGAATTTGAGTCGAAGTTATATTAAATCGAAATTATTATGCCTGCTGGGACGTCAACCACGGACCCTTTAAGGGAAAAAGCGTTCCAGGACTACAGAAAGAAGCTAATGGAACACAGAGAAGTGGAATCTAGGCTAAAAGATAGTAAGTTTAAGTGCATCGTGACTCGATAAATGCCGAATCATCATTGTACTTTTGTATGAAAATAATAGTTTATGACCCATTTGCGTACAATTTGGCCAAGCTTATAACAAATTTAGTCATTTAGCTCAAAATGATTTCAATTCATTTTACGTTTATGTAAAATTTTAATGTAAAATTAGGTTGTCATTCCCATAAAACCTTAATCTTTTATTTCCAGTGAGAGAGCAGTTGAAAGATCTCACGAAACAGTACGATAAGAGTGAGAATGACTTGAAAGCCTTACAGAGTGTGGGGCAGATTGTTGGAGAAGTGCTGAAACAGCTGACCGAAGAGAAATGTTAGTATTTTTGTATTAGGTTACTGCCATAACATTTTACAAGTTAAATCGCTGTCATTTTCTTCTCTTGGTCTTAAGCAGTGTTGGACAAGGTCCCAGTAATGCACAATAAGTCTTATTTAATAGAATCTAAAGGATAGTCATTTAATTTACAACTGCATGATCTGTAATTAAGAATGAAGTGGCCATTACTGGTGTTTGCCAGCTTAAAGTGTTCGACGCTGGTTACCTCACATTAAATTGTACCAAGAATATCTCTAATAACCATCATCTGTAATATTTTTAGGGGAGATTCCTATTTATCACTTAATTTTTAATATTTATAAGCACACCGTATTATCAGTGTTGCAGATTCATTGAAACTAAGTCACAAGGTTGGCACTCAATATTTATTTCGTTGTCAATGTGACATATTATTATTGTTATACAAAACATTTTCATTACAATAATATTTCTACAGGTAAAACAACAGATTTGTATAATTTCATTCGTTTTCTAAATAAATTAATTAATAAGAGTTTTTCGAGTTTTCCAATTTTGCCATCAGCTCTGTTTTAAACTGGGAAAATTCCTGATTTTATAACTAAATAAAAAGTAAACAAATTATAATGATATACAACATTAATCATTATTGACAAATAAATAACACAATCGCCTATTATGGAGTTACAAAACAGCATAAAACCTCTTTAAAGTTTGTACACTTGAAACATAAATAAAAAAGGGAATTGTGGAGTTCACATCAAATAGACCAGGTGCATCAAATTATATTATGTAGGTGCATGTCAAGAAAATGTGCAGTGCCATCCCTAGCGTTTTCAATGGATCCGCAACACTGATAATGGGGTATGATTATAAGTTTGACCGCTATGTGTGTCTGTATCTGTCTGTGGCACCGTAGCTCTTAAACAGTTGGACTGATTTGAAAGCAGGTTTTCTAGAGATGGTTCCTGGACAAGTTACATCAAAATCAAAATTAATGAAAATGTCACAGGGGTTTTTGTTAAATACCATCCTCGTAGAACCAAACCAATATACTTGATCATATTGTTTAGAACTGCCAACTACACATAGAAGTAAGCAAGCTAAAGATCATCATCATCATCAGCCTTTTTTACGTTCCACTGCTGGGTACAGGCCTCCACTCACAATGAGAGGGCTTGGGCTTTAGCTCAATTAAAGCTCATACTTATTTAAATGTTTCAGTCATTGTAAAAGCCACAAATGGACCTCGGTATGTAGTTGGCTGCCGTCGCCAACTCGACAAGAACAAGCTTAAAGGAGGCACTCGAGTGGCCCTCGACATGACCACACTCACTATCATGAGGCATTTGCCCAGAGAGGTAATGTTTTGACCTTAGAATTTATTCTATTTTATTTATTAAGTGTTACAATTCAGATACAGATTATAATATATACAAATAACAATATGTTCACGGTAAACATTTTAAACTTCGGCATCTGTGTGCCCGTAGGCAAAGGCCTCCCCCAGTCTCCATTCTCTCTCACATGCAGCCGCTCTTATCCAAGTTCTGCCAGCTACTCTAGCAATTTCATTGCCCTTAGAATATGACTTGTCAAACAAACTACTTTTGGAATGAACTGGAGGCATTATTGTCTAACACACTCTGCTTCACTTTGGCATTCGGCATCTCTTTCTAGCACAATCTTCGTTGGTAGAATTACGCCGGAGCGTAACTGCTTATTTTAAATTTTTACTAGTGATTTTTAAGTATGGTCAAGGCATCAAGTAGTTAGGGCTTTTCGTTATGGTTATAACTCTGGTTCTAACAGGAATTCAGTTACGTCCTTTCATTACATGATAACTTTTTTTTTTTTTTTAAATATGGCTTATACTTCATTTAAATTCGATGTTTTATCAGTTACGCCCTTTCGCGATTTGACCCACGTTTTGTACCAAAACGTTTTGTAAAGCAAAGCCGAATGTCTAAAGGTCAGAAAAAAACCATATTTTGTTACATTTCCAGGTGGATCCTCTTGTGTACAACATGAGCCACGAGGACCCTGGAGACGTCACGTACTCTGCCATCGGTGGGCTGCAGGAGCAAATCAGGCAACTTCGTGAGGTGTGTTATAATTAGAATTATTGTTATTTTTACCCATGACACAACTCCATTGTGCATTTACTGACTCCCGGTCTCCCACAGGTGATTGAGCTGCCTCTGATGAATCCAGAGCTCTTCGTCCGTGTAGGCATCACCCCGCCCAAAGGCTGCCTGCTGTATGGCCCCCCAGGCACAGGGAAGACTCTGCTGGCCAGAGCCGTAGCTTCGCAGCTGGATGCTAACTTCTTGAAGGTAATTTGGGGAAGGCCACAATAATTATATAGTTCTCTTTTCAGGCAGATGTTATGCCTGGGAATATAGACACATATAGCGTATGGACGGGCCCTTCCAATGATATTATAATTAAAGATACGTCATATGCTCACAAGACAATCGAAAAACATGTTCCGAACATTTTGACATTTGCGCGCAAGTTTGGACCTTATTTAAGAGAGATTACATTAAAGAGGCTACATTTCTGTGCTGCGTTTACGGCGTGCTGATGACATATCTACCTTTTTTATTATATGTAATATCATTGGGCCCTTCAGTACTTCGTTTTTGGGGTATCACTATATCCGTCAGATACGATTTTGGTCAGATGGCGTTTTTCGTCAGATTCGTTAATCGTCAGATCATTTGTTTATCAGATGCGTTCTTCGTCGGACCCGTTTATTGTCAGATTTGATTTCCGTCAAATCATTTACAAACGATAAGAAACGTTATTGAGAAGCAGTAGAATGGAGTATTTGACGAAAATCAAATCTGACAATAAACAGGTCTGACGAAGAACGCGTCATTACTATTATCATCGAGTAATGAGTGAGAACGCGACCGATGGCAGTGGCAGTGCGCGCAGTCGCCGCGCAAGAATGCGGGTAGACAGAGCCCGCACCTACGCCATAAGAATATATAATAACATAGTAGAACGGAATTTCTTTTGACCGAGTTCAAAACGCCGCCGTTTATATACCTACTTCCCCCTTCACGTCGTTACACCCCTCTGTCGTCCAGGCGTGTTGCTAGGGTTGCTTGCTGTTAAATATTAGGTACTTACGTCTAAAGATAATATCACTAAGATAAGTTTTTCTTTACTTTGAAATCATTATTTTATTCCAGTTTTACAAAATATAAGATTTATAAATCATTACGTACCTACATAATTATAGACACTTCTAAATAAGAAGTTATTGTAAGTGCCAAATGAAGCCATTTAAGGTGATTTAAGTAAGTATTACTTACCTACAAATATAAAATAAAATACATACAGGCTCACGTAAAATTATTACAACCAAATTATAAACAACCAAACGCGCATGCGGCCACGCCGGCCGTGACTGCCTGACTGAATAGTTTGTTTAACGAATACTTTAATATCGCGACCTTGAGCCCGTCCGGAGCGGGAGTTTCCGTTCTACTATGTTATTATTTATTCTTATGCCTACGCTCGATCTTAGCATCTACCCGCATTTCGTTAGTCTACCCGTGATCATGCTGCATGTAACTGCGTCCGAATATCGGGAGCTCATCAAACCTATAAGGTTATGTCTTTATGCCTAATGATGATGAAAAAAATGTTTCCTTGCCCCCCCCTCCCCGTCTTCAGGTGGTGTCTTCAGCGATTGTGGACAAGTACATAGGCGAGTCGGCGCGCCTCATCAGGGAGATGTTCAACTACGCGCGCGACCACCAGCCCTGCATCATATTTATGGACGAGATCGACGCCATTGGTACGTGCGCTTTTAGGGCTCCGTACATCTAAAGGCACAATGGAACCCTTATAGGACCATGCACTTATTTTTTAGTGCGAGTTCGACTCGCGTGGAGAGGGTTCCTTACGTTAATTATCTATGTTACTTTTAATACCATAGAGTTCTTACAGGTTTTCCTGTAATGTATAGGCAAAAAACCTTTTTTTGTATTTTTTTTTTATTTGGCTAAGCAGTTTCTCCTATTATCTTTCTTAAATAACTTGAAAACTAATTATTTTAAAATTAGTAATACAACATTTGAAATGCTCACAATGAGCCCTTTCATTTGACATGTAACACGATATAGTATGCAATTATTATTTTTTCATTTTCTTATTTACCCCCAAAAGTCGCCCATTCATTATTATTAATTATTAAAATTCATTAATTTACGTTACACGTCCGTCTTTGGGTCACCGACTTACATAAGTGTACCAAATTTCAACTCAATCAGTCCAGTAGTTTTGGAGTAAATTGGCCGTGTCAGACAGACAGACACGAGGGTCATCCTAGCATTGGGGGGGAGGAAACAAACCATCAGAATAATTAATGAACGCCCCCCAAAGTACTATTAAACTTTCCCTATTATTCACAAACCTATTTTAACTAAAATGCCATTTTGTCATTGTCATTTCCGTTAGTAAGAAGAAGACAAAACCTATTTTAACTAATGGAGGCTTGGGTCATCATCATCAAACTTAAGAGTTACACTCTTGTCGGTGGAGTTTCTTCCAATCATCTCTCCTATGAGCCAGTTCCTTGACCTCCTGATACGACACGACACCGGCCTTCTCCTTTATCTGGTCCATGTAGCTTCGCCTAGGTCGACCTCTTCCTCTCTGTCCTTCAATTTTTCCTTCTAAAATGGTATTCAAGAAATTGTCGTGTCGTATCAAATGTCCGATCAGTTTCCCGCACCTATTCTCTATGGTACTCAGGATCGTTCTCCTTTCATTAACCATTGATAGTACTTCCTCATTGGAGGTTTGAGTGACGTTTATGAATAATGGCATTTGTCTCCAGGCGGCCGCCGCTTCTCGGAAGGCACGAGCGCGGACCGCGAGATCCAGCGCACGCTGATGGAACTCCTCAACCAGATGGATGGTTTCGACTCTCTCGGCCAGGTCAAGATCATCATGGCGACCAACCGGCCCGACACGCTCGACCCCGCGCTGCTGCGCCCCGGCCGGCTGGACCGCAAGATCGAGATCCCGCTGCCCAACGAGCAGGCCAGGTGAGGGTCGTCAGCCCACAGCTGTGGTAGGCCTCCTCCATGGCGCGCCTCAACTGTCTCATTCGATCCCCGGTGTTCAGTGAGTACCTATTTAGTGTATGATAGTAATTATTTTCTATTGTTTCCAGGCTGGAAATTCTAAAGATCCACGCGCAGCCTATCGCAAAGCACGGCGAGATGGATTACGAGGCGGTCGTCAAGCTGTCGGACGCGTTCAACGGCGCGGACCTGCGCAACGTGTGCACCGAGGCGGGGCTGTTCGCCATCCGCGCCGAGCGCGAGTACATCATACAGGTGGGGGCAGCATCACAACCACAGCCTATAAACCACAGAACCACAACATACAATGACAATGCAAAGAAAAATTCGTTAAGCAGCTCCAGCTGCCCAGCTGTCCAGCTGCTTAACGAATTTTTCTTTGCATTGTCATTGTATGTTGAATTTCATTCTATGAATGTTTCATAAAAATAAAAAACAAAAATAATCAATAAATCGATTATTTTCATTGATTCAGAAAATAGCTCCATCTCTTGCCACTAATGCGTAACTGTAGAAGTTCCGTAGTGGGTGAGCTGCTTGATTAAGCTACTCATAGATGGCGCTGAGGAGAGATCTTCCAAATAAAATATGACACAAGGCATTGAAAAATTCGTTAGGTACACCATCGTTAAGTATAGCTTAATTGGTGGAGCGTGGTACGGATTACCGAGGTTGCTGGTTCATGTCCAGCTGCTTAACGAATTTTTCTTTGCATTGTCATTGTATGTTGAATTTCATTCTATGAATGTTTCATAAAAATAAAAAACAAAAATAATCAATAAATCGATTATTTTCATTGACACAGAACCACAGCCTATTAACCACAGACCCACAGCCTATAAATCATATAATCACAGCCTTTTAACCACAGAACCCCAGCCTATAAACCACAAAACGACAGCCTGTAAACCATGGAACCACAGCCTATAAACCACAGAACCACTGCCTATGAACCACAGAACCACAACCAATAAATCACATAATCACGGCCTATTAACTACAGAACCGCTGCCTATAAACCACAGAACCAAAGCCTGGCTTGACTTGTCACGGTTTTGACTGTTAAAATACGGTTGAATTGGTCAAGTGTTGCCATACATACTTCCTGTATTTGTTATTTTGTAAACCGTTTTCCACTGGCGTTCGTGTCGTCACAGTTTGTGTATGTACTTTGTGTCTAGTTTTTAGTTTAAAACGGGCCCCGCAGAAAAACAGCGTTGCGGCGCCGCAACATTATGCTGAGTGGGGCCCATTCCACATCGTTCGGTGCAATCGTGTACTGTTAAATGAGATAGCTATTTAAGTTCTGTTGTATTTCATTCTTTTTAAATGGACTGTTTTATTTCTCTGCATGTGTCGAATGTATGTGAATAAATGTTTATCTCTCTCTCTCTCTCTCTTTATTAACCACAGAACCAAAGCCTATTAACCACAGAACCACAGCCTATATCGCTCGCTTTACGGCGTCGCATTGTATTACAACTTGCATGATTTTTCTTGCAGGTCTAAACTTGCCTTACCAGAAGGACGTTTTTGTTTCGTAAAAATTTCAGGCGTCTAGCCAGTAACAGCCGTCTGGCCAGTAACATTTGTTCTGGTTGTTTTTATTTTGTATTCTGTGATTATTAACAAATTTCAGGAAAATAAAGATTCTCAATTCGTCGGTTTTTTTAATACCAAATACCTCTAATAACTAATGAATTTTAATACCTGTTTTATACGCGTTTGTGGTTTCGTGTTGTGAAAAATAAAAACTATCTATCTACCTATGCCAATCAGTGGAACATACACAAACTGTATTATTACTTAATAATATTTATCTTTCAGGAGGATCTTATGAAGGCTGTTCGCAAGGTTGCAGACAATAAGAAATTGGAAAGCAAGCTCGACTACAAGCCCGTTTGAATGTATTTTTTATTATTAAAACCATGTATTTACTCTAATAAACGTTTAGGATTCATTTACTAGTAAAATTGCATTATTATTTTCTCTATGACAAATGAAGCACAGTCCAACGAAGACGTGTCATTCCGACCAATGAGAGGCGATCTACTGGCCTGTGATTGGTGAAAATTGACAGATAGAACTAGCGATTCTAGCAGATTTTTGACTCGCGATAGTTATTCATTCAGAACAGGCAGAGGCAGCAGTTTGAATAGTCAGAGACAGTTGGGAGTTGCAATAAAGACAAAGTAATAATTCAAATATTTATTAAATAAAACAGTCATTTCAATACTTTAAGTAGGTATAAACATAATATTTAAAGCTTAACAAATACAAGGATTATTATTATTACCTAAGAAAGTGCAACTATTTACAGAAAAGCTAAGTATACATTCTTCAAAAAAAAGTGTTGACTAAGTACTTATCTTGAAATTTTTTTTACGCTAAGATAAGGCACGATTTATAGCAATTCATTGACTTAAAATAACAATTAAAAAAAATATTATGCTTAACATAATAAATAGGGCGTCGCCAAGGGGGGGCAGGGAGGGGCAGCTGCACCCCCCCCTAGAGATTCTAAAAAAGTTGCCAAATATAATGCAACCAAAGTCCTAAGTCTTTGAGTTGATTTGCTTGAAGTTCAAGCCTTGAACAATAATTCCCGTACGTCGAAACTCGAATGGATTCACCAATTCCACTCCTAATATTCCGTACGCTCAACTACGCTCTGCTCTACTCTATCGTTGAAGCCGCACAGCCGCCTTTGTTTTAGCGTCTGTCTGTCATTTATTCGTGCGTTAGCGTTGCCATTGCCCGCTTTTACGTTTGTTTTGTGCGCTATTATCACATCTAAATAGTTGCTGTGACCACATAATCAATATGGACATCAGAAAGTTTTTTGGTGAGTATCACTTGCGTTTAGCTTTCGTATTTTCCGTCCGTAAAATAACGTCAATTGATTTGATTATAAATGCTGATTTTGCATCGGTTTGTAAAATCGCAAAAAATCCGTTTCTAGGCACGATATCCGATTCTTAAGGGTCGTCAGTTTAAACCAAAAGGAAAATTGCTCAATTTAATGGCTCAATCGAAAATAGGACCGTATTACCATAGATTAAAGTAGAAAATTGTATGAATAAATATCGGCAGTGCCGATTCGGCACAGTTGGCTCGCGTATGCTTGAGACTCCGGCGCGTGCGTGTCGTCGCGCCCGCTCTAGAGTGCTCGAGCGAGGATGCCCGAGACCGCGCGAGCATAGCCGCGGCGGTTAAACCGCACGAAATAGCTAGGACTGTTGATATAAAAAATATCGTTGACGCTCGTCCTTGCGCGGGCTCGAGCCTGCCGCCGTCTTGAAGCGCATTTATGCTTTCAATGTGAATTGCGGACCAGAAGAAGTTGTAGCTATTTCAAATATTTTGTTTTGCAGTTTTAAAAAGAAAGAAACCTGAAGGAGCAAGCAGTGACAGCGATGATTCCGTGGGTGACCTGACGAGACCTAGCACATCCAAAGAACCGGACCTAGTTCCCGACTCTTCGATAAATGACTGCAACGAAAATGACATCGGTAAATTTATTGGACAAACATCAATGTTATCGACTGAAATGAAGAAAGAATTGCTTGAAAACACTTGGTCTCCGTCTGCGACGTATGACTTTGCAGAAGACGCTAAACATTTAAAGCGGAAATTCAATTATTCATGGTTGGAAACGTACTCTCCATGGTTGGCCTATTCCAAGCACCAAAAAGGAGCCTTTTGTTAATATTGTACGTTGTTCCCGCCAAATCCAAATTCTTTTAGAGGCGTATTAGGGTCATTTATCATAAGGCCATTTTGTAAGTTCAAAGATATTCACGAGCATTGCAAAAAGCACATGGAAACCCACTTCCATAAGATGGCACTGGAAGCCGCTAAATCATTTCTTGGAAGTGTGCCTGTAGATTTACAACTCAACAAATACTCCCAGGTCATTATTGAAGAAAACCGAAAAATTATAACATCTATTATTTCCTGCATTACGTTTTGCGGGTCGCACGACTTAGCTCTGAGAGGAAAACATTATGGCGAAGGTATGCTCGAGGACTTGTACAAGCTACGAATTGACGCGGGAGATTTAGTTTTGAAGAAACACATTGAGCATGGGAAAAAGAATGCAAGCTATCGATCGATTGATATTCAAAATGAAATCATCGCAATTTATTAAGGCAGACATTGTGAAAAAAGTAAAAGAAGCAGAAGCTTATAGTGTGTTACCAGACGAAACAGCTGATATTTCCGGTACTGAACAATTATCGATTGGGCTGCGATATTTTGACGAGGAAGCCAATGAGGTCCAAGAAATGTTCGTCGGATTTGTTGAGCTGAAAGGTCTGGATGCGAAATCTATTGCATATTGCATCGATGAGTTTCTGACGAAAGAAGACCTTAATCCTGCTGATAAAGGCGTTGGTTTTGGATTTGACGGTTGTTCGACGATGTCCGGAAAATACGGCGGAGTACAAGCGATCCTGCGCAAAAAATATACCAAAGCATCGTTCTTTCATTGCTCGTCCCATTAACTGAATCTGGTAATAAATGATATAATATTCAATATTCTTCCTGAAATTCGAAACACCATGGGAACCACTAAAGATTTTTTTTTCGGGAATATGTTTTGAGAAGAAAATTGGTACCTAATATTGCCAGGCTCTGCGAAACAAGTTGGAGTGAGAAACATAAAACTATCAGAGTATTTAAGGACAATTTTCCTGTTATATTGGAAGCCTTAGAAAACTTATCGCGTGAAGGAAACGTGCTTTCAAAATTTCGTATATACTTTGTATTACCTTGATAGCTAAATACTCTGCTTTGTTGGAACCTGTTGTCAACGCACTCCAATCCATAGCTTTGGATGTGGTTAAGGCCTCGCAACACGTCAAACGCATTTTGCAATTGCTTAAGAGCCACCGTGATAATCCCGAAAGAGTCACAGATGAAATCATAAAGGATGCTACTGTTGTTGCGGAGAAAGTCGGCCTAGAGGAGGATATCTGGAGTTGGGAAACAACGCCATCGAAGCAATCACCCAGCAGAAAGCCCTTCAGAATTCTGGAAAAGATCATTAATAATACCATACTTGGACTCCGTTATTACATCGCTTTGCTGAAGAAAATACTCCATCATTTGCTTTATCTAAATTACACCCCGCACAAATGCAAACGATGTCAGTCGAAAATCTCACAGAAACTTGTGAAACTATCGCTCAGTTTTATAATTTGCCAAACATAAAAATTTAAGTCGAGCTTTGGCAGCAATTCTGGCATAATAAACCAAACTCAACAGATCAAACCGTTGTTGATATCCTAAAAGAAGCAAAAACCTTCTTTCCCGACACGGAAAAAGCGTTGAAAATTTTGATCGCTCTTCCATGCACGACGTGTACGGTAGAGCGATCGTTTAGCAGCCTCAGGAGACTAAAAACCTGGCTAGGAAGCACTATGAGTGAAAATCGCCTCAATGGTTTGGCCATGATGAGTGTGCACCGAAAACTTATACATGGAAACTTACAAGATTTTAATAATAAAGTGGTAGAGAAGTTTACAATGAATCCCCGAAAATTATGTTTTAATTAACCTAATATAAACAAACAACGACCACTATAATATTAAAATCTGGTAATTTAAAAAAAAATAAGCTGTACGCTGTACACTTATTCAAATTCAAATTCAAACTCCTTTTTATTCTATTTTTCTAATAAATGTTATTATAACTTATTTACAAGTTTTTTATTGCATAGTCAAGAGCTCGTGCTCGTGTAGCTTTACATTCGGGATTCTGTACTGTCACAGAATATATATGTATATAGTACTAAGATACTGTTGTTATTACAATCGCTGTAGATGTAAGGCTCGTAGTACAAGTGAAAAGCTTCATGTGCTGTCGACTTTACCTACAATTCATACCTAATTTTCTCATTCATGGAGAATGAGAAAAGTATGAATTGTAATAGGTCAAGTCAACTTGCCCCCCCCCCCCCCCCCCCCTGCCATCGGCTGGCGACGCCCTTGATAATAATATAACATCTGTTTATAGTAGTTTATGCAACTGTTACATAGCGAGGGTCCTTGTGACACTAGTGTGGTTTTAAGAAACGAGGCGAAGCCAAGTTTCATAATAAGATCACACAAGTGTTTTAGGCCTAATTGTGTAGAGTTGCATACATACATTACTTTATCTACACATATATTATAATAACGTGTACTCTAAAATGGGTTCAGAAGTCGAAGGCATATCATAACCATACCTGTCACGAATTTGACTTTATTTTAATCATAGACAAACTACCGAGCTGACGTTTGGTAAACACTGTTTTTTTTATTGTAAATTATGTTGGGTTTTGAAGATGTTTCAAATTCGAAACTCTGCACGACATTGAATTCGATATCGAAGTCTTTCTACGGTTTCTGAACGCATTACAGAGGACTTGTAAATCTTTTTAATGACTGTATGTTTTGATTGTGTTGACTTAGAAGTTTGATTTTTTTCACAGCTTCAAGGCACTGCAGTCCTGAGTATTTGATATTAATTTCAGCATGCTACCTCCACGCGTGCCAGAGGAAAAGGATCTTGACAGACAGACAGACAACAAAATGATCCTATAAGGGTTCCGTTTTTCCTTTTGAGGCGCAGAACCCTGAAAACCTCACTCAATAAACCCAGGCAGCGTCCCATTCTTCCTAGCCTTCGCTACATTCTCATAATAACAAGAAAAGTCGACGTAACCTTTTATTTTTCTGTCCCTGTCATACTGCCTACCAGCAGGGTAGATATCCGATGTCGACTCAATAGATCGATTCGTGTCGACATTCGAATCAGTCCCTATATCGTTGGTACCAGAAGAATAGATTTCGGAATCGATTTCATTCAGCAAGGTATTCGATTTCGATTGTACTATAGGATTAAAGCGAACCGAAGGGTTTTGATGCTTTGGTACCAAATTCGACGTACTTTGACAAGTATCTGTAGTGTCTATGGAGATAAAATTGAAATTCCTTATCAGCAATGTCATATGGGTATTCGGTTTCGGGGTAAGACTGTTCTTGAAGCAATACGAAACAAATTCCTCCTCAATCTCCTCCAAGACGGACCGGCTGACTTTTTTGAAGTCTGTCTGTTTGCGAAAATTCTCTACTATGACTTGGGAGAGTTGCTTGTTTGTCTGTTCACTGCTTCCTTTCACTTCTTGGATGCGTTTGTAGACACCTGAGCTGACGAGTACCAGGAATCTGAAGAAAAAAAAAACTTCATAAATAAAGTTGTGACTTTGACAATGAATATCTATCAGTTTGCGTTTCGCTGCCGCCGAACCGTGTGCTCCCAGAGGAAGGAATACGGATTAGTCCGAAACATGTCGGGCTACACTCGACTGACATACGTGAGTGATCCGTTTATTCCACTATAATATCTGTAACTATAAAATAGTACCGTGACTGATTGACAGACAACGCACAGCCTAAACCACAGGACCTAGAGACCTGAAATTTGGCAAACATGTACCTTGAGTATCCTAGAGGTGCACTAAGAAGGGATATATTTCACCGGGGCAAAGCCGCGGGGCATAAGCTAGTCTAGGGATAAAACGTTTATGATGTAAAATTTTTTTGGTGTAAGTAATTTAATAAGCATTTGCGGTATTGTATTTTTAAATGGCTTTGCGGAGTCGGTCTTCTGTGCTTGTACTATAATGTATTCTGTGGTAAAGGTATGTATGAATATCTCTTTACTGCACATAAAACATAAAATAACAGATAACAGAACATTGGGTCGAGCACTTTTCGAAAACTGCGTCACGTAAAATCGAATAGTAAACGTCGAGTTTGTATGACGTTTGGAACAGCGCCCGCCCGTGAGCCTATTTGGAACTAAAATTTAGTATGAGGTTTCTCGATCTCGACACGATAACCGTAACGTTACGCAGCATTCGTAAAGTCGTGCTCTACCCTCATAAGCAAATGTACAAAGGCGAACTTATCCCTAAAGGTAAGATAGAAGCGAGAGTGTCTTTACCTGCAAGATTCATCCAGCTGTACGGGGCCATGGATCTCCGGAGTGGGCAGGACGGGCTCCGTGCGGGCCGCAGACACCCCCGGGAAGGCCTTGTACAGCCCCTTGACCAGGTAGTTGCCCAGGCAGCGGGTACCTGGTTGGTTGCCCACATATTGCGCTGAGGAGACCAATTAGAGCTAGGGTTGCTACTCTCGAGAGGACCAACCCGGGAGTATATTAAGAAATCTCGTAGGGGGGTTGGGGTGGTGACAGAAAATCTCTATCATTTATTATTTTTAGGGCTCCGTACCTCGAAAGGAAAAAACGGAACCCTTATAGGATCACTCTGTTGTCCGTCTGTCTGTCTGTCAAGACCCTTTTTCTCTTTTTCCACATTATATACGACAAATAGCTTTTCAAAGCTCGTTACATTTACAAGATATTTGAGCGGCGCGAGTCTTCGACACGACGGTTGAGATATCGAGATGACGATTAACGAATTATTAATTCTGAATCTGACGTTCGTCACGTATATGAGGGCGAAACCGAAGACATCTTTCCGGTGGCAGAAGAAATCAAAAACAACAGACATGGCTGTATGGACCTCGTCTCCTCTGTCTATCTCTGAAGGAATAAAAAAAATTACTTAACCAACTTAGTACAGTTGAAAAACCCCCGACAATGTCAATGTCAATATTTCAAAAACAGGTGAACCGATTTTAATGAAACTTAGCTAAGAACCATCTTGATTTAACTAGCTTTCGATTAAAAAAACCGATTAGAAATCGGTCTATCCGTTTGGGAGCTATGATGCCACAGACAGATACACAGGTCAAACTTATAACACCCCTCTTTTTCGTCAGGGGTCAAAAAACAGAAGAAATCAAGATGGCGACTCACCATTCCTCAACTTATTATGGTCCAATCCGAGCTGACGTAGTCTCAGCAGCTCATCCTCATTGGCCAGGCTATGGTCAGCTGTCAGCTGCACCACCCGCAACACGGAGTTGGCGTCAGTGCGACACAAGAGGGCGCGGCAGCAGCCGACGTTGGCGCAAAACAGTTTGTTGTCGTGGACGAGGGCTATGACGACAGTGGCGCCACCTGACAGGTGCTGGTCTATCTCTTTGAGGCGGGCGAGGATGTTGTCCATGTTTTGGGATATCTGGAGGTGAAGAAATAGTACATTTTGATTATAAGTGCGGAAAGTATGTCATTTTGTACGAGTCGTTTAGGTTCGAGCCGTGAGGCGAGTGACGAGTGAAATAACTAGGACACTTCCGCAAGTGTACCAAAAGACGTTTTTAGATACATTTGCGAAGAAATTACAATGAAACCAAAGGCAGTGAGCCTGAGCTCACTGATAGGGATAGGGAATGGATAGGGATAGGGTGATAGGGAAGCTCACACTGATGTGAGCTTCCCTATCACCACCCCCCAGCGCCCGCAGCGAGGCCAGACGTACGGCGCGCTTCCACCGGCACCTTGGAAAAGTAAAAAGCACTTGCGCGATAAATTCAAGTTTCCACACAACACAACATAGCCACCAAAAAGTACCAGTTTTTGAGAAACTTTAAAACAAACGGGATAGAAGGAAAGAGCTAGTCAAACACTAACAATAAAGTTGAAGCTGTTAATAGAGGATGTTAATTTCCTCACTAATTTCACTTGTGACATCAAAAAATTTACACAAAATGTTACACACCTGGTTTCCATACAAATCAATGAACTCCTTCCTTCTATCTCAATATAGATCTGTGTTATTTATACCTATAAAACAGTACCATGACTGATTGACTGACAGACAATGCACAGCCTAAAACCACTGGACCTAGAGACTTGAAATTTGGTAAACATAAACCTTGATTATCCTATTTAGCACTAAGAAGGTGCACTAAGAAGGGATTCTTAGAAATTCCCACAGGATAGGAAACTAGTCAATTTTGAAAGCATAAAATAATATGACTCACCTGGGTTTCATTCAGTGTCTGTAATTGGTACTGCAGGCTGGTCCTCTCAGCTATCATACCATCATAGTTTTCAATGTATGCCTTCTCCACAGAGTTGAATGCATTCCTGGAATGGCACAGTAATAGTACATTATGTATTAAGGGTTGTACATAAGCAATTACGCACGAGGCCATAGCAGAAGAAAACAAATTAATGTCATTCATTTCAAAGAAAATGTTGTGAAACTTAAAAGGCAAGCTTGTTATAAAAATGAATTTTGTACTGTTAGGTTATTTATATCTAATCACCATAACATTACCTCAGCTTGTCCCTGATTTCCTCATCCGTGTTGCTGGCTGAAGGTGGTGGGAACAACAGCTCCGCAGCCATTCGCTGCATGATGAACCTCGCTGCCTCCAGTCCATTGTGGGGCTCAAACACTCCATACAGACTCCTGAGGAGGACGAAGAAGATACTCATATTCATATTCATTCATTGTGATCAGTTTCAAGTAGCTACAGTATCTATGGCTCTCCCCCTACAAAACTACATAACTCTAGAATCAATTAGATTTTAAAACAGAAGGAGATATGGTTTGTTTATCACATAATATTGTGTGATCACCTACATTCATCTCATGCAGAGAGTTACATGATAGATATGCCTCATAACACGCACATACTTAGTGTACAATTAAAAGAAATGTGGTGCTGCTATCATACGTAGTTACTAGTCCTGCTGAACCTATCACCCTGGTCAACAAGTGCCAGACACCCTCACAATAAGCAGTAAGTATATTATATGACAATAAGGAGTACTCACGAATCATCTTCAGTCTGGCAGTGGAAGCAGAGATAGTCGTCGCCAGAATCAACATTCCCACCTCCTAACCGCGAGAAATACGATGCCACGCAAGTGCTACGGCATTTAGGAAGATCGTCTGTCCACGGCCGAGCTATCATTGTGTTAAAATGTTAGATTTAACGCGAAATCTCGTATGAATGTAATTTAATTTTGTTGACAAAAATAGTTTAGTTCACTAGTTTGACGTTTTTTCAATGTTGCCAGCTCAACTGTATAAAGATTCCACAATTTTTTTAAAAAGCTCACCGAACTTTGAAATAAAACTCTTCGCTATAACATTTTAAAAAAATGTTATTTTAAGATTGAAAGAAATTACTGAAACAAAAAGGATATTTATTTTGCTTGATAAATACAATACAACGCGTTTAGCAAGCGAGCTCAAACATTTGCCTAAATTTATGGGAAAATTTTCCTGGTAACTTTTACTTTTGACAGTTGTAAGACTGTTCTTAGACACACATAATAATACACAAAGGTTACAAGTTACGAATCGATAAACCGAACGCGGAACACATTTTAATCGAATAAAATGGGAAAAAAACACTGTAAAAAGGGGAAAACCAAGGTTTTATCCGTTTTTTTTTAATGATTATGGTTGATTTCATTGCACCCATCCACTAAATATCTTTGTTACTTTTGAAGCCACTGACAATCAACTTCTACATCAACATCACACTACCTATGTAAACCGCAGGTTTCCGCCAGCCTGACCTCTATTTTAATCGCGAGTGATATATTCTGATATGTACTCAATTTGTAATAACCCCACTTGGCTTATTCATAGTAATTAGGAGCGGTTTTCAATCTGTAAAAAAATGTACACTACAGTTTAGATGTGAATATAAGAATCCTTAATTACAATAAAATTAAAGATAGACCAGCGTAGTTGCGCATGGAATGGTAAAGTCAGTAGCGCATTGTATTTCATTACATACCTACTTAAACGATTTTGAGTTCCATAATATATCATATCATCATGTCATAATTATTCCTCATACCAGCTTCGTTATATGCAGTTTTTCTCTCGGTTTTAATAAACTTTACAAAGAAAATAATTTAGGCATCATACATTGCACATTATGATACTGAAAGGTTGAGAACCGCTGATCCTTCCTGGGGTAATTCCGAACTAACAAAGCTGTAAGTAATGAGATTAGCGGTTCCAGTGAATAAAGTAAACATATGTTGCGTGAGGGGTAAAGAAGGATGAAAAATAACTGCGAAACTTCAGTCAAAGTAAAATAAAGTCCATTTTTTTTAATAATTTCGGAATTACCCCAAGGTAGTTCGTAATTTCCCCAATGCCAAAAAAATACAACTCAATACTTTAAGAGCTTAATTTCAAAAACCCTACTATGTATTCTGGATTCTATTACATATTTATGATAGTTCTGTTCATTAAGTAAATAGAGGTAAAACAACAACGGCAGTAGATACTAAACTTCTTTAAATAAAAAATCTAAATCTAGACATCTAGTCAACTCGCATAAATTTCTGTCGGAATTGCCCCGATGCACCTTATATTTAAAATCCTCTATGCATTAAGTATGTACTTACTTATATACAGAATGATATGAAGGCAAATAATTCATGTCAGTATGATGATTAGGTCTGTGGTATGATGTTGTACCGATGGTAAATAAATCCCGAAACTGTAACTACAATATAATCTAAGATGATAGACTGGAAGAGATTACTTACTTACCCAGTACGATTTAATGTCATGCTGTCAGATTTAAAAAATGCAGCATTTATTTCTGCTCCATGGCTGTTAATGAGACAAACAATAAGCAACTTTGTGTCATTTGAGTAGAGGGTTAAACTTGGAATGGACTTTGTAATAAGGGGCATGACCATTTTAGTACTTATTATGACCTTCATCTTTATTAATGAATGGTGATTACCTCCCACCTAGGCGTTTTTCACACATAAATAACTATGACGAAAATTAAATTTATCAGTAAGGATATAAAAGAACCCACTTAAAACATTGTTTCTGGGTTTTGGTAATTTAATTTCCCTAATCTATGTACGTTCAGGTAAATTTTAGTATTTATTGGCAATTAATTTAATTCCTAATATAGATATACACACACAATGGGCATACGTACATTTACCTCAATGTGCAAGGTCTACTTAGCATAACTGCCTACTTCAAGTTTTCATGTTGAATGATAATTTTTAATTATAGGTATTTATTTGGTGAATAGTGGTAATAAACATACAGCTAAGGTCTTTTAGCCTTTTGGCTAATGTTAAGATTGTAGATAATACATATACATAAAATGTGGATTGTACTTATTTGGGTCACGATCAGGATGACAACTCAAATAAAAGTCCAAAGTTCACTGATCAAAGTCTTTAATGTCATGCTCGCACACACATAAAAACCCTAACCTTTTAAATTTTACAATTTTTATGTTTTTATTATACAATGTTAGCTCTGAAACCTAAAGAGCTATCTGTGACTAAGATCCTTTGTTTAAACCTATTTCTTGTCTATTAAAAAAAATGAGAAAGCAAATTCCTTTAACCAGACATCATGAATCAACAACTTTAGAAAATACCATTTCAAAATATTATAAGGTGTGTCACTCACCTTACTTTACTAATATAATAATATATGCCTATATGCCAGTGCGGTGTAAAAAATAATTGTATATAATTATGTCATACATAGACTTTTATATCGCCAATATTTCAACAATAGGTTTTTACAACACTTAACTAAAGTCTATTATGAGAAAATCGACAGTTGAATATCCCATTACGAGATATTTTACAGTAAAATTTAACCGTTATTGGCGAGGAGAAAAAAGCTTTTCATTTTACAAACAGAATGGCTGTATACCGGATTTCCAAAGACTCGGAGTCAAATATTTAAAAATAAAATTGTGTCCCACTTTTCCTAAGGCAGCAAATGTTCAGAGGCATTCCTCTTGGCACTTAAAACATCGAAACTATAAAATAAATGCAAGGCATGATAAATTCAAAGTACATTTATTTTTAGGAACACAAATACTAAATTATAAAATAAATGTTTGAGACACTGTTAAAGGCTTTGGAAACCCTAGCGTTTGTTAAAGACACTTCATGGGTGAGCAAAATTAAAAACCTAAATCACTCCAGTTGTGGGACAGTTAGTCGGATTTCTTGTCAGCAGCTTTGGTTTCTGTCTCGGGCTTCTTTTCTTTCTCCTCTTTCTTCTCTTTCTCGTCGACGATAACCTCCTTGGCCTCTTGTTTGGACGCTTCGTCGAAGTTGCCGATGAGGTTAGGTACTTCGTCGTCCTCTTCGAGAGGCTTTGGCGCGGCCACGCTGGACGCGAGTCGCTTCAGTTGATTCAGACCCTCGGGCCCCAGCTGACTAAGGATGCCAGGAAGCATCTCCGCGATCTGCTTGTTCTCCCCGTGCCCGGTGATCGCGAAAGTATTCGCCGCGAGCGATGCCTGCGCCTTCGGATTATTAAAATGTATTACTGTGCCGTCATCTTTTATCATATTGACCTCCTCGATGCCCGGGATCGTGTTCACTGACAGTTTTTTGAGGGAAGACTGCAGTTTTTTGTCGTCTGTGGCGGCTGTAGCGTGCACAACCTTCTTCTTGCGCCTCGGTGTTCCCTTACCGCCGATGCGCACTTGCGACTGCAATTTCTTCAGCTTTTCGGTGTTCATTTTGATCTTATACACACGTCACCTGACTATAAGAATGCGGCGCACTTTTTCCAAACGTTTATTTGTTGTTTCTAGCACGGAACACACGAGTTTTCCATGTAACTTGATAGTACGCACGTGTTTTGAACACCGGTTAGCTACAAAGGGAAAATGGTGGATTTCCGATCCATCTCGGTCACGGCTTCGAGGTTGGCAGCACTGAGGCCACAGATTTTCCTTTTAACGTAATAATTTACACTATTTCTCCAGGTAATTGCCAATCTAATAACAATTATAATTTCTAAAGTCTCTATTTCTTGAATACGAAGTCTTTTAAATTACCGGTGTTTTTATTTTAAGACCAAAGTTTTTATACTTATTGCATTTTTGGTGACGATGTTTAAGGAATAAGTATATTCGCCTGCATTTACATTAGTGTGTCCAGATTTATTTAGTTTTACTTTGAGTTTTAAGTCAAATATGTAATAAAAAAAAGACAACTTGCGTCTTTTGGTTTTAGATGAGTTTTAGAGTCACTCACGTAAATTGGAACGTAACGACAGGTGTAGCGCCATCTAGCAGTATTTTTCCGTAGTTTTTGACAGGGCGGTTCCGTAATACAATCACACGCTTCATCTAGAACCACGTAGATGGCACCATTTTAGCATACACATTTTGATTTTAGTGTCATTGTTAGAAACTAGGTGGTACTACCAACATCATTTGTAAATGTTATTAAATTAAAAAAGATTGCAATTTTTAATTTAATTACACTTTTTCAAAGTGTTTTGCAATGTAGGTAGGTAAAAGCACAGACAGACCGGTCAGACCTGATTGACTAAATAAAAGACATTTTACATTAAGTATATATTTTTTTTTATTAAGTACTCATTGTATTCAATGTTATCGAAATGATGAAATCGATTGCTTCCTATCTGAATGATTTTATGTATTTTCCGAATAAGTAGGTATAGACGAGGAAACTGAATTGCCTATAATTTGGGAAACCTTTTCACAATCAATCGTTGGCCGATATTATTATAATTATTAGTTGGTAGGTAAGTAAGTCAATATGGTTTTTGCAGCGAAATGGTTCTACCATGGCACACTACCTATTCTTCAATACTGTGTATCCCCTTTTGGCTTACAGCCCTTGCAAAATGAGCCATCGCGAGATAAAATTCCTCTAGGATCGCTAGTGTCGACTGAGGTCTATCTGCCAATTTCCACCAATCATAGGCGAGCAGCTTGTCTCTCATTGGTGGAGAATGACAGATAGACCCTAGCGGATTATTGACTCGCGGTCAGATGAGAAATTGTCTCATGGCATAAAAAACAGGATAAGTGCGAGTCGGACTCACGCACGAGGGTACCGTAGAAAGATTTTAACGGTTTTCTACAGTGTTTTTAGTTGTCCAGTGTTAGCAGAGCCCTGCTCTTAAGCAAAATGTACGCAGTGTGGGGACACCTTATATTGGTAATAATGTGAAATCTACAGACGACATAAAAATTAGGATTTTAAGAATTTTCTGAGCGATTGTGCTACAAATCAGCTGGGCCCGCGTGGGAACTATAGCCCAAACCCTCTCATTGAGAGAGGAGGCCTATGGAGACGTAAAAAAAGGCTGCAGGTGATGATGATATTACCAATAAACTGTTATCTGGATCTAATACAGTGATTGAAACAAACGAATCACTCACGTACGGCAGTTTAGCCCGACATAAAATATTTCGGTGTGGTTGTTTGGTCGAAGCGCGTGCTTCCGGAAGAAGGAGTACAGGGGGGCTAGCACGCGCGCCATTTTGTCGTTTATCGCTCAGTGCGTCCTTCATTGAGTCCATCACTATGAAAGGGACATACTGCGCGACAAGCGACAAAATGGCGCGCCGTGCTACATGTGCTGATTAGTTCGAAGCATGTCGGGCATGGACCGGGAGACGAGCTGTCGGTAGGCCTCCAACAAGATGGAGCGACGACCTAGTAAAGATCGCGGGACCGCGCGGGGGACGGTCTGAGTGGAGAGCCGCGGGGAGGCCTATGTCCAGCAGTGGACGTCTTTCGGCTGACATGATGATGATGATGATGATGTTGGGCTATACTCGACTGACATAAAGGTACTTAAGTGATCCGTTTATTTCAGTATGATTGAATCTCACGGTAGTTCCATGTCAAAAATCTAGGACAGTAGTTCCGAACCTTGGGCTAATTACCCCCAAAGAGTAAAACTGTATTTCATGAGGGGTATGAACAAGATCTTCTTTTTTTATTTGATCGAAATACTCTATCCTCGGCCTTCCCCTTCCTCCCTTCCCTTCTATCTTTCCTTCTATAATTTTCAGTATCAAATCGTCGTGTTGTATCAAGTGGCCTACCATTTTTCCTCTCCTGGTCTTTAGACTAGGACTTCTTTTAAAAAGATAGACGTTGTGTCGTATCAGGAGGTGAAAGAACTTGCCTTAGAAGGAGACAACTGCATCGACAAGAGTAGCACTCTTAAATAAGATGATGATGATGATGAACAAGATACGTAGTATTCTCATACTCAGAGTCACACTGTTCTTGCTTTGTCAGCAAAATGAAGGTTAGGATCTAGGAACTTAGGAAGCCGGCCCCGTCTTTGTCATGTTTTCTCAAAGGCGTTAAGAAACCTCATTTGGTACACGTGCGGAAGGATCATTTTCGCTATATAGTCCCGAGTCTCGACCCTCGCCTAGCGGCTCGTGCGAAATGACGAAATGACATACTTTCCGCAGTTATATTAATAACGAACTTAGAAAAGTTGAAATACCCCCGACATTGCCATTTCAAAGTTCAATATTTCATTAGAAAAGTTGAAAAACCCTCGACATTGTCATTTCAAAGCTCAATATTTCAAAAACGGGTGAACCAATTTTAATGAAACTTAGCTAAGAACCATCTCGATTAAACTAGCTTTCGATTGAAAAAAACCGCATTGAAATCGGTCCACCCGTTTGGGAGCTATAATGCCACAGACAGATACACGGATACACATGTCAAACTTATAACACCACTCTTTTTCGTCGGGGGTTAAAAAACGAGTGAACCGGTATTCATGAAACTTGGCTAAGAACCACCTCGATTAAACTAGCTTTCTATTAAAAATAAAGCCGCATCTCAATAGGTCCATCCGTTTGGGATCTATGATGCCACAGACAGATACATAGATGCACAGGGGGGCTAGCACGCGTGCCAATGATGCCCTCACTATGAAAGGGACTGAGCGACAAGCGACAAAATGGCGCGCCGTGCTACATGTGCTGGTCAAACTTATTACACCCCTCTTTTTCGTCGGGGGTTATAAATTAGTCATATATTTCAGATAAGTCGGGGAAGTTTGGGGGAAGTATGGAAAGTCGCCGTAACAAAACTATAAACGATCTATCAGACAAAAGGCAAGCCACTCAACGAAAATAACCCTCGCTATCGCCCATAAATATTTAACCGCGTTTACTAAATGTACTTTCAAATGGCGCGCCGTAAAGCTGTCATCGGCAATCGCTCGCCGCCATCTTCAAACAATATGACAGTTCATAATTCCCGAACGCACCCGATGTGCAGCTATTTGTGAACGTTTCGCTAAAATGTTTTCGGATGCGTTCGTTCGCGCGCACTTAGAGAATGCGATGACAGATGTAAGATCGCGGACAAAAGTGGTATAGAGTTTGGTCATCGTATCTTGATACTGAAATTCAGGCGGGAAATTTAAAAGTCATACTATGTTACCACTGGATTTAATAGGAACAAACAGTATTGATCACTAATAATATTTGATTTATTACTTACATGAAAAAAAACCGGACAAGTGCAAGTCGGACTCGCGCACGAGGATTCCGTACAACGATTTTAACTCTATCCCGGTATTTTAAGTTGTCCAGTGTTAGCAGAGCCATGCTCCTAAGCAAAATGTACGCAGTGTGGGGTCATCTTATATTGGTCTTTGAACTCTACAGACAGACATAAAAATTTAAGTTTTTCTAAATTTTCTGAGTGGTTGTGCTATAAGAGCTACCTTTATACCAAATTTTAAGTTTCTAGGACAACTGGAAGTACCCTTTAGGTTTTCGGGGTACGGCAATTTGTATGGAAACCACCTTTTTAATGACTGTTTGATTTGTTTTGATTGCGTTGACTTAGATGCTTGATTTTTTCACAGCTTCAAGGGACCGCAGGCTTGAGTATTTGATATTAATTTTAGCATTCTATAGCTCAACGCGTTCCAGAGAAAAATTGTCTTAACAGACAGAAAGACAGACGGACAACAAAGTGATCCTATAAGGGTTCCGTTTTTTCAAGGAACAGAACCCTAAAAAGACAAGTCAAGTTAGCTTTCAGCTATGTTTGTTCCTATTAAATACAGTGATACCAAAGTACGATTTTAAAATTTCCCGCTTGAATTTCAATATCAAGATACGATGGCCAAACTATAAGAATAATATTGTTATTAATTCGCTGCACCAACCTAGATGAAAATTGGTAAGATTGAAGAATAATTATAGGAAACTTTTTATTCGGGAAAATTGTATAGTTCCCGCGGAATAGCGATAACCGAAATTTACGCAGACGAAGTCGCGGGCAACAGCTAGTAGACATAATATATATTTGTCTAACTTATAGCGCACTCGGGGGGCTGGCGACTCAATTGTTTGCCCTTCTTATTGTTTAAAGAAACATCTTAGATATTACGTTGTAGTAGAATTGAACGATTGTATTTGACGATAAGCCATACGATAAAAAAAAGAAACATCTGGGTCAATCGACTTTAAAATTGCTATTCGTTGCCATGGAGATGTCCCCCGGGTAACTCTTTTTTTTCTAAGGCACCACTCCACGAAAGTCAGGATTTGCACGGTTAGGAGCTTAGAGCAGGAAAGGAATGGAGTTGTTAAAGCGCGATTTCCCCTCTGCCAAAACTCTAACATTAAGTCTGATCAACATGATCAGGGACTGTTGACTGTGTGCGTGTTTTTGGCATTTGTGTGACAGTTTTGTTTTAGTGTGAGTTTGTATGAACGTAACATATTTTGACATGAGCGCAGACGTGTGCTATACTTAGTTTAGTCGAGTTACCCAGGGGACATCTCCATGGCAACGAGAGGCAATTAAAAATTAATTAATAACAGTTATTTCTCCACTTGTCTACGCAACAGTCCGCGTCAAATAATAAACTAATGCACTTAATTTTGGCCCATAACGTATTTACTGCTTTTTTATAACCATAGTTATTTTAGTGTAACGTTGATTTGCTGCTATTACCTACTTTAATTCGTGAGTTATGATTTGATGAACTCAACTTAAATATGGATCACTAAGTGCTTCGTGGGTGTAAATCATTGAGTGTTTGTTATTACGCAAATAATGGTTTTTGGGGAAGACTACACTCCCGGACAAGTAAATCGACCCACTTTGGTATTTGGAAAAACCCACAAGAAACTCAACATACAATGACAATGCAAAGAAAAATTCGTTAAGCAGCTGGACTTGAACCAGCAACCTCGGTAATCCGTACCACGGATACGGATACGGGTGGTACGGATTACCGAGGTTGCTGGTTCAAGTCCAGCTGCTTAACGAATTTTTCTTTGCATTGTCATTGTATGTTGAATTTCATTCTATGAATGTTTCATAAAAATAAAAACAAAAATAATCAATAAATCGATTATTTTCATTGATCCACAAGAAACTGTTTTATTGCAAAAATAGCTACATACCTACCATTGCCATTTACGGGTGGTAGGACCTGGTGTGAGGTCCGTCCGGACCGCTACCACCATGAAGCTAAACAGCAGTGCTTGCACTGTTGTGTTCTGATGTGGAGAGTAAGACAGCCGGTGTAATTACGGGCACAAGAGGTATTTCATCTTAGCTCTCTAGGTTGGTAACGCGTCTGCAAACCCCCCCGGGATTGCGGGTGTCTATGGGCAGTGGTGATCGACATCACCATCAGGTGACCCACTTGCTCGTTTGCCTTGTTTATGAGATTGTCATAGGGTTGATTTTTGCCTGGCCCGTGGGAAATGTGTTTTCTATGTCTATAGGTAGGTACTTAATAATTTTTGACTGTCTGAAAACTTTCCTTGGTTCCATCAAGATTTAAAATCTGGTTTTATTCAGTTTCTTGTACTAATGCTGATACGGCAAGGATCCAAACCAAATAGAAAAACAATTATTTCCCGAAAGTTGTTACCGCCATTAGTCACGCCCGTTTTGGTCGCGTTCTGTCATTAAAACAATTAAGAAGCAACGCTATCATGTTGTCACCTAAAAAAGAGCTTTCCAAGAAACCAAAATAGATTTACCTAATACGCGGGTTTTCGAGATAATTGCCAGCGTTTTAAGCGTCTTTAAACTCGATGAGAGATCGGTGGCATGAGAATTGTGAACGCATCCATAAATTGTGGCGGGAGAAAAAATAGCTTATCTGTGTCGATAATTACGATGAGTATAAAAATAGTTTCTGAAGTGATTCTATTATAAAAATTCTGGGTGCTACGTCAACGAATACAGTTAAAAATTAGTATAAATAAATACTTGACTATCCCCCTGACCGAATGCCAAATTTTCAATGCCATTAGAAATTAAAAATAAACAAAAAAGCATGGCGGCAAATTATGACAGCTGCTTAGTTTCGTGCGGGTGGCCGCCCTGAGATAAATCCAGTTTAATCCCTTTTAAGATAACTAATGAACAAATTTATCGTTACAACGTGTATTAGGTTGATGTTAGTTGATGCTTTTGACAAAAAATGGACACAGTTATTAATAATAATCGTGTTTTATGTGACAGCGAATTAGTTACGAAAATGCGTGGGCGTGCAGAGCAGAACTTTAATTCTACTAATAACAATGGTAAATCTTCGTATTTTTTGAATGCTGTCATCATTAATATCAACATCAGGATGTGCCCTTTGGAACATTTTGAAATAGGAAAGGCGTTGCTAGCCCGCCGGCGGGGAGCGGCGCGCGACCGGCGGCGCCCGTTCGGACGTGCTCGCGGCTCATATCATTACTTGTAGTAGGTACCACAAAATTGGCAACAAAACGGAGTAAAGAAGGGCCCGTCTATACGCTATACCTACTCCATACCAAAAACCCAAGAAATCAAACGAGGGCGCCCCTTTCGTCGTATCTGTCACATTTTTTTAAATGGCAACAGATTTGTATGAGAAATTTTAGTTCCTCTTTTCTCCGTTTTTGCCAGGTTTTCTATAACTGACATTTCGGAATTCCATTTTTAAATTATCTCGACTTTTCAGCGACACTGCTCCGGGATGACGGGCTATAAGTTTTTAAACATGTCTATATATACATTTTTTCAAGGCAGTGGTCCCTTTTCCACCTAATCATGTTCTCGTATTTTTGTTGTACAATACAGTAAGTATTCTCGTTCTATTTATTGCATTGTTCTCTCAGATTTAATAAAACACGGCCTTTACCCAAACAAACTGGAGCGTTCGTTGCGTGCCCATGTTGTCAAACAAAATTTTCAATTTCGCTCGTTGGCGAAAACCCGGGTATCTGCGAAAACAATCCGTTGCGACCTTTTTTTAGGTGGACTTAAGAAATTTACCTACGCAGGGAATTCATAGAAATATTTCAGAATATGCCAGAATACAGAATAAACTTACGATGAGTATAAAAATTGTTTCTGAAGTGATTCTATTATAAACATTCTGGCCCCTATTTCACCAACTTTACTATTGTCGGTTTGTCATGACAATTCGATCTACATTTGTTCAAGTCAGCAATTGACACCGAATTGTCATTGAAAACTGACAATTGTAAAGTTGGTGAAATACTTAGTTGCCTGAAGCCGCGCCCAGTCATAACCGCACGCCGCGGTGTGAGTTCATTTTTTATTGATTTCGCTACCCGTTAATTTATACCTACTTGAAATTTAATCATATTCTGTATTTACGAGGGGCGGCTGATAAGTAATCTCCTTGGTCAGAAATATATACAAAAATAATGCTGGCTGGTATGGATTTATATTCGTTTGTTATTCTATTTTCAAAATGTATTACATTCATTTGTTTATTGAATCACGTTTATTTGTCTCCTACAATTGTTTCAAACATGTCGGTAGAAAAAGTGAAAATGGATAAAATCCAGCAGCGTGCGGTGATTAAGTTTTTGACTGGAAGGGAGTACGCCTTCGGAGATCAGACAGCGTATGTTACGTGTGTTTGTCAGTTCGTGTTCTTCCGAATTTGTTATAAAGTTTTGGTCAAAGCAGTTTAAGTTAGGTCGTGAGGGCCTGGAAGATGATCCTCGTAGCGGAAGACCAGTTTCGGCCGTCACCGATGAAAATGTAGCCAGGGTGAAAAATATTATATTAGAGGACCGACGAGTGAAGCAGTGGGAGATAGCTAGAGATGTGGGCGTCAGTAAAGAGCGAGTCAATGAAATAATTCATGAGCATTTGAACATGTCCAAGGTTAGTGCACGTTGGGTCCCCAGAATGTTGACTGCATTTGACATGGAGAGGCGTGTCAAATGTTGCGAAGAGTTTTTGGACATGAGTCGAGGGAAAGAGGAAGAAACAATTTCTAGAATTTTAATATGTGATGAGACTTGGATTCGACAATGGGGCCCGGAAAGTAAGCAAGAGTCGTTACAGTGGAAATTTAAGGATGAGAAGCCGCCTCGGAAATTCAAGGTCTGTCCATCGGCAGGTAAACTTATGGCTACAATCTTTTGGGACACAGAAGGGATTTTGCTCATAGATTATTTACCGAAGAAAACTACAATGAATGCTGATTATTACTCAAACTTACTATATCAACTAAGAGAGACAATAAAAGAAAAACGGCGAGGTAAACTAAGCAAAGGAATTCTGATTTTGCACGATAACGCACCAGTGCATACCGCCCGCACAACGAAGCTAGCAATTAAAGACAATGGCTTCGAAACCATTGACCACCCCCCTTATAGTCCAGATTTAGCCCCCTGTGACTATTTTCTGTTTAGACTTCTCAAGAAAGACCTCAGGGGACGAAGGTTTATGACCGATGACGAAATGAAGGCTGCGGTTACTGACTTTTTTGACGACAAACCGAAAGATTTTTTTTAATGGTTTAAATTCAATATTTGACAAATTTAATAAGCGCATTTTACTAGCAGGGAACTATATAGAAAAACAAAAAAAAAATTGCCACGACAGTCTTTTGTTTCATTGTTAGGTAGATTACTTTTCAGCCGCCCCTCGTATAAGCCCAACGACATTTCTGTATGTAAGAACGTCATGAGAAGGATTAATTAGTATTGTCATTCGTACATCACGTCGTCACGATACTCTGCGTGCTCGGAGATGACCACGCCAAACTACTCTATTAAGAGTAGTTTTAGTGGCCTTACTTTTAGGAGCGCTCGCGGGTTCTGATTTGTTCTGTATTCTGAGGAAAATGTATTTACGGCTTAGTACCGAGTTTCTTATGACACATTCTTCTTGGCGATCATTGCATTTTCGAAAGCGCTGGTAGATTAAAAAGAAACGTGTGAAAGATCTTTAACTGCTATTTGATGTCTCGCCGTGGAAAGCACGGTTCAACCGTCACGATACGGTCAGTCAAAATTACTATTGTCACTACTGACGTTCTGTTCCTAAGCTACTTTTGACGCAGACTGCATCGACTTTTAAACATGAAAGACTGGCCACGCACCTCTTTAGCACTGATAAATACGGCCTTCACTCATTAGCTGTCATTACACTGACAAGTCAAACTTCAACGGAATATACCACAGACAAATATACCATCTGGATAATGTACGACTACCGACCTGCTAATTCATGTCCACGAAATAACAAGTAGTCGCATGATAACAATGACCTGCTAATTCACGAACATAAAATAACAGGTCGATCTTTATTGACCGAGCGAGCGAAGCGTCAACGTTTCAAATTGGACAAAAATTCTTTCGTATGTCTGCCCAGCTGTTCTCCTCTACTGTGTAAAATATTGCAAACAGGCTTGATAATTATAGTTTTTTTGGGAAAAAATTAGGTTACGAGGTCTACAGCTCACAGAGCCACTACTGATAATATTTTACGTATAAGAGACGAGAAAGCTAACAGATTGGTAAGTGGAATGGAAGGCAAGTGTTTCGTAACTGTTTCAAAAGTAAAAATATAAAATAACGGAAAAAATACAAAAAAGACGTTTCAGTGTCGTCATTGGCCAGATAATGCACAGTCTAAATCGGTAGAAAATCAGTGGAAATAGATGGAATAGTCAGTTTCTGTAATAGCTTTATTCAATTTACCAGGATCGAACAATGCTATAGTAAAATAAAAATAAAAAACAAATATTCTATGAAAGTTAACCGGGAGTTTTTTTTCCGAATTTCTACTCGGGTCGGGATTTATCAGGTCGGGAAATTAATGGCCCTGTGTTATTTGGCCATAATATTAGAGGTAGGAATTTATCAGGTGAGGAAATCAATTGTTGGCCCTGTATTATTTGGCTATAATACTATAACTTTAAATGCATGATTTTCTTTACAAATAATGAGTATATTAGTTATTTACGTATTGAATGGGATTCCTTTTGCTTTGTTTTTCTTTTTCGTGTTGTTTGTACAGTTCAAAAATGTGTAAAATTGTTGAAATTGGGCAAGTCAAGGAGATGTCACCTGAGCGGCGGCCGAATCACATAATTACCTATATTGCTTGTCCGCGCGTGGTGAAGGGGTGGCATATCCGTCTATTTTTGTTACATCAATGGCTGACTGTCCATTGCTGTAATTGCGTAGTTGTCAAATCATCAACTGTTTTGAAATGTCAAAACGGTCCCTAGTATGAAGCTTTTGTACTGAATCACTTAACTATGACGTCATAATTTTCAGATCACTTAGCGTGAATTAGACGTTCGCGTTTAAGCGTCAAATAAGTACGTAGGTACCTACTATCAGAATAGTACTTTGCCAATACTTACCGGTACCACCTCGCAAACTGCATTAAACTCTAGTTTATCATGAATCTAAGTAGTTAGCCTGCAGTAAGAGCCATGGAGATTGCTACTTACTGTAGTTTACGAATTTATCACGAATTTATTACGTGTTGGGCAAAAAGTTAAGCAACAGAATTTTCATAAAGTTTACGCGCAAAAAACTCTAATTCTACCTTTCCGAATGCCGAAACTCCTGCCACTAGCCTAACCAATATACAAAGATCCGCCACGCGTTGTTGGTTTACAACAGGAGTCTCCAGCTTAAAGTGTCTTCTTACGCTGGCCACTGAATCTTTTTTTCCAAATCTCTTCGTCCGGGAATCGATCCGTCGGGAGTGATTTTCGTTCAGAAACGTGAAAATATTACGCGTTTTATTTCTTTTGTTTAAGTCGAGTTTAGATTGTATTGCGTTCCGGTAAATTGTGTTAGTTGTAAGTGAATTTGATCTTTATCGGCGAACGTAAATATGTTTTGGGTTCGTTACGCGGCCCATGAGGAAAATATTAAACGTTTGTTGTTCGAGGAAAACATGGGATTGGGTAAGATGAGCATTCAGATTGGGGAATTTTCGCCCAAAAACCGTGTTGGTTGGCTTGTTCATAAATTTATTAAGATTTGAGAAGGACTCAAATAATGCTGTCATAAGAAGAAAACTGACATTGGCCCAAGCCTTTGGCCGTCATCAAGGAAAATAGAATAGAACAGAATAGTGTACGCTGCGACTATGTAATCCAACTTACACAATTTTTCTTATTAACGTAAATTCGTGAAATCTAACAGGTATGAGACTAGAGTTCGGTAAGGATGTTCAGGGAAACAACAAAATAGACATTAACAGTTCTTTATTTACCACCACATAAGTAACTATTACAGAAAAAGGTAAGTACATGGATAAAATTACAATACAATTTGACACAATACAGTGATTCTTTATTGTACACCACAGACAATAATAAACAGAACGAAGAAGGAGTATTTAAGAAAATTACAATGCAATGAATTGATCACTACTTGAATAAAAAGGAAACAGAAGAAGGTAGTCAATAGAGAAACAGTTACACAAAACCAAACAGTCAGTACAAAGACACTTTGTTTTTCAAGTATTTGTGGTGATATTCAACATAATTTAACACAGAAAAAGTTACAAAGAGAAAGTAGTAAGTCGACAACATGTTGAACACCACATAATAACAGAAATACGTAATACTGTAAAGAGATTTAGAAATCACTACAACACAATGAATCCTTTTTAGTTTAGAATACAGAAGAATGAGGGTAGACAGATAACATTAAAACGAAAGCTAAGATAAGATAGCAAAAATAGCGAAGATTAAATAAGAAAACTTTATTATGTAGGTACTTGTAGTTAAAAAAAATTACACAAAACTGAGATAAAATTAATGTATAATGGTGAGATCATGACTTTATAAAAGCGAGAAAAGGAAGAAAATGTCAAAGATTATATTTCTAAGTTACAAATGTAGCCGGGTTTGTTTATTCAAAAATTCAAAATTTTACTCAACTAATACCTTGGCAGTTGCATGCTCTTTTACACATAATTTTTTGAGTCTACCAGACCGCTTTCGGAAAGAAGAATGCGCCGCAAGAAACTTAGTACTACGTCATTTTTTCTACAAACAAGTTACAATAGCTCTTAAAATTTACCAGGTATAGTGGCCCTTAAATTGCTCTGAGAAGATACTTAGGTAGTGGAAATAGGAAAAGTTTGAATGTTGGTGTAGGATGGAATAAATGACACATGATGGATAAATAAACGCCTTTCCACGAATGAACCTAGCTCTAGCCAAATTAAAGAAAGCTAAAAGACATCAACAGAACTGTTATTTTTATTTTCTATTTCTGATTGTTGTTTGTCATAGAAAGTAGAGTTTGTCTTTTCATCTTAATGAATCTTGTTTACTCATTAGGATAATTCATTTTATTTACATATAATAAAATAAGACACCAGCCTCTATTTAGTCTCTGCTCTCAACCATTGTATAGAAAAGAGAACTTTTCAAATAATAAATCAGTTCACACCAATCCGCCAATTAACCAGAAAAGGTCCCGCCATTAACAAGGCAACATAACTTGTGGGTGACAGCGCTGCAGCAGTCTCCCAGGCATCATGAGCTCGAAATCGCACGAGATTCCTGGAAAGTTTCAACTTGGAGAGACTGAAGAGACACACATCCACATAAGGACAACAAAATGAAGACTGCTATCATATTGGCTACTTTGATACTCTGCGACCAGGGCAAAGACAACCACAGACTGACACCACTTTACAATCCAAATGGACTTTATTTCAAAAAACTAGGAACAATAGCTGAAATCGATGGATTAAAGTACATAACAAAATGCTGTACCTAACTTAATGGAAATTCAGGATACATTGACTCAAAAAAGATGTACATCAGAATAGAAAAGGACGATTAATTACACGAACGATTTGTATACACACTTCCTTGGGAGACTCAGAAACTTGATGAACCATGATTGCCCTAGCAAACGTGGTCTAGTGGACGGCCTAGGAACTGCAATCAATTTTATAACTGGAAACACTGATGCAAGTGATATGAAAGAAATAAACGAAAATATGTAAGAGCTACAAAACTAACCAACAAATAATTTTGTCAAATCTAAATGATACAATTAGCAAATTAGAGGTTAGATTGAATAATATTAAGAAAGATTTAAGTAAGAACATTATACTTAAACATTATTATTTTCCCCAGTCCGAAGGCGAACAAGAGTTCCCCATCGGTGCAAGAAGAACCTAAAAAACAGAACGCAGCATTGCAAATTGACGTCTTTTTCGAGCAGTCAAAGGTCAAGTGGAAGAAAACAGAATCTTCAACTGTGGGCCGATGCTGTAAACGGGGGAGTTTCATATAAATCAACCAACAGAGAAGATGACAATAATTATACACACTTGATGAAGATTGAAATTTTCGATTTTAAAAAGCTAACAAAGGTCCCCATAAATGAGCGATGGAAGCATGCAGATGTGCGCGTGAAATACCACGTTTAAGAAAAAGACAAGCATTATCATGAAGCCAAAGAAGGAGAAGTTTTATGTAATTAAGAAATGAGTTCCTTTGAAACTATAATTAGCAAATGCTTCTTCAGAACCCATTGATATTGTTTAACGAAGCTAATGATGTGTAAACTAAGAGTGATGCTTTAAATAGTGATAGTTGTAGCCAGTACGGCAGTTCGTTCCGATCCTTCTCCCTTGCAGGAACTATTAGTAAAGTTAAGGAATGACTTCACCAACATACCATAGAGCATGACGCATCACCAAGCCGATCCCTTACCATAATAGACAATACGCACAGATGAACCACTGCAATAACTTAAAGTACTTTATTACGGATTACTAATGCAAACCAAACACAATACCATTATCGCAGGTTCCATTACACCATCCGCCGTAAGAGCAATTATCATCGATATCCCTTGCGATGACGGACAAAAGCCAAATGATGACACACAAGTACAATAATATCTAGGGTTGCCAATTGTATTCCAAGGAACACGTCACTCTTATCTCTGGCGCCACCGATACAATTATGAGAAAGGCTCTAGAACCTTACACAATTCACATGCCTACGTGACGACACCAAGCTACGCTCCCGGGGTCCCCACCCTTGTCGCGGCATTTAAAAGGAGCAACCCCGAGCAAGAAGAGCAGGACACCGCCGAAGGGGGCCATTGCCCCGACCGGCTTCCCGCCCCCCACTACAGGGAACGAGAAGAAATCCCTACGGAAGAAGAGCAGTTCACATCGGGAGTTCACATTGACAGTGCCTACCCAGCAAGCAAACAGTGTACAAGCTCCGAATCGCTTAAAAAACCGCTAGTCACGCTCTCTATTAATTGCAATTAATTAATTAAATTGTAAAAGTAATCAATTAAAATATTTCGCCCCCCAAGTCGTCCAAGTTTATTCAAACAAGAAGCCTCCAGCTCCTGAAGCAAGGCACAACTCTAGTTATAACTTCGCTGCGCGATATCATTCTACAGGCCCCTCTGACCACCCGAACATTACATACAACCAACATAGAAGATGGATATAATTCTATACACTTAATGAAGATAAAAATTTGCGATTTAAAAAAGCTAACAAAGGCCCTCATAAATGAGCAAAGGAAGCACGTGTTTGTCACATGTCCTTGTCATTAGTGAATCACCATCGTAATTGGTTGTTTATTGTTTACTATTCACATGTCATTAACTATCTTTTAATATTTACCACAAGCCTAGACTTCAACCCAGCTCGCCAAATCTACACAACGCTCTGTGATTCGACTAGTTATCCTGTTAATGTGGTAAGGTGGCCAAACACGTTTTGCTCTGTCTCTCCCTCACTGTCATATTCCTCATATCAAATCCAAGTATATACACGTACAAACTCTCTATCTGTCGATATCATGACCCCACCGGCTACCGGTACACTCAAAACCAATCCCGCCAACCCACGAAGTAGTACCATTATACACTTTGCTACAATTAATGCCCGAATTTGACTCATCACCACCAAACCAACACACGTATGCAGATACGTGCGCTCTTGCGACACAGCATTTGACCTTGCGAACTCCACACAACATACAATATTAATTACATACGCTTTAAATAAAATCACGGGACACAACTCATCGATAAATAAAAAAAATGTTGACGGAGTTAAGAGAAGCTGCGTCAAGACCTGACTACTTTTGAAATGAGTACTTTTCGGGAGTCATTAAGATAGTAGGAAATTAGATAATGAGTTACTGATAAAATCATTTAGATATGAGTAGTTTGTTTACCTTTTCTCATGAAAACCTTAATATTGTTTAACTACTAATGACTATGCACTTTCCCCATTAAAGTAACATTAGTTTGAGGAGTCCTTATAAGGTTCAAACGTATAAAAGTGGAAGATTGTAAACTGTAATTAAATCACAACAACCATAAGAAGTAAATACAACAAGCTCCAAATCGCTAGTGTTTTTCTCAATAGTTACTAAGAAATAAATCAACATTCCGCAAGAAAAGAACTATGGCTAAAAAATAATACACCTAGATATGAATGAACTAAGGAAAGAATGGCTACATCATAGAATTGACGGATTTACGCCTCTTTCCTTACTGACTCTTCAACTCTTTCGAGGTGCGGAACCCAAAAAAAGGTTTATCGTTGAAAAACAAAAACACTTATATATAACTGAACTGCGGAAAGAATGGCTACGTCATAAAATTGACGGATTTACGCCTCTTTCCCGATCAATTTCGAAGCAGTGACAGAAATAGCTTTGATGACATCGGTGTCAGATTAGATGAAAGGGACAATACATCTAGCTTGAAAGATGACAGCGAGATCAAATTCAACTCCGAGGAACAGCACAGGTAACTAGTAAAAGTCGGCCAATAACAGAGTTGGAAAACTATTTCCAAGTATAAACTTGTCATATAAATGACAAAAATAATTACTTCGCACTACTACAACTTGAAGAAGAAGTAACAATAAAAAAAAAGTTGATGGTTATAAAATAGTACACTAATTATGAATAAACTGAGGAAAGATTGGCTACATCATAGAATTGACGGATTTACGCCTCTTTCCCGGCGGACCTTTCAGTTCTTTCACAGGATTGTTTCGCAGAAGTCAATGTGAAAGCAGTGACAGAAACAGCTCTGATGACTTCGGTGTCAGAGGAGTTGAAAGAGACAATAAATTCAGTCTGAGATGACAGCACATGTCAAGCGTTAACTGAGTTTGAAACTTAAATAACGATTGAAAAACAATAACACTTAGATATAACTGATCTGAGGAAAGAATGGCTACGTCATAGAACTGACGGATTTACGCCTCTTTCCCGATGGACCTTTTACAAAATTGCTTCACAATTTCGAAGTAGTTGCAGAAATAACTCTGATGACGTCGGTGTCAGGGGAGATGAAATGGACAATACATCTAGTCTGAAAGATGACAGCTAGAAAAGTTAACTATTTTGTCAGTGAATGGAATCTAATAACACATCTAAATATAGGAGACTTGCATAGAAAAATAGATCTTATCTCAAAAACTTACGGACGAACAAAGTAACTGTGTAATCATAAAAAAAAAAAATCTCTTTGTCAAACAGCCTTAGTCAGGCACACAAGAAAATGTTTCAAAGAATTACTTGGATTAAATACCGTTAATGTCCATAATTGGATCAAAAGCTCTTACATTGATGAAATTGGACACATTTTCAAAGTACTATTCGAAACATTAGATCCAGAAGATGCAAGAAGATACACCAAGACAATTTTCAATATAAGTAAATCGATGTTTATCAGATCAACAAATACTTAATACATTTAAGTAAGAAATAAGTTCTTTGAAACTGTAATTAAGAATCAGTCCTTCAGAACTTATTAATATTGTTTAATGACGTCTAACCCATAAGAATGTTCTTATGGTCAGACGAGCCCGTAACACAAGCATCAAAACTTACTACCTCAACATTCTAGAGTCAATGTCTTCGTCGACCAAAAATACACTTTCAAACATTATTATTACCTACCCGTTATCGGACAATGATGACAGTTCCTCATTTGTGCTAAAAGAATTCAATAACTTGCTTGTCAAAAAACAAATTCTCCTGTGGTACTTATGCAAAGATAAAGATGTCATTCTATTCCGTTTTAGTGGTGAGATGATATTAAGGGAGTTTAAATACCTACGTAAATTAAGGAAACGAGGATTTGAAAGGGAATCAGAGCATTTTTGGCCACTTACCATGTAACAAATCCTCTCTTTAGCTTCTGACCGATCCGCTGTTCCACTATAGTGCCTCTCGTCTTCTCGCAGGTAAAGATTGTCTTCATTTTAAATACACTGCAATACACAGGCGTATGCAATTTTCTTGTACATGCTGACGACATTCCGTTTACGTAGAAGTAATAATAGCGCCTGCACATAGAAGAATCACACGAAGTATTCGGTAGGTACGGCAAACTCGATCGCCACTTCATGTTTCATCTAAGATTGAAGCGCTGTTTTCTTTAATTCGAGCGTAGAGTCCATCTTCTGTCATCTCCATCAAGAGTCTTGTTGTACGTCCCACTGCTTGGTACAGGTCTTCTCTCAAAATGAGAGGGCTTGAGCTATAAATCCCACACGGACCACGTGCGGATTGGGAACTTATGACTATTCTATTTCCTCTATCCACTGACTGCAAAATTACCACACGGCGTCGCAGAATGTCCAATATCCTGGGCTGGATATTATCCACTATTTGTATCAGCTTCTGTCGCTCCATAGGCGACAACTGACTGGACATTGGAGTTGGTCGGCTCGCACACATGAATTTACAAATACATTTCATGGCACTTTTGTACGGAGAATTGGTCAATTTCCATTAGCATCTTGCACGAAGTTTTGGGTAGGTTCAACGAACTTTCTTGAAGACTTCCAGGTATCAGCCAAGATTGTGAAGATTGTCTTCGGTTTGACCGTAGGGTTCTTCTTTCAAACTGGCGGAGTAACGTGTTGTTTATTCGCTGACTGCGAATTGGTACTGGCGTCACTAAGTAATGGTGCGGCGCACAGAATGGCCACTCCCCGCCCCCCTCTGGTATCGCCCCCCCCCCCCCGCCCGCAGGCGACGGGTGTGAAGTAACACACTGCTCAGTGTTCCGAAGTCAAATGAATTATTTGAGAAGTGTACCCGCTTATAAAGGAATCCTTAATGAGCTAAACGAACATTTTGAAATGCTTACAATTTTATTTTGTAAAGCAAGATGGAAAGGCGAAGTTAAGGTGATTAACGTTACCGGGTAACAATAATGTCGAAATGGGATAACGATAATGATTCTAGGAAGGATATTGCGGGTACTCTGACTCAACCTCGTATACAAACTTTGACGGGGTTGGAATAACCACTTTCGGTTCGCGGTCTAGAGTGCATATAAATGAAAATAATTGATTTATTGATTATTTTTGTTTTTATTTTTATGAAACATTCATAGAATGAAATTCAACATACAATGACTATGCAAAGAAAAATCCGTTAAGCAGCTGGACTTGAACCAGCAACCTCGATAATCCGTACCACGCTCCACCAATTAAGCTATACTTAACGTTGGTGTACCTAACGAATTTTTCAATGCCTTGTGTCATATTTTTTATTTTATTTTTATTTGGAAGATCTCTCCTCAGCGCCATCTATGAGTAGCTTAATCAAGCGGCTCACCCACTACGGAACTTCTACAGTTACGCATTAGTGGCAAAAGATGGAGCTATTTTCTGAATCAATGAAAATAATCGATTTATTGATTACTTTTGTTTTTATTTTCCAAATAAAAAAAAATATGTATATATGACACAAGGCATTGAAAAATTCTTTAGGTACACCAACGTTAAGTATAGCTTAATTGGTGGAGCGTGGTACGGATTACCGAGGTTGCTGGTTCAAGTCCAGCTGCTTAACGGATTTTTCTTTGCATAGTCATTGTATGTTAGAGTGCATATTCCAATTTCGTCAAAGTTTGTATACGAGGTTGAGTCAGAGTCCGTCGATATTGTGTTACTGATAATGTTATACGTATTTACGGACTATGGAACGGTGAAAGTTCACAAAATATAAAGAGTTTGGTAAACTTAAATGGAAGTAGTATTGTTTTGTGAAATAAAAATCCCACCAAAAGCATTGTCATTGTAAAATGTTTCTGAAATTGAAATGAAATGAGGTAAATTTTTAAGAAATTGAAAAAAGTAAGATTGAAAACCAAGTTAATGTTCGTCATTTGGTATGGAAGATTATGAAATTTCATATTTTTCGGATAATAAATGCATCAGTAGCATGGTTACAAGAGGGAAAATAAGCGTCATTTTAGATTTTTTTTTCTACACTTTCCTTTCGTTGAAATGGATTTCAAGGGAAATTAAACAAAACTAATCATTACAAAGTAATTGTCAAAGTTTGAGCCTATTGCGAAACATTACTATTTGTTGCGATATACATTCGATGAGGGTTTTTCCCTAATTATGATTTTAACAAATAACGTCTCAAATGACCGGGGTAAATAACAATTGGTAATAGATATTACTAATAAGGACATCGTTAGGTAATAATAATACTTAATGATTCTAGAAAGACATTGCGACATCTAGGCGTGTTATGGAATCCCTAGCGAAAGTTTAAAAAACTTGAAAATACCTTCATTGCGTATTGTTTTGAAAACTGTCCTGTGGTGTATCGGTATCGCTAAGATAGCCTTTTTTCACATCTATGTTCGGTAAATTATTTGCGTAGAGCCAATGACGATATTAACCAAGGAATGCTAGTTAAATGTCTATCCCCATTCCCTTTCCTGAAAATAATAACCGTCTTATTCATAAACCTATTTTAACTAAAATGCCGTTAAAGTTCATTTGTCCTTTTTTGTCACATTGACATTTCCGTTAGTAAGAAGAAGGCAAAACCCATTTTCGCTAATGGAGGCTTGAGTGACGTTTATGAATAAGGCCATTAAGTCTTCAATTAATTTCGTATGGCACTGAGACCCAACCCAACAGTGCCATGATTATTAGTTTTTGAGTCATACGAAGTGAATGGTAACCACAGAGACCTCCCTAATAGTGAAACTGGCAACACCAGGCGTAACATTTTAAAGGAACGTCACATTGTATACTTGTAGAGCCTAATTTTAATAAAGATTTCTTTTGGCTGTTACGTATTTAAATTAATTGATAATGATTTACTGACGTTTCGATAAAAAACGAATCCCAAATGATTCGTTTCCCAAATGTTTTATATGGGCAAGTGTTTTTTTTTTCAGCATTGTTACAAAACTAACCTAGCCTATAGGGTTTTACAGGATAATTGGGAAATAAACCCAGAATAGTTTACAGTTAAAAAAAAAAACATTTTCCCATTAAAGCATTTGGGAAACGAATTCGTTCGGGATTCGTTTTTTGGCGAAATAAAAAGATACCTACCCATACCCAATAAATAACATAAAATAACCGACCAACAATTACTGCAAACCTCAATCGCCCGAACGACCAAACTAAATCCATTTGGGTCTCAATCTCAATTTTTTCAGTTTTCGATCCATTTTCTCTGAACTGTTTACAAGCGAGTTTTACGGTCGCCTAGACAATCTCCGCCATATTGAATAGGATTGGCGAGAAGGGTACAATCCTTACTGTACCTTTGAGATCGGCTCCAAGACAATTTAAATACGAGGTTGACCTTACCAACTTAGATAAAAAGAAAGAAAGAAACGTACACCGTACCTGTACACAACAAACTGTATTCTAGCAATACAGTTTGTTGTGTACAGGTGTGAGATGTTACTTTTATCCAGTGTATTCAGCCTGCATGCAGGTGAGTTGAAAAACCATCGTCATTTTAAATTAAAAAGTGAATATCAAATTTTCAAATTAAATTCTCGAATATCACTTTGTTAAATTTCTTGTCATGAGAATGTTATTAGTAGTTCCATCATCATCATCATAAAACTTAAGAAGAGATACACTCTTGTCCATGTAGCTTCGCCTATGTTGACCATTTCCTCTTTATCCTTAATTTTTTCTTTCTAAAATGGTCTCAGAGAAGTTGTCTTGTCGTATCAAATGTCCAATCATTTTCCCGCGTCTATTCTCTATAGTATTCAGGATTATTAGTCTTATCTGTCCCACTGCTGAGCAAAGGCCTCACCCCAATACTTCCACTGTTTCCGGTCTTTAACAATTAGCGGCCCAGTCCTTCCAGGAGTCCAGTTCATCCCGCCATCGCCGTCTGCCGGGTCGCCTCTTCGAGTTTGTGGGACTACATACATACGCTCGAAAAACATAACCCTCCTTCATGGGTGTAACGAAGAGGGCAGCGGGGGAGGGGGCTGCTGCTCCCCCCTGGACCCTGGATCTTAACTTTTTTACCACACCAGCTCGGAAAGACTTCTTTGTCATTCGAAATCTTAACGCAAAATAAAATAAAAGTAACTTGAAATTCGACCGTGAAGACCTTCTACTACTAGTTGGGTAAAGAAACCCCGTTGTCCCGGACCCAAGTAGAGCCAACCCCCAAAGACATCTCTACCGCTTTAGTATTTATTACCCACGCCAAAATTGCCCGCGCGCAATAAACCCTGATTGGAAGCATCGGGTTACATGTTGTTTATGTCGCCGCGATGTCGCTATGTCGTCGTTGTCGCTATGTAGTCGGTGTCGCCTTTCATACAATTATTCGATCGGGAGTCGTAAAAATGGAACTATCTTGTCGATTTCAGGCGTTTGAGTGTTTTTCGCGGAGTGATGGGAAAATGACGCGTTGAGCTCCGCGCTCAATCTTGAATGCGCAAACGTTGGTTCTGTTTAGAAAGAAAAGAAAGTAAGAAACATTTATTTGACGCATTTAGCACAGTAGTACAAAGTAGTTCTAGTTCAAATTCAAAATTTTATTCAGCAAATAGGCAGCTGAATGCTCTTTTACACGTCATTTTTAGGGTTCCGAAGCCAAAATGGCAAAAAGGAACCCTTGCAGTTTCGTCATGTCCGTCTGTCTGTCTGTCTGCCTGTCTGTCTGTCTGTCCGCGGCATAGCTCAGAGACTATTGGTACTAGAAAGCTGTAATTTTGCATACATATACATATTAATTAGGCCGAAAAAGTGCTGGGATAAAATCTTGAAAAAAAACATCTATTTACTTAACTAACACGCCTGAGGCTCGAGTACGAATATTCGAATCCTGCGTAACGTAACGTTATCGTATCGAAATCGAGAAACTTCATACTAAATTTAAGTTCCAAATACGCTCACGGCGGGTGCTGTTCTAAACGTCACACGAATTTCTCGATAACGTTACTATTACTACTCGATTACGTTACACACGATCCGAATATTCGTACTCGGGCCTCTGCCTTAATTATTTAAGTAAGTAAGTAAACACTTTATTGTACAAAAAAAAAAACAGGTTAAAAACACAAGTCGTAACAATCGAATTCGAGTACAAAGGCGGGTTTATCCCTATTTATTATTTCTTTTCACTTTAATAAATATCATAAATAAATAAATAAATGTCATGGGACAAATTGACACCAATTGACCTAGTCCCAAACTAGGCAAAGCCTGTACTAGGCAACGGATAAACATACTTATATTCTCATAGATAAATACATACTTGTATACATATTAAACATCCACGACCCGAGAACAAACATTCGTATTCATCATACAAACATCTGCCCCTACCGGGATTCGAACCCGGGACCTCAAGCTTCATAGTCAGGGTCTCTAACCACTAGCTAGGCTATTCGGTCGTCGAATATATTATTATCCTTGTTACTAGTTCAAGTAGTTGCCTATGATGCTGTGTCAAAAGCATCCGTCTCACTCCACAATCAAAGCTTGTCTAATGCTGCCAAAGCACCAATCAGCGACGCGGGCGTGAACCAATCACATCGTTTCGTTACACTTTGTCACAATTAGCGAACACCGTGGCACAAATCTATACCTATAAAACAGTAGCGTAACTGATTGAGGCTGACAGACAATGCACAACCCAAACCACTTTATCTAGAGACTTGAAATTTGACAAACATATACCTTGAGTACCTATACCAGAGGTGCACTAAGAAGGGATTTTTCGAAATTCCCACGGAATTGGGACTATGGGCTTGTCCATTTTGTAATATTTCACGGCGGCAAAGCCGTTGGGCGTAAGCTAGTACAGGCATAAAATTTTAATAATAACTTACCTATTTCAAAGTATAGCTATGATCCGTGATAGCCTAGTGGTTTGACCTGTGGCCTCTCAAGCAGAGGGTCGTGGGTTCGAGCCTCGTCTCGCACCTCTGAGTTTTTCGGAATTTATGTGCGGAATATGTGTGCAGGAGTTCCCAATCCGCACTGGGCTCGCGTGGGAACTGTTATAGCCCAAGCCCTCTCATTCTGAGAGGAGGCCTGTGCCCAGCAGTGGGACATAACTAGGCTGATAATGATGAGACAAAGGGATCCGGTATTCGTTTCATAAAGTTGAAAACCCCCGACATCGTCATTTCAGAGTTCAATATTTCAAAAAGGGGTAAACCGATTTTAATGAACCTTAAGCTAAGAACCACCTCGATTAAACTACATAGCTTTCTGACAAAAAACCGCATTGAAATCGGTCCATCCGTTTGGGAGCTACTATGCCACAGACAGATACACAGATCCACCCTCTTTTTCGCCAGGGGTAAAAAAAGACAGTCAAATCATGTCAATACGAAGGTTCCATTTATATGCTCAACAATTAAATTGGGCGGTCAAACCTATGAGAAATGATACTGATAATACGGCACTCAATTTTCGCCCTTTAACGAAAATACGTACCATTTTCCCCGATCACCCCTATAAATCGAGTTTACCCTCCCGGGGGGAGGGGGGAGGGCACTTCACTCGAGGGGGGTGGGGGGAGGGGGGGTTATTTGGCCTCCATTACAGAACTCTTAGAGTTGCTGTTAGCGGGTTGCGACTCAAAATGGCGTACGTATACTATGTATTTATTTTTATGTATTTATGTGTTACAATTTGCTACACTCATTTCTGCCATAAAAAGTTGTCTGCAGAAAACTTTGGTGTTATTATGAACTAAAAGCAATTAATTTGCTCACCCGCGTCCTAATTTGCGAGTGGGACTTGTGCGAGGTCCGTCCGGATCGCTACCACCATCTTCGGTAATCCTGCCACTAAGCAGCAGTGCTTGCCCTGTTGTGTTCCAGTGTGAAAAGTAAGGCAGCCGGTGTAATTACGAGCACAAGAGGCATTTCATCTTGGCTCTCTATGGTAGATAACCCTGTGCCCGACACGGTTCCAAAATAGTTGGCACCTTCAATCTTAATACGTAGCAATAAAGGTTACAAGCAATCAGTCAATTATTGGCATTAGCGTGTCGACCATTGGGACGCTTATTTTAGGTTGGTAACGCATCTGCAATTCCCAAGGGGTTGCGGGTGTCTATGGGCACTGGTGATGTCTTACCATCAGGGGAACCACTTGTTCGTCGCGTCCTTGTCGTTTAAAAAAAACACGTGTAACAGCCGTTCCTAACATTCCAATCTATCTCTTGTTGTGTTCTACTGACGAATTTAATAGATCTAACAATTTGCTATCTGTAGATGGCCCACCGTCCTCCCTTCGACGGATAGCAAGCAGAGATTGGATTGTCTACCGACATTAAGTTTATTGTTATAACATAAAATAAAAAAACCCTTTATTTCCTGCAGATTTTACAAAGAAAAAACCATCTAATAATAACAACTTCTTCCAGTTTAGTGAATTCTTACAATAGCATTTGATTAATTTAGTTTAAGTTTTATTACAACAATGTATATTATTTTCAGATTTGTATACTCATTTATTTTGTTCTTGTAGCGGGAACCCCTCTCGGGTGTAGACCTCCTCCATAGACAGCCACGTGAGTCGGTCTTGGGCAACCCTTTGCCATTGAGAGAAGTTTATTATTAACAGCCGTTTAAAATATTCAATCTATATCTTGTTGTGATGTACTGACGAATTTAACAATTCGCTATCTGTAAATGGCCCACTATCCTCTCAACATCAGATAGCAAGCAGAGATTAAATTGCCTACAGACAATAAGTTTATTAACAGCCGTTTAAAACATTCAATCTATCTCTTAAATAAAAATAAATAAATAAATAAATATCATGGGACAATTTGACACCAATTGACCTAGTCCCAAACTAGGCAAAGCCTGTACCGGTACCAGACAACGGATAAACATACTTATATAGATAAATACATACTTATATACATACTAAACACCCAAGACCCGAGAACAAACATTCATGTTCATCATACAAACATCTGCCCCGACCGGGATTTGAACCCGGGACCTCAAGCTTCATAGTCAGGGTCTCTAACCACTAGGCTATTCGGCTGTCTTGTGATCTAACTGACGATTTTAACAATTCGCTATCTGTAAATGGCCCACTATTATCCCATCGACAGATAAAGCAGAGATTGGATTGCCTACCGACAGTAAATTTATTAACAGCCGTTTAAAATATTCATCCATCTCTTGCTGTGATCTACTTACGAATTTAATTATTTGCTATCTGTAGAAGGCCCACCATCCTCCCTGCGACGATAGCAAGCAGAGATTAGATTGCCTATCGACAGTAAATTTATTGACAGCCGTTTAAAATATTCATCCATCTCTTGCTGTGATCTACTTACGAATTTAATTATTTGCTATCTGTAGAAGGCCCACCATCCTCCCTGCGACGATAGCAAGCAGAGATTAGATTGCCTATCGACAGTAAATTTATTGACAGCCGTTTAAAATATTCATCCATCTCGTGCTGTGATCTACTTACGAATTTAATTATTTGCTATCTGTAGAAGGCCCACCATCCTCCCTGCGACGATAGCAAGCAGAGATTAGATTGCCTATCGACAGTAAATTTATTGACAGCCGTTTAAAATATTCATCCATCTCGTGCTGTGATCTACTTACGAATTTAATTATTTGCTATCTGTAGAAGGCCCACCATCCTCCCTGCGACGATAGCAAGCAGAGATTAGATTGCCTATCGACAGTAAATTTATTGAGACGGCAACATTGAAGATAAATAGATGTTTTTATCGTCAGTAGATCAAAACAAAAGATATATTGAATATTGTTGTTTGTATTAATTTGTTTTGGTTATACTCAAAAATGCAGCGGACTAGCTACTTACTAAGCTTACTGTAGGTCTAGCACAACTCACAGTGCGACTCCTATCCCGCGCGGGGACAACTGCCCGTTCTTTTCTGTCACTTAGAATGCAACGGGACGGGTAATAATATAATCTCGCGCGACAAACAAAGTCGCGGCCAGTCGTGCTAGCCTTACTGCTTGGCTGCGATTTCTGCAGTCCACCAGTTTTGACGACTGTACCAGCCACTGCGTTGCCAACCGTACCGCACATTCGCTGTATTGCGCGCCGCGCCAGTGCCCGTTAGGACGTGCCCCGTACAGTTAATCGTGTCATTACTGAGGCGAGCGTCGTATACAGGCTGCTGCAGTTTGTTGTCATCAGGGTATTAATAAGATTGTAATCTTATCTAATAAAAATTTAATCAAAACCAAATCAAACCAACTTGCTCAACAAGACGCCGCTGACACGGGCTATACACATGCTCTACCAAATGGCCGAGGAAACAGATTTGTTTTTCTGTGTTCTGAGCGAATTCACATGGGTAGCATTATTTGTCATTTGTTACAAAAACCGATAGTTTACTATAGGACTTCTCTGTCGCATTAATGATAATGCGACAGAGATGTAATGATAGATGTAAGTGTGTTTGAATAAACTAAAAAAAAAAACTTTAAATTTTGATCGGGTGCCACCCATGCTAGGTCACATTTTGATCAGTGGTGTAGCTGACCGTCAGCTACACCACTGATCAAAATGTAACCTATCTTTTTCTGCATGTTTGCTATGCGAATTATGTAGGGAGGGCTGTGCTATTAAGAGGCTCTCCTATGTATGGTTGACACATAGTTGGTACAATTACTAAACAAAAAATAGCATGTACAGAACTATATCGTTTATACAACGTTCAAACATGCTATAAGCAAGTTGAAAACAGCAAATTCGCCGGGTACCCCTTAATATAATTGATAATATTACGTAGTAATACTACTATAGTAATATTACTGGTATCAATAGTACTGGTAGTGTAGTGTACCCAAGTACGAAAACTGTAATTTTATTTTGCTATCTCGGTGCGATCACGCCATAAATAGCTACTATCTGTTGAAACTGCTCTAGATAAACAACTCTTTCACAACTGATTATTATACCAACAATATTTCCACTGAGTAATCAAATGTACTTCGCTACCCCCTGTAACTGCTATCTGCGTAGTACGAGGCTTACGAGTCGGCACTTCGCTCGGCCAATGGGAGAGCCCGGTTCCTTGTGTGAGTGCGGGATGGTGGGGATGGTATTAAGAGGGCCGCACCCGTTTTATAGCCAATTAAATTAGTTCTACTAAATGTTGTCGAGATGTAATTGGCAATGTTTTATGAGGGGTTTTTTTAAAACGATGTATGGATTAATTGTGCGAAGCTTCTTAAGGGTTAAAATTTTAATTGAAATTATTTGTAACGTCAATTGTGGCTGCTTAGTTTAAAAAAATGCTTAGTAGGTATAAAACAAACTTTGAATGAAGCGATCAAGTTGCTTTGAATTTATTAATATGAACAACTTTCGAGATTTTTGCTTTTTTTATTGATTTAGATTTAGGTAAGTAGTTAAGTGATCAAACAACAAAAAAAAAACTAATTTAATATTGTGATATAAAAACAATACATAAACAATACAACGAACCCCATATCACCCTCTTACTCAAAATAAACTAAACACAGCGATCCCTTGATCCAATATTTGACATCAATTCAAGTTTTATGCAAATTCCTCTTAACTCGTCTGAGAAAATCAATAGAGCTAGAACGAGACAGCGGCACAAATCCCCCACGTTAGAAAAGGATGGATAACCAGCCTCCTGTTACTTGTACTTTGAAAATACCACCATTACTGCCAAGACTTACCTCCATTGAAATCTGAACGTTGACATTCTAAGTTTAAGATTCAAAATTGTTTGCTATAAAGTTTTTCCTTCAATTTCTCACTTGATCGAAAATGAGTTCTAACAGCATTATGTGAGAGTGCTTTCTTGTGTGGCAAAATAGTTAATTGCTGCAATTTTCTACGTAATTGGTAGCGATTTCGTAATGGTGATAGATGAGATGCTATCGTTTTAATTTTAGCAAACTGAGCCCCCTTAATTGTTTTTATTAGTGTTAGGCAAAATGGCGTTTGTGAAACTGCGGGATGATTGGTTGTAAACAGCTAAAGGTTTTAATCGTTATTCTGCTAAGAGGAGACTGAATTGGCAGCGTTTAACTTATTTTCATCTTCTACACATAATGTAGGTATATCGCAAGTTCTCTATTATGCGTTCAGAGGGTCGAGCACGACTTTACGCATCCTGCGTAACGTTACGGTTATCGTATCGAGATCGAGAAACCTCATACTAAATTTTAGTTCCAAATACGCTCACGGGCGGGCGCTGTTCCAAACGTTATACAAACTCATACGTCATACGTTTACTATTCGATTTTACGTGACGCAGGTTTCGAAAAGTCGTGCTCGACCCTCAGACACCGTAGGTAATGACCATCGTTACGACAATCCTTGTGTTCAAAAACCAATACAATTTAAAAATCAGTAGTCGAAGGCATAAAAACCTGTCATTAATTTGGGTGTTTTTTAGGGCTCCGTACCTCAAAATGAAAAAACGGAACCCTTATAGGATCACTTTGTTGTCGTTCTGTCTCAATGAAAATAATCGATTTACTGATTATTTTTGTTTTTATTTTTATGAAACATTCATAGAATGAAATTCAACATACAATGACAATGCAAAGAAAAATCCGTTAAGCAGCTGGACATGAACCAGCAACCTCGGTAATCCGTACCACGCTCCACCAATTAAGCTATACTTAACGTTGGTGTACCTAACGAATTTTTCAATGCCTTGTGTCATATTTTTATTTGGAAGATCTCTCCTTAGCGCCATCTATGAGTAGCTTAATCAAGCGGCTCACCCACTACGGAACTTCTACAGTTACGCATTAGTGGCAAGAGATGGAGCTATTTTCCGAATCAATGAAAATAATCGATTTATTGGTTATTTTTGTTTTTATTTTTATGAAACATTCATAGAATGAAATTCAACATACAATGACAATGCAAAGAAAAATCCGTTAAGCAGCTGGACTTGAACCAGCAACCTCGGTAATCCGTACCACGCTCCACCAATTAAGCTATACTTAACGTTGGTGTACCTAACGAATTTTTCAATGCCTTGTGTCATATTTTTATTTGGAAGATCTCTCCTTAGCGCCATCTATGAGTAGCTTAATCAAGCGGCTCACCCACTACGGAACTTCTACAGTTACGCATTAGTGGCAAGAGATGGAGCTATTTTCTGAATCAATGAAACTAATCGATTTATTGATTATTTTTGTTTTTATTTTTATGAAACATTCATAGAATGAAATTCAACATACAATGACAATGCAAAGAAAAATCCGTTAAGCAGCTGGACAGCTGCTTAACGGATTTTTCTTTGCATTGTCATTGTATGTTGTCGTTCTGTCTGTCTGTTTGTCTGTCTGTCAAGACCCTTTTTCTCTTGAACGCGTGGAGGTGCTGAAATTAATATCAAATACCTGCGGTCCCTCGAAGCTGTAAAAAATCAACCTTCCAAGTGAACGCAATCAAAAGATACAGTCAATAAAAAAGTGGTTTCCATACAAATCGCCGTACTGAGAAAACCTAAAGGGTACTTCCAGTTGTCCTAGAAACTTGAAATTTGGTATGAAGGTAGCTCTTATAGTGAACCACTCTAAAAAGTCTCAAAATCTCAAATTTTTATGTCTGTCTGTAGATTTCGCAGACCTATATAAGTTGACCCCACACTGCGTACATTTTGCTTAGGAGCAGGGCTCTGCTAACACTGGACTTCTTAAAACACTGGGGAAAAGCGTTAAAATCTTTCTACGGAACCCTCGTGCGCGAGTCCGACTCGCACTTGGCCGTTTTTTTTAATCATAATCAAATCGCACCATTCGGGGAAAAAAGACGCAGATGAAATAATACTACTTTTCAGGAGAGCAAAAAAACTACCTCACGCTTTTATTATAGATCGCAGACAATAATACATACTTATATAGATAAAGAATCGCTGGTTGTATGAGTGTATCATACTTTGCAAGAAAAATTTGATTACTACGAGAAAACCTTTAAAAAGTGAATTACTTTGGTTTTCCACTGACCAAATTAAACTCTTGTGGAATTAAGTATAGATACGTACTTATGACCACTTTTTCATGAATTAGGTAGGTAGGTATAATTTTTTTATTAATTATGTATACTTACTTTCGTACTTTTTTAACGTGGAGTTTGTTTCGTTACCTACGGAACCCTAAAAAAGCCGTGTACCCGTGATAGCCTAGTGCTTTGACCTATGGCCTGTCAAGCAGAGGGTCGTGGGTTCATACCCTGGTTCGCACCTTTATGAGTTTTTCGGAATATATGTGCGGAATTGTATTTCAAAAAAATTATCATGAGCTTTTCGACGAAGTAAAACATCGTGAGGAAAATTGTACACTGCTGTGAAGCAATTCAATGATGTGTGTGAAGTTCCCAATCCGTACTGGGCCCGCGTGGGAACTATAGCCCACGCCTTCTCATACTCAGAGGAGGCCTAGTGCCCAGCAGTGGGACGTAAACGTAAAAAAATGCCTGATGATGGTGTTGAACCCTAAAAATCTCATCAATTGATATTAAATAGTTTATAACTGTCTACAAACTGAGTATCATCTGATTCTCCGATCAACAATTAAGAATCAGTGTCTATTACCTTATCTACCCACATAATCTACCCCAACCGAACCCGTGATAGAGCCACGGGGTAGCGTGGGGTAGTGATTTACCCCGGGGGAGATAAATTGTCCTTTTAAGTGGATTATTGTTCTGGTAACGAGGGCGGTTAATCGCTTGGTCGGGGCATAAAGCAGACAGACTGGAGGCGCCTTTGGCTTGTTATTGCACTACAATTTTAGCAAAAAGCAGACAGACGGAGGCGCCTTTGGCTTGTTATTGCACTACAATTTTAGCAAAAAGCAGACAGACGGAGGCGCCTTTGGCTTATCTATGCACTACAATATTTAACCCCCGACGAAAAAGAGGGGTGTTAAAAGTTTGACCTGTAAATCCGTGTATCTGCTTGTGGCTCTCAAACTGATGGACTGATTTAGATGCGGTTTTTAAAATCGAAAGCCAGTTTAATCGAGATGGTTCTTAACTAAGTTTCATTAAAATTGATTCACCCGATTTTGAAATATTGAACTTTGAAATGACAGTGTCGGGGGTTTCTCTGCTACTTTTCGAGGGGGACGAGGTACACACGTACAGCACACGTTTACGCGTGTTACGTTCCTACAAACTCACACTAAAACAGAACTGTCACACAAATGCCAAAAACACGCACACAATCAACAAGACCCTGTGCGTTTTGCACAGAGGGCGGGTTACTTCGAATTTTGAAATCGAAGCTCGTATCCGACCGCTCCGCTTACGCCAACATAGGTAAACACGAAAGCGAGAGGGACGGTCGAATACGAACTTCGAATTTCAAACTTAGGGGCTCAGACTTAATGTTCGGTTTTAAACCCCCGACGAAAAAGAGGGGTGTTATAAGTTTGACATGTGTATCTGTGTAGGTATCTGTGTATCTGTCTGTGGCATCATAGCTCCCAAACGGGTTTACCGATTTCAATGCGGTATTTTTCAGTCGAAAGCTAGTTTAGTAAAATGAATAATTTTAGGCCAGTCATTCTGAACTTGAAGATACGTTTTACAGACTGTATTGTGTTCAAAGCTCCACAGCGTGTATTGTTGCCATAAAACTTGCGTAAAAACTACTGATTCCGCCACTTTCACCATACCCTTCGCCTTCAGAGAGAATGTCAGACGCATTTTCGTTTCCTTAATGTCTGCAAATAATCTGTACCACTTATTTTTAACATGAAACTACCGTGAGACTCAATCATAGTGAAATAAACGGATCACGCACGTATGTTAGTCGAGTATAGCCCGACATGTTTCGGACACATGTCGAAAGTCCGAAACATGTCGAGCTATACTCGACTGTCATTCTAGCGGCTATATATGCCATCTTAAGTCCTCTTGCTCCTTACGAATACAAAAAACATCAAAATTTATACAATTCGCGCCCAATAACATAAATAATGAGCCAAGATCCAGTAGGTTCGTATCAAACATTACCGATCAGCGTAAATCAAAATGACACCGCAAACAAATTCTCGGTCGTTAAGGCGGCCAAATAAGCAGCGGACCGGCTGGAGGACGCACCGTTCGGCGGTTTGGGCGGGCACGCAGTGGTTAGGGCGGGCACGCAGTGGTTTGGGCGGGCATGAGGGGGTTTGGACGGGCACGCGGTGGTTTGGGCAGGCACGCATGGATTTGGGGGGGCATGAGGGGGTTTGGCCGGGCACGTGGCGGTTTGGCTTTACACGCGTTGGTTTGGGCGGGCACGCGTCGGTTTGGGCGGGCACGCATCGGTTTAATCGGGCATGAGGGGGTTTGGCCGGGCACGTGGCGGTTTGGCTTTACACGCGTTGGTTTGGGCGGGCACGCGTCGGTTTGGCCGGGCACGCGGCGGTTTGGGCGGGCACGCGGCGTTTTGGACGGGCACGCGAGCTAGCCCCCAAGCGGATGAACGGCTTTTTTAATCGAAAGCTAGTTTAATCGAGATGGTTCTTAGCTAACTTTCAGCGGTGGTTCAGCGTTTTTGAGATAACTACTGACCTTTGAAATGACAATATGGGGGTTTTCCAACTTTTCTAGGTTAAGTTATCCTAATGGTTATTCCGGCCCTGGCATAAAATCGCCTGCAATACCCACCCGTATGTTCCCAGCTTTCAAGTTGCCATCGCGCAGCGCATCGACGGATTTGACTCCCAAATGTCGTCGGTGCACTAACTTAGCGCGATAGATATCGATGCTTTGGTTAACAGTTGAGTTTACACGGCGAGTGCACAATAGATTGAACCCCAATTTACTCGGTAATTCTGCCGATAAGCAGCAGCGTTTGCTCTGTTGTATTCCGGTGTGGAGAGTAAGACAGTCGGTGTAATTACGGGCACAAGAGGCGTTTCATCTTAGCTCTAGGTTGGGAACGCATCTGCAAACTCTCCGGGGTTACGGGTGTCTATGGGCAGTGGTAATCACTTGATTACCATCAGGTGACCCACTTGCCTTGTTTGCCTTCCTTATCGTATATAAAAATCTTCATTGTAGCTACTCACATTCGAGCAATAAAATTCATTCATTCATACCTAAAGTCTAACCATGTTATTCATAAACCTATATTAACTAAAATGCCGTTAAAGTTCGTTTGTCCCTTTTTGTCACATTGACATTTCCGCTAGTAAGAAGAAGACAAAACCTATTTTAGCTAACAGAGGCTTGAGTGACGTTTATGAAAAGGTCATAATTCTATAGAACTGTCTCTGAACAACTCTGAATGACGAATTTAATAGTGATAGGCAAGACTCTTACTTACTCGTTTATTTTTTGGGTTGTGTTTAACGACAATTTGGTATCGATTTTACTAACAGTTGCACACAAAGAGTGGGTTCTGCATGTTCTGTATGTTTGTTAAATTTCTTTGTGGCGCTCTAGAGACCGAACGCGTGGACCGATTTTATTACTTAGCTAGCTGTACTCAGTTAAAAACAAAGTCAGGCAATGTCTAGAATCGCTGAATATCTCTGGACACTGCCATCCTGCACACCTCCTAACCCTTGGCCACATTATGCGCATCCATCCGCGGAGACGCGAGATTTGAACACAATCGGGTGAGATTGACGGCAGCCCAGTGTAAACACAAAACGACGGACACAGTGTTTATACGTGTGATGGTAAGGTCTGTCCGTCTGGAAAGAAATTGTTCTGTTTCACTTCGATTAATATAACAAACCGTGGAAAAGCCGTGATAGCCTTGTGGTTTGACCTATGGCCTCTCAAGCCTCAAGAGTGTCGTGGGCTCAACTCCCGGCTCGCACCTCTGAGGTTTTCAGAATTTATGTGCGGAATTACATTTGTAATTTATCATGAGCTTTTCGGTGAAGGGAAACATCGCGAGGAAACCTGCACATATCTGCGAAGCAATTCAATGATGCGTGTGAAGGTCCCAATGCGCACTGGGCCCGCGTGGGAACTTATAGCTCGAGCTCTCTCATTCTGAGCAGCAGTGGGATGTAAGAAAGGCTGGTGGTGATGATGATGATGAATATAACAAACTAGCTTATGCTCTGCGGGCTTGCTTCCGTGAAATATTTCAAAATGAGCTCGTTCCCTACCTCGTGGGAATTTCAAAAAAATCCCTTCTTAGTGCACCTCTAGGATACTCAAGGTATATGTTTTCCAAATTGCAAATCTCTAGGTCCAGTGGTTTACGCTGTGCGTTGTCGTTCAGATGGTCAGTCAGTTAGTCTGTACTGTTTTATTAACCCCCGACGAAAAAGAGGAGTGTTATAAGTTTGACCTGTGTATCTGTGTCTGTCTGTGGCATCATAGCTCCCAAACGGATCTACCGATTTAGATGCGGTTTTTTTAATCTAATGCTAGTGTAATCTAAAATCATTTGAAATATTGAACTTTTAGGTATAAATATTTTGAATTTAGCCATGTAATAATGTTCTCTCAAACAAACTGAAGATAATAAGTCTAGTCGCAAAACCTAGGAGTTCGTCCCTCGTAATGTATGCGAAAATATCGCAGGCAAACCCACAAAACACAACTTGTACCTAAAACAAAACAGACGTGTCCCGGTCCATCAGGTGCCGTTACATCTCTTTGTTTTTCATTTGTTTTGCGTTTTTGTCTTTGATTTTATTTTCGCACTGACCGTTACGGAATTCGTGGTGTTAAATCTTAGAGGCATCTGAGATTGTGGGTTCAAGTCCGGTTGAGTTGTAGTTTTTTTTTTACTATCGCACGTTATTTGTCTTGGTAGTTGAGGTTTGGTTTTAATTGAGGGTAACGAGCCAGCGGAATACGTAATAGTGAGTGGACATAGCCGCCCATAGACGTCCGCAACACCAGAGAAGTTGGAGGTTCATTGCGAACTTAGAAGGCATTCATGGGATGCTTCTTATGCCACGTGATAAAGTGGAGAAATCCAAACTGCCACATTAATTTTTTTATGGTTTATGTTATGCCATAAATATGTATCGAAATATGCGGGTAAGTACTTTTTTGGTAATATTAATCGGTTCATAAAATAAACAGAAATTAGTGTTATCAACAAAAAAAGGTCATATAATAATACCAGAAATTTGTAATTGGTGTAAAAATTAAAAATGTCAAAATACTGAGTAAGAATAATAACAACTAAAAACCACAAATAAATTAATGAAAATGTCATATCCAGAAATTAATTTAGGTATAAGTACAGCTAAGCAGCAGTGTTTGCACTGTTGTGTTCCAGTGTAGAGAGTAAGACAGCCGGTATAATTAAGGGCACAAGAGGCATTTCATCTTAGCTCTCTAGGTAGGTAACGCATTTGCAAACCCTCCGGGGTTGCAAGTGTCTATGGGCAGTGGTGATCACTTACCATCAGGTGACCCACTTGGTCGTTTGCCTTCCTCGTCGTATAAAAAAAAAGCGAAATAGGTTAACTAAACCATCAGCCAGTTAACAAATAGGCGAGTTATCTCCAATCACCGGTGACGGTAACTCGTGATGGCTAACTCGTAATGGCGTAACGTTTAAATCGACAGCGGGGAGCTCAAATACCAGTCAAATTGGGAGCGATAGCAAACAAAAGTGTTTCTGAGAAGCCTTGCAATTTCGTGCTTGCATATTAAAAAATTTCTAATTTTTAATATGCAGTATAAGTATAAGTTGAAAAACCCCCGACATTGCCATTACAAAGTTCAATATTTCAAAAACGGGAAAACCGATTTTAATGCAGCTTAGCTAAGAACCATCTCGATTTAAATAGCTTTTGACTGAAAAAAACCGCATCGAAATCGGTCCACCCGTTTGGAAACTATGATGCCACAGACAGATACACAGATACACAGACACACAGATACACAAATGCACATGTGAAACTTATAACACCCCTCTTTTTTGTCGGGGGTTAAAAAGTGCGAGTCGGACTCGCGCACTGAGGATTCCATACAAAGATATTCCCGCTTTTCCCCAGTGTTAGCAGAGCTCCTAAGCAAAATGTACGCGGTGTGGGGTCATTTAATATTAGTCTCTGACATATACAGATAGACATAAAAAATTGAGATTTAGAGATTTTTCAGAGTGGTTGTGCTATAAGAGCTATCTTCATACCAAATTTCAAGTTTCTAGGACAACTGGAAGTACCCTTTAGGTTTTCATGGTACGGCAATTTGTATGGAAACAACCTTTTTAATGACTGTATATTTCTTTTCTCTGCGTCGGCTTAGAAGTTTGGTTTTTCACAGCTTCAAGGGACTGCAGCCTTAAAGCTCCACGCGTTCCAGAGAAAAAGGGTCGCGATCAATTATCGCATCTTTGCGTTCCAACCGTACACAATTGATGGGGTTCCATCCCCTCAGATTCGCCACAACTCGCTGAGGGTGTATGAAACACGGCCACTTAGGGATTTAAATAAAATGGCCCTGTTTTTGAAAGGGGACACTTGTTAAGATTAGTTTACGGTTATAGGGATATCGAGAATAATGTTAATGTTATTTCTGCGCGTTTCTTGTTAAGCGTAACATGTTCTATTTGTCGTCTCCCCTCGCTGCGTCCGGCTTCCTGAACTTCAGTTTCTTAGAGGTTTCTACAAAATTAATTTATGCCAAGTTTCTAGCTGCGCATTCTTATTGGCAATCATGGTTTTTAACCCCCGACGAAAAAGAGGGGTGTCATAAGTTTGACATGTGTATCTTTGTATCTGTGTATCTGTCTGTGGCATCATAGCTCCCAAACGGGTTTACCGATTTCGATGCAGTTTTTTTTAATCGAAAGCTAGCTTAATCGAGATAGTTCTTAGCTAAGTTTTATTAAAATCGGTTTACCCGTTTTTGAAATATTGAACTTTGAAATGACAATGTCGGGGGTTTTTCAACTTTTCTAATGAAATATTGAACTTTGAAATGGCAATGTCGGGGGGTTTTCAACTTTTCTAAGTTGGTTATTAATATAACTGCGGAAAGTATGTCATTTCGTCATTTCGCACGAGCCGCTAGGCGAGGGTCGAGACTCGGGACTAGCGAAAATGATCCTTCCGCACGTGTACCAAGCGAGGTTTCTTAACGCATTTGAGAAAACATGACAAAGACGGGACCGGCTTCCTAAGTTCCTAGATCCTAACCTTCATTCCGAAAGCGCTGGTAGACTAAAAAAATTACATTTAAAAGAGCATTCAACCGCCTATCTATCTATACCTAATAAAACAGTACCGTGACTGACTGACTGATTGACAGACAACGCACGGCCTAAACCAATGGACTTAGAGACTTGAAATCTGGCACACATATGTACCTTGAGTATCCTAGAGGTGCACTAAGAAGGGATTTTTCGAAATTCCCACGGGATAGGGAACTGGACTATTTTGAAATATTTTACAGGAGCAAAGCCATGGGGCATAAGCTAGTTTACAGAATAAAATTTTGGATTTGGTTTTGATTTTGATTACGAAAGCAGCAGGGTAATTGCGTCATCGGATTGAAATGACAGTTTTTGTATGACTGTAAGAGCTAGCTGATTCCGATACCAATTCTCAGCCCATACAAAAAGTGTCAAACTGAACACGATGGCAATTGCGAGTGAGTTAGAAAATAATTCTCACGTAAAGCACATTCTCAGATTGTATAGTTTCCCAAAAAGTCGTTTCAAATTCGTCATCAAAATTGGAAAACAGGAGTCTCTAATTTTGGGAATGTATGCCTTTTAAGAAAAAGTACATATTGGGAAAGTACGCGTTTTGAAAACATGTACATTTTGGGAAAGTGTACGGTTTAAGGAAGTATGCATTTGCTGCAAAATGTAAACGCCCCACAGAGGGTCGAGCACGACTTTACGAATGCTGCGTAACGTTACGGTTATCGTATCGAGATCGAGAAACCTCATACTAAATTTTAGTTCCAAATACACTCACGGGCGGGCGCTGTTCCAAACGTCATACAAACTCGACAACATTCACTATTTGATTTTACGTTACGCAGCATTCGTGAAGTTATGCTCGACTCTCAGTACCTTTTGGGATCATGCACTAAACTGGGAAAGTGTCCTAATTAGGCAAGTGTACGGTTTGGGAGTGTACATTTTGCAGCAAGTGCACATTTTACAGCAAGTGCACACGACGACTGGATGGCCTAGTGGTTAGCGACCCTGACTACGAAGCTTGAGGCCCCGGGTTCGAATCCCGGTCGGGGCAGATGTTTGTATGATGAATACGAATGTTTGTTCTCGGGTCTTGGATTTTTAATATGTATGTAAGTATGTATTTATCTATATAAGTATGTTTAACCGTTGTCTAGTGCCCACACCTAGTACCCATAGTATAGTGCCATAGTGTAGTAGTTACTACTACTACACTCCTACTACTCACACTAGTAGGTACTCCTAGTTGCATATGTTTATGTTTTAAATGTCTTATTGACAAAAAATATTATTATTAATTTGTTCAAAATCTCTCATAAGCAGGCATTAAATTAAATTAAATAATTAGTTCCGTCCACAGATAAATTCGATGTTAATAAACTATATTTATTTTGCTTGATTAGCTGTTAAAGGTTTGTAGATATAAGGTTAGCCTATGATGGTCAGGGACAGTGTTAGTTTTTTTCATTAGTGTATGAGTTTTTGGATCGATTCCGTGGTTCCAGAGATTACCCCTACATACTAACGAGCAGAGTAGCGCATATAGTTTTGCATGCCTATACCATTTCCACAGATTAATCCATGGTTCTGGCAGAATACCAGCGCTGCGGTCTTCGCAGCTTTATGCTGAGTCAGCGCCTTTTTTCTTCCGTGGCACATGGTATCCACTGTTAGGTTAAGTTGCTTTATGTATATATTTTTTCTTTAATATTAGTTTACTCTCAGGTTTTCTTGTTTGTATTCTTTGTATTAACTTGTGTGTTATGGAGTTAATAAAGTTGAAATCAATCAATCAATCATAGTTTGGGACTAGGTCATTGGTGTCTATTGCATAAGAATAAATAATAACATACGAGTAGTAGAACGGAATCTCTTTTCACCGAGTCCAAAACGCCGCCATTTATATACCTACTTCCCCCTTCACGTCGTTACACCCCTCTGTCGTCCAGGCGTGTTGCTAGGTTTGCTTGCTATTAAATATTAGGTACTTACGTCTAAAGATAATATCACTAACATATAAGTTTTTCTTTATTTGAGATGATTATTTTATTCCAGTTTTACAAAATATGAGATTTATAAATCATTTCATAATTATAGACACTTCTAAATAAAAAGTTATTATAAGTGCCATACCAAATGAAGCCATTTAAGGTGATTTAAGTAAGTATTACTTACCTACAATTATAAAATAAAATACATACAGGCTGACGTAAAACTATTACATGATTATAAACAACCAAACGCGCGTGCAGCGACGCGGGCCGTGATAGCCTGACTGAGTAGTTTGTTTAACGAATACTCTAATATCGTGACCTTGAGCCCGTCCGGAGCGGGAGTTTCCGTTCTACTACGTTATTATTTATTCTTATGTCTATTGTTCCATGATATTATTATTATTGTATGTCGCACCCATTCACGGGACAACAGTGTCCCGGATCTTTGGGAGGCGTGCGCGGAGCCGAAGCCAACGCGTAGAGGCCCTTACGACAATTTAATGAAGAGTTGTTATTATTATTATTATTTACTCTACCGTCAATCCACTTTCTTTCATAAACAAACCGTCCATTTTTGCACCAGATTCCGTTAACCCGTTACATTCCGTCCGGTGCGAATCTCTTCATTTAGCTCCCGTTTTTACGCGAATACCGACAGACAGACGGACCGGCGACGTCTTTATTATACTGTCAACGTAACGGTTTGAATTAGATTTGTTTGTTTTTTCGATGATTGCGGTTTTTAGCCTTTGTTGATACCGATGGGGGAAGAGCGATTGCTAATTAATTTTTTTGGAGCTTGATGGAAGGTTTTTGTTTACGTGTGCATTGGAATAAGGTGCAATTTCGTAAGTTACTTAAAGTTTTCGTGAAAGGGCCCGATTTCTGAGATTGAGAATGGTTAAAGACCGAAAGTTTGCTGCAAAATAAGTACCTAATGGCTCGAATTTGTATTTGGACGCGTTAAAATTTAATGAAGAAATTAGAAGATAATCATTAGGCTTATACTCTAGATGAAAACATATTAAGCTATCTTATATCCTGGAAAATTGTATGATTCCCACGGGATAGCGATAATCGAATGAAGAAGGACCAAATTCTGGGCAACAGATATTCATTTGAAGTGAAATACTGAATAAGCTGTCACTGAATCTCGGCACAGTTTTGGCCTTAACATGATCATTAAGTCATAATATATAAACTTTTGGTGTAACCAAATCTTAAACTAACCGTATCTTAGGGACTTTTCACGAACAGAACAAAAAACATTCAAATTAAGTTTAAGAGCTACGGTACCACAGACAGACACAAGACACACAGACACAGCCACACATGACGGCCAGACTTATAACAACCCTCTTTTTACGTCCGGGGTTAAAAACTCGATTCCAACATCCAACAACGCAAGGCACCAGTCAAACTAAGAAACACATTAACCAGGCCCTAAACTATGAAGTGCAAAATTCGAACTTCGTGTCGTGCCGTCCCGCTCACGCTAATATGATTTAATACGAGAGCGAGCGGGACGATACGATACGAACTTCGATTTTCGAATTTCGTAGTCGTCCCCCAGCACTAATTTAACCTAAACCTAACAAATGACTAACGAATAAAACATAAAATAAAGCTGGGGCTGCACTGGCGCAAAAAACGCAGCGCGCACCGCATAAATCGCCGAAGGTTGGAAATGACATTTTAAACTATTCCGCGGTATAATTCTACAAATGTTGAGCGGCCATTACGTGTGTTTCACAGGTTTTTCTTGAGAGCTCATGCATGTGTGAACGTGCGGCGTGGCCTTTCATCCGAGATACGGTCCAAGGCATAAGAGAACTTATCCCAATGTATCGAAGTGTGAATCATCATCATCATCATCATCAGCCTGTTTTTACGTCCCACTGCTGGGCACAGGCCTTCTCTCGGAATGAGAGGGCTTGGGCTTTAGTTCCCACGCGGGCCCAGTGGGGATTGGGAACTTCACACACACCATTGAATTGCTTCGCAGGAGTGTGCAGGTTTCCTCACGATGTTTTCCTTCACCGAAAAGCTCATGATAAATTACAAATGTAATTTCGCACATAAATTCCGAAAAACTCATAGGTGCGAGCCGGGGTTTGAACCCTCGACCCTCTGAGTGCTGCTATGCATTGATCTGTAAAAGAAAAAAAACCGGCCAAGTGCGAGTCTGATTCGCGCACGTGGGTGCCGTAGAAAGATTTTAACGCTTATTTGGTTATCCCTAATATAACAATAATTAAATTTAGAACCTAAAATGGAAAACGTCCCCGAGTCCGCTACCTCGGGGCAAGGTGCCCAAAAGGCTGGCGGCGTTGCCTCTTTGTATAGCAATGCCTATACGTTGGCCGAGGAACGCGCCAGCCCTTTGTTAACCTGTAATTTTGTTTTTTTTTTCTTAATATATTAAAAAATTTGAGTGCGTCGGGTCCCCACGGGCCAAGCGTCTCCACACCAAACGCCGCAAGACTGAAACTGTTACTAAGTTACCATCGTCGCGAGTGAGGCCATTCGGCTCTAGCACTGCGGGAATGTTGGCGCTGACGAGAGCCCGACGGATGGTGTCGTTGAGGCAGGCGTGGCGGGAAATTCTACCGGCGCTTTTAGGCATCTTAACCCGTGGTGACCCAAACAGTCCACCTCCGATCCACATAGAGAGCAGGAGTGTGGACTTACTATATTTAAACCCAACCTAAGTCCAACAGCCATTCTAAATGAGTCGTTATCCAGAAGGGTGTAGTAGAATGCCGATGGGTAGGCATGGAGCCAGAAGCCGGACTCCCGCTCGGACACGGCCAAGAGGCGGGCTTTTTCAGATTGGGTGGCACAGGTGTCCATAAGGTGGTTGTGCACTCTGAGGCTTATGGGCTCATCCCAGAGTTTCTGTGTCGCGGCGGCTATGGGAGGATCTTTTCCCGGGCAGGCGGTTTTCCAGGCCTCTTTGGCCTCGTACAAGCATGCTACCTCAAAATCACCTAGTAATGGGACGAGAATTTTACCAATTAGAGGTAGCACGCTGTGTACGGAGGAAAGGAAAGCCGGCAGCGCGACACTGGAAACTTGCCTCACACCAAGGCCACCGAACCTTATGGGGAGTGTTGCCTGCAGAAACTGTCGGCTGTCAATTTTGACGTTTATGATTTTTTCTAAATGAGAATGGATGCAAGAGTCGAAATTTTCACATAAATGTGGGAATTTTCAAAAAGGGCAACAGCGCATAACATACGTTAATTTTGGGACAAATAGACAAAAGCGTAAAATAAAAATGGCCATGTGAGAATGAATTTCGAGAAGCCAATCCGAAAAATCGTTAAACAGGTTAATATTTTTCCTTCAGAATTCCGGAAGAGCTTCATCGTGGATTGGGGCCCTAAGGAGGTTGAGTGACTCTTTAGACTGAATTTTGATACCAGGACTAACTGCTTCAAAAATTTCCTTGAGAAGTGACGAGTGGTTTGAATTTTGTATAAAGAGTTCGCATTTATTAAGATTTAGTTCGAGGCCTATTGATTGGAATTTGGATTTTATGACTTTAAAATCATTTATGACAGAATTTACGTCGCCTCCGAGGGTCCCGTCGTCGAGATACCAAACATTAAATTTAGAATTTAGGTTTGAAATGATAGGATGAATAGCCAAACTGAAGATAGCAGGAAAGAGCGGGTCACCCTGTTGGCAGCCTACTGATGATAGAATTTTGTTATTTTGAAAAAACAGATTAGAGGGCGCACCGTAGCATTGCAACGCTTAACGCTTTTCTCTAGTGTTTTTTCCAGAAGTCTCTTTCTTTTTTTTAAATATCCAGTGTTAGCAGAGCTCTGCTCCTAAGCAAAATATTCGCAGTGTAGGGTCAACTTATATTGGTCTGCGAAATCTACAGACAGACATAAAAATTTAAGATTTTGAGACTTTTCCAAATGGTTGTGCTATAAGAGTTACCTTCATACCAAATTTCAAGTTTCTAGGACAACTGAAAGTACCCTTTATGTTTCCGGATTTCGGCAGTTTGTATGGAAATAGCCTTTTTAATGACTGTATCTTTTGATTGCGTTGACTTAGAAGGTTGATTTCTTCACAGCTTCAAGGGACCGCAGGTTTGAGTGTTTGATATTAATTTCAGTATGCTACCTCTACACATTCCAGAGAAAAAGAGTCTTGACAGACAGACAGACATACAGACAGACGGACAACAAAGTGATCCTATAAGGGTTCCGTTTTTTCCTTTTAAGATACGGAACCCTAAGAAAGAAATACCGCCTTAAAAAAAGCTTGACTAGCTCTGCTTGATTTCGTCTAGATCAAATGGTGTTAAAGAGAGCTATCTCGCGTCGAAAATCCACTAGGATTGCTAATGTTGAGTGAGGTCTGTCATTGAGACAAAGCTATTTATTTAGTAGCTTTACTGGGCTATGATTGGTGGAAATTGACAGATAAACCTTAGCCATTCTAGCGGATTTTTGACTCGCGATAGCCTTCGTTGTCCCACAATATTTATTATTATTACTCTATTCTCCATTTGATTCAAGCTTTGTTTGACCTGCATCTACCAAAGAAAGTGATAATTCAAATATGTTGTCTGAATGTTCACTAACACTCATGCTAAATGTTTTCACTTTAGACAGTGACAGAAACAGAATTACAAATAATCAAATATTAAATTAAACTACAGCGACCACTGACAGCGAGTTAAATCCAACATTAACAACTAGATAAACCAAACATACTGACTTAATATTACCGTAAACAAGTGTTTGTCTCTCTGCTATCCTACGTTGAATTAGAATTTATGTACCTATAACTAGCGTTTTAAAAATAATCTTAACAATTTGTATTGGATCACTGTCCTTAACTAGTTAAATGATAATTTATCCTATTGTTGTGTATTGCGGTGCCCTTTCAGGGTTGTGTTGAAACATGTATTACAACTATAAGACCTTTTGTACACACAAAGCAATTAATAAATGAATATGAATAATATGAAAATAATTTAATTCCGCTGTCGCCGCCGCCTCTGCCCCCGACCTCCCCCCACTATGTATTTATTTATGAGATACGCGTTTCGATGTCTCCTACAACGCGTTTTTGTCGCTTGCGTATAATAGGCCTAAGGATGCTTCGAATTTCATCCCCCCCTCCCATATCTTCTGATGTATCTCGAGAACAATTTCGTTTGCCTTTTACGGGTCGTCCGAGGGAAATTTGGCTTTTTCTGCGTGAATACTTAAATTAGAACGGGTTTGTGATTTAGGGGATTGTAGAAAAAGGGGGGAATTATTTTACGTAGGTATTGGTACATTAAATTGATTAACGCATTCGCTGCCACCCCTTTGGCCTGAGAGTTTTTCAGGTGCCACAAACGCACATGGGCGTTCAAATTACTTGTAAAATTGCGACAGAGGCACTGGGTGAAAGTCAGGAAAACGCATATATGCGATGCCGGTAGTGGATTCGCTAAGCGGATGATGTGCGATTTTTGTTCGTCTTTAGCTCGCCGTAACACAAAAAGGAAAATACGTAACACTTTGATCGCTTCGGAGTCTGTCTGTCTGTCAATCTCACGTAAATCAAAACTTGTAGTGTAATTTGGCACGAAGCAAAGCAAGGTCACACAGCACAAATACCGAAAATCGTTTTGTCTGCTGACTACACCAATTTCATTCATCAATCATTCATTCATTTCATCAATTTCATCATCATCGTCATGTCAGCTGGAAGACGTCCACTGCTGGACGTAGGCCACACCGCGGTCCCGCGATCTTTACCAGGACGTCGCTCCATCTTGTTGGCTACTGACAGCTCGACTCCCGGTCCGTGGACGCCATTCAGTGTAAGTACATGATTTTGAAAATATGGGTAGGTTATAAAAAATAATTTACAACTACGGCGGGACTTAGCGATCGGAATACTGAAAATTCTTACTAAATAAGTACTTCGGAATTATGTTTCTCGTATTTATGTAGTATACGATATGTTTTTAATTAGTGTAAGTAGTAAATCAAATGGAGACAGGCCCAATCGCCATTACGGTATTGGCCACAAGACCTCAAAGAATTCCAATATTACTATCAAGATCACCCCACGTTATTTATTTAATCGCTTCTGAGAAACAACCAAAGAGACAGATGTCACCTTAAGATAATAGTCAACCATTTATAATGAGCCACTGTGGAACTTTATCACAATAAACCACGTCATGGTACGCCTCTACCTGTCAAGGGAGTTAGTAGATATTCATTGTGAAATGGTTCCAAACTGGATCACAGTTTCAATGGGATGCCTGTGGAGTATGATGTACGGGGTGAGATCAAAATCGCTGTGTGAAATTTTATTACGGTAAGTTTTAGTACTGAAATTAATATTAGTTACGGATGTTAGCATAATTAACTAGTTTGTGCCTTTGGGTCAATGATATTAGCTGCTGACTTAAAATTATGCTTAAATTGCGCTTAAAAAAGTCGCGGTTGTATAATTTGTTGTCCAGTGTTAGCAGAGCCTTGCTCCCAAGCAAAATGTACGCACTGTGGGGTCATTTTTAACCCCCGACAAAAAAGAGGGGTGTTATGGTGTTATAAGTTTGACATGTGTATCTGTGTATCTGTGTATCTGTGTGTCTGTGTATCTGTGTATCTGTCTGTGCCATCATAGCTCCCAAAAAGGTTTTGAGATATTGAACTTTGAAATGACAATGTCGGGGGTTTTCAACTTTTCTAAGTTGGTTAGGTTATATATTCACAGTTTTAAATAATTCGCGGTAATCGCGGTTAATTGGATTAGACATTGTGAAAACGGGATACTAACCTCATCAAACCTCTAAGGTAATCGCGGTCAATATCCCGTTTTTTTTTTTGACTTTTCTCTTTGCAAACTTCGGAGATGTGGTGGGGGGAAATAATCGAAAAGGAAACGACAATTTTTTTTTTTTTTTACAATGTGCAAATAACGCTCTTTCGTGTGATATCCCACGCGATTTATTGATAGCTCCACTTTTAAGACCCCCTTTCAGTCCGTATTGCAAAAAAGTTAAAAATATTTTTTAACGGATTTCAACGTATGAGGTGTCGTTGGATTCGTCTGTTGTGGTACTGACATAGGGTATAATGTTTCCCAGAGTTTTTTTTTACCATTTTGGTTCGGAACCCTAAAACAGAAAACCCGACTGCAATTTCGGGAAACAAATATACCCTATGTCACTCCCACAACTGAGATGTAGACCAAGCACGAGTTTTCGAATCATCCGTAACGTTACGTTATCGTATCGAAACCGAGAAACCTCATACAAAATTTTACGCATTTCTCGATAACGTTATTACTCGATTACGTTACGCAGGATTCGAACACTCGTGCTCGAACCTATGAACCAAATGACACCCTCATACACTGAAATCCGTCAAACGGTTTAGGCTGTAGAGCGTGCCAAAGAATTAGTCATACATACATACTGATACATACAATACGGTTGAAAAGCATAACAGTCGGGTAAAAAGTCTCCAAATCAAGACACTTATGATGAAGCATCTCAAAAACCCATAAACACACAATTTTATTACGCTCCTTGAGATAAATTCATAAAGATAACTTTTATACGTTTAATATTTGACGAGATGTGACCATTAGGGTCTCCATTAAACGTATCTTGTTACCTGTTTATTAAACGGTTAATTATCTCATGATTTACACTTACAGTCACTATGCTCTACTATAGAACCTTTGCACAGTAAACGGTGAAATGAAACAGCAATGGCTGCCAACAAAATTACTATAGCTTTCACTGTGTTAAGGTTCCACAGTTTGGGTTACATTCGGTTTTTGAGGGTCACTGACCATTATAAGTTAAGTTATTAAAATTATTAATGGCGGGATAAAATAATAAAGTGTTGTTTAACACACTTGGGTTAAATACGTAATTAACGTTAAATGCTAAAATCTGTTTGTGTTTTGGTACAGTCAGCTGCAAAGAAACATCGTCACCAGTCTTTTTTACGTCCATCTGCTGGGCACAGGCCACCTCTCAGAATGAGAGAGCTTGGGCTATAGTTCCTAAGCGGGCCCAGTGCGGATTGGGAACTTTACACACATCATTGAATTGCTTCGCAGGAGTGTGCAGGTCTCCTCACGATGTTTTCCTTCAACAAAAAGCTCATGATAAATAAATTAAGTACAAATGTAATTCCGCACATAAATTCCAAAAAAACTCAGAAGTGCGAGCCGGGGTTTGAACCCACGACCCTCTGCTGGAGAGGCTATATTGCAAAGAAACATGTTTCGGAATGTGTTCGGGTCGATATTAGAGTCGGTGGGAAATGATAAAGTTCACTTGATATAAAATTATAAATTTATTACTTTAACTTGATAAAACTATAGTAAAATGAGTACGCGTGCTTTCCTTGATCGCTAGTCACGAACTAACTTGATCGGGTGCGATTGTAATGAGGTCGAAGAATGAATTTGATGAATTTGCTATATATTATGAACGTGTGAAGCCCGTACAGAATGTGTAAACCGATTTTGATAAAACATGTCGAAGAACCTACTTTCAAATAAAAAAATCGCATTCAAATCGGTTCAACCGTTTATGAGCTACGGTGCCACAAACAGACACACATAGCGGTCAAACTTATAACACCCCTCTTTTCGCGTCGGGGGTTAAAATGGCGCAATTTTGTTTTTTTAAGTACCTCGTCTCCTCATAACCCATGACAGGGCTAATTCCGTATTAAAGATTCCCAACAATTAATAACAGAGCCCTAATAAAATAAAATAAAATAAATACGTTGTGGCGAGCATTCCACGGCCAATTAGTTTATTGGGCGACACATATCCTTCCCGGAACGCGGCGATACCATCGCTTAGGGCGCGGCCACACTACAGCGTAATAATTCCATTCGTTCAGTGATTTTTCATTCCTTTTAACCGATTTCTGAAAAGTAAAGTGGTTATAATTTTAAATGATTCTCGGTTTATTACATTAGACACAATGAGAACGGGTAGAGTGTGTGTGTGGCTCTCGCATTGGTTTATGTACTCACAGAAGGCGTTGTCTCCCAGACGGTACGCCATGAATCGTGTGTGATGAACGCAAATGCCTATAGATTGAATGAGAACGGGATATTGACTGCGATTACGTTATAGGTTTGATTCATCGACTTTAAACATTAAAGACAGGCCACGCACCTCTTTAGCGGTGACAAAATGCGGCCTTCACTCATTAGCTGTCATTAGACTGACATATCAAACTTCAAAGGAATATGCCACCTGGATAATGAGTATATTATTTACTTACGTATGAAATGTGATTCCTTGTGCTTTGTTTTTCTATTTTGTGTTTTTTGTACAGTTCAAAAATGTGCACGACGTCATTTTGAGCGGTTGAAACTGTTGCAATTGAACAAGTCAACGAGATGACACCTGCGCGGCTGCTGTTGGCGACTAAGTCACCGAGTAACCTAATCACCTATATTGCTTGTCCGCGCGCTATGAAGGGGTGGCGTATCCGTCGCTATTAATTTGGTACATCAATGGTTTATCAGCTCATGTTACGTGCATCATGATCACGGATAGACTCACTGACTGGATATCGTGGTCAATATCCCGTTCTCATTATGACAAAATTAAGTGGTTTTCGATCGACCTGAGTTTGTTGCTAACTCTAATTTTACTTGACGTAATTGTTTTTTTTATACGACAAGGAAGGCAACGAGCAAGTGGATCATCTAATGATAAGTGATCACCATTGCCCATAGGCACCAGCAACCCCGGAGGGTTTGCAGATGCGTTGCCAACTTAAGGAGTTGGAGGATTTCAGTTTCTCATTCGCCTTTTTTAACATGAAACTACCGTGAGACTCAATCATAGTGAAATAAACGGATCACGGAAAGAATCGGTTTTCTCATTCGTCTGTTAGAAACCTTACTCTATATTTAGCGATATTGTAAAGATCAAAGGATTTCCCCCCTAAAATGCAAACTAACATAATTATGAAGGCTAACGAGTTTACTAAAATTATGTTTGAATTGATTGTGAAACTTATATCAACATTTTGTCTCGATAATAGTGAAATAAACGGATCACTCACGTATGTCAGTCGAGTATAGTTTCGGACTAATCCGTAGTCCTTCCTCTCGAATCTAATAGTTCTGCATTTTACTCCTGACATACCCACTATGACAGCTATGTCAAACAATTTTTTCAATCTCACACTTGACTTTTACGAAAACATTGGAATACTGTGCGCAGAATTATGGTACAATATTGTCCGCTAGGCGATGACAGTCTCAATCGTTCACCAACTCATTCATTCACAGCCCAGTGTGGCCTCGCCCTAACCAAGAATCCGAAGCAGGCGTTAATACTCTCAAACGCATATATTTTTCCCTAATAATAATATTATACATATATTATACGTATATCTAAGAACAAGGCCCTATCGCACTCGATACCCAATTAATAAAAAAACCTTCGTGTTCCTTTTATAATGTTTTGTTAAACATCTAAATTTGGGCTTTAAAAAACTCGTCTTGTTAAGTTGAACGCAACTTATATTTATTTTGACAGGGGCAGTAAATCCGACCTTTTTGTGGGTTGAAAGATTAATCACCTATTATTTCGGTAATTTTAATAGTGTAAGGTGTAGGGCCTTTTTTAGGGTCCCGTGGGTAAAAGGACCTTTATTTACTCGACTGTCCAAGGAGGATTATGTTTTTAACCCCCGACGAAAAAGAGGGGTGTTATAAGTTTGACATGTGTATCTGTGTATCTGTGTGTCTGTGTATCTGTGTATCTGTCTGTGGCATCATAGCTCCCAAACGGGCTTACCGATTTCAATGCGGTTTTTTCAATCGAAAGCTAGTTTAATCGAGATGGTTCTTAGCTAAGTTTCAATAAAATCGGTTCACCCATTTTTGAAATACTGAACTTTGAAATGACAATGTCGGGGGTTTTTCAACTTTTCTAAGTTTGTTAGGTTATTCGAGAGTATGGATGTATGTATGTTTGTCTAATTCTTTGGTATGCTCTACAGCCTAAGCCGTTTGACGGATTGAGGTTTTATTGGATTCGTCTCATTTGTGGGAGTTACATAGTATAGTTACATAGATTGATTCTAAGAATTGCAGTCGGGTGTTCTGTTTAGAGCAGGAAAGGAATGGTGATGTTAACGCGCGATTTCCCCTCTGCCAAAAATCCTGACAAGTGATGAGTTCCTTAACTTCAATTAACTTAAATTAAATTCCTTAACCTACCAGTTATAGGTGGTATAATTAATTTTGAATAATGGTAACAGCATAATGACATAACTTTTTTATTATTAAGTGTAGTAATTTCATTCGAATTGTAATTTATGAACGTAATTATTTATTTGGTACCTATTATATATTGCAGCGATGTAACGCGCTAATCAAAATGGCGTGTGATAATACTTTATTACGAATAAATGAGTATGAGTATTAGTATGCAAAATGCACAAGGCCTGTTGATTGCGTTGATTATGTGCATGTTTCTGGCTTTCGTGTAAAAGTTTTGTTTTAGTGTAACTTTGTAGGAACGTAACAAATTTTAACATACCTAAGCGTAAACGTGGGCAGAGCGCCTAGTGTAATCGCCGACCAGGCCAAGAAATAGTTTCGATCGCGTTCGCGTTTAACAATCCCCATACTATATTGACATTTAACGCAAACGCGATCGAGACGTATTTTGTGTGTGTTCCCTGTCCCCCTCGAAAAGTGGCAGAAAAATTGTAGTGCATGGTAACATAAAAATGTTTCGAAAGTCTTTTACTCGAATTTCATTTATCCGAAAACGGTTCACCGAATTTTTTAAATCCATATATTTTGTTTTCTTAACTTTACTACGCCACAGATTCATTTAACCACAATGTTATTTGCCACCAAATTCGAAATCCCGAATATCAATATCCAGTTTTTCTATTTGACAACCCAATCACTTGCCATCTTTTTATAATAACCTAAATATAGTTAATAGCCTAGGTTAGGTTAGGTTAGAGCTGCGTCAAGGCGCAAAGCGCCTAAACAAGGCGGATCAGGAGCTCCGCGAATCGGAGCTCCATCGACATTTTCTCATACCCGTTTGTATTTCAAATGAAATAAGCGTAAGATAATGATTTTGCTGAATTTCATACTGTTGGATTTTGAATCATTTGTCAAATAAAAATAAAAGGATTTTATAACATTTGACAAAAGAAAATAACATAGTAAATAACACTTCGGACAAATAATAATTTGGAAAATGAAGAAAAGGCATTTCGTTTTCGGGATTTTTCAAGTGATAGGTAACCGTAGTGCATAGGTGAGCCAAAGGCGCCCGTCTGTCTGCTTTATGTACGGAACCCGCGAGCCCTGTGCTGCGCCCGCTTGCCCGTTTGACTGAAAGGCGCTTGTTAGGCCTGACTATTTGTTCCGGAATGCCCGAGCACGATTAATGCCCACAGATAAGTCCCGTCTATGAACGGATTTATTGACCGTCTGTGGTGTAAGAGGGAGGCGGTTGATTTAGAAGGAGAGACCAGAACAGTGTGACCACAGTACTAATGAGTAAGTAGTCTACAGATGTGGCTGGAGAGACTCCTCGGCGCGCGAGTGCGGACCCGGGGTACAGAGGGTCGAGAACGACTTTACGAAAGCTGCGTAACGTTACGGATATCGTATCGAAATCGAGAAACCTCATACTAAATTTTAGTTCCAAATACGCTCACGCGCGGGCGCTGTTCCAAACGTCATACAAACTCGACAACGACCCTCAGAGGGTCGAGCACAACTTTTCCATACCTGCGTCACGTAAAATCGAATAGTAAACGTTGAGTTTGTATGGCGTTTGGAACAGCGCCCGCCCGTGAGCGTATTTGGAACTAAAATTTAGTATGAGGTTTCTCGATTTCGATACGATAACCGTAACGTTATGCAGCATTCGTAAAGTCGTGCTCGACCCTCAGTCCGAATTTACACCTTACGGGTGTGCATGTTGGTCACTGTGCTTTGAAGTTCTCGCAGAGTCGGCAACGCGCCTGTGATGACTTAAGTGTTGCAAGCGTGAATAGGCGTAGAAATTGGTCTAACAGGAGAACTACGTGATTGTTGGTCGTAGAACGATTTCAATTAACGCATGTGTTTTTAAATCGATTAAGTAAAAACGCTTGTAACTTACGCCGCGTGCGCAGCCATCAATTTATGTTTAACCCAACAGCTGTTAATATGCGCCAAGTGAGAACTTGTGTTATTAAGTTTTTAATTAATTGTTTTTTGTATTGAGCCCGGTTTATGAGTGCGAGATTAATCTGATTTAATGTCTAAAGGTTTGTTTGAGCCTCGGTAGTAATATGCGGTAATATTAACGCCTCCGGTGGAAAGTGTTTAAATTGTAACAAACTTAGAAAAGTTGAAAAACCACCGACATTGTCATTTCAAAGTACAATATTTCAAAAACGGGTAAACCGATTTTAATGAAACTTGGCCAAGAACCATCTCGATTACACTACCTTTCGATTGAAAAAAACAGCATCTAAATTGGTACATCCGTTTGGGAGCTATGATGTCACAGATAGATACACAGACACACAGACACACAGACCCACAGACACACAGATACCCAGATACACAGACACACAGATACACAGATACAAAGACACACAGATACACAAATCAAACTTACAACACCCCTTTTTTTCGTCGGGGGTTTAGAATGGACCAGTTTTACTCATTTCCGTTTCGTTAGAATTTTGTAATTTGTAATATCCTAAGCAAAATTACTGCTTTCTAATATCAATAGTCTCTGAGCTATGCCGCGGACAGACAGACAGACAGATAGACTGACATGACGAAACTATAAGGGTTCCTTTGTGCCATTTTGGCTTCGGAACCCTAAAAGATGTATCAGAAATATGGATAAATAACATAGAAGTTTGATTTTTTCACAGCTTCAAGGGACTTTTAACATGAAACTACAGTGCGATTCAATCATAGTGAAATAATCGGATCACTCACGTACATAAGTCGAGTCTATCCCAGAGAAAGGACTACGGATTAGTCCGAAACGAGTCGGGCTATACTCGACTGATATACGTGATTGATCCGTTCATACAGAATTAGGTCAGTATTTGTACAATTGTGAAATATGTCGTCTGCACTCAGCACTTCGAACATTATATCAACAATGCTTTGGTAAATAGCATACATTTAATTAATTAATTATCTGCTGTCTGTACAGTCAAAGGAAAAAAATATATATACACCACAAAATCTCAAAAAATGGCATCATCATTAAGATCGTGTATGTATACGTTGTGTGAAAGATAAATATATAAGCAGCAGGTGCAATATTATGTCCTCATCAATCAACGCATAAATTTAGACACACGACACATCATAATATTCATAAATATAGGTACATACATAGGGCAAAATATGTAGCCGTACAGTTTCAAAAAAATGTATACACTGGATGCGATTCTACGTGCACATCGCCTCAATAGCCTAAATTAACTAAATTTTCCAATTTTTAGTTAAAATTTAGACGGCGGATTTAACAAGTGCTATTCCAGAATGTCAAGCTGACTAAATTTAGCCGGGTTTTATCCGTATCCTAAAATTTCTAAATAAAATTGAGCGTGTTGCTACTTGAAAAAAAAATAAGTGAACGAATGAATGAATGAAATTCGTCAAAATGTATGGGATCGTATTTTCTTAAATTTGAATGGGCAACATTTAGAAAATGGCTTCTGGCAACGTGTTTAAGCTGATAGCCTTGTAGCCAATGCTTTATAATAAAAAAACTGTCCTGGAGGAAAACTATCTTGGAACTCCTGGGTCGTGTTTTATAAAGCTACAAGTTACAATTCACAAGCGGAAGTCTCATTCTATCACCTTTCGTTAGAAAGAGACTTCCGCTTGTAATTTGTAAGTTGCAGTAGCTACGTGTTGGCCCATATCCCGCGACAGCCTAATCAATTCCGAAACTTCTGCTCGGACCGGTCAAACGGGTTAGATTCATCTCGCAACCTCTTCAAATAATTTTTTTCACCCTCACCCTCGCCATACTCCCTCTCTTCGGCCACCAGAACAGCTATCACGTATTCGTCATCCATTTCTAATGAAAAATATAGTAAGGAATCGATCCGACACAACTTGATTTTAAGCAATCGGGGTTTAAACGGGACTATTTTAGTCGCCGCTAAAATTAGGCAGTTTAGCTCTACTTTTGCCTAAAAAAGACATGCAAAGAATAGCATTTAAACGGCTAAACCTATATTGAATAGACTGCCTAAAATAAGAAACGTCAGATTCAAATTGGCCTTGTCATTTTATTATGACAGCCGCTCATAGAATAGCAAAGGGACTTAGCGACACCTAAATATAATTAGGAATTTTAGCGGCCGCTGTAGAATCGGGTCCACTACTTTATTAACTTAGCATTTAGGTTGTTTATACATATTTTCGAAACTTTCGAAACGGCTACATGTTTTTGCCATTTTATTATTATTATTAAAGACGCTTAAAAATCCAATGATGTTTAACTGAATTTTTAAATCGGGCTTTTTTATACTTTTAACATTCTATTCCCCTTATTACCCGTGGTCCCTCTCGTAGTCCCATCAATGGGACCACGAGGGAGAGACTTATTTCTCGTAGTCCCATTAATAAAATCTCACTTCCTGTATACCTATTAACAAACTTATCTAATGCAGAGTGAAGTGGAAATGGTCATAATAAAAGGTCAAAAATATGTATCCGCTTAAAGTTACAAAATTTGTATGCACCAACCTTATTGCAGCGGTTATACCTACATACATGCAGTCACGCAACAGTGACAGATCCAAACGTGAGACAGACATACGCAATGACATTTGTGGTACCGTTTTTGTGAATTGTCAAAACATTCCATTCAAATTTGTTTCGTGTAACAAGAGCATAAAGTTGCTTTTCGCTGATTTATATTTTGTATGCTTATTTTGTAGCAGATACTGAATCTATATTTAGTAACGTAAATATGACTACAATATTTTGAGTCTTTTGCAGATACAAATTAGTCATTTTGATCATATACAAGTTTTTGAACTTGCCATATACATATTTATGGGTTCATTGACGTTTGCATATTTTTGAGCATACATCTTTTTACCTTTATATGATTACTTACATTCTTTCACATTACTTGCGTATATATATCTTTGCCCTTGACTGTACCTACTTAAGTACTACACTTCCAGACTATAAAATTTTCAGTCATAACGTATCATGTATTAAACACTACTAAAATGTCATTTTTAATTTTACCACTCGCATTTGTCTTAATATCATGTATCCTATACCGTCACTTGACGAAAAAACTAAACTATTGGAAGAAAAGAAAAGTCACTGGTCCACAGCCAATACCATTCTTTGGGAATTTAAAGGAATCCGCACTGAGAAGACAACCTGTCGGTTTGTTGTACAAAAAGTTCTACCAAGACTATCCAAAAGAAAAAGTTGTTGGCATCTATTTGATGAAAACACCAGCTCTATTGATCAGAGATTTAGAGGTCGCAAAACATATTTTGATAAAAGACTTCGACGTCTTCACGGATAGAGGTGTAAAATTTGATGAAAACGATCTTGGAACAAATTTATTCCACGCTGATGGTAGCACTTGGAGACTGTTGAGGAGTCGCTTCACTCCTCTTTTTACGTCAGGGAAGCTGAAAAACATGTTGTATTTAATAATGGAAAGATCAGAAAGATTTGTTGAATATTTGGATAAAACAACGGCAATAGAAGAAGAACAAGAAGTCCATTCATTAATGCAGAAATTCACTCAAGCCACCATAGCAGCTTGCGCGTTTGGGCTCGATGTAGACTCCTATGACACGCAAGCAGCGACCCTTCAGAGGATCGATAAGAAAATCTTCACAGTCAACAGCAGTTCCATCTTAGATATGATGTACCCTGGAGTTCTAAAAAAAATTGGAAAATCTAAGTTCCCAATTGAAGTCAAAGATTTTTTTGTAAATTTGACCAAAAAAGTTATAGCACAGAGAAATGGTAGGCCAACTGATAGGAATGATTTCATGGATTTAATGTTGGGTTTAAGACAAAAGCAGATGACAGACCCAAAAAGAGATGATATCGAAGATAAAGTCCTGAAAATGACTGACAGTGTGATTTCAGCACAGTCGTTTGTTTTTTACGCAGCAGGGTATGAAACAAGCGCTTCCGCTATGGGTTTTATGTTGTACCAAATGGCTCTCAACCCTGATATTCAAGACAAAGTTGTGGCAGAAGTAGATGAAGTCGTGAAAAAGTATGATGGCGTGATTTCTTTAGAATCTTTGTCGGAATTGACTTATATGGGTAAAGTTTTTGATGAGACGCTACGAATGTATCCAATTATAGATAAATTGAAGAGGTGTGCTCAAGCGGATTATAGAGTACCAGGCACTGATGTAACTATTGTAAAAGGGCAGACTGTTCTGGTGTCGGTTCATGGGATACACTTTGATGAAGCATACTACCCTAATCCTGATGTTTTTGACCCAGAAAGATTCTCTGCACAGAATGTGGGTAACAGACACTCTTGTGCGTACATGCCGTTTGGTCTTGGACCTAGACATTGCATAGGTTAGTATTCCTTTTTACATCCCGCTGCTGGTCACAGGCCTCCTCTCCGAATGAGAGGGCTTGGGCTTCCCACGCGGGCTCTACACACATACAGTGAATTGCTTTGCAGGAGTGTGCAGGTTCCCCCACGATGTTTTCCTTCACCAAAAAGCTGGTGATAAATTACAAATGTAATTTCACACGTAAATTCCAAAAAACTCAGGTTGGCTGCTGGAACTGGACAGGCCGTAGGGTAAACCTATTGCTATCACGGCTTTTCCACCAATGAAAATAATCGCTGAGGAGAGATCTTCCAAATAAAATATGACACAAGGCATTGAAAAATTCGTTAGGTACACCAACGTTAAGTATAGCTTAATTGGTGGAGCGTGGTACGGATTACCGAGGTTGCTGGTTCAAGTCCAGCTGCTTAACGAATTTTTCTTTGCATTGTCATTGTATGTTTAATAATCGATTTATTGATTATTTTTGTTTTTATTTTTATGAAACATTAAATGAGGAGAGATCTTCCAAATGCATGTTGAATTTAATTCTATGAATGTTTCATAAAAATAAAAACAAAAATAATCAATAAATCGATCATTTTTATCGATTCAGAAAATAGTTCCATCTCTTGCCACTAATGCGTAACTGTAGAAGTTCCGTAGTGGGTGAGCCGCTTGATTAAACTACTCATAGATAGCGCTGAGGAGAGATCTTCCAAATAAAAATATATGATACAAGGCATTGAAAAATTCGTTAGGTACACCAACGTTAAGTATAGCTTAATTGGTGGCGCGTGGTACGGATTACCAAGGCTGCTGGTTCAAGTCCAGCTGCTTAACGGATTTTTCTTTGCATTGTCATTGTATGTTGATTTTCGACCAATGTTTGAAAATAATTGCAGGTATGCGGTTCGCCCAAGTCCTGTCCAGGGTGTGTATGGTGAAACTCTTCACCAGGTACAGGGTACAGGCATCAGCTCACACCAAGAGCCGCTGCCACTTCTCGCCCACGCGACTAGTGCTGTACCCTGAAGGAGGCATCCAGCTGCGCTTCGTGAGGAGATAGTACATTCAGATCTAGTACTTATCATAATCATGATCATCATCATCAGCAGCCTATTCTAGTCCACTGTTAGACATAGGCCTCCCCTAATGAGCGCTATAGCGGCCTGTCTTCAGCTTGCCGCATCCAGCATCTACCTGCAGGTCTTGATAATAATGATGGAATGATGGAATAATAATTGCTTGTAATTCATGTTTTTGGTCCTGTTTTTTTGAACATTAAAGTGTTTGCTTACTCGGGTACTCACTTATTATTAAAGTACTTACTTACTTTGTGTAAATTATTACTAATTAAAACTACTACATCATTTTTTATACAACTCATCTGATCAACTTAGAAAAGTTGAAAAACCTCCGACATTCGTCATTTCAAAATTTTCGAAGTTCAATATCTCAAAAACGGTTGAATCGATTTAAATGAAAGTTACCTAAACGTTAGCTTTTGATTAAAAAAGCCGCTTCCAAATGCGTTCCCAAAACCAAAGGGATTGCAGATGCGTTGCCAAGGCATAATAGTCCATTAATCTCGCGATATATTTTTAGCAACTTTTTAAGCCCCTCTTGCTTGCTGATATGTGGTAAGGTTTTAAGGTAACCATTTAAATCACCTCTTAAGCTAATATTATTTAACACGAAAGTGACCGGGACGATACGATACGAAGTTCGATTTTCGAATTTCGTAGTTTGGGGGCTGGCTTCTTATGACAAAAAAACGCGTTCGGTATAATCGGCATGCATCTTTTTCGGAGCCCCACAAAATGTAAACAATAAAGAGTAATTCTACCTAGAGAACAGAACAACGCAATCAGGAGCAGTGCTGCAGGAGTGCTGAGCGGCAGGGTTATCTAGTAAGATGGTGGTAGCAATCCGATAGGATCTTGCATAAGATCTGGTTCGTCATCAACGCAGAAGACATCCACTGCTGGCCATAGGCCTTCCCCAAGGATCTCCACGAGGCTCGGTCTTGTGCTACCCGCAGCCAATGGCTTCCCGCGATCTTTACCACTTTTTAAATTTTTAGGGTTCCGAAGCCAAAATGGCAAAAAGGAACCCTTATAGTTTCGTCATGTCCGTCTGTCTGTCTGTCCGCGGCATAGCTCAGAGAGTATTGGCACTAGAAAGCTGTAATTTTGCATAATAAATATTAATTAGGCCGAAAAAGTGCTGGGATAAAATCTTTAAAAAGAGCACAAGACCGGTCTGAGTGGAGAGTCTTGGGGGAGACCTATGTCGGGCAGTGGACGTCTTTTGGCTGACATGATGATGATGAGTACAAGGAGAATACAGAAAAACAGGTATGGTAGACCATAGGCGGTCTTATATCTTACAGACAACAAAAAAAAAAACAGAAACCAAGATGGTGATGATGATGACATGAAGGTCTGGTTAAAAATAACATGTAAGTATGCAGCCAGCCAGCCAATTAATTAAACAACATAATGTATGAACAAAACAATTGCCAGCTGTTTAAATTAACGTCAGATAGGTGACCTTGTATTATTTTTAATAAACAAGTGGAAGTAATGCGTAGGTACCTACTTTGTTAACTCCGTTCTCAGAAACTGGGCAAAATAGTTAAATAAACGGATCACTCACGTATACAAGTCTTTAGCCCGGCATCATTATTCAATTCACCCATTTACATCCCGTTCCACTGCTAAGCACAGGCCTCCTCTCAGCATGAGAGGGCTTAGGCTATAGTTCCCACGCGGGCCCAGTACGGATCGGGAACTTCACACACATCATTGAATTACTTCGCAGGAGTGGCAGGTTTACTCACTATGTTTTCCTCCACCGAAAAGTTCATGATAAATTATAAATAAATAAATATCATGGGACAATTTGACACCAACTCACCTAGTCCCAAACTAGGCAAAGCTTGTACTATGGGTACTAGACGACGAATAAACATACTTGTGTAGATGAATACATACTTAAATACATATTAAACACCCAAGATTCGAGAAAAAACATTCGTATTCATCATACAAACATCTGCCCCGACCGGGAATCGAACCTGGGACCTCAAACTTCATAGTCAGGGCTATTCCGTCGTCATTTAAGTTTAATAGTAGTTAAAGATCTAATTATCTCGCGGATGGAGCTGTTAGCCGCAACATTAACATTCCGATTGGCCCCTCCGGTAACGTAGTCGTTAAATTATTTCATCTCAATCATAAAGCACGGGCTGTACTAAAAACTGTTGGTTCAGTTTCTTGGCAACACCAGCAAATGACGACCGGATAGCCTAGTGGTTAGAGACTCTGACTATGAAGCTTGAGATCCCGGGTTCGATCCCCGGTCGTGGCAGATGTTTGTATGATGAATACGAATGTTTGTTTTCGGGTCTTAGATGTTTGATATGTATATAAGTATGTATTTATCCATATAAGTATGTTTATCCGTTGTCTGGTACCCATAGTACAGGCTTTGCCTAGTTTGGGACTAGGTCAACTGGTGTCAATTGTCCCATGATATTTATTCATTTATTATTTATTTAAACAAAAAGTTCGGCGTATAGGTACATATAGGTACATGATGCCAGATCAGTTCATCATCATCGCATTATCATTATGTCAGCCGAAAGAAGCCTACTGCTGGATATAGGCCTTCCCCAAGGCTCTCCACTCAGACCGGTCTTGTGCTTTCCGCATCCATCGCGGTCCCGCGATCTTTATCAGGTCGTCGCTCCATCTTGTTGGAGGCCTACCGACAGCTCGTCTCCCGGTCCGCGGACGCCATTAGAGAACCTTCTGGCCCCATGGGCCATCAATCCTGCAAGCAATGTGCCCCACCCAAAAAAATACATGTCCCTAAAATACAGGAAATAACGCACTGTACAGTCAGTTGTGTACCACCACACAAAACAAATCTGAGTGCCTAATTAACATATTTCCACCTGTCACTCTCAGAGTGGCAGGGACCAAGCGTAAGCATAATTGAAACCCTCCGAGCGACCAACACTTTACCACATATGGACATCTTTATAACCTCTGTTACAACTGCAAATGACTCACTATGCCTTGATTTCAACTGTTCGAACAGCAAAATAACTTTGTAATTTTGAAACCCAGACAACATTTAAACTCATCCACTGTTTGATTTATATAGTCTGTATCATAAAGCAATAAGATTAATTTTGTTCGCCGTTCAGTTTGGCGGGTGTAAACGTAAGTTGGCGAGTCGTATGAGACTGTACGTCTCCCGCGGCGTTGCTCGTTAGTTGAAGGAAGATGAGACAATGTTTACCTAAGTGCATACAATACATGTTAATGAGAAACGTATTGTTTGATTGTTCGTTGAAATTACATGTCCATGTATCCATTGTAATGTTATGCAGTAAACCGTCAGAACTATAACCCTTTCAGCACGAGGTTTTTGTTTTATAAAATAACAATTATTTGTACTATTTCCTTAGCCTTTGGGTTATATTTAATAAGGCCAAAATACAAAAAAAAAACCCCTCATTTACCCCCTTTAAAACCCCCACGATCGTATCATGGCGTTTTGATCCAACTGAAGTGTGTGTTTTAATTGGTCGTAGTTGTACTATAATTATAAATGAAAATATGGGTGCATCGAATAAAAAGAAGATTAATTAAGTTTTTGGTACAATAATATTGATCAATATATCACTGCGGGTATTACAAAAATCGCGTAACATTATTTTTCTCACAGAATGATAAAAACTTAAACCTTTAAAAAACAAATAATAAAACAAACATTATAGAGGTAGCTACATTGCTTCTTGTGGTACTCAAAAAAACAATTGTTCGCTCTTGAAAGACATAATAGACTTTGCACTTAGTCCACAATATTTTAGACCTTGATGTGCAGCCTTCCATACGACAACATCGGGGAGAATCTATTGAGTTGCCGAACGAGGACCTGATCTTCCAGGCTTGATTCGTCAAAATCAGATAGGTTGCCATCGCTAATTATTTGTGTCACTCTGTGCCACTAAATCAGACGTTAAATGCCCTAAAACAAATAAAAAGTATTTTTTTAATAAATTCTTATTTATCGCCGTCCGTCTCAACCGCCACGATCGTGTTTTGTAACTTCACTGTAATCTGAAAACTAAAAACGTAAAAGTTTCACTGTAATAACAATATGAATAAAAACTACAACGAATACTTTATCATAAAATAACATTAAAACACACATTAATGATTAACACGCAAAGTAAAAAAAATACCTACTTTGTACTCTGCCGTCCGTCACGAACGCGTCCATACTTGTCGCGGCCTGGGGGACGACTACGAAATTCGAAAATCGAAGTTCGTATCGTATCGTCCCGCTCACTCTTGTGTTAAATAATATTAGCTTGAGAGGGACGGCACGATACGAAGTTCGAATTTTGCACTTCGTAGTCGGGGGGCTGGGGGACGACTACGAAATTCGAAAATCGAAGTTCGTATCGTATCGTCCCGCTCGCTCTCGTATTAAATCATATTAGCGTGAGCGGGACGGCACGACACGAAGTTCGAATTTTGCACTTCGTAGTTTAGGACCTGCACGGTAACTGAGCCCAAACCTCGCTGTCACTATTTTTTTTAAATAATAATCGAACGCACGATCGATCGATGCCGGTTTGAGGCGGGAAAAAGGAAATTTATGGTATAAAAATCGTTCTCATCTGTGCTGAAAGGGATAATACAGCTTAGAGCGCTAGAGTAATTTTTCGGAACAAGACATCCTAATCCTAACTAATATTATAAATGCGAAAGTAACTCTGTCTCTCTGTCTGTCTGTTTGTTACCTCTTCACGGGAAAACCGCTGCACCAATCTAGATAAAATTTGGTAAGAAGATAGTTTGAATATTGAGTAATAACATAGGCTACTTTTTATTAGGGAAAATTGTATAGTTCCCGCGGGATAGCGATAGCCGAATTCTACGCAGACGAAGTCGCGGGCAACATCTAGTAGTTAATAAATCCGCCCAAGTGCGAGTCGGACTCGCGCACCGAGGGTTCCGTGCAAATTTTTGTTGATACTAATACGGAACTGTAAGTTTCTTAGCGGACGAACCGCTTGACTAAGCTGCTCATAGATGGCGCTGAGGAGAGATCTTCCAAGTAAAATATAATTATGATACAATGCATTGAAAAATTCGTTAGGTTCAACCGGTTAAGTATGGCTTAATTGGTCCAGCCGCTTAACTGAGTTTCCTTTGCGTTGTCATCAATTCGATAATTTTCATTTAATTTCATAGGTATAAAAGTATTTTTTTTTTTCTCTTTTGGGGTAGGGAAAAAAAGATACTGTGACGTTTTGACTCATGAGACAGTGTAATTACTTTGAATTGCATTAGAAGAATGAAAGTTCATTTGGCAAACTTAACTAGTATACCTAATTGGGGATGGATGAAAATCTCAGAATTGCTTAAATTTTTCTGATGATAGGAATAACCTTCTTAATACCTGGTAAAAGTTTCAGATTTTTCTTTTGCGTCGTTGATTTTTGAAAAATAAAAACTTCTTCCTCCGTCACGTTCTGTAGGCCTTGCACAACTTACAGTGCGACTTCTATCTGGCGCGAGAACAACTGCCCGTCCTTTTCTGTCACTCAGAATGCAACGAGACGGGTAATATAATCTCGCGCGACAAACAAAGTCGCGGCCAGTCGTGCTATCCCCACTGGGCTTATTCAATTCAATTTATTAATTCACAGAGAACATGGTACGTACAGTAAGATCTTATATAATAAGGTATCACATATTCTGCCGCTATTGCAGCGTGTAAATATAGGACGGCTGATTTCGCGTGTTCCTGGTCCATCGCATGTTACAGAAAAACCTGTGGTAAACAATGACATTAACATCAGTGTTATTGTTATGACACATGAACAGAGCCGTTTAAATATTTGTAGCAAAACCTTAGACTGCCAGTCAAAAAAAACCCCAAATTCTCGTACAATGACTATACATTCTCCGAAACAGCTACCGCGTATCACAATATCGATTCATAGTTGCGAGTTAATAAATCAAGCCGTCGAACTTTTGGACAGACGCGGGATCCGAACCCGAGACTTCGCCGAGTCACGGTGATACTAATGAGTGAAGGTAGGAACTTAGTTATGGGTTAGGTTCCGTAGACACTCAGAAATTCAATAACAGTACAAATAAACAGACAAACAGACACACAAATGTTCAAAAAAATCGTCAAAATATTCTGTTATCGATCCCGAGGCCCTTAAACAGTTTTTCTGTACAGACAGTAGAAAAACCTTTGCCAGGCAAAAATAAATCTTATGTCAATGCCGTAAACATTTTGAGATATGGATATGAATATGAATGCTTTTCTCACTTTAATTTTAAATATTTTCAATGTGGTTAGAGACCCTGGCTATGAAGCTAGAGGTCCCGGGTTCGATCTCCGGTCGGGGCAGATGTTTGTATGATGAATACGAATGTTTGTTCTCGGGACTTAATAAGTATATAAGTATGTATTTATCTATTTACGTATGTTTATCTGTTGTCTCCTAACCATAGTACAGGCTTTGTCTAGTCTTGGACTAGGTCAATTGGTGTCAATCACAAGCCTTTTTCACGTCCCACTGCTGGACACAGGCCTCCTCTCAGATTGAGAGGGCTTGGGCTATAGTTCCCACGCGGGCCCAGTGCGGATTGGGGACTTCACACACACCATTGAATTGCTTCGTAGAAGTGTGCAGGTTTCCTCACGATTTTTTTTTATACGACGAGGAAGGCAAACGAGCAAGTGGGTCACCTGATGGTAAGTGATCACCACTGCCCATAGACACCCGCAACCCCGGAGGGTTTGCAGATGCGTTACCAACCTAGAGAGCTAAGATGAAATGTCTCTTGTGCCCGTAATTACACCGGTTGTCTTACTCTCCACACCGGAATACAACAGTGCAAGCACTGCTGCTTAGCAGCAGGATCAGCGAGTAAGATGGCGGTAGCGATCCGGACGAACCTTGCACAAGGTTCTACCACCCGCACGATGCACGATGTACGATGTTTGCCTTCACCGAAAAACTCATGATGAATTCCGAAAAACTCAGAGGAGCGAGCCGGGGTTTGAACCCACGACCTTCTGCTTTAGAGGCCGTAGGTCACACCACTAGACTATCACGGACTATTTATTCATTTTTATTTATTTTGCCTCTACCTTACGCAACCCAAGTCAATCCAGCAACGTATAAAATAATATCGTTTGTTTATAACAAACTGGAATCATTAGGCATCATTACGGGTGCGATCTGCGTCGTTAATCATTAAATCTTTAATGAGATGAGCAAGATCATTATCTTACAAGTATTTGAACTTTTGATGAATTAAACTGTAGACCCGGGACTGTTTAAGGCTATATTTTTGGGGCGGAGTTTGCTCACTGAAGCGGGACAACGTTATTCAGTAACGCGTGTGTCAATGGATACAGGGCTAGTTAAAACGCACTCATTACGCCTTGGCGTAAGGGGTCGATTTTACTGTGGTACAATGCTTACTTTGAGAAACTAATGTCAAATCGCCATAGAATTTTGACTAGTACCATAAGAATAAATAATAACATAGTAGAACGGAAACTCCCGCTCCGGGTGGGCTCAAGGTCACCATGTTAGAGTATTCGTTAAACAGACTACTCAGTCAGGCTGTCACGGCCGGCGTCGCCGCACGCGCGTTTGGTTGTTTATAATTTGGTTGTAATAGTTTTACGTGAGCCTGTATGTATTTTATTTTATATTTGTAGGTAAGTAATACTTACTTAAGTCACCTTAAATGGCTTCATTTGGTATGGCACTCATAATAACTTCTTATTTAGAAGTGTCTATAATTATGTAGGTACGTAATGATTTATAAATCTCATATTTTGTAAAACTGGAATAAAATAATGATTTCAAAGCAAAGAAAAACTTATATCAGTTACATCTTAGTGATATTATCTTTAGACGTAAGTACCTAATATTTAACAGCAAGCAACCCTAGCAACACGCCTGGACGACAGAGGGGTGTAACGACGTGAAGGGGGAAGTAGGTATATAAATGGCGGCATTTTAGACTCGGTCAAAAGAGATTCCGTTCCTCTATGTTATTATTTATTCTTATGCTAGTACCTATCAGAGAGTAAGGGTTATCCGAATAAAAACGTTGGTGAAATCGATCCTAAGAGGTAGCATTAGACAATCCCTCATTTTCAAGATTTATGAATGAATCACCAAGGACCAGAATCAGTGCAATAAGAACAACTGCAGCTCTAGCTAAAAATCCGCTTGCGGCCTATTTGTTGTTCAAAATAACTTTACTCTTAACTTATAAAAATACTAAGTATGCAGGCCTACTAATAGTATTGATCTTATTTTAAAAAAAAACATTGAACTATTTAGGTTCAAATACCAGGAAATAAACAGTCGAGATCATTTAGTACAGAAAACCTCTTATATTATCTTTAAAAATGGCTCTGGATAGGAAACTAAAGTACTTAGTGATTTGATTAGGAACCAATACTCAATTTTTTTTTTTATGCCTATACGGTGTCCCACTGCTGGGCAAAGGCCTCCCCTTTCTTCTTCTTCTCCCTTAATGTTGTAATGTTATAAAGGTAATATTAACTTGTACCTCATAATGCACAAGTGGAAGTCTCTCTCTAATGGCCCTTCTACACGGTTGGCAACCAGAGCTTTCACCACCGTGACCTTGGTGAATGGTTTGTTGCTCGGTCGCGACGACGGTCGCATCCACGGTTGCGAACAGCGTCTGAAATGGTTGGCAACAGAACTTCCACCAACGTGACCTTGGTCTGTGGTTTGTTGCTCGGTCGGAACGACGGTTGCAAACACAGTCTCAAACCCTGCTTCCTACAACTTCAGTGCGTCGCGAACTAGAATTCGTGGACAAAACATAGAAAATGGTTCCTTGCCTTTCAAAACTTCAAAAAGTTGATGTCGCTTTAGAACTTTAGACCTAAACATAACTGATCTGCGCTGCGCTCGCGCGGTTGACAACGCGGTTTGCAACACGCTCGTGCGGTTGCCAACAAGCCTTCCACAGTCTTTCACGGTGGAGCGAACGCGTTGCCAACGCACGCCCGTCAACCAAGGGCGTTGCAAGGTTGTTTATACATAAGGTTGGGAACCGACCAAGGTCACGGTGTTGGAAGCTCTGTTGCCAACCGTGTAGCAGGGCCTTAATCCGACGAGTCGAAAAGAGGCTTCCGCTTGTGTAGTTAGAAGCGATAATGAAACAGGGGGACTACTACGAAATTCGAAAATCGAAGTTCGTATCGTATCGTCCCGCTCACTCTCGTATTAAATAATATTAGCGTGAGCGGGACGGCACGATACGAAGTTCAAATTTTGCACTTGGGGGGCAGGCAGGCTACAGCTAACGGATCTATATTCTTAGCAGTAATCTAAACAAATTTGTTGAGTCATTGAGCCATAAGGAAAATATTTACGTCGCAAAAAAATATAAATGGACATTTTAGAGGCTTTGTTTAGTTTGCTAAACGATCGGATAAGATACAGGATGCCCAATCCTCTATAGAGGGTGTTTAGTTTCAAGCGTGGGAGGAGTAGTGATGTACCTTTGAAATTCTTGTATGGTACTAAGTATACCCCGTTTATTTTTAACCCCCCACAAAAAACCCCTCTGTGTTATAAGTTTGACATGTGTGTCTGTGTATCTGTGTATCTGTGTATCTGTGTATCTTTCTGTGGCATCATAGCTCCCAAACGGGCCTGCCGATTTCGATGTGGTTTTTTTCAGTCGAAAGCTATTTTAATCGAGATGGTTCGTAGCTAAGTTTCATTAAAATCGGTTCACCCGTTTTTGAAATATTCAACTACGAAATGACAATATCGGGGGTTTTTCAACTTTTTTAAGTTGGTTAGGTTATTAACATTAGAAATTAATAAAAATTTGCACACGTTTACAAAAAGGCACTATCTTAAATTGTGATAGTGATCTATAATGCGGAAGACATATTTAACGCTAAGAAGATTTAATGGCACTGTAAATTACATTTGCTATTTTACTTAAATATTAATTGTACGGCTAAGGGATTCCCTGTCTGCGTCTGTGTTCCCTGAACACTATAATCGGGCCGTTTTCAAGTCTAGGGTGAATGGGCATTTGCTAGACAAGCGTGCTCCATCGTACCGCATCTTCGCTTACAATCAGGCGTGATTGTGGTCAAGTGTATAAAAAAAAATTAAAAAAAATCCATTACATGCTACTAAAACAGTTTTAGAGGTAACTGTTGCCGAATGAAAATACTTCGTGTGGGTACTTTAGCAAGTTTGGTACAGCACAACACAACGCAAATTTAGCTCTTCGATCGTTGCTTGTTTTTGTCTCGTAAAACCCAGCCCGGCACGTTTACAACTAATCCGAAACCCATTTTGTACATTGTTGTTATTTGTTCGTAATATACTTACTTTAGTGCGTCGTAAATAAATTAAAAGGAATTCGGACACGGCCGGGAAACATGCGTGGTTTAAAAAACCAAAGCCTTCGCTTGTGCACAATAAAAGAATTCATGTTTTATAAACTGTTTTGTTTTGCATACTTAATATTTCTTTACTTGCATTTACTAATACCTAGATTGACGAATGTATAACCATTTCTGAGTTTGAAAGGAGAAGACGAGATGAGCTTGATGCTAGGGAGACGAGCTCAAGGCCCGATCACCTGAGGGTCGTGCACGACTTTTCGAAACCTGCGTCACGTAAAATCGAATAATGCAAAATGTTATACTCTCGATTCCCGTACAAATATTATAGTTCTGAGATACAGGCTTTCCTAGTTTGGGACTAGGTCAATAATGGTGTCAATCGGTTGTCACTTAGTACCATTAGTATTTAGTAACTTAGTACATCATAGTGTAATAAAACGGATCACTCACGTAATATTAGTCGAGTTTAGCCTGACCTGTTTCGGACTAATTCGTAGACCTTCCTCTAGGCTAAACTCGGCTTATATACGTGAGTGATCCCTTTAATTTCACTATGATTGAGTCTCACGGTAGTTTCATGTTAAAAGTCACTTAGTACATGCACAGATTACTAACTACATATTCCTTAGAATAAGTTTTCTGCTTAAAATTTCATTTTTAGTATAAGCTTTTTTTTGCCAACATAACTGTATTTGTATCGTCATCCAATCCAACCTACTTACTCATGTCAAAATTAGTTACGTTTTTACAAATACATCATCATAATCATCATCATGTCAGCCGAAAGACGTCCACTGCTCTGCCGTGTCAGGCGTATCTAACGTATCTCCAAAAACGTCGATTAGGGAAAAATGCGATTAAGTTGTTTGTTTAAACACATCTCATTACTTCGTTGCTAATGAAGTTAATGATTTCAAATTGACAGAGTAAGTTAGAAATATTATTGTGACATAGCAGCTGGACGGCGGCCTCCCCCGCGACTCTCCACTCAGACCGGTCTTGTGCTTTCCGCATCCACCGCGATCCCGCGATCTTTACCAGGTCGTCGCTCCATCTTGTTGGAGGCCTAACGACAGCTCGTCTCCCGGTCCGTGGACGCCATTCGAGAACCTTCTGACCCCATCGGCCATCACTTCTGCGAACAAACAAACTCATGCTAAAAGAAAACTCTCACGATTTCCAAAAACACGCACACAATCAGATCACGTCCATTTTTTAGCAGAGGGTCGAGCATGACTTTACGAAAGCTACGTAACGTTACGTTTATCGTATCGAGATCAAGAAACCTCATACTAAATTTTAGTTCCAAATACGCTCACGGGCTGGCACTGTTACAAACGTCATACAAACTCGACAATGTTTACTGTTAAACTTTACGTTACGCAGCATTCGTAAAGTCGTGCTCGGCCCTCAGAGGGGAAATCTCATTTCCTTTCCTGCTCTAAACGCCTAACTTATTTTATTCTCGCTATTTTGGCGACGCCATGTCTGTTACTAATATACTTCTTATAGTCAATCCAAATTATATTCACACGACGTGCCAAGAAAAAAAAAACTTAGTCATTACAAAAGCCTTATTTAACGTTTAAAAAAGCCCCCGTAGGTTCAACGCCCTCAAAAAACTAATCACACACCACACAAAGAAACAAACAAGTCAATAATTCAAGATATCTCGCGCTAAATAAACACTCGAAAGCGTGACTTTTAATATCTTTATCCGTTTTAAAATATCAAATTATAATATTAAACATTCTCAAACGAGATTCATTTATCAGAGGTGTACAATGGACCCCCGTTGTGAGGTTCGCAGAGGAGGCAAGTGGCAGTAGGCGAGCCTTTGCCATATATTAAAGCCTAAACTCACCAACTTAATTTTTTTTTAAACTAAAGCCGACAAACGGGCATGCAGTTCACCTCATGATAGACTAGTTAATTTCAGGCCTTGAAACTATCACAACATTGGTCTCACTGTGACAAAGTGCCACATGTCATCATCATCATCATCATCATGACGTCCACTGCTGGACGGCGGCCTCCCCCACGGCTCTCCACTCAGACCGGTCTTGTGCTTTCCCCATCCACCGCTGTCCCGCAATCTTCACCAGGCCGTCGCTCCATCTTGTTAAAGGCCTACTGACAGCTCGTCTGCCGGTCCACGGACGCCATTCGAGAATCACATCCTGCCGCTAAGCAGCAGTGCTATTGTGTTCCGGTGTGAAGAGTAAGACAGTCGGTGTAATTACGGGCACAAGAGGCTTCATATTAGCTCTCTAATAGGTTGGCAACGCATCTGCAAACCCTCCGGATCCACTTACTCGTTTGCCTTCCTCGTCTTATAAAAAAAGACATTAGGGGTCCTAGCGAATTTTTGACTCGCGATTGCCCTCTTTGGTTTCTTTATACCACACCTACTGAGGTTTTAGCTACTACGGACATACTAAATCCAGCCCATGACTCAAAACCACTGGATACTAACGTAATCGCAGGATCATTCATGCCATCTTTATCTAATGGAACAGGAGTAAAAAAGACGAAACGACTTAACTTCACATCGGTATTACCGGGCAAAGTGTGAACCGTCAAGTATGGCTACTTCTTTACAAATGTGTTGGTCTTGATAAGTATATTAAAGGATGTATAAAAATGTTTGTCTGTGTGTTTTTTAGTTTATTTTGGGATGCTGCTGTCGTTCAAGTAGTTATAAGTTGTTTTGGAGTTAATGTTCTCGATTTACTGAGTGCTTGGGATATTTTACAGGTAATCCTCATTGACTTACTAACACCATGGTGTTACTCTGAAGTCCATGGACTTTGGGTCTAGTATGTACAAAATTCACGAAAAATGTGTCCCAGTCAAGGAAAATAGTATACGGAGTGTCATAGCCCATACTTCGAATCGTTCCCTGCAGTCATGTTAAAATTCAGGCAATTTCGATGGCGCGAAGGTCGTAGCCAGCGGGTCAAATAATAACAAAACAGCGGTTCTAATGTGTCACTCAAGCAAGGTAGATGGCGCTGAATGTAAATAAGAACGATTCAAAGTACGGGCTTTGTCAATCCGTTTACTTTCCATGATCCTTGGTCCTAGTACAACACGGCATTTTTCGATGACAGCCATACGTCACAGCGCTGTCGTTCAACCAACTAAGACTGACTGACGCTCGATTATTGGTCTTTTTTTGCAAATTTGTGGTTTTTCATTCGGACGTTTTCAAGCGCTAACCCGAAGTCCACGGTGTTGTTTTCACCCAAATTTCAAACTGGAACGTACAATGTACCTACAGAAAGATCAGGAAAACGAATCCTCGAACTAGGATTCAAACTTACATCCTTACCAAACAGTGGTAACGCGCTTCGACCACCAATTGCTCGAACGGCGTTCGGTAGAAGCGCGTTACCGCGGTTTGGTAAAGATCTAGGTTCGAATCATAGCTCGAGAATTTATTTTCCTGGCCTTTCTGTATATTTACCGTTTCTGTTTGAAATTTGGGAAAAAATGAGGTCGGTCCGTCAGAATCCACCAATTTAAGCTACTGGCCTATCATCATCATCATCATCACCAGCCTTTTTTACGTCCCACTGCTGGGCACAGGCCTCCTCTCAGAATGAGAGGGCTTGGGCTATAGTTCCCACGCGGGCCCAGTGCGGATTGGGAACTTCACACACATCATCGAATTGCTTCGCAAGTGTGTGCAGGTTGCCTCACGATGTTTTCCTTCACCGAAAAGCTAATGATAAATTGCAAATGTGATTCCGAACATAAGTTCCGAAAAACTCAGAGGTGCGAGCCGGGAGTTGAACCCACGACTCTCTGCTTGAGAAGCCCTAGGTCAAACCACTAGGCTATTACTGGCCTATGATTGGTGGAAATTGACAGATAGACCTCACTCGACACTGGCAATCCTAGCGCTTATTTTTTTTTTTATTTATTGCTATCATGTTCATTGATACAATGAACAAAAATTTACATTGATACAATAGTACATTGTGCATGAAGGGCGGTAAGAAGGGTATTACTAACGAAAGTCTATTAGAAGGCCGACGCCGAAGGCGGAGGGCTTTTAATGACTTGACTTTGTAATATCCTTACTGCCCGTGATACACACAATGTTTTTCATCGCATTTGCGAGGAAATAAATACATACAACAAAAGGCAAAAAATCTATTTATTAAAAGTTTGGTCTTCACATACAGAAGACATATTTTACTAAGTACAGGCAGTACCTCCGTAAATATTAGATTAAGTATATACGATTAAAATATAAACTCAGCAGTCTGCAACAAATAATAGTTTTGAGATTGTCAACTTTTTTCAATGGAGACTTCAGACTTCCAGTACTTCCACAGATAATGATAAAAAACGCGTTTAGAAACTGGAAAGACGAAAGCCCATCCTTACAGCCAGTTTTTATCGTTTTCAAAATTAAATTCACTGAAATAATTGCAAAGTAAACTCAAGTAGTTTTGAAACACAATAATAACGTTTAAATTAAGTAATACTTATTTGTAGAAAACGTAAAAAACCATGTTTGATTTAAAACCTCCTTAGTGTGGAATGACATATTATACCTACTTACCTACGAGTGAACGCCATATTTTTTAAAACTAAACTCATTACTCCCTTGGGAAAATTACAAATTACCTATTACTCCCGTAGGAATAATTTAGGCCGTTGTCCTTCAGTATGCCTGCGTACAATACGACGCTTTACGAGCAAGTGTGATGAAAAAAAAATTAAGTCATTGCTTCACTACCAAGCATGTCCACATGACAAAATTATACTGCAAATAGTAAGCTAAGTCTCTTTGGCCGTTTAATTTCAATAAATAAAGTCATTCATATAATAATCATGATTTGCCACTATAGCTTCCCATTTATGCTTGTCAACTGTACTAAGCACACCAGCCCTTATTACCAGGCGTTAAGGTCGATTTGAGCTCAGCACAATGAGATGAAGATGTTAGATGGGAAATAATCATTTGTCTGTTGTGGCTCGTTTATTTTTAAAGCTATTTAAATCGAAGCTCTTTATAGAACTCTGTTGTAATAAGCTCTTGTTCGACCTACTATGGGAGTTAGTTGTAAAGTTTATATTGAAAAGGTTCTATTGAGGTTTTTGCTTTGAATGGCTTGGTTTTGAAATAGGGAAAGGTGTAGGTAGGGCTTTTAAGTGCAAATAAAGATGCAATGTTAAAACGGAGTTTGCTAAGGAATAGTATAGTAAGTATTAAGATAAGATAAGATAAGCTAATTTATTTTGCATAAAACGTGGTACATAAGTTGGCAATATTAATAACAAAAATAAGTTAATCTAAAGTTTTAAGTTGCTTTATCGGACATAAAACTACCGTGAGATTTAATCATAAGTAGTGAAAATAAACTGATCACTCACGTTTTCATTATTTCTTATTTTTAAGTTACGTAACGGTGGATGCGGAAAGCACAACACGGGTCTGAGTGGAGAGCCTTGGGGGAGGCCATGTCCATCAGTGGACGTCTTTCGGCTGACATGATGATGATGATGATGATGATGAAGTTACGTAACTTGGAAGACAATGCAAGTACAGACAACAGAAAGTACAGTCAGCAAAAAAAGCTAACCAGCTGCCCAGCTGCTTAACGGATTTTTCTTTGCATTGTCATTGTATGTTGAATTTCATTCTATGAATGTTTCATAAAAATAAAAACAAAAATAATCAATAAATCGATTATTGTCATTGAGCAAAAAAGCTGGCACTAAAAAAAATTTTTTTTAACGAAAAACCCACTTTCTGGGGTTATAAATAACCAACTTAGAAAAGTTGAAAAACCCCGACATTGTCATTTCAAAGTACAATATTTCAAAAACGGGTGAACCGATTTTAATGAAACTTAGCTGAGAACCATCTCTATTAAACTAGCTTTCGATTAAAAAGGACCGCATCGAAATCGGTCCCTCCGTTTGAGAGCTATGATGCCACAGACAGATGCACAGATCAAACTTGTAACACCCCTCTTTTTCGTCGGGGGTTAAAAAATAGAACACGCTTACATTAAAAAGCTAATCCTTCTAAACAATTTATAATATCAAGTCAGAAGCAATCACCGTGGGTCAGTCAATGGTTCATTACTCACCGTTCGTTGCTGACGCTACCGTGCCTACGACGTTGTTACCATCCAGCAAATAGCTACTAAACTTATGCCTTATTACGGTCGGGTGGCTACGAACGTTGGATAAAACAGGACAATGCAATATCAGAATAAATAGTACTTTTTGATATAAGTGCGGAGAGTTTGTCATTACGCACGAGTCCCGAGGTATCTAGGCCCGAACCGCAAGGCGCGGGGAGTCTCGGGACGAGTGAAAATTACACTTCCGCACGTGTACCAAACGACGTTTTTTAATACATTTGCGAAAAAATTACAAAGAGGGGGCGAGCCGCCCCGCCACCACCACCACTGAGCAGAGCCGCCGGCACCTTGGGAAAGTTAAAAGGACTAGTACGAAAAATACAACTTTCCGCATGAAACGTAGCTACAAATTGTAGCACTTTTTGAGCAACTGTATTAAAAAGTATTTATTTACATTATCATCATCATGTCAACCGAAAGACGACCACTGCTGGCCGGCGGCCTCCCCCGCGGCTCTCCACTCAGACCGGTCTTGTGCTTTCCGCATCCACCGCTGTCCTTCAATCTTCACCAGGCCGTCGCTCCATCTTGTTGGAGGCCTAACGACGGCTCGTCTCCCGGTCCGTAGGCGACATTCGTTTACATTATAAAAGCAATTTCACATTAAATCCAAGCTAAAACTAATTAAACTAAAACTAAATTAAACCTAAATAATAGGGTTGTTTGCTGATGTCAAAATAAAACCATCTTACGTTTTCTCTTATCAAGCTTCCGAAAATACTCATAATAAACCGATGCCTCACTTATTACTGCAATTAAAACGATTTTTAATTTAACAAAAACTATTATGGTTCATGTAACATGGTTCTTAATTCAATGCAAACTTCATACTAACGGATCGTTTTGACATTTCATAAAAAGTTTCATAGGAAACAACCCTATTAAGGCCCCCGTGGCATGGTGCCCTGAATAGCGGTGCTGATTCTTTGAGAGAGAAAACTGCCAGCCCTTTGGTCACAAGTTGTATCGACCAAGCGCTTTTGCAACTCTGAAATTACATGAACCCTGATAAGCTTGTAAGCGCCGGGACCCCATGGACCCAAGGTTTCAAGCCCGACAGCAACTAATTAATAAAGTTAAAATAAATAAAGTAATTCGTACAATATGCCACGACACGCTGCGTGCACGGAGATGACTACGCGAAACTACACAATTTTTTTAAGTGTAGTTATAGTTGCTTCAGTTTTAGGCGCTCTCGCATGTTCAGTGCCCTAAGCACGACTTGTCGAATCCTGTGTTACGTTACGGTTATCGTATCGAGATCGAGAAATCTCATACTAAATTTTAGTTCCAAATACGCTCACGGGCGGGCGCTGTTCCAAACGTCATACAAACTCGTTATAGTTTACTATTCGATTTTACGTGACGCAGGATTCGACAAGTCGTGCTTAGGGCACTGAGGCCCTATTGCGTACTATTTTGACACTCTTCATCGGATTCAAATGTCAGTTTTTGTACGACTGTTACAGCTATATTTATATTCCAATTGTCAGCCCATACAAAATGAACACGATGCTGATTGCGAGCGAGTTGCACAGTAATCAATCATGCTGGTTTGTCTGTATTTTGGAGTCAGACTATATTTTTAATTTGTCAAAAATTATGAAAATATTTGCATAATTATCCAGTTATTTCCAAAATCGTGGCTAACCCATGTTAACTGCTTGAATAAACATCGTTAACAGTGATAGATATGGGTAGTTATGAAAATAAACTAAAAGATATCCAGCTAACGAGCTCAACTACCCAACTTAAACACGAAGACAACTCAATATCCATCTCCACTTCCATTACTCCCTCTGTCCCATACAATTTTCTCGGTCTCAAACAAACCCAGCAACGGAAGGAAAAAAGGCTTTTATGGTCGTTCACATTTTGCGAAGAGTTATGAATTGGTAGAGGCGGACGAGATGCCCCGCTGTGACGTAATAATTCTAAGTTCATCCTTTTCATATCAATTGAAAACATGTTGCGTTCATCTCTTTTTCTCATACACAAACAGTTTAGTGGCGTGATTAACATAGGGTTTAAAATGAGCGGAAATGGCTACGGAATATATTTTCGTATATTTCTTCATTTTTTTTCTAACCTTACACGGGACGTGTGGTCGCGGGTGAGCATATTAACCTATACCTATAAAACAGTACCGTGACTTTGAAATTTTGCAAACATATTATACCTTGAGCATCCTAGAGGTGCATTACGAAGGGATTTTTCGAAATTCCCACGGGATAGGGAACTAGCCCATTTTGAAATATTTCACGGGGGCAAAGCCGCGGGGCATACACCTAAGCTAATTGTTTATATATTTCATGAAATATGAACCTCCGCAAAGTAACGCCTGATCCAATCTATTATTTGAATTTCAGGTACAAGTTTTATCTTATATTACTTAGGAGTTAAGTACTTCATTGTAGAATAACGCGTAGCATAATGAACGGTTGTTTTGGTGCTTTGAAAGTGGACTCATAGAGAGTTCCGAAACGAGTCCTCGTCTCATCGTAATAGTGTAGTGGTGTTGGCGATAGTTGGGTATGTGTGACATGTGGTAATTCACGTGGCAGTTGAGGGAAAGGCGTTGCATGAAAACATACATTTGTATCATAGATGTAGCTGGTGAGCAAATTAATTGTTTATGGTTCGTAATATACTCAAGAGCAATAAAAACGGGTCACTTTGTATGAACAATTCCATACAAAGTGACCCGTTTTTTTTGCTCTTGACTGTATTATTAGAAAGGTTGAAAAACCTCCGACATTGTCATTTCAAAGTACTATATTTCAAAAACGGGTAAACCGATTTTAATGAAACTTAGCTAAGAACCATCTCAATTAAAATAGCTTTCGATTGAAAAAAAAACCGCATCGAAATCGGTCCACCCGTTTGGAAGCTATGATGCCACAGACAGATACACAGATACACAGCTGCACAGATACACATGTCAAACTTATAACACCCCTCTTTTTTGTCGGGTGTTAATAAAATCATTGCTAGCTAGGTTATTTCTAAGCATTTCTTAGCTCTGCAACCCGCCGTGCCTCGCGTGTGAAGTACAGGCCTTATGAATTAATTACTACACTCCCGATCAGAGTATCATACGAAAGGCAATCTATATATTATTATATTTTATTAGCGACGCGAGATATATAACATTAAGGTGTTGCACGCAAATCATTACCTTGTAATTTATAATGATTATTGTATTCTGATCGACGGCCAACTGATGGGCTATGGATCACATACTGGCTTTTAGATAGATGTTTCTATGGTGACATGAATGTACCTCGAGCGCTATTGACACTAATGTTAATGTACCTATAATTTGACGGCCTTTGCAGAATTAGTAATTATTATTTGACATTCCGTTGATTTTAATTTTTTTTTTTGTTTTGACATATTGGTAGGTATTTTGGTAATAAAAAATGTACTTAGCTAATAAAATTGCAATGATCTACACATCTTCATTCAGGCTGAATATACTGGACAAAATGCTGTAACATCTCACATCTGTACAACAAACTGTATTCTAGCAAATAAACATTTATTCCTTCCTATGAGGTTAAATAAGAGTTTAACGAGCAATTACGTCTGAATAGCCTAGTGGTTAGAGACCCTGACTACGAAGCTTGAGGTCCCGGGTTCAATCCCGGTCGGGGCAGATGTTTGTATGATGGATACGAATGTCTGTTATCGAGTCTTGGATGTTTAATATGTATTTAAGTATGCATTTATCTATATAAGTATGTTTATTCGTTGTCTAGTTACCCATAGCACAGGCTTTGCCTAATTTGGGGCTACGCCAAAATGGTGTCAGTAAAACTGTCACATGACGTTTATTTATTTTATCTACACACATATCATAAGTCCTCTATAATGCGTTCAGAAACCGTAGAAAATGACCAGCATTTCAGTACGCCGTCGCCTTCGCCGCCAGCCCCAGCACCACCACCACCACCACCACCAGTAAAGTAATAGTCATTACGACATCGAATTCGATGTCGTAATGACTTTTCGATATCGAACTCGATGTTTCAAATCTGAAAACCAACGTAATTTACAATCATAGTGAAATAAAACGGATCACTCACGTATATAAGTCTAATTCAGTCCGACATGTATAAATTATAATGTGACATTTTTTTTGTCTGTCTATGATTTAAAAAAAAAAAGTCAAATTCGTGACAGGTATAGGTATGATAATATGCCTTCGGCTTCTGAACCCATCTTAGAGTACTTATAATATGTGTGTAGATAAAGTAATGTATGCAACTCCACATAGTTAGGCCTTAAAACACTCGTGTGATCCTATTATGAAACTTAGCTTCGCCTCGTTTCATAAAAACGCACTCGTGTTTTAAGGACCCTCATTATGTAGCAGTTGCATAAACTACTATATTTAAATGAGTTGGGTGTACAGTCTGGCCACTTTTGATACCGTGTATTTTTAAACCCCGACGAAAAAGAGAGGCGTTATAAGATTGACCTGTGTATCTGTGTACCTATGTATCTGTCTATGGCATCATAGCTCCCAAACAGATGGACCGATTTCGATGCGGTTATTTTAAACCGGAAGCTAGTTTAATCGAGAGGGTTCTTACTTAAGTTTCATTAAAATCGGTTCACTCGTTTTTGAAATATTGAACTTTGAAATGACAATGTCGGGGGTTTTTAACTTTTCTAAGTTGGTTAGGTTAGGTTAGGTTATCATATTTTTGAATACTGTACTGTTTGAGTACCTAGTGATGTGGTGATGGCATGGTGATGGATGTGCCATCACCACATCACCTTAATGATTTCTTGCACTGATAACCTTAAACAATAGTAGTAGTTTTACTTTAATTGTATCATATTGGGTACAATTTTTGCCTCATAATCATCAGAAGGTGCAGCTAATTAATGAAATAAGACGCTAAACATCTAATTAACTTCAGATAATAAAGTTGGCTATAAAGCTAATGTTTTCTACTCTACAGTTACTTTTACGACTGAATGTCATTATAGTGTTACTATATGGGGGCTATAAAATAATGACATGGTCATATAAACTACTTCTTGTGGGATAATTACGCTGGCTATGAAATTGCGGAAGGCAGTTCTGATATGAATCGTGTTTGTAATTAATTATATGATGATTATAATGGTAAACTGGCAGGTTATAACGAAAGTATCATAATAAAATATGATTGAATATTTCTAATAATGACTATGATCGTTGTTTTACGACTGAAACGTCGATGGTTGTATAATCTATACTTCTATGCTAATATTATAAATGGGAAAGTAACTTTGTCGCTCTGTCTGTCTGTTTCTTACCTGTTCACGGAAAAACCGCTGCACCAATCTAGATGAAAATTGGCACGAAGATAATTTTAACATTGAAGAGTAATATAAGCTACTTTTTATACTGGCAATTGTATAGTTCCCGTGGTACAGCGATAAGTCGCGGGCAACAGCTAGTATTTAATAAATAGCATTAAAGGAGTTATCTAAAATTCAGAGTAATAGGTACTCTTAAAAGATAATTGTGAACATTTTAGAATTTAAACGTTAGTAAATAATTTAATTTTTGCTTTATTTTCATTTTTCCTAATTCTTATCGTTTCGTCATCATCATCATCACCAGCCTATTTGCACGTTTCCACGCTTATGCAACTGTTACGTAATGAGGATCCTTAAACCCGAATGTGGTTTTATGAAACAAGGTGAAGGCGAGTTTCATAATAAGATCACACGAGTGTGTTAAGGCCTAATCATGTAGAGTTGCATTGCATACCTAACTACATTACTTACTCTAAGATGGGATCAGAAGCCGAAGTCAAATGACCTGCACTTTTAACAGTGCTACCTGTGAAGTACTAATCTGTCACGAACTTGTTTTTTTTTATCATAGACAACCATGTCGATCTAACGTTGCGTATAGACTATTTACTTATTTTATTGAGGTCTATTTAAATTGTATTACTTTTTGAAAATGTTCCAAATTTGAAACTTATAACCATACCGAATTCGATGTCGTAATGAAATTACTGCTATTAGGTACTTACTACCACAGGTAAGAACATTTTCACAGTGATTAAAACTGATTGTCGTAATGCTTGTCCTTATCTACGGTTTCTGAACGCATCACAAAGAACTAGGAGTACTCGTATGTGTGTAGATAAATAGCTAATAGAAAATGTATTACTTATTAAAAACGTATGTTTTATTTTATTTCCCTCAATAAAATAAACAATCATCCCACACTTTCCAGCACGCGTGTGTGAAGTCGTGACTTCATTTATTTTTATTTATTTTTCCCGCCTACACCATAAAATGCAATCATGCGCACTTGAACTGGACCACAGCCGGCCAATCAGAGACCGCCATTTTGAAAGCAAGCTGCAGTACTCTAGTTGTCCTTGTTGCACGTCTATTTGTGACGAGTAAAAAGTTTAGGTTTCCTTTTCTGACGTACAGAGGGTCGAGCACGACTCTTCGTAACCTGCGTCACGTAAAATTGAATAGTAAACGTTGTCGAGTTTGTATGACGTTTGGAACAGCGCCCGCTCGTGAGCGTATTTGGAACTAAAATTTAGTATGAGGTTTCTCGATCTCGATACGATAACCGTAACGTTACGCAGCATTCGTAAAGTCGTGCTCGACCCTCTGGCTGGCTAATGGGTACCTACCTGTAAATGTAGAGTAATAGTTGTGTAGTTGCTTGAGCAACGTACTCTCTCTTGATGTGTACGTAACTTGAGACGTACACACGTGCTTGTATATAATTTTTAACCCCCGACAAAAAGAGGGGTGTTATAAGTTTGACCTGTGTATCTGTGTATCTGTGTATCTGTCTGTGGCATCATATCTCCCAAACGTGTGGACCGATTTCGATGCGGTTTTTTTCAATCGAAAGCCACTTTAATCGAGATGGTTCTTAGCTAAGTTTCATTAAAATCGGTTAACCCGTTTTTGAAATATTGAAATTTGAAATGACAATGTCGGGGGTTTTTCAACTTTTCTAATATCTTTATCTTATCACGGTCTGTTAATTCCAAATAATTCCATTTTGATTCCCTCTAGGTTGGCAGCGCATCTGCAAGCCCACCGGGTTCGTTGGTGTCTACGGGCAGTGGTGATCACTTACCAATAGGTGATGCACTAGCTCGTTTTCCTACCTAATCGTATAAAAAAACTGATTTGTGGTGTTCCTTATAGAATATTTGTGTTATATTGTTGTGATGGATCAATCTGGAGCAATCAGTGGAGTAAATTGGAGCAATGTGCACAAAAATGCGGCAGTACTTGCCTTACACCTATCAATCGATAACCATACCAACATAGATAACACTTAGAAAAGTTGAAATTGTCATTTCAAAGTTCAACATTTCAAAAACGCGTGAACCGATTTTGATAAAACTTAGCTAAGAACCATCTCGATTAAACTAGCTTTCGATTAAAAAAACCGCATCGAAATCGGTAGATCCGTTTGGGAGCTATGATGCCACAGACAGATACACAGATACACAGTTCAAACTTATTTAGGTATAACACTTCTCTTATTCGTCGGGGGATAAAAATAATTTTTACTTACTTACTCATTTTATTGATTTATTTAGTCGGCTTACTGCAAGAAGTAAAAAAAAGCAAATGTCTCAACTGCAGTTTATAGTTGGTTGGCACCGCATCTGCAATCGCTCCGGGTTGGGCAGCGCTGATCACTTACCATCAAGCCCCTATTTCACCATCTTTACAACTGTCAGTTTTATATGACAATTCGAACTACATTTCCTTGACAATATGAAGCGCGCCAAAACAAAAGCTCTTCAAGTCAGCAGTTGAAACCGAATTGTCATTGAAAACTGAGAATTGTAAAGTTACCTACACACCCTATACCACAAAAATTACAAGTGCTACAATTTAACATAATTTCTAAAAGATACAATGACAATGCAAAGAAAAATCCGTTAAGCAGCTGGACTTGAACCAGCAACCTCGGTAATCCGTACCACGCTCCACCAATTAAGCTATACTTAACGTTGGTGTACCTAACGAATTTTTCAATGCCTTGTGTCATATTTTTATTTGGAAGATCTCTCCTCAGCGCCATCTATGAGTAGCTTAATCAAGCGGCTCACAAAAAAAAACGGGGATAAAAATATGACACAAGGCATTAATAAATTCGTTAGGTACACCAACGTTAAGTATAGCTTAATTGGTGGAGCGTGGTACGGATTACCGAGGTTGCTGGTTCAAGTCCAGCTGCTTAACGGATTTTTCTTTGCATTGTCATTGTATGTTGAATTTCATACTAGGAATGTTTCATAAAAATAAAAACAAAAATAATCAATAAATCGATTATTTTCATAATTTCTAAAGTTTTTCATACCAAAAATGTGACAAATATGTGAAATTGTAGGACTTGTTACTAGCGGGATAGGGGGCAGGGCCCCTATTTCACCAACTTTACATTTGTCAATTTTCAATGACAGTCCGGTGTCAACTGCTGACTTGAAGAGCTTTTGTTTTAGCGCGCTTCATATTGTCAAAGAAATGTAGTTCGAATTGTCTTATAAAACTAACAGTTGTAAACATGGTGATATAGGGGGCAGATGACACACTCGTTTCCTGTAGGCAGCAGATGTTGATTTCTCTTCTTTCCAGCGTTTCCACCTGTTCAGAGGATGTTACATTGGCTTTAGGTATTTTACAGCCGGCTGCCGCCTGACGCTAAGACAGTTTACCCTCTACCGGGTTTGAGCGCCACCGTTGACCTCCACTGTGAGGTTCATCCGCTGCCATCTCTTCTGCAACTGCTGCCTCAGCTCCAGCACCGGTAGGACCTTCTCCACGATTTCCACCGGAGAGGTCCGCGGTAGGTATTTAATTTCCCTCCTACCCTGCATATCTGCCGAGTTTTCCCCTATCCGCCACCTGGGGACGCGTTCTCTAGGGGTGAGGCTCCCCCGAGAATTCCCCCGTTCACCCGTTCACCTTCCTTATCATAATAAAAAAAATATCATCACAGGATACACGTGGGAAGTTCCATTCAAATTAAATCAAAGGCACCCATCATCCCTCCGACAGTTTAAGCGTCCTGCGCACACTTTATTTTATGTAAATACATATTTCTGTACCGTCAGCAGATCAATAATTAAAATAGCGATCAGTACGCCGCCTGCGCCGGAGTGGGCGATTATTTAGAGATGTGGGTATAAATTATGGTGGGGAAACGCCCTGTGCCCGCGGGCGGTGGGGTGGGCGACGGTCGATAAAAATTATCGATAAAAAATATAGTAAATATATAATACTAAAAGCAATAACAAAAAGGCAGTAATAATAATAAAAAATCCGTGATAGCCTAGTGGTTCGACCTATGGGCTCTCAAGCAGAGTGTCGTGGGTTCAAATCCCGGCTCGCACCTATGAATTTTTCGGAATTTATGTGCGGAATTACATTTGTAATTTATCATGAGCTTGTCGGTGAAGGAAAACATCGTGAGGAAACCTGCACACATCTGCGAAGCGATTCAATGGTGTGTGTAAAGTTCCCAATCCGCACTGACTATGAAGCTTGAGGTCCCGGGTTTAAATCCCGGTCGGGGCAGATGTTTGTGTGATGAATACGAATGTTTGTTCTCGGGTCTTGGATGTTTAATATGTATATAAGTATGTATTTATCTATATAAGTATGTTTATCCGTTGTCTAGTACCCATAGTACAGGCTTTGCCTAGTTTCGGACTAGGTCAATTGGTGTCAAATTGTCCCATGATATTTATTATTTATTATTTTGTATGTTTAACTTTTTTAACACTATTTTGTATCCTGCCATCCAATTTCGTATAATTTCTGAACCATGGTCGAATAATAAAAAAGCAGCCACTGGTAGCCCTCTTTTCAAATTAGTGAAGACTCAATGAAATGTTTAAATGTGATTAACGTAGCTAATTTACGATTTATAATATTCGATAATACAAATAATATCGATCCTTAAAATTGTCGATGATTGTGCTAAAACCGCTCTATCAGCGCGAACTATCGATACATTCCCAGCCCTATACCAGTAACAAGTGAGCATCACTGGATACTTTCGACCGATTAACCATTATTATATAAAGTAAATTCAATAATGACCGCGTTAACGTAATGTTTGCCGATGGTAAACCAACCAAGTAATGAACACCAACAACCAACCTTATTACAAGGCCGTAAAAACTAAACTCAATTAACAAAGGTGAACGTTAATTTCGAAGTTTACCATTTTCTTTGTGCATGTAAGACAGGTTTTTTTAGCACGACGGTAAGTTGAATGTCGCGTGTTGCAATGGTAAAGATAATTAAGTTGTGGGGTAATTTGGGCCGGTGTTACCAGTATGTGCAAATTACGAACATAAAAGGTAATTTTTCACGATTTCGGGGTAAGTTTTTTTAATGTGTTCGGTGAAGGGCATAATGAGTGTAAAGCAGATGGTTTTGGCTATACGGGGGAAGACGATTTAATACATAATTTATTTTATGTTATTGGTAATAACACTCCATTATGTAGCGGAAAAATGGCCATTTAAGTCTTCAGGGAAGGAAAAAACTATGTATTTAGCACTTTTAATTATAAGTCCATGTTTTTGAATTCAGGAGTGACATTTCCTAATATCAAAAATACTCTAACACGTGGTCACTTATAGGTAGTATCAAATTATTATTTTTAAGAAAGGCAAACGAGCAAGTGGGTCACCAGATGGTAAGTGATCACCACTACCCATAGACACTCACCCCGGAGGGTTTGCAGATGCTTTGCCAACCTAGACAGCTAAGATGAAATGCCTCTTGTGCCCGTAATTACACCAGCACAAATAATGAAATAATAAATTGATCAGACTTTAATAAACAGCGTCATAAAAGTAAGACTTTATCAAGTTGCCTATTTATCAAACGCAAAGGTGAAGATTAAAGGAATCGCTTAATCGGTATCATTAAAACCCCAAACCTATTAAATATCATCAGTCACGGCAAAAGATACACTACAACACGCCAGGCGTTGAAAAAAACTTTTTTTTTTTTTCTATAAAGGTCAGCCTGTATCAACATTGCTTGAGGCATATTATTTATAATATTAATAACAACTAATTATAGCTTTAAGAGAAATATTTTATACGTAATGATATGATATAAATCTCGTTCGGAGGTCTAGTGATGGGAAAAGGTTGAGAAGATGAGATCGATAACAAATAAATTATTATCGATAACTTTCATGATGGTTAAAAAGACTGCAGAAAATTCCTATATGCAATAAAATGTATACTTACTTGTTAATTTTACTGATCTGTAAATAATACATAGAAAACATACAAAAAAATTAATCAACTAGCACTGGAAGAGTCTTTTTGTATTTTTCCAACGCTATCTTTTTTATTTTCTAGGTATTGTGATAGTAAGTATCTAACTGTAAAAATAATAGAAAATACATTTAAAAAAATACAAAAGACTCTACCAATGCTTCTTGAAAATTTAAAGTGTCCTCAACCTATCTTGCTTCTCAAAATACACCCAGGCGGCGAACGGACAGACGGACGGACAGATACGGAACCCTAAAAAATGCTTATTAACTAATACTGACTAACTGTCATAGCATAGTAATGAATATGAAAGAAGTGAGAGCAATGAGAAAGTGACTTTCGAAACTAACGGAATTAAATAATAGTTTTTGACATTTAATCCAAACTCACTTTAAGTAATCGCATCCTCGCATCGGGAGACGAGCTATCGGTAGGTTTCCCAGCAGATGGAGCGACGACCTGGTGAAGATCGCGGGACCGCGGTGGATGCATAAGGCACAAGACCGGTCTGAGTAGAGACCCGCGGGGGAGGCCATTTCCAGTAGTGGACGCCATTCGGCTGACATGATGATGATGATGATGAATCGCATCCTATGCCTGTGCGTTGATTCTTTAAAGTTCCTCTATGTCCGTAGCGTTCTCGTGTTAACGTCTCAAGAAATTACTATGGGGAATTTGGCAGCGCCTCTAGTGGCACGTATTGGCAACGTACGGTTCTCATAGTATTTGACGCTTTAACTCGAACGCGTTCGAGCGTTTCTAGTCGCTGATTACACTAGGCGCTCAGAGTGGCTAGTGTAATCAACGGACAAAAAATTCTCAACCGCGTTCGCGTTTACGTCTGAATTACTATGGGCAAATTGGCAGAGCCACTAGTGGCACTTATCGACAGCAAATAATTGTCACACTTTAACAATCGCGATCGATACCTATTTTTAGCCGTTGATTAGGTACACTAAGCTCTCAGTTTCCCTCGCAGCCTCGAACGCCAGTATCACTTTCGGTACGACATAGTGGAAAACCTTTAACACTAGCCAGGCAAAAATCAACCTTATGACAATGTCACAAAAATGTTGACAGGGGAAAAGCTTCTCTCACTTTAACTATACTAATAGTATGACAACTAATTTGACACTTTGACGAGAAAACTGCCATGAGTAACACCCGTGATTAGCTCCAATCACTTACTATGTTTAAAATAACAATGACGTCCAACACCCAACCGTCAGGCTACTTTATTACAAACACAATCACAAGCCAATGCATATTCAATAAACCATCCGCGACGCCCACAACGCTTCGAACCCAAAAACAAATAGTTCCGAGAAAACCAAACTTTCATAACTCTACCAAATTGACACCTTGTTCAAGCCGATGCAATCCCAGACAATTTGCAGCATCAGTAAGTGGGCCATTATTATTTTACCAACATATATTCCGACTTGAAGCATTGAAAAATGTGACGTAAAGTTTCTCTTATAGGGTCCACGGTGCGCGCAGTGTTATAGCGGTGGAAGCGTTCCCCGATCTTGAATATCGATGTATACATCCATCGACAGCGATTTTATATTTTTTTCACATCACGAAACGAGAAATATCAATGGAAATTTGTTCGGGCCCAATTATATGCGCATGCCTTTATTTCGCGAACACGTCTTATGAATTTAAGTTTAAGTAATACGAGTCTGTTCCTTATTTTACGACTGCCTTTTGTTTTGGGGGATTTGTTTGGCGTTTGTTACAATGTGAGAAGTAAGTAAGTAAGTAAGTAAGTAAACACTTTATTGTACAAAAAATAGGATAAAACACAAGTAACAACAATAACATTAACAGAAGTTTATGCGGTTGCAATTGTTTCGCTTAATTTTGTTAGAATTACTTCCACACTCAGAGTATTGATTGATAATACTGACTTAAGAAGTACTATTAGAAATCGTTTTTCCATACTAAACGTTCTTAGACTTTTGGGAGGACCGCAATAGAGAGATCTCTCTCCAGGCAGATAGTATGTCCAATGGACGAGAGTTGGTATTAGTTGTATTTTTGCAGCCGACTTCAGAAACTTCGTCAGCGCGATGTAGAACAGAAACTGCGACGAACGTTCGATGACTAGATGGCGCTAGGAGGCGTTAGAAAGTTGTAAGTTGGTACTCCTACTGGATGACAGATGGCGCCAGGTCGCCACACCCTCTTTGCCTAGCTCGTCCCGTTCGAAAAGTGCCAGATTTTTTTTACTGCATAAGCCAGAGCCGCCTCTCGTCTGTCTGCTTTATGCCTGAAAACGACAATTTTCTGTCCGTCCGTCGAACTACTAGACAAACTATTACCTACAAATTTGTACGGAACGGTGCGCGAGTCCGACTAGCTGTTGGCCAGTTTTTTCTTACTAAGTATTTCTAAATTCGAGATCATTTTGAAATATTTGGATCTGTTTTAATGTTATTCTCGCATTAGATTAAGCATAAGGCATACCTCAGAATTTCCCTCACTTCAAGGTACTTACGGTTTTTTTTCCTCTCAAATTGGCGATATGTTTAAATATTTGTTAATGTTGGTGCCGTGCGCTGCGCCAGAGACGGCGTGCGCGCCCCGCCCCGCACCGACAGCAGAGATGAAACCATTTTATCTTAAAAAAAAACTCCTTGAGTGGTACTCGAAGTATTGACAACAATTTAAATAAGGAACTATGTCTTCTTCTTCTTCAAGCGTCTCTCCAACTAGTGAAGGTCGGCTACCAACTTCTGTGCCCTAAGCACGACTTGTCGAATCCTGCGTTACGTTACGGTTATCGTATCGAGATCGAGAAATCTCATACTAAATTTTAGTTCCAAATACGCTCACGGGCGGGCGCTGTTCCAAACGTCATACAAACTCGTTATAGTTTACTATTCGATTTTACGTGACGCAGGATTCGACAAGTCGTGCTTAGGGCACTGGAATTCTTGTCTGTCCTTAGCGAGGCGAGACGATTCAGATGCGCTCGCTATTCCAGTCCACTCTCGGATGTTGCGGAGCCACGACTTCTTTCCCCGGCCAACTCGCCGCTTAAAACATTGTGTATTGTTCGTACACACTAACTCCCTCTCTCTCCGTTTCTGCCTGGGCAAAAATGTTTTCTTATGTCTGTCCGGCTGTGTGTTTGTTGTCGATACGTGCCACTAGTGTCGCTGCTAATGTTCCCATAGTAATTAGCGTTTGAAGTGTAATCAACGGAAAAAAACGTCTCGATCGCGTTCGCGTTTACGTCTGAATTACTATAGGAACATTAGCAGCGCTACTGGTGGCACGTATCGACAACAAACAATTCTCAACAACAAATACTATTTGACAGCCGTAACGCAAACACGATCTAATTGTATTTTTGGCAGCTGATTACACTAGACGCTCTGAGTGGCTAGTGTACAATACATTACTATACAAGAACTTTTTATTGAACACCACATAATGAACAAAACAGAAAAAGGTACAAAGGAAATGCAAGGTAAGGCCCCAGCCTGCGACACATTGCACATTCACACAACTCTTTCGAAACTGTTGGCGCAGGTTCGGAAATAAGGTAGGCAACACGGTGACTTTTTACAGCGTGTATATTTAAAAAGAATTACAAAAAATTGTATGAAAAATATGGATAGATTGTTTGTATGAATGTAGGGAGCGAGTGACCGCGGGCTCGCTCTCTGGCCGAATGGCACATTGCTTGCGAAACTGATGGCCGTTGGGGCCCTAAAGGTTCTGAAGTGGCGACCGCGTACCGGGAGGCGAAGTGTTGATGCCTCCCGCAAGGTGGACGGACGGTCTGGTAAAGACCGCGGGAAGCCATTGGCTGCGGGTAGCACAAGACCGATCGTGTGGAGATCCTTGGGGAAGAGAGACCTATAGCACCTATAGATCTATAGACCTAGAGCAGGGGACGTCTTCCGGCTGACGTGATGATGCTGATGATGATGTTTTCAATTTGTTTATTATTTGGTTAACTTGCTATCTGTACCTTTGCTCGTGCTGTAGGGTTAGTGTTGTACAAAGCTTGGTCTAATGACTGCCTGGAATGACTAGTGATGTACCCTACGGTATATAGCTAAGAGTTGGTCGACAGTCGATAAAATTATTGGTTGACTATTTCCTATTATTAATTAATTATTAAATTGCTCAACGTGCTATGGAAAGGGCTATGCTCGGAGTTTCTCTAAAAGATCGAATTCGTAACGAAGTGATCCGACAGAGGACCAAAGTTATCGACATAGCCCACCGCATTAGCACGCTGAAGTGGCAATGGGCAGGCCATATAACCCGAAGAACCGATAACCGTTGGGGTAGACGAGTTCTTGAGTGGAGACCACGGATCGGCAAACGTAGCGTGGGACGTCCTCAGACTCGGTGGAGCGATGATCTTCGCCAGGCGGCTGGCAAGAGCTGGATGAGAGTGGCCGAGGATCGTGCTCAGTGGCGTGCCATGGAGAGGCCTATGTCCAGCAGTGGACGAACATAGGCTGATGATGATGATGATTTCCTTATATGCTTAAGGAGTTTTTATACTAACTTAGTTTTGACAGATGTTATGTTAGTGCTATTTAAGCCCCCGATTAACTTTGGGACAAATGGCACGTGCCACGTGTTGTTGGCGTGAGGTACGTACCTACACCTACCTAGTGAAAAATGTTTTTCCACAGAGCATGCAAAAAACAATCTTATGTCAAGATTGTCAAGGTCATAAACCCTGACATGTAAAAACATTTCACAATTCAACATTTCGCCACAAACAATGTCTGTACAAAACTCGTTTAAAATTAAATTAAATTAAAGCTTTTTTTAATTACTAAGTCACAAAAAAGTTGAAGCACCACCGCCACTTTAATTTCAAAGTGATAATATCTTAAAAACCGCTGCACCGTTATTCATGAAACGACTAAGAACCATCACGATTCAATTAACTTCGATAAAGCGAAACCGCATCAAAATAGGTGTCTTCGTTTATGAGCTACATAATAATGATAATGAGACAGACATTCAACACAATACAATAACCCTTTATTGAACACCACATACCAAGCAAAACAGATAAAAATGCACAAAGAAAATACAAGGTAGCAATAGGTGACCTTATCGCTATAGAGCCATCTCTACCAAGGCAACCACATTCCTCATTCATTAGGTTCCTTCATATAAAACCTAACCAACTTAGAAAAGTTGAAAAACCCCCAACATTGTCATTTTAAAGTCCATTATTTCAAAAACGGGTGAACCGATTTTAATCAAACTTGGCTAAGAACCATCTCGATTAAACTACGTAGCTTTCGATTTAAAAAAACCGCACCGAAATTGGTAAATCCGTTAGGGAGCTATGATGCCATAGACAGATACACAGATACACAGGTCAAACTTATAACACCCCTCTTTTATGTCGGGGGTGAAAACGGACTATTTTCGACTGTTATTATTATTACAGTCACAGGGTGTCCCAACACTAGAAGTTACAACAGCACTTGTTTGCAGAGTTGTGTAGCGCTGTAATGTCTGTTAACTACACGTTTGTACCCACCCTGTATACACGGAAAATAAAGGCTCAAGTGAGAGAACGCACCGTTGCAATAATATACTTAATGGGATGGGAATGATAATTAAATAGCTAAATCAGCAACTTTTTTGGATTGTCAAAACGGTCTCTTGAAATAGTTGCCTATTTGATAGCTTTTTTTTTTCAAACCAAAGCGCAGAAAGTGTACCTATAATTGGGTCATTATTTTGGGCGTTTGTTCCGAATCACTTTCGTGGTCACTATTTTGTCGAGATTTTGATGACATTTCCGGTTACTTGGTAGAACTATGCGACCGCTACCAACCAACTACCTCAGAAATGCCGCCAATATCTACAGTGTCCGCGAAAATGACGCGGTTTGAACACTCAAATAATGACCCAATTGAAATATATTATTAACTAATGCCATTATTCATAAACGTCACTCAAGCCTCTATTAGCTAAAAAGGTTTTGTCTTCTTCTTACTAACGGAAATGTCATTGTGGCAAAAAACGACAACCGAACTTTAACGGCGTTTTAAATTAAAATAGATTTATGATTTAGGGTAAGCCCTTGAATGTCTATGTTAAACTATCCCGATTTTTACGATAAACAAGAAAGTGTAAAATACCAAAATAAACAAGCTTTTACTCCGTTACTTCTAACTTTTAATCAATCCAAGGTCACTAACCTTTAATATAGAAAGAAATGCCCAACAAAATAAACAGTAAGTACGATCACCTCTGATGACCTATCATCATCTCGGATACTCGAAAATTTGTTAACGCACCAGCCCCGGGGCCTAACGAATTTGATCATTATTTTATGACCCAAATTTGGCCCCTTATAGCCTATTATTTAGGCCAATATCGAGCCAATTATAGGTCTTCTTAGAACTGAGTTAACAAAACAAAAAAGACGTAAGGCACTTTAGGCCTTTTTGTAAATAAGCTGCGTTATCCTACTGATGTTAATAATGTAAAAGTTTTACAGTCTGTTAGTTTGTCTGTGGCTCAAATAAGCGTAAAACATTGCACAGATTTGATTGGAATCAAGTTGAATTATAGATAATTAATATATTTAGACTGGACTGATGGCCGATGGGGTCAGAAGATTCTCGAATGGCGTCCGCGGACTGGGAGACGAGCTGCCGGTAGGCCTCCAACAAGATGGAGCGACGACCTAGTTTATAGACCGCGGGACCGCGGTGGATGCGGATAGCATAAGACCGGTCTGAGTGGAGAGCCGCGGGGGAGACCGCAGGCCAGCAATGGAAGTCTTTCGGCTGACATGATGATGATGATGGATATACGTAGATCATGACTGAAGGAAAAATAGGTAAGTTTCAGCAGGAGATCTAAGAACAATGTCCTAGGTCGCTGTTGCCTAGCAACCGTTGTTTACGTCGAAAACTCAGTAACGAACGCTACAGTGACACTTATCGTAGAGGTGTCACATATTTAATTAATAGTACATTGATATGTTAACTCACGTTAAGATTTTCTAGTTTTATGTTTTTAACCCCGCAAAAAGAGGGGTACTATAAGTTTGGTGTGTGTGTGTATATATCAGCGTCTTTGCGTGTCTGTCTAGGCACCGTAACTCCTAAACGGATAGACTAATTTGGACGTGTGTTATTCCAAACGAAGAGATGGTTTAATCCTGAAGGTTTTTAGCTACGTTCACCGAAATGGGTTCGTGGTTTAAGTCTAAGTAAGTTGTAGTTTATTCGAAACAAGTAGTATCAACTACAAACAAAGTAGTGGATATCAACTAGTCTCTTATCTGTACAAAACAGTACCGTGACTGACTGACTGACTGACTGACTAACTGAGTGACTGACTAACTGACTGACAGACAACGCACACCCTAAACCACTGGACCTAGAGACTTGAAATTTGGCAAACATATACCTTGAGTATCCCAGAGGTGCACTAAGAAGGGATTTTTCGAAATTCCCACGGGATCCCTATCCACTAGCCCAATTTGAAATATTTAACATGGGCAAAGCCGCGGGGCATAAGCTAGTACCCTATAATACAGTACCGTGACTGACTGACTGACAGACAACGCACAGCCTAAACCACTGGACCTAGAGACTAGAAATTTGGCAAACATATACCTTGAGTTATCCTAGAGGTGCACTAAGAAGGGATTTTTCGAAATTCCCACGGGATAGGGAAATAGCCCATTTTGATATATTTTAACGGAGGCAATACCGCGGGGCATAAGCTAGTCTCGTATAAAATTATCGTTAGAATGACGTAAGCGTCGGTCATGGTTAAATCCTTTTAGTTATGATTTGTGGCTTTCGGGTTACCAATTCCCCCGCTAATTTGGGTTCCTTGTCAATATATTAGTTTTGATTTGTTTTGTGGGCGTTTGAATAATATAGTATTAGTGGCATATTTAATACTATAGGTGATGATTAGAATTAGAATTTTATGGCTCTTTTTGTACAATAAAAACGTAGCAATTAAATACGATTCATTAATAGTGTTTTATTACGAGATTTACATACAGTCAGCAGCAGTAGCTAAGCAACCGAAGCGGTCACAATGAACTACACGAGCTCTTATGTCTATAATAATAGAGCCGTGGTTAGATTATTGTGACCGCTTCGGTTGCTTAGCCAGTTCTGCTGCTGACTGTACTTGCTTTTTATGGTATTATTAGCTTAACCTAGAATAGTTTATTGATCAACAAGGTTATTAAAATCGTTTTTTTGTATGGGCAGTGTTAGTGCCTAAGTGGTTGTTACTAGCCTGTAAAAAACCTGTCAAGAGCATGATGTGCTCGCGCACCGAGGGTTCCGAGAAGTACAGTAGGCCGAGCACGAAGTTTTCAAATCCTGCGTAACGTTATCGAGAAATTTGTATTTGATTTGTATGACATTTGGAACAGCGCCCGAAGCACAGGGATTACTTTACAGCGGGGTTAGTGTTGTACAAACTACAACTGCATTTTTGTATAATTTGTGTTGAAGTGTACTTTGTACTGTGTGCTCAGCGTTGCGCCTGCGTTCAAATTGGTTCCCCGCGCTGCGCCCGCGGCTGAGGGCGGAGCCGGCAAGGGTTGCCAACGGACGAAAATTATAAGACCATTTTAAACAATCACGATTAATTCAAGAGGACCGCCTGCATATATTCTGCAATGTTCCGCACCACAATAGGAAAAACGGAACCCTTATAGGATCACTTTGTTGCCCGTCTGTCTGTCTGTCTGTCTCTCAAGACCCTTTTTCTCTGGGATGCGTCAAGTTAGCATACTGAAATTAATATCGAACACTCAAATCTGCAGAGGGTCGAGCACGACTTTACGAAAGCTGCGTAACGTTGCGGTTATCGTATCGAGATCAAGAAACCTCATACTAAATTTTAGTTCCAAATACGCTCACGGGCGGGCGCTGTTCCAAACGTCATACAAACTCGACAACGTTTACTATTCGACTTTACGTTACGCAGCATTCGTAAAGTCGTGCTCAACCCTCAGTCCCTTGAAGCTGTAAAGAAATCAAACTTCTAAGATTCAAAAATTCAAAATTCAAAATTTTATTCAGCAAATAGGCAGTTGAATGCTCTTTTACACGTCATTTTTTTGAGTCTACCAGCGCTTTCGGAAAGACCATGATTGCCAAGAAGAATGCGCCGCAAGAAACTTGGCACAAAGTCATTTTTTCTAAAAACAAGTTACATTAGCTCTTACAATACGCAACCACAGACAAACTACACAAAGAAACCTCACTCTGTCATTAAAAGATTAAGAGAGAAAAAAAAAATACCGCATTTTAGAAACAAGTGTAAAAAGTAATTATTAAAACAGCAAAACCAGAACATTTTACTTTACTGGCACGTTTTATTTGAGCAGGAGATGTATAGGGTCTCCAGGTCAAATATCTGTGAAAATTTAAATTACAAAGGGATGTATAAGTCAACGCAATCAAAAGATACAGTCATTAGAAATGCTCTTTCCATACGATTTGTCGTACTGTGAAAACCCAAAGACACCATGTCTGGACACACTCCATGAGCAAATAACGATGCAAACAAAATGTACTCGTAAACGAGTTAATTCTTAAGTTTTTGACTACCGGATAGCCTAGTTGTTAGAGACCCTGACTATAAAGCTTGAGGTCCCGGGTTCGATCCCCGGTCGGGACAGATGTTTGTATGATGAACACGAATGTTTGTTCTCGGGTCTTGGATGTTTAATTTGTTGTATGCAACTCTACATAATTAGGACCCTCATTATGTAGCAGTTGCATAAACAACTAATTTAAGTATGTATTTATCTATATAAGTATGTTTATCCGTTTTAGTTAACGCTTTGCCTAGTTTGGGACTAGGTCATTGGTGTCAATTGTCCCATGACATTTATTTATTTTATTTTTTTAAGCTGCAACCCTACTAACCAGGCAGCGCCATCAATATAACAATTTAACAGGCTCGTTTCAACAGCTATAAATTAAACGGTTTAACGTGCGCCCGCGCACCGGACCAATTTTATACCGAGCTTATGGCAATTAGTAGTAATTAGGGCTTCATTATCCACAGATAGTTCTCGAGATTATTATCGTATAAAATCTGTACGCTGTGGTATTAGAGCTTTCCTCGGATCATTGGCCTAAGCGCCTATTGTAATCGACAGCCAAAAATACGTCCTGAAACAATGATATTACAATATAATAAAAGAGGTAGAGGTCATCAGCACGCCGAAAATGAAGCGCAGAAAGGCCACAGTAAAATGCAGTCTCTTTGGCCTTAGTTGCTCTTTGATAAGGTCCAAACTTGCGCGCAAATTCAACATGTTCGGAGCATGTTTTTCGATTGTTTCGTGAGCATATGACGTATCTTTACATTATGATAGCATTGGCTCTTTACATTATGAAAGCGTTAAATACTGTGAGAATAATGCCCTTAGTGTTATCAAAAAACACAAAATACGTCTCGATCGCGTTTGCGTTAAAGTGTCAAATAGTATGAGAATTGTTAAGCGCGAACGCGATCGCGACGTGTTTCTTTGCCGTCGACGATTACACTAGGCGCTTGGTTTGTTGTCGTAAACACGAACGCGATCGAGACTTTTTCTTGTGTCAAAAATATTAAGCATCGTCCAGTCCACGGCTGTAAAACTAAGTGCTGATCTAACGCGGAGTTAGGTCCAGTAATTAGTTTCACTGTTTTTATTACTTTTCTTGGATCAAATTGTATTCTCCTCGGAAATAAAAATTTGAAATACAGTCGAATTTTAGTTGAACTATTACGATTAACTAAAACCTTGTTGTTATAGGCGCCAAAGATGCACTCGGTCAGTTCGCGACACGTTACAAATTCATTACGCTGTGGTATTATTGTTGTTTCTAAAACATTGTGTTTTTTTTTTTCTAATGATACAGTGAGTTTTCTTTGTGTAATTCATTTGTGGTTATGTATTGTAAGAGGTAACGTAACTTGTTTTTAGAAAAAATGACTTTGTGTTTTTTATAAAATCACTGAAACATGAATACATAGAAAAAAAAAACAGAAAAACGCCAACCCCGAGAATCGAACCCGGATCCACGATACTCCGGGTCGTGTGCTTTTCCCCTACACCACGATTGACATAGGAAAAGACCGAATTTTTGCCATGTATTCAAATCTTAGCTCGTTTTTATCACTTTTTACAGTGACTAGCGCCATCTATGCGATTACTTCGTAAACCGAAGACCACGCATTACTTCGAAACTTATCAGCTTACCCGGACACGAGATGGCGCACTAAAGCAATCAATTCATGATCTTTTTGTATTTTTGTAAAAATAAAAAAGATACTACTACTGAGATCGTAAAATGACTTTGTGCCAAGTTTTTTGCGGCGCATTCATCTTGGCAATCATGGTATTTCTGAAAGTTCTGGTAGACTCGAAAAAATTACATGTAAAAGAGCATTGAACTGCCTATTTGCTAAATAAAATTTTGAATTGTTGCAATATTTAATACAACAATAATAATAACCTAACCAACTAAAGCGCGGTTGTTTTGTGCGGAAATCGTGGCGTTAGGCGCATGCGCATGCGATCAACTTTTACCTTATTTGTTCAATGCTGCGTTCACCGCGTAAAACAATATTTAATAATTAGATTATCTGATGTAAAATGACGTGCGCCAATCGCGCTTTAGAAAAGTTGAAAAACCCCGGTCATTTTCATTTAAAAGTTCAATATCCCAAAACCTACACACACACTACACCTATTTTTATGAAAATTTGCCGCTGGAAAACCTGCTTACAAATAAAAAAAACCGCGTCCAAATCAATTAGCCCAGTTGGTCTAGCACAACTCACAGTGCGACTTCTATCTCGCGCGAGAGCAACTGCCCATCCTTTTCTGTCACACAGAAGGCAACGGGACGGGTAACATAATCTCGCGCGACAAACAAAGTCGCGGCCAGTCGTGCTAGCCCTATAGATACGACAGATACACACATAGACGTCAAACTTATAACACCCCTCTCTTTGCGTGTTGCTGTGCGCTTTTTAGGAAACTTAGCTGTGAACCATCTCGATTCATCATCATCATCATCATCATCATGTCAGCCGAAAGACGTCCACTGCTGGACATAGGCCTCCCCCAAGGCTCTCCACTCAGACGGGTCTTGTGATTTCTGCATCCACCCATCCCGCGACCCTCTCTAGGTCGGCGCTTCATCTTATTGGAGGCCTACCTACAAACAGCTCGTCTCCAGGTCCGCGGAAGCCATTATTTATTTATCCCGAACTATCTCGGTTAATTTAGATTTAAAAAATGCGCGCCCAAATTCGTTCATCCGTTTAGGAGCTACGCGATGCCTCAGACAGACACACAGATACACCCATACACGAGGCTCCTAAAATACTTATACCCAAGAATGGTGAAAATTCAATACGCCGTACAGCGCCAAAGCCTCGCTACCGCCAGTTTATAGCTTTTAATTATCCACCCGCCATTTTGTTCACGCCGGCGCCGCCATCTTGTGAAATACGGCGCTGCTGATTGCCGTTGTATCTTGTTAATTAGAGTATTGATTGTTCATTCATTTTAATTGAATTGGTTTTAATTGAAATTATGGCGAGGAGGTTTTTGCACTACCGTTACACTTTATTGTAGTGGTAGAGCCACAGTAACAAGTTATAATAAGTAGGTATAGTACAGTTTACAGTATTATTGTTGCGTTTTCGTTTTGTTTAGACAATGAGACCGCCAGTTTTTTTTTCCCAAAACGCAAAAAGGGATGCTAGAAGTTAGACGTGTTTATCTGTGTCTGAGGGTCGAGCACGACTTTACGAATATTGCGTAACGTTACGGTTATCGTATCGAGATCGAGAGACCTCATACTAAATTTTAGTTCCAAATACGCTCACGGGCGGGCGCTGTTCCAAGCGTCATACATACTCGACAACGTTTACTATTCGATTTAACGTGCCGCAGGTTTCGAAAACTCCTGCTCGACCCTCTGTGCGTATCCACGTGTCTGTCTGTGACGCCTTAGCTCTTAAAACGAGCAAAACAATTTGGACGCTGTTCATGTTTTTTTTTTATCTAAGTATATAAAAACATTATCTAAATAATATGCAGTAAAAATCGTAGACTGATTGAGTCATCCGATATTAAATGACCCCACACTGCGGACAGTTTGCTTGGGAGTAGGGCTCTGCTAACATTGGTTTCGAATAGGTGTGATGAAAATACCTTTAAAATTAAGTATCTATGCCAGGGCTTTTTCGTAATGGCTTAGGAACCCTATCCTGGGCGTGTCCGAGTCTCTCTTGGCCGGTTTTTTATATTTATTTACTGCCTAGGGCGGCCATGTATATCCTTTCGCGTATGTGAGATAAGATAATGCCTCACTTTTCGAGTGTGACAGATGAAAATAAAATTAAAAACAAAATCATTAATCAGACAAACAAAAACCACGAGCTTTTTAAAGAAATATATTAATTCATGCATAATTTTTCATTTATTAATTACGCTATTTAATTAATATTAGCGAACAAAACCTATAATTAAAATAAAATATGACTTTGCACAAGTTTCTTGACACAAGTGGCGAGGTCTTGGAAAATATAATTATTAAGATGACAACCTTTGTGTGAATAACCTTGCATACCTTATAGTTTTCTTTAACTTTAGGTATGTCTTTAAGTTTTTTCTGTTCCGTACGTCTACATATCGACTGTATTCTTACTCAACCTCGTATCTAAACTTTGACGAAATTGGAATAACCACTCTAGACCGCGCACCTAAAGTAGTTATTCCAATATCGTCAAAATTTCTATACGAGGTTGAGTCAGAGTGCCGTCGATATTTTACTTAATTCATGTTCCTTCGTTAAGTCTGTCGCGCTATTTAGAACTACAGGCGGCAGACTGACAGGGTTTTGCTCGTTGCATTAGGTACACAGCGACGAGTCTTTCACCAAAAGAGCAAAAAAAAACTTTTTTTTTATCCAGAAAGACGTGTGGTCATAATGATATTTTACATGTCATTTTTGAATCTACCAGCGCAAATACTCACTGGTACAAGAATACACAGAAAACCAGAAGAATATGACTAACCCCGGGAATCGAACCCTTATCCTTAACATTCCGCGTCACGTGCCTATACCGCTACACCACAGTTAGTACCAAACCAACTAAAACATAATAATGGACTTTAAAGGGAAAAACAATAAAAATAAAAATCATCATCATCACCAGTCTTTTTACGTCCCACTGCTGGGAGGGCCACGCGGCCCCAGTGGGCATTGGGAACTTCACACACATTGCTTCGCAGGAGTGTGCAGGTTTCCTCACGATGTTTTCCTTCACCGAAAAGCTCATGATTAATTACAAATGTAACATCGCACATAAATTCCGAAAAACTCAGAGGTGCGAGCCGGGATTTGAACCCATGACACTCTGCTGGAGAGGCCACAGGTGAAACTAGGCTGTCACGGCTTTTTTTTAAATAAAAATAAATTTGAAAAAATACAAAAAAAAAATGAAATAAATCATTAGATAATTGATTGTGAAAAAGTTTCATCGTGCCTAGTCTCTATTCGGAATCAAGTGTCGATTACAACGGCTACAGAGGGTCGAGCACGACTTTACGAATAGTAAACGTTGTCGAGTTTGTATGAAGTTTGGAACAGCGCCCGCCCGTGAGCGTATTTGAAACTAAAATTTAGTATGAGGTTTCTCGATCTCGATACGATAACCGTAACGTTACGCAGCATTCTTAAACTCGTGCTCGACCCTCTGAAAGGGTAATAGCCAAACACGTACATTGTGGATACCTAACTATTATATGGTAAAAGAGAATAATACTTAAAACAATAAAGCTGTAGTTATTTAGGTTAATTTCAGGTTCCGGTCCCTTTTAATTTTATTTGTACGTCTACTCTTCTTTCTGGTGTCCTGTCAATCGCCCGAAGGTTAACTGGTATAGATCCCTTTAAGGGATAAGTTCGCCTTTGTACATTTGCTTTGGTTCTGTTATCTGTTATTTTTTGTTTTATCTGCAATAAAGAGATATACGATTGACGACCGAATAGCCCAGTGGTTAGATACCCTGATTATGAAGCTTGAAGTCCCGGGTTCAAATCCCGGTCGGGGCAGATGTTTGTATGATGAATATGAATGTTTGTTCTCGGGTCTTGGATGTTTAATATGTGTATACGTATGTATTTATCTATATAAGTATGTTTATCCGTTGTCTAGTACCCATAGTACAGGCTTTGCCTAGTTTGGGACTAGGTCAATTGGTGTCTAATTGTCCCGTGAGATTTATTTATTTTATTTATTTATACATACATACATACTTATGTACTTAAGTAAAGTACTGTTTCTTTCTTTTTGACAGTTCCCAGTAAGAACAAAAAATCTCCACTGATTTAACTGCGCGGGAGTGAAACGAATCGATTTTTTGCATCGCCACTTATGATAAAATCATTCTCACTTAAGTAAGATTGTAAGGCTGACTTTACATTCATGATCTCAGTAGGAGTATCTTTTTGTATTTTTTTTTCTCCCATTTTTTATTTTTACGGTTTTCCCGTGAATATCAATTATATTATAATTATATTTTTTATAAACTCACTAAAACATGAATACACAGAAAAAAACCAGAAAAATGCCAACCCCGGGAATCGAACCCGGATCCTCGACACTCCGGGTCGTGTGCTTTTCCCCTACACCACGATTGGACATAGAGGAAAGGCCGATTTTTTTCCATGTATTGAAATCTTAGCTTGTTTTTATCACTTTTTGCAGTGACTTTGCATGGGTTGGCATTTTTCTGGTTTTTTTCTGTGTATTCATGTTTCAGTGAGTTTATAAAAAATATAATTGACTTTACATTAACTGACTTTTTTGACCCGCCGACGAAATAATACAGTAAATAAGTACGTCTTTATTCTACGAGTCGGCGTGATAAATATGTATACGAGGGCCAAATTACAGCTTTAATGTACCAAGAGAGGTCTCAGCTATGCCGAGGACAGACAGACATACACGGGAAACTATTTATTTTTATACACAATAGGCTTCCTGGTACCTAAGCGAAGATGTGGTCTACGGTGGGGCACGCTTGCCTAGCAAATGCCCATTCACCCTAGACTTGAAAACGGCCAGATTACGAGTATAGCGTTCAGGGAACACAGATGCAGGCAGGGAATTCCACTCCTTAGCCGTACGGATGATGAAAGAAGAGCGAAAACGCTTTGTGCGGATTTTAGGAACATACTGGTGGAGACCCCGCATTCAGGGGGGCTAGCACGCGCGCCATTTTGTCGCTTGTCGCTCAGTGCGTCTTTCACTGATTCCATCACTATGATAGGGACGCACTGCGCGACATGCGACAAAATGGCGCGCGTGCTAGACGTGCTGGTCGACCTGTGAAAGAAAGGAGCTGGTGGAATAAGGTTGTGAAGCTCCGAGGCGCACTCACTGAAATGTAACCCGTAAAATACCGATAGGCAAGCTACTACTGTACTCTTCTGCGATGGCGACGGCTCTGGTGGCAGGAATGTATATTTGATTGTTTGTAACTTCTTCGTAAAAAAAATCGTTTGGGAGCTACGCCAAAGGTAGATACGTAAGTCAAACTTATATCACTCCTCTTTTTTCGTCAGGGGTTAGAAACAGTTGCGTTCCCAATTCGCCATTCTGCATGCCTGCTTATTAAAACTCGGTCTTCGCCCGGCTCACACGAACAGACGGGCCGGTAAATTAATTATTCCCATATAGTTATTGACCACTGAACTTTTCACCGCGTATCGGATTGCCATCTCTTTAGTGGCTTATTGGGTTTTGCGAATTGAAATTTTAAATGGCCAGTAGCATCGCATTAATAATAATAAATATCAAGGGACAATTTACACCAATTGACCTAGTCCCAAACTAGGCAAAGCCTGTTCTATGGGTACTAGACAACGGATAAACATACTTATATAGATAAATACATACTTATATACATATTAAACATCGCCAAGACCCGAGAACAAACTTTCTTATTCATTATACAAACACTGCCCCGACCGGGGATCGAACCCGGGACCTTAGGCTTCATAGTCAGGGTCTCTAACCACTAGGCTATCCCGTCGTCCATTCTTCATGATAAGGGACCGGATTTTCCATCATCATCATCATCATCATTTATTCAGCAAACATGCAGGTATACATCGACCCTGGTAGGGTATAGCCACAGTAAGTTGGTATATAGAACTGGATGCGAAAGGCGCAAGATCGGAAGAAATGGCGTGTATAAGAAGAGACCTACACCCTACACTCAGCATTGAGTGGAAAAGGGTTGAACGACCTATATAACCTACCTAAAATTATAGAAAACCCGACTGCAATTCTGGGACACGTCTCACCCCCACAACTGAGACGTATCCAATCAATCCAATGACACCTCATACGTTGAAAGCCGTCAAACGGTTTAACCTCTAAAACGTGCCAAAGAATTAGACAAACACAGGTGCATACGCTCGAAAAACATAACCCTCCTTGATCAGTCGGGTAAAAATAAAAATAAAAAGTGTCACCAGCATGTTTATTATATTACGGAAGTAATACCTAACATAGATAATAATATTTGTGATATTTTCAATCACCATTTTAATCTGTCATTAGATTTAGATTACGCATACATTTGACATAAAATCCCTAAAGAACAGTCCATCTTCAGTGACAAGTTTAAATGAAATCCATTATTACCGACCACATACAGACTCGTACCCGACAGTTTTTTGCCAGAACCTTTTAAGTTTTCGAAGATTTTAGGGTTCCGTACCCAAAAGGTGCCAAGGAGACCCTATTTCTGAGACTCCACTGTGTGACCGCCCGTCCATCAGTCGCAAGGGCTCAGGCTCGTTCAGTCCGTTTCTTAAAATGTCTATTTCTCAAAATGGTCTTCTTTCCACATTGTCAGTTTACTATGATTTAAGAAATTTTAAGAAACGGCTTGAATGAGCCGTTAAAAGTTAAAAGTTAACAGAAAATGTTACCCCAAAACAAATGAAGTTAAAAATTGAAGAGTCTCCGGACAAAAAACAGTTTTTAGCTGTTTTCTTTTGCTCGATTTTAATAATGGCAAATGTACGATTAGTGGTCATTTGTCCGAAAGTCCAACAAGGTTCGTGAACCCAAAAGGATCACTTCTTTGTACAGTCGAGTTCTCCAATATCTGTACAGCCAACGGTTCATAAATATCTAAACACAGACCTTATGTAACTGGCAATAAGGTCTGTGTCCATCCATCCATAGCAGCCCTTAGTTCGTCCGACAAGCGGGTGGAGGATGGATGCAAATGGCAATGGATCGTCAGGCGAGGAGAAATGGAGAGGAGGCCTATGTCCGAAGACGGAAGGTCTGCGTATAGATATTTTTTCACCACGAATCAAGAAGTAACGTTATCGTATTGCCGTCTAGAAAATACCAAAATTTCATAGTGCTATGAAATTTAACATCGGACCGGACCAGGAGACGAGCTCTGCTGTCGGTAGGCCTCCGACCTGGTAAAGATCGCAGGATCGCGGTGGATTCGGAAAGCACAGGACCGGTCTGAGTGGAGAGCCGCGGGGGAGGCCGCCGTCCAGCAGTGGACGTCTTTCGGCTGACATGATGATGAAACTTAACACCAAATAGGTACGCTCACAGGTGTGCTGTTCCAAACATTATAAAAAAAAATTCAATGGCGGTACGATAATTTTACTACTGGATTCTTGGCGAAAACTCGTGCTCAAGCCACAGAGACCGAGGTCCCAATGAACTAAAACCATAAAATTTGGCATGAAACAACGTCTTACAAACACAAAAAAAAAGAAAAATGTTAGGTACGGAACCCTCGGTGCGCGAGTCCGACTCGCACTTGCCGGCTTTTTTGTTTTTTAACTGAGTGACGTACGACCGTTTCTTTGGCTCCCGCTGAACCAATGGTTACTAAATTACGTTTAACTTGTCGGTCAACTCCGACAGTTCTTTAATTAACACTTGAACAGTAATTTGCTAACTTTGGTAAGTTAAAATAAATTTTGGTTAAAGGTTTAACTGGGCATTGTTTGCATTGGGAAGGTTTTAGCGTTCGCTGCTTCATGACTGTAATTTTTTCACAATTATTTGTGTGGATCCCTAAGTTTTGTTTTTATTAATCATATGGCATAATTACCGAAGACCGCGCGGAGTGGCAGTTACTCCACCGACAAGAGCATAGCTCTTAAATTTAAGAAGAAGAAGGCATAATTACACCTTACAGTAGTCCTTAGCAAGATATAGAACATCCTCCTTTTTTGAAGTCGGTTAAAAATAAGATTTTCAGACTTATTCCATTGGTTTTGCTATAAGAGCTACCTTCATATCAAATTTCAAATTTCTAGGGCAACTGGAAGTATCCTATAGGTTTTGATAGTTACCACGGCAATTTGTACGGAAACACCCTTTTTAATTACTGTATCTTTTGATTGCGCAGACTTAGAAGTTTGATTTTTTCACAGCTTCAAGGGACTGCAGGCTTGAGTATTTGATATTCATTTCAGCTTGCTACCGCCAAGCGTTTTAGAGAAGAAGCGGGTCTTGACAGACAGACAGACGGCCAACAAAGTGATCTTACAGGGGTTATGTTTTTTCTTTTGAGGTGCGGAACCCTAAAAACATACCTACAGTCGAATTGAGAACGTCCTCCTTTTTTTGAAGTCGGTTAATTAAAACTAGATGAAACGGCGCGGGAAATATCGCCTCAATTACAAAGCGGGATCTTATTTATTGTACGTTGTTGTAATTTAATGATTTTAATTAACTAGATCAAAATAAGTACCTAATAGTGACATATTTTTTGCGGTTTTTTTCGTGACCCATTTACTAACCCTATTATTCACAAACTTACATTAACTAAAATGCCGCTACAATTCGTTTGTCTTTTATTGTCACATTTCAGTTAGTAAGAAGGAAACAAAACCTATATTAGCTAATGGAGGCTTGAGTGACGTTTATGAATAAAGGCGTTAGTGTTTACTGATCGAAGGTTTTCTCAGAATAAATTGGTATATACAAATACAGCTCGCCTAGGCCGCTAAAATGAAACGCCTCTTGCGCAACAATTTCATTTGGATGTAAATTAACGAACTGAAATTTAAAACCCTAACTAATCGCCCAGCTAATAATGTTAAACAAACTAATCACTTCAAAATCAACAGGTATTTAAAACTAAAACAAATAATCATTAACAAGGAATCCGACCGGCTAACGAGAACAAAATCATTATCTCCTTTCCCACCATCAGTGGCTTTAAACAGAAAGGTAACAAACGCTTTAGAACTACAAGGGAGTTGTTACCTTTTCGTATTGGGCTTGAGAAATATTCGTGTAATTATCTGCCATCTAAAAAAGGTTAGGTGTTGAAAAAGCGATTGGGACAAATAAATTTGTGATAAAACGACGAGCGCAAGCGCAAAGGTTCGGATTAAAATAAAGATTTTGAACTTTAGTGCTTTCGTTTTGGTTTATTGGGCAGATCGGCTGATGATTTTAGGGATTCGTTATTGAGAGAGTGATATTATAATTATTATGCATTCACAGAAATTCGACACACATAACCTAATCAACTTAGAAAAGTAAAAACCCCGACACTGTCATTTCAAAGTTCAACATCTCAAAAACTGCTGAACTGATTTTGATAAATTATGTCTAAGAACCATCGCTAGAAAAGCTGCTTTCTAATCGATACAACCGTTTCAGGGCTACGGTGCCACAGAGAGACATACAGACACACATAGCGGTCAAAAAGGGGTTACAAAACCCCCGACGAAAAAAAAGCATCCGAAAAAAATTTTAACTAAAAAAAGCAAAAATAATGCCTAATATATTTTGCTAGTATGGATTAGTATGGATTGGCCCTTTCAGTTAAATGTATCAAGCAAATTTTTTATCTAAGCGTTGTCGGTGTCCGGGGATCGCTAAAGTCAACCACAGTTATTCTTTCTATAGACAACATAATTTAGTTTGCTGTTGACTTTAGCGATCCCCCGACACCAACGACGCTTAGATAAAAATTTTGCTAGGTATATTGAAGTGAAAGGGCCAATCCGTACTTCCATCCATACTAATACATACTAGCAAAATACATTAGGTATTATTTTTTGCTTTTTTTGGTTTAAATTGTTTTTGGATGCTTTTTTTGTCGGGGGTTTTTTCAATTTTAATTTAAGTTTTTTATTTCATGTTTTTTTTACATTATAATACATTTTACAATATATATTTTACTATTTGACTTAAACCAACAAAAAATCCAAGATATCAACGAGCTCCCGGATTACGAATTTCCGAACTTAGCCGTCCTGAAGACATCAACGGGCTCTCACATCTGGGATCTGAACTTGAGACATTTAAAAGTTTAATATCTCAAAAACGGCAAAACCGATTTTTATGAAACTTAGCTAAGAACCATTTCGATCAAACTAGCTTTCGATTAAAAAAAGCCGCGTCCAAATCCGTCCATCCATTTACGAGCTACGATGCCAAAGACAGATACACAGATACACAGACACACAGTTACACAGATACACATGTCAAACTTATAACACCCCTGTTTTTCGTCGGGGGTTAAAAAAGGAAAGGAGATGCTGAACGCGCGATTTCCCATTTACCAAAAATTTTACATTAGTCTGGTCAAAATGATATTGATAATGTGCGTGTTTTTGGCATTTGTGTGATAGTTTTGTTTCAGTGTTAGTTTGTAGGAACGCAACAAATTTTGACATGAGCATGCTCGTGCTGTACGTGTGTGTTCCTCGTCCCCCTCGAAAAGTGGCAGGAAAAATGTAGTGCATAGACAAGCCAAAGGCGCCTCCCAAAAAATAACCTAGTTATGCCGGAGGAAAATAAATCCTCGGAGGTAACCAGTTATCTAGCCACAGTTATTTCCAAGGAACAAGGGGATTTGACATTCTACGCAGACAAAGTCAGGGGCAGACATTCGACCTTATAATTTTATTACGAATAGCGTTAATTATGAATATTTTAATTTTAATATGAATGTATAGCGTCACTGTTTAAGCAAATTCGTGCTTACGTATGTTCTTTTATTGATTTTTAGTCCTACACGTGATTTTAATTGTCACTGTCGTATAATTTTATACAAATATCACTCGTAGAATTTTATGCTGCTATTACAAAGCGTGTCCATACAAACAACCAGTGTCGTATTTAAAATGTTATTATATGGTAATTATTCGTCGTTAATCAAAGCTTATTGGACCGTGAAGACACTTTGACTATGTTCATGTGTAATTAAGTATGTTTAGTTATATGAAAGAATTATAAAACCAAGTATTTCGAGAAAATGTGTGAAGTGATCTTGTTAATAACAAGCATTGTAATAAATAATACTATCCACAATACCGTGAAAGCAAAGCATCAGCTTTTTAAGACGATCCAAGCATAAAACTCTAGCCATTACTCAATCAAATTGGTGTTCACTATTACCCTCATGGCATTATTTTGTATCACCATTTTCACTTAATACAATGATGCTGGAAAAACCAAAATTCGGAAATATCAAAGACTTGTTTCTCAAAAGGCGAGATATTTAAAGAAATCTGTGAAAAAATCCAGATTAGAAGCTTATTGGTATGTTCTAGAAATGAAAACACCAGAATTGGTGGTCAAAGACCAGCAGGGCATTTGCGTAACTATTTGACACTCGTCATTGGTTTGAAATGACAGTTTTTATACGACTGTGACAGCTAGCTGTTTCCGACACCAGCCCATACAAAATGAACACGATGCTGATGGCGAGCGAGTTAGACAATAAGGCTGCTGGACATTATGGAGACTATCTTGATAAAAGATTTCGACGCGTTCGTTGATCGTGGTGTGGGTTTTAGCGACAAAGATCTTGGAGCTAATTTGTTCCACGCTAATGGTGAGACCACTCTTCACATCAGCAAAGCTAAAGAACACGGTGCATTTGATGAATAAGCCGCAGATATACTGGTTGATCAGATAGCACAATTCATCAAAGACCAGATAGAACTGTGTAGTGTCTAGAAATTCACTCAAGCCCACATAGCAGCTTGCGCCTTCGTATTAGACAGACTCTTTCAACACACAAGCCGAAACACTCAGTCGACTCGAAGAAAAAGTTTTCAACATTAAGTCATCATCATCATCGTGTCAGCCGAAAGGCGTCTACTGTGCTGGATATGAGGCCTCCCCCAAAACTCTCCTCTCTGACCAGTCTTAAGATAAGTCAAGTTAGTGCTCTCGAATTTATGTATCCAGGCATACTGAAAAACACCCTTTTTCTTTGGGCAATCGTGTGCCGCGGTGGATGCGGAAAGCAGAAGACCGGTCAGAGTGGAGAGCCTTGGGGGAGGCCTATGTCCAGCAATGGACGTCAATGGGCTGACATGATGATGATGATAAATAAAATAAATAATGATGATGATGAGTCGTGTAAAAAATGGCGTGTCGTTATTCCTAGAGGAAGTTTCTTTTCAAATCTTACAAAAGACGGTATCGCCCAAATGAATGGTAAGAGACAAGACAACAAGAATAATTTTATGGATTAACCTAGTTTTAGAATTGAGGAAGGGTTAACAGATTTCTGGGCCAAAAAGAGAGAATGATTACACTGAAAGAACATAAGCTATAGATATTAGCTTAGTTGTATATATTCTACACAGCAGGATACGAAACCAATGCTTGGCCTTGGGTATGTTTCATGTTACATCAACTGGCGCTCAACCCTGACATACGAATAAAGTGGTACCTTAAAGCAGAATTGGAAGAGGTATTAGCGAAACATAAAGGTGAGTTCACGTTTGAAGCTATCTTAGATTTAAAATGCATTGGAAAATATTTTAATCACTTACTAATATTTGTTTAAAAATTTGTAAATGATTAAACAGGAAATTTGACAAAAACTGGTCTTTCAAAATTTTTACATCGAGTGAATGGCAATAAAAAAAGAAGCTGAGATATTCTGAAAAGATTTTAGCTGCCCTATCAGCTGTTGAAAGATCTTTTTTATACGACAAGGAAGGAAATCGAGCAATACATTATCGGTGGTTTCTGGAGCATCCTGTATAATTCATTTGAGGTTGTATTGATTAGATTAGATTTCTTTATTTCTCACTGAAAATTACATTACATTTTCAATGTCCAAATTATAAGAAATTCACAAAAAGATTGTCGAGAAAAACAAAAATATAATAAAGATTTCTGCAAAATACAGTTAAATGAAACAAAATAACATTAGTATTGTAAGAGCTATTGCAACTTGTTTTTAGAAGAAAAAAAATCGGCCAAGTGCGAGTCGGACTCGCGCACGGGGGTTCCGTAGAAAGATTTTAACGCTTTTTCCCCAGTATTTTAAGAAGTCCAGTGTTGGCAGAGCCCTGCTCCTAAGCAAAATGTACGCAGTGTGGGGTCAACTTATATTGATCTGTGAAATCTACAGAAAGACATAAAATTCTAATATTTTAAGACTTTTCCGAGTGGTTGTGCTATAAGAGCTACCTTCATACCAAAATTCAATTTTCTAGGACATCTGGAAGTACTCTTTAGGTTTGTGGAAATCGGCAAATTGTATGGAAATGGATTTTTTAATGACTGTATCTTTTGATTGCGTTGACTTAGAAGGTTGATTTTTTCAAGACTTTAAAGGACCGCAGGCTTGAGTATTTGATATTAATTTTAGCATGCTACCTCCACGCGTTAAAGAGAAAATGGGTCTTGACAGACAGATAGACAGACAGACGGACAACAAAGTCCTATAAGGGTTCCGTTTTTTCCTTTTGAGGTACGGAACCCTAAAAACAACTTTGAGCCAAGTTTCTTGCGGCACATTTTTCTTGGCAATCATGGCCTTTCCGAAGGCGCTGATAGAGAAAATATTTTTTTTGTCTGTTTTATAAATCAAGACATTGAAGTTTTTGATGCGAAACTGAATAACGAGTAGAATCAAGGAAAATCCGAGTATGAAAAGCATATCCCAATATCGACTGTCATAATCAAAAGTAGTTGATAAAAGTATAGTCAATCTCTAGGCATTGGCTTCTAAGATTCCATGTCTGCTCATGGCATGGCTACAAAACTGCTGGCTTGTATATAAGTGGGTCATTAGCACCGAATTTTGATTTACTTTCTACCTATTTGTTATTTAGTTTCATTTTAACTAGAGTACCTATCTGTTATTTAGTTCATTATCATGATACTCGGGACTTAATCGCGTAAAAAACTTTCAAAATTTGAATTTAAATACCTCGATGTTTCGGACGCGACGTTGCGTCCATGGTCTCGAAAGGACTGAAGAGGCGGGTATCAACATCTCCTAGCTGCACGGGTTCCTCGAACTACCCGCACTTGGTCTTTTCTATTAGTTTTTTCACCAGGGTTGCCACCAGTCCGACACACAACACTCACAACATCCGGCGATTTATGAGACGATATTTAATGACGCTTACACATACTGATTTAATGTTATTTAGTTACTGTTTGCGCCTATGGTAAATTCGATATTCAAGTAAAGTTGTGCACTTTTACACGTTTTTTTTAGTCTACCAGCGGTTTTGGAAAGACCATGATTGTCAAGAGGAATACGCCCCAAGAAACATAGCACAGAGTTTTTTTTTTTCTAAATACAAGAGTTACGATAGCTCTTACAATACATAACCACAAATGAATTATACAACGAAAACCCACCATATCATAAGAAATAAAAATATATGTTATTGTATTTGAGAGGATCCTGTGCCCAACAGTGGGACGTAAAAAGGCTGGTGGTGACGATGATTACAGTATTTTAGAAAGAAGTGTACAAAACAATTATTTATTTTTATAGTTAATTACTGTTACCAACAATGCAAAACAGCCGTAAGAACACCTGGTTTCTCAATTGTTTACTCAATTATCGATAAATTTTATTAATTGATGTTTGATAAATGCACGGAGATCACATTGAAAAATTGGCTTTAAAAGCAGCGCAAAACTAATTTTTATTTCATTTGCTTGTCGCGTTTTGAAACTTCACCTTGGTAGAAAAATGTTGATTTTTCTAACAATAGTTGCGGTTATTGTTACTATTTTCCTGTACGACCATTTTACGAAATATAATGATTACTGGAAGAAAAGGAATGTTGCTGGGCCAAAGCCAGCTTTCTTCTTCGGAAACATCAGAGACCAGTTTTTAAGAAAAAGGGCAGCTTGCGAAATATTTTCAGAGATCTGCCACCAATATCCCGATGAAAAGTTTGTTGGGATATTTAGGATGAGAACACCGGAGTTATTGGTAACAGACCTTGATATTATTAAGAATATTTTAATCAAAGACTTCGACATATTTACAGAACGAGGAGTAACTTTTGGCGTAGGCAATCTCGGAGCGAACGTGTTCCATGCAACTGACGATACCTGGCGAGTGTTGAGGAGTAAATTCACTCCGCTGTTCACTTCTGGGAAACTGAAGAACATGACGTACCTCATGGACGAAACGGGAGACAGATTGCTGGACTACATGGACAAACTAGTTGAGGTGCAGTCAGTTCAAGACATACACAGGCTAGCTAAGAAGTTCACCCAGTCTACCATCGCTTCCTGTGCTTTTGGCATAGATGTCGATTCTTTCGATAGTGAACTATCCGATGCTCTTGACCGAGTAGACCAGAAAATTGTTAACAATACCTACCGGCATGAACTCGAAATGATGTACCCCGGTATATTATTGAAAATCGGGAGCTCACTATTCCCAAACGAAGTCAAAACATTTTTCGACGCTTTGACGAAAAAAGTTATTGATCTTAGAAACGGCGAGCCGATGGGCCGTAATGATTTCATAGATTTAATGTTAGCGTTGAGGAAAGTCAAAGAAGTTGCTGGACCGAAGAGAGAGTTCTACGATGAGAGTAAGCGAGTTTTAGTCATGAACGATGATGTGATAGCTTCGCAGTCGTTCATTTTCTTTTTCGCAGGAAACGAAACTAGTGCTTTGGCAGTAGGTTACGTGTTACATCTGCTGGCTCTCCATCCAGACATCCAAACCAAAGCTGAAGCCGAGTTACAGCAGGTTTTACAAAAATATGGAGGAAAAATATCCTACGACGCAATCGCAGAACTGACGTACTTGGAAAAAATATTTCATGAATCGTTGAGACTATATTTGATTGGAGAAACTGTGAGGAGATGTCCCAAAGTTGATTACAAGATACCTGGCACTGATGTAGTCATCAAGAAGGGACAGATCGTTATAATACCATTTAATGTCATACACAGAGATCCGAGGCACTATCCGAATCCAGATGTATTTGACCCTGAAAGGTTTTCTCCTGCGAATGTAGCAGCTAGGCATTCCTGTGCTTATTTACCATTCGGCTTGGGACCAAGGCAATGTATAGGCAAGTATCACCACCAGCATAATTATTTTTTGAAGATAAATAAAGATAGATAAAATTCTTCAGCTTGGATAAAAAAAAATCACGAGAATCGGTTGAGAAACGCGACCTGTAAGGAGTAGAGACTGACAGACCGCGGACAGACATAGGTACGAAAGCATTTTTGTCGCCGTCGCTTTCTTGGTCAATTAAGTACTTAACAGTTGTCGCAATTTTTAAAACAGTCTACCAACTCGGAGGCACTGACCATCACTTACCTGAAATTGCTTCGTTTATTTCACTACAAGTATGAGCTAGTGGCCCTGTGAGCTGTACAGTAGACCTCGCTAGCTCATTTTTGTAAATTTTTCGATTTCCAAAAACTGATTCAACAAAAAATGTTTAATAATATGTTTTGATTTTATTCCAATAATTGCTTTTTTATTCACATACGTAAAAACGATAAAAACAATTCAAATTACAAAACCAGCTATAAATAATTTGAACTAAACTAAATCTAAATATGGCCCCCGTGGCATGGTGCCCAAAAGACTGGCGGCGTTCCCCCGTTGAACAGCGATGCTGATTCGCTGGGAGAAATAGCTGATTGTTATTAAATTTTCGAATCTGCTCACAACACGGGAATCGGTTGGAAATGTGATCTGTAAAAGGGGATAGCCAAAAAGCATTTTTGTTCAAACTCTGCTGAAACGGTGTCGCTTCAACCGCAAAAACTAAAATAAGAGAACAGATAAAAGACGTCCCGATAGCCTAGTGGTTAGAAACCCTGACTATGAAGCTCGAGGTCCCGGATTCGATCCCCGGTCGGGGCTGATGTTTGCACGATGAATACGAATGTTTGTTCTCGGGTCTTGGAAGCATGTATTTATCAATAAAAGTATGTTTATCCGTTGTCCCTTAGTGCAGGCTTTGCCTAGTTTGGGACTAGGTCAATTGGTGTCAAACACAGTTGTCCCATGTTATATATTAAATGTTACTATATTTCTGTGTTTCTTCCAGGATACCGATTCGCCCGTATCCAGACCTTGCTATGCGCGGCGAAGATACTATCGAAGTTCAGGGTGGAACCTGCAGAGAACACTCTAAGGGAATTCACTTATATACCGTCACGCTTAGGACAGAAGCCTATCGGGGGTTTCCCGTTGAACCTGATTAGAAGACAGTTGTATTAATAATAACGGTTGTATGTAAGACTAGATCTAGATTAAACTAACAAAGGTTAAGGTAATTTTATTGTCAACTAACACTTATGGATATGGTCTGAATTAAAATGTTTGAATTTTAATTTGAGTTTGAGTTTCATTTTTTTGACACCTGAATGAATGCATTGAAAGAGTTTCGCCATTATGTAAATTTAAAACCTATTAAATACCAACGTGTTATATGTATTAAGTACAAGACAATAATTATCAATCAATCAATCAATCAATCAATTTTACCAAAGGTAGCGGCCTCGGGGATATTTTAAATATTAGGTTCTAGTTTTAAGTTCTGCGGAACACTTAAAACTGACGTTTTACTCACATCTGTGGAGCTGCCACATTGTGACTGCTTTCAATTTAACGCGCATCTTTGGGAATGCCAGAATCTGGCAACTTACGCGCGCTCTCTAAAAATGTATTCAGCATGAGTTATAGTGCCAATCTCGATTTATGTTACCCGTCATACTGAAAAAAATGGCGTCGCATTTTTCGCAAAGGAAGTTAAATAATTATTATTTTAATCTTTACAAAAGACTTTGGGTATTGCTCAAAGGAATGGTGACCCTAATTTTAATTGTAGCATTAAGGAAGGCTAAACATATTTCTGGGCAAAAAAGAAAGAATGATAACACTGAAAAAGCATTAGATATGACTGACGCAGTGATATTAGCTCAGTCGTATATATTCTACACAGCAGGATACGAAAACAGTCCTGCTACCTTGGGTGGGTTTCTATTAAGAAACCTAGTTTCTATTCATTGATATATTAATATTAATTGGCGCTCAACCCTGACATACAAAATAAAGTAGTAATAGGAAAATTGGACGAGATATTAGCGAATCATAAAGGAAAGTTCACATTTGAAGCTACCTTAGATTTAAAATATGTGAAAAAAGTTTTTAATGAGACTTTGAGAATGTATCCTGCAATAGATAACATAAGACCTCCTTTAAATAATTAAAGGATACCTGGTGCAGACGTGAACATAATAAAAAAGGGACAGATTGATGACACTTGGACTTTTTTATCCTTGATTCTACTTGACATCCAGTTTTACTTCAAAAACTTCGATGTCTGTAAATTAGACAAACAAAAATATCGACTGTCATAATCATGAACATCGATACACAAAATCCTCAATCTACTTAGATTCCATGTCTGCTCATTGGTAACAAGACTGCTGGCTTGTAGGTATTAAGTGGATCGTTAGCACCGAGTTTTAATTTACCTTCTACATACCTATTTGCTGTTTCGTTTCAGTTTAATTAAGGTACTTACTTGTTATTTAGTTAATGAATGAAATGAAATGAATGAAACGAAATGAATGAAACGAAATGAATGAAATGAAATGAAAAGAAATATTTTTAATCCGGAAATGGCTTCCATAGTTAATTAATTACAATTAATGTTTGCGCCTTTGGGATTTAACATATACCGTTTGTGTAAAATTATAAGTAATTACTGTTTTCAACAATGCTAAACAGCCATAGAACACCTGTTTGTCAATTATTTACATAACTATTGATAAATCTTACTTATTGTTGCTTAATCATTGCACGCAGTTTACGTTGGAAAATTTAGTTTAAAAGCAGCGCAGAACGAATTTTTATTTCATTTAAACCCTAGATACCCTTCGATACTTCACGTTGGTAGAATAATGTTGATTTTTCTAACAATAGTTGTCGTTATTGTTACCATTTTCTTGTTCGACCATTTTACAAAATACAATGATTACTGGAAGAAAAGAAATGTTCCCGGGCCAAAGCCAGCTTTCTTCTTCGGAAACATCAGAGACCAGTTTTTAAGAAAAAGAGCAGCCTGCGAAATATTTTCAGAGATCTGCCACCAATATCCAGATGAAAAGTTTGTTGGGATATTTCGGATGAGAACACCGGAGTTATTGGTAACAGACCTTGATATTATTAAGAATATTTTAATCAAAGACTTCGACATATTTACAGAACGAGGAGTAACTTTTGGCGTAGGCAATCTCGGAGCGAACGTGTTCCATGCAACTGACGATACCTGGCGAGTGTTGAGGAGTAAATTCACTCCGCTGTTCACTTCTGGGAAACTGAAGAACATGACGTACCTCATGGACGAAACGGGAGACAGATTGCTGGACTACATGGACAAACTAGTTGAGGTGCAGTCAGTTCAAGACATACACAGGCTAGCTAAGAAGTTCACCCAGTCTACCATCGCTTCCTGTGCTTTTGGCATAGATGTCGATTCTTTCGATAGTGAACTATCCGATGCTCTTGACCGAGTAGACCAGAAAATTGTTAACAATACTTACCGGCATGAACTCGAAATGATGTACCCCGGTATATTATTGAAAATCGGGAGCTCACTATTCCCAAACGAAGTCAAAACATTTTTCGACGCTTTGACGAAAAAAGTTATTGATCTTAGAAACGGCGAGCCGATGGGCCGTAATGATTTCATAGATTTAATGTTAGCGTTGAGGAAAGTCAAAGAAGTTGCTGGACCGAAGAGGGAGTTCTACGATGAGAGTAAGCGAGTTTTAGTCATGAACGATGATGTGATAGCTTCGCAGTCGTTCATTTTCTTTTTCGCAGGAAATGAAACTAGTGCTTTGGCAGTGGGTTACGTGTTACATCTGCTGGCTCTCCATCCAGACATCCAAACCAAAGCTGAAGCCGAGTTACAGCAGGTTTTACAAAAATATGGAGGAAAAATATCCTACGAAGCAATCGCAGAACTGACGTACTTGGAAAAAATATTTCATGAATCGTTGAGACTATATTTGATTGGAGAAACTGTGAGGAGATGTCCCAAAGTTGATTACAAGATACCTGGCACTGATCTAATCATCAAAAAGGAACAGATCATCATAATACCAATTAATGTCGTACACAGAGATCCGAGGTACTATCCGAATCCAGATGTATTTGACCCTGAAAGGTTTTCTCTATCACCAGGGCCGTGTTTTATAAAGCTACAAGTTACAATTTACAAGCGGAAGTCTCGTTCTATCACCTTTTGTTAGAAAGAGACTTCCGCTTGTAAATTGTAACTTGTAGCTTTATAAAACGCGGCACTGGCTATATTTTCAGAAAAAAATGCATAGAAATGAAATACCATCTTTTGAACTGGAAAGATGTATTTCCATCAGAGTTGTGCGAGGAAGCTGAATGGCGTATGAAAACATAATATTCTAAAGAGGTCTTTCCAACAGGTTATATTGACCGAGCGAGCGAAGCGTCGTTTCAGTTTGGACAAAAATGCTTTCGTATGTCTGTCCTGCTGTTCTACTTTACAGATCCCATTTCTCAACTAATGCTCGTGAAATTTTTTGAGCAGGTTAATTAATTGACCGAGCGAACGTAGTGAGAGAAGCGTCTCCGTTTCAGTGTAGACAAAAATTGATTCGTCTGTCCGGATATCTGTCTGGCTGTTCTACTCTGTCTACAGGTCAGATTTCTCAACAGATTCTCGCGAAATTTTGTAAGCTAACTGTATTTATAGATTTTTTGTCAATTCTTTTTTTGGAAAATAAATAAAAACAAAAATAATGTAAATTCCGTGAAATTTTGTGATCAAGTTCGATTTACAGTTTTTTTCTGTCGCTTCGTTTATGGAAATAAAAAAATACAAAAACAATACACTCTTTTTCTTTGGGCAGTCGTGTAAAAAAATGGAACGTGACTCTGTAAGCCGTAGACCTCGCGAGCTCATTTTTGAATATCATTCAATTCCTTTATTTTTAATTCCAAAAACCGAATCGACGTAAAATCTGTACAAGTATCGAACCTGCTGTCAGTATTTCACGGTAATGGGTTAAGAATTGCGCTCTGTAGAGGAGAACAGCCTGAAATAATTTTTGTCCAAGCTGAAAGCTCTACCTAAAATGTTACTGTATTTTGCGTATCTTCCAGGATACCGTTTCGCCCGTGTCCAGACCTTGCTATGCGCGGCGAAGTTGCTATAAAAGTTCAGGGTGGAACCTGCAGATAATACTCTAAGGGAATTCAAGTATGTACCAGCAAGCCTGGCACAGAAGCCTGTCGGTGGTTTCCCGTTGAAGCTGGTTAGAAGACAGTTATATTAATAACGACGTTTGTATGTAAATCTGGATTTAGATTAAACTAACATAGGTTAGGGTAAATTGTAAACTAACATTGTTGACATGGTCTGAATCAAAATGTTTGATTTTAATTTTTTCAACAGCTGAATTTATTGTAGTAATTGAAAGGACTCCTAAACACAACAATTTATTCAAATAAATGTAATACTGCCAACTTATTATAAGAAAAACAAGACATTAGAATTAAAAGAACAATAGTTTAGGTACCAATGAGTTCTAGGGCAATATTTTTGATGGTGCCTTGTGGTTCTAGAGACAACTTTAGCCAACAATGTGCTCAATATGATTTAAAAAAAAACGGACAAATGCGAGTTCGACTCGCGTGGAGAGGGCTCCGTAGGTTAATTATCTTCCGTAAGTTGTTTTAAATCTGACCCAAATTTGTTTACTTACTTATAGTAATGCATAAAACTTAAAATGAGTAATAATGAATAATAAAAACAAATAACCCAAATTTAAATATCTAAACGTAAAAAACAATGTAAATAAATAAACCACCCTGCAACATTCCTGGCGCAAAGGTGCCCAACACGCTTGCTGCGTTGCCGCCCTGAACGGCGATGGACACCTTTGGACCACAAACGATTCGGAGCGAGAGTCAAAGCCCCCGTTCACGCAAACGGCGCCCCACTTCTTTAAAAAACAGCTTTGCCTCCGAGGCCTAACAGCCGGTCGTCTCCACGGCAAGCGGAACAAATATATAATTGGAGAGGGCAGAGTATTTGTCATGTTTTTTAAGGGCTGCCAACTCTGCAGCCGCTCCTGCCATCCTGATAGTGCGACCAAGATGCGAGGCAGCCAAAGTGGTAACGCACGTGACATCCCAAACGAGGCACTTTCCTTTCTGCCAAGGCACCAAGGTCAAACCATCAGGCCTTTTACCGTCTCACCGACTAAGACCTGGAGGCTCCAACATGCACGGGACATTAGCCGAAACCAGCGCTCTTCGGATGATGTCATTGAGAGCGTGATGGCGCGGGAATCTCCGCGCACATCGACAACAACTCAAAGCGTGGTGGCCGTTTCTCTCCACTACGGTGCCACAGATGCATAAATGAGGTTCGCGAACATCGCAGCCCTGGCGAAGAGCCACAGCCACCCTCAAAGAGTCGTCATCGAGGAGCGTTCCCAGATGTGGGGATGGTAGCGCGTGTAACCATGCCCCAGACTCCGGCCTAGACACAGCATTAAGCCTCGCTCTGTCTACACCCACAGCCCCCTCGACCAGGCAGTCAAACACCTGCTTCACCCCCATTTCATCCCACGAGCGCTGCAGATGAACATTTTCAGCCACCGGCAAACTCGGGTTTAGAGACAACCAAGCCGTCAGAGCATCACACGCATAAGGTATAGTAGACTTGCAACCATTTAAAGAAAATAATTAATTATAGGAATTTGAATATTGATTGAAAAACTTTTACCTGCATCGAGACCAAGCATAATTATAACATTTTATAAATCATACTCGTAAAAGTCGATAGTAAATCCTCAATCTCTAGGCATTTGCTTCTAAGATTCCATGTGTCTGCTCAAGCTCATGGCCAACAAAATTGGTGGGTTGTATAAGTGGCTCATTAGCACCAAATTTTCAGTTACCTATTTACTATTTTGTTTCGGTTTCAGGTACCTACGTACTTGTAAGCATTTAAGTTAGTGTTTGCGCCTTTGGTCTTGGTATTTATCACGTTCTTGTAAAATTATACGTAACTTGTTGCCAACAATGCAAAACAAAAGCCACAAGAACACCTGCTTGACAATTACGTATTTACTTAATGATCGATAAATTTTATTAGTTACGCCTTCGCTAATTAAACCTTGGAGTTTAAATTGGAAAATTTACTTAAAAAGCAGCGCGGAACTAGCTTTCATTTCATTTACGTAACACATTTCGAAACTTCACGTAGTTACAAAAATGTTGTTTTTTCTAACAATAGTTGTCGTTATTGTTACTATTTTCCTGTACGACCATTTTACAAAATACAATGATTACTGGGAGAAAAGAAATGTTCCCGGACCAAAGCCAGCTTTCTTCTTCGGAAACATCAGAGACCAGTTTTTAAGAAAAAGGGCAGCATGTGAAATATTTTCAGAGATCTGCCACCAATATCCTGAGGAAAAGTTTGTTGGGATATTTAGAATGAGAACACCGGAGTTACTGGTAACAGACCTTGATATTATTAAAAATATTTTAATCAGAGACTTCGACGTATTTGCAGAACGAGGTATAACTTTTGATGCAAAAAATCTCGGAGCGAACGTGTTCCATGCAACTGACGATACCTGGCGAGTGTTGCGGAGTAAATTCACTCCGCTGTTCACTTCTGGGAAACTGAAGAACATGACGTACCTCATGGACGAAACGGGAGACAAATTGCTGGACTACATGGACAAACTAGTTGAGGTGCAGCCAATACAAGACATACATAAGCTAGCTAAGAAGTTCACCCAGTCTTCCATCGCTGCCTGCGCATTTGGCATAGACGTTGAGTCTTTCGATAATGAACTATCCCGTGCCCTTCACCGAGTAGACCAGAAAATTGTTAACAATACTTACCGGCATGAACTTGAAATGATGTACCCCGGTATATTAATGAAAATCGGAACCTCGCTATTCCCAAGTGAAGTTAAAACGTTTTTCAACTCTTTAACAAAAAAAGTTATTGATCTTAGAAAAGGGGAACCGACGGACCGAAGTGATTTCATAGATTTAATGTTAGCGTTGAGAAAAGCTAAAAAAGTTGCTGGACCAAAGAGAGAGTTCTACGATGAGAGTAAGCGGGTTTTAGTCATGAACGATGACGTCATAGCTTCGCAGTCGTTCATTTTCTTTTTCGCAGGAAACGAAACTAGTGCTTTGGCAGTGGGTTACATGTTACATCTACTGGCTCTCCATCCAGACATCCAAACCAAAGTTCAAGCCGAGTTAAAGCAGGTTATACAAAAATGTGAAGGAAAATTTACTTATGAAGCAATCGCAGAACTGACTTATTTGATGAAAGTATTCTATGAAACGATGAGACTATATTTGGTTGGAGAAACTGTGAGAAGATGTCCCAAAGTTGATTACAAGATACCTGGCACTGATGTAGTCATCAAGAAGGGACAGATAATTTTAATACCATTTAATGTCATACACAGAGACCCGAGGTACTATCCGAATCCAGATGTATTTGACCCTGAAAGGTTTTCTCCTGCGAATGTAGCAGCTAGGCATTCCTGTGCTTATTTAGCATTCGGCGCGGGACCAAGGCAATGTATAGGTAAATATCACCACCCGCATATTTTGCGGAAAAAATGCTTTGATATTAAGTGCTATTCTTGAACGGGATGCATTGTGTCATTATATTTATTTGGAAGTTCTCTCCTCATCGCCATCTATGAGCAGCTTAATCAAGCTTATTGACAAATTTGTTTTGTTCAGCCGGTCAAGTATGGCTTAATTGGTGGAGCGTAGTACGGATTACTGAGGATGCTGGTTCAAGTCCAGCTGCTTAACGGATTGTTTTGCATTGCCATTGAATGTTAAGTTTCATACTCTGAATGTTTCGTTGTGTAAATGCAAAAATAATCGTCAACTCAATTATTTTCATTGACACATAATATAATTATGTTTTTATGAATGCTAAAATGTTACTACATTTCTGAGTTTCTTCCAGGATACCGGTTCGCCCGTCTCCAGACCGTGCTATGTGTGGCGAAGATACTATCAAAGTTCAGGGTGGAACCAGCAGAGAACACTCTAAGGGAATTCAAGTATGTACCAGCACGCCTCGCACAGATGCCGGTCGGTGGTTTCCCCTTGAAGCTGGTTAGAAGACAGTTGTATTAAAACGATTGACATCATTAAGTTTTTTGACACCTGAATTTAACATACCTACGAGGGGCGGCTGAAAAGTAATCTACCTAACAATGAAACAAAAGGCTGTCGTGGCTAATATTTATTTTTTTTCTATATAGTCCCCTGCTAGTAAAATGAACCATTAAAAAAAAACTTTCGGTTTGTCATCAAAAAAGTCAGTAACCGCAGCCTTCATTTCGTCATCGGTCATAAACTTTCGTTTCTTGAGAAGTCTAAACAGAAAATAGTCACAGGGGGCTAAATCTTGAATAAAAGAGGGGTGGTCAATGGTTTCGAAGCCATTGTCTTTAATTGCTAGCTTCGTTGTGCGGGCGGTATGCACTGGTGCGTTATCGTGCAAAATCAGAATTCCTTTGCTTAGTTTACCTCGCCGTTTTTCTTTTATTGTCTCTCTTAGTTGATATAGTAAGTTTGAGTAATAATCAGCATTCATTGTAGTTTTCTTCGGTAAATAATCTATGAGCAAAATCCCTTCTCTGTCCCAAAAGATTGTAGCCATAAGGTTACCTGCCGATGGACAGACCTTGAATTTCCGAGGGGGCTTCTCATCCTTAAATTTCTACTGTAACGACTCTTGCTTACTTTCCGGGTCCCATTGTCGAATCCAAGTCTCATCACATGTTACAATTCTAGAAATTATTTCTTCCTCTTTCCCTCGACTTATGTCCAAAAACTCTTCGCAACATTTAACACGCCTCTCCATGTCAAATTCTGGGGACCCAACGTGCACTAACCTTGGACATGTTCAAATACTCATGAATTATTTCATTGACTCGCTCTTTACTGACGCCCACATCTCTAGCTATCTCCCACTGCTTCACTCGTCGGTCCTCTAATATATTTTTTTTCACCCTGGCTAGATTTTCATCGGTGACGGCCGAAACTGGTCTTCCGCTACGAGGATCATCTTCCAGGCTCTCACGACCTAACTTAAACTGCTTTGACCAAAACTTTATAACAAATTCGGAAGAACACGAACTGCCAAACACACGTAACATACGCTGTCTGATCTCCGAAGGCGTATTCCCTTCTTTAGTCAAAAACTTAATCACCGCACGCTGCTCGATTTTATCCATTTTCACTTTTTCTACCGACATATTTGAAACAATAATTGTAGGAGACAAATAAACGTGATGCAATAAACAAATGAATGTAATACATTTTGAAAATAGAATAACAAACGAATATAAATCCATACCAGCCAGCATTATTTTTGTATATATTTCTGACCAAGGAGATTACTTATCAGCCTCCCCTCGTAAGTAATAGGAGACAGTTTAGCCGCAGAAACTCTAATTTATTTATTTATTGAATCTAATGTAACTGCTTATTATAAGAAATAAATTTAAAACACCAAAAAAATAATACGAATCATTTTACTAATGCCTGCTACCGACAAATTGATGAAATGAAATACCATTACTTTTTCCACAAAAAAAAAAAAAATTGAGTTTGACCTTCATTATCATTATTGCTAAATACCTATGTAAGCAAAAAGCGGTAATGAAATGGTCTCTGTATATTTAATTTACTAGTGATGGGCAAGACAGCCCTAAAAAGTAATGGAGTAAGTTAGGATTGAATTCATCATTCAGAGACAATTTCAATATGGCGGTTTGTTTACATAGTTAGCAAGTTCCTTAGAATGACACTTTATAGAGAAACATCACTTTGTTATTTCGATTCTCAGTAAGTTTTTTGGCTCTAAATGTAAGTTATAAATACTGTATAACGTCAATCTCGACTTTTATTATTTTGAACCTTTTATAATTTAATACAGTACGTTTCATACTTATTTTTTGGGCGGAGTTTATCCGCTCGAGCGGGACAACGCTATTCAGTAACGCGTGTCAACTGAAAAAGAGCTAGTCAAGATGCGCTTGCGCTTAAAATACAGGACAGAACCTTAATATTAAGGTAAACATCAAACACGTAATATTACTGGGATAGAACCATAATAACAGACAAAACAATACACTTCAATAGACCAGACATCACAATATTAGACAAATATAACAAATCAGTAACCTTAATAGAAATCGCCATCTGCAACACACATAACCTACTAGTAAGTAGCCTGCAAACCTCGCTAACCTGTGTGTAGTAACACACACAGACAAAATTACCAAATACACAGATCTCTCAATTGAGATAAGAATACAATGGCAGGTTTGTAAGGTTAATATTATCCCAATCATAATCTCCACAACAGGCGTCATCCCAAAAACACTCCATACAAGTCGTCGAGCCCTTAATGTACACCCTCCACATGCACACTCCTGCAGAAAGCTGTCATCCTGAACACATGCCGCTTATTACGAAAATTTCTATCAATTTCATAGCCTGACATGAAGTTAAAAGCACTTGGCTTAGGCCTGTGCAATATTTTACCTCCTAAATAGGAGAGATAATGTCTAATATACAATAATAATATCGTTTTGAATCTGAAAGTATTGAATAAGCTCTTAAAGAAGAGGAAGAGAAGAAGAAGAAGAAGAAAAAAGAAGAGAAGGAGAAGAGGGGAGAGGAGAAGTTAAAATGTTGATGAAACGAACAAAACCTTAGATGTTTGTACCTGAGGCCGTTTTATAGCCTTTGTGGATCTATAATAAAGCTCAAAGCGTTAATAGTCACCTATTTGCCGCCCTCTTGTCACTTAAAGTGAATGGCATTGTAGTTCTGCTGTACCGCTTAAGGTGTTAGTATTTACCAAATTTCAGCCCTCTTAGCACTCAACGATATTCTACACTGTTATGCCATTAAAGAAGTTATTTTTCGCTTATCAACTTCGATTTTATGCCTTGTATGTAGTTTTAAATACTTCTATTATACTAAACTCTCTTAATTAGTTATTATACGTCTTAACCCAGTCTGTAACTCTGCTTTACTGCCATTAAACAACCAAAAGTTAAATGAAAGTATGCCCATTTCGGGGATACAGTAGATTTACATCACCCTCTAACACCTACGATTTTAGGACCTGGCCAGCGCTCTAATAAATCTGCTATAACTCTTCTTATCTTAGCGCCTAAGTGTGAGGTGGACAATACTTGAGATAATTATTATTGCCAATAATTGGCACTCTGCTCACCCTGCTGCTGCTGCTGCTTTAAATTAAGATTGAAAGTGCCAACTATTGAGCCAGTGTCAGGCATTGGGCACTGGGTCATTGTCTGTAGTTTAAGTATCTAATCAAAGTACCAGATACATAACGTACAGAAGTGCGCATTCCGCTGGTAAGCTGGAAAATTAGAACCTTTTAATTAGCTAACAAATTTTACCAATGACTAGTTTATGTCTTATTTAAAAAAAAAAACTTAGTAGATAATGTGATGGTAAAGACGGAACCCTATTATTTCTCGACTGGTTTGTTTTATTGATTATACAAGATATAAAAGCGGCAGTAAACCAAAAACATCTATGTAAAGACGTCAGCATTCTTAATACCTCTACAAGTGTGAACGATGATTGTCGTAACGATTGTAGTTTGTCTCGCTATTTTTCTGTACAACCATTTTACGAAATATAATAATTACTGGAAGGAGAGAAATGTTCCTGGACCAAAACCGGCTTTCTTTTTCGGAAATATCAAAGACTTGGCGCTTAGGAGGAAACCCGCCTTTGAAATATATTCCGATATCTGTGGCAAATATCCCGAAGAAAAAGTTGTTGGGATTTTTAGAATGAGAACACCAGAGCTGCTGGTCACAGACCTCGATATCATTAAGCACATATTGATCAAAGACTTCTATCTGTTCGCGGAACGAGGAGTAACTTTTACTGAAAATGATCTCGGTGCAAACCTATTCCATGCATCCGCTGACACCTGGCGAGTGCTGCGGAGTCGTTTGACTCCGATCTTTTCTTCTGGAAAATTGAAGAACATGACTTACCTTATGACTGAACTAGCGGATAAGTTTGTGGACTATGTAACCATAATAAGCAGTGAACAGCCAGAACAAGAGATGCACATTCTTGCTAAGAAATACACTCAGTCTACCATCGCTGCCTGCGCCTTTGGAATAGACATCGATTCTTTTGATGATGAGTTATCAAATAGACTTCAAAGAGTCAACCACAAAATTGAGTATAATACCTTCAACAACGAATTTGAAATGATGTATCCTGGCATACTGACGAAACTTGGACTCTCTCTATTTTCAAAGGAAGTCAAACCTTTTTTCTCCAATTTAACAAAAAATGTTTTAGCTCTTAGAAACGGAGAATCGACAAACAGAAACGATTTCATGGATTTGATTTTGGCAATGAGGAACGAGAAACTAATAACTGGGCCAAAGAGAGACAACCAAAGTGAACAGACTCTAGAGATTACTGATGAGGTTATAACCGCGCAGTCATTTATATTCTTTTTCGCAGGCAATGAGACTGGGGCTTGTACTATGGGATTCTTATTGCATCAACTAGCCCTTCACCTTGATATCCAAGACAAAGTTGTTGAAGAAATACAGACAGTTCTACAAAAGAACGGAGGCGAATTAACTTACCAAGCTATTTTAGAATTAACTTATATGGATAAAGTATTTGACGAAGCATTAAGGTTGGGTGTAGTGGTGGAGACTGTGAGAAGGTGTTCTAAAATTGATTATAAAATACCTGGTACTGATTTTGTACTAAAAAAGGGACAGATTATTTTAATACCACTTAATTACATACATAGAGATGCGAGACATTTTCCCAATCCTGACGTGTTTGACCCGGAGAGATTTTCTCCCGAGAATGTGGCAACTAGGCATTCCTGTGCTTACATGCCATTTGGACTTGGACCAAGAAACTGCATTGGTATGTATAGACACTTTAACACTTATTTGTTTCTAAATCGTGTCACCTTCTTAGATCTGCTCTTTTCTTCATTCCGTTATGGCTGTCTGGACGAGATCATTCTGTAAGATTAAAACCGTCCATAGCTATCATTGGAGTTTCTGTCTATTTATTTTTTGTTTTGTTTGTTATGTGGTCTTCAATGAAGAGTTATTACATTGTACTTTGTAGCGATGCGCCGTTCTCCATAATCTGCTTTATTTGTACCTGTCTGTTATTTGTATTTCTGTACTTATCTCCTTTATGTATCTTTATCAGTCTGTATCTGGACGTAGGCCTCTCGCAAGACTTACCTTTGATGAGTCGGTACGTTTTTCAGCCACCTCTGCTTTACCTCTTTACTATTGCAGCTGCTGTCATGGTTGTGAACCCCAACGAAAAAGAGGGGTGTTATAAGTTTGATCTGTGTATCTGTCTGTGGCATCATAGCTCCCAAACGGATGCACCGACTTTATATTATAATATATTGAAATTAAAATTTGCCGTATGTTTCAGGTCTTCGATTTGCCAGGATCCAAGTCAAGACATGTGTGGCGAAGCTGCTGTCAAAATTCAGAGTGGAGCCGTCAAGGAACACTCCAAAACAGTTCAAGTATGAGCCGGGGCGGTTCGTGCAACTGCCTGTTGGAGGATTCCCCCTAAAATTGATTAGAAAACAGTCAACGAACTAAGAAAGTCATAGAAACTAACGAAATGAATGGAGATGTAACTAACGACACGGATTTGATATTAAACTTGCAATGAATGTAAAAAAGTAATAGAAAAATAAACCTGACTGAGGCAACAAAATTGCCTTTGTGCAGTGGAACAACAAAGAAAATGTGTTTACTGGTAACCATTAAATTGTCTGAAGAAAAGAACTGATTTTTTATTACTAATTTATTTCCTGAAGCCAGCTTCCATTTTCGTGGTTGTTTAACTAATGGAAATATTTTAATTTGTGTCTTATTTACGTAACTTTTTAACATACCTAAAATTTAAAGTTTGTCAGGTTTTCATATTTAATTTTGCTCCTTTGATCAATGTAGTCTGCTTTTGCATTGCCACAACAAACATAAGCATGTTTTTTTAAGCTACTACTCGTAATGTGTAACGTCATTATATTTTGACTTTATACTCGTCTGTAGGCCAAGCCACATTATTTTGTCTAAGGTGTAGAGTTTGTGAAGTTAGGGCTTGTAGAGTTAAAAGCTTGCCTCTACATGAGGTCTGATAACTTTTTGGCAGTGCGACCCGTATGGTTTCCAAGACGCAACATTTTACATGAAAATGTTTTTGAAAGGATTTCACTTCCTTTTGTAAGCTTGGCTCTACATGAGGTCTGAGCGCCTAGTGTAATTGCCGACCAGGCCAAGAAATACGTCTCGATCGCGTTCGCGTTTAACAATTCTCATACTATTTGTCACTTTAACGCAAACGCGATCGAGACGTATTTTGTGCTTTTTGATTACACTAAGGGCACAGATAACTCTTTGACAGTACGAGCCGTATGGTCTCGTCTTGGCAACATTTTACATTAAAATGTTTTTGGTAGGATTTCACTTCTTTTTGTAAGTTGCTTATGCTTATGACAATATTTTATTCTCTATTTTGTACATTTTTGCTTTCTTTTTTGGGGTGTATAGCTTAATCCGATCAAAAACATTACACGTAAAAAGATGCAAGTCATGTTAAACCAAGTCGGTTACTTTAATAGATTCTCTGGCACTTGACTCTAACGAAAATGAGCACTTGAAGGCTAAATATTTTGCAAACGACTTATTCAATAAATTTTTAGGGTTCCGTACCCGAAAGGTAAAAAACGGGACCCTATTACTAGTCTCCGCTGTCCGTCCATTTGTCATGTATCTCATGAACCGTGATAATTGGACACTTTTAACATAAAACTACCGTGAGACTCAATCATAGTGAAATAAACGGATCACTCACCAACATGAACATGTCGAGCTATACTCGACTGACATACGTGAGTGATCCGTTTATTTCACTATGATAATTAGTCAGTTGAAATTTTCACAGAAAGATGATGTATTTTTGTTGCCGCTATAACAACAAATACTAAAAACAGAATAAAATAAATATTTAAGTGATGCTCCCATACAACAGACATGATTTTTATAGATAACTAGAGAGCGCCCGCGGCTCCGCCCGCGTGGAATATTATACATATTAACGTAAGGAATCTCTATAGCGATAGGAAAGTGTCCTCTGGGTAAAAAAGTAATATTTCTAATTAGTCCGTCATATTTTTGCTTTTTATGATATCAATAAAAATTTACATTGCTAAAATAAAAAAAAATCGTAGACTGCAATGCAGGATAATGAATTGATTTCTTTATCCCTGAACGGCAACACTGACATGGATAATAATCGCTCAGTTTTGGCTCGAAATTCGAACCTGCGATTTTATTTTGCTTAGTATACAAAACTTACACACCCAGTATCATATTTTATCAAGTTTTTCGCGATTTCCAAGATCAGGGAAACGAACTGCTTTAAAAATCCAGAGAAATAATGCGTTGTTTGGGAGAAACGTGCCAAAATGGTGTTGTAGAGCGCCATCTCGCTCTGTCTCGTTTCTTTTATCCCGTTCTGGTTTTTCTCCTTTATATTTTATATTAGAAGATGGTACGGAACCCTTCGTGCGCGAGTCCGACTCGTACTTGGCCGGGTTTTTTTTAGTATATTATTCCACTTTGTCGACCTAAATGTTTCATGCAAAATTACAGCGTTCTTGTACCAACAGTCTCTGAGTTATGCTACGGACAGACAAACAGACAGAGAAACGGACATGACGAAACTGTACAGTTCCGTTTTTGCCATTAGAGCTACGGAAAACAAAAAACATAGTAGATAACTAGCTGTTGCCCGCGACTTCGTCCGCGTAGAATTCGTTTATTGCTATACCGCGCATATATTCAGTTCTGTATAACAATTAACTGTCCATTAAACATACGGGTTCAGGTATTTTTAATTTGGGAAGCTATTGTTAGGAATGATTGCCTAGGAGCCTAGATATAATTTTTGTATTCTTTTCATTGTAGGGGCGCTACGCCCACTGATAAATCTGCTTACTGCAGCGTAATGATTTACTTTTTCTTGCTTACGTATCGTATGGTCGTATAGAATTTATTCTAGAGTAAGTAAATATATTCATTTCATTTCCAATATCCAGAAGGAAATGTTTTGAAAAGAGGTTTTTGTGCGCGCTTCTTGTTACGGGGGGGGATTGCAGCGCAGTGGTTTGGTACTTATCAATGTCATACCTTGGAGGAAGCGTTGTGTATTTGTAAATACTTTTTGTTGCAGGGGTGCCTCACCTCCCTAACCCCCTCTTTTCTTCCGGCGGCGTAGTGCTTTGCTACTTATCAATGGCTTGGAGGAAAGAGTAGTGTATGTGTGCTTTTTGTGGAGGGGGGCTGCGCCCCCCGAGTCCCCCCTCTTTTCCTCCGGCGGCGTAGTGGTTCGCTACTTATCAGTGGCTTGGAGAAAAGAGTAGCGTGTGTGTGCTTTTTGTGGCGGGGGGCGCCCCCCGAGCCCCCTCCTCTTTTCTTCCAGAGGCGTAATGGCTTGGAGAAAAGGGTAATGTGTGTGTACTTTTTATGGCAGGGGGCTGTGCCCCCCGACCCCTCCCCCCCCTCTTTTCTTCCGGCGGCGTAGTGGTTCGCTACTTATCAATGGCTTGGAGAAAAGAGTAGTGTATGTGTGCTTTTAAGGCGGAGGGCTGCGCCCCCCGAGCCCCCCTTTTTTCTTCGGGCGGTGTAGTGGTTTGCTACTTATCAATGGCTTGGAGAAAATAGTAGTGTATGTGTGCTTTTATGGCGGAGGGCTGCGCCCCCTGAGCCCCCCTCTTTGCTTCCGGTGGCGTAGTGGTTCGCTACTTATCAATTGCTTGGAGGAAAGGTTTGTGTTCTTTTTATGGCGGGGGCTGCGCCCCCCGATCCCCCCCTCTTTCCTTCTGGTGGCGTAGTGGTTCGCTACTTATCAATGGCTTGGAGGAAAGAGTAGTGTGTGTGTGCTTTTTATGGCTTTAAAGGATAACAGGTTTTTATTAAGTACCTATTTATTATTAATAATGCCTTTTTGCTACTGGCTGTCGAAATGCTGGTAATTTTTTACGGTTTCTGAACGCATTATAAAGTACTTATGATATGTGTGTGAATAAACGCTTGTTTATACAATACAATACCACAGAGATTACTTAATAGTTACTACGTAACAGATAAATGATCCCGTACAAAATCTTGTATACCTACCGCGATTATAGCCTACTCGGACTCCTTAGAAATGATTGCAAGCTAAAATGTACCTAATTGCGCGATAGTAGAGTTATTATCGCTTCGCAGCCGACAGCAGCAGAGACGCAAACAGTAATGCCAGGGCTGGCTGTTTGGATAAAAATAGAATTCCGGAATATTGATGTAATAAATAAAACTCTTGTGACCATTGTTGCATGTTTTATTTGGTTTAAGTGTTACATTTTTACAAACTTTTATCAAGTTTTTATTTAACTTTTTGTTTTAAGTTTTTGTTCAGGTCAAATCTTGCAAGTAAAATTTGACACACTTCCCGATGTTCGATCTAGCTGAAACTTTGCATACACTTGTGTAAGTTCGGTGGCAATGAAATAATATGTTATAGTTAAATTCTGGTGGTGCAGCCAGGATCATCTCCACAGCAGGGAACTCTTCAACGGTCAATGGCATTCGTCTCTTGCTTGACGTACTACATCCATCCATTGCACATAAATTACCATTTAGCATTATTTAATCCGAATACCAACTACACAATATGGGCCGCTGTGAACGAACGTGCGTCGGCGTTTCCCAGGACGTCCCGTATTTCAGGCATAATTTTAAATGTCCCGCCGGGACAGACTGTCCCGTATTTCAACCTTGTTCGATTAAAACAAGACAATGACTCCAAAGGCTAGCTGCGCTGCGCGCGCACGAGAGCATGGAGTGTGGGTGAACAAACAGTGTCCGTCCGATTAAAGCCGAATGCCTCCGATGTTCCGACCATCTTCTTTAAAATATGATTAACTAGCAATAAAAGCAACGTTAAATACATGATTTTCATTTGTCCCGGGAAAATTTTTAAATCCCGTATTTTTTTGCCAAAATGAGCATTTGTCCCTTACAGGATCAAAAAAAAACTGGAAACCCTAGTCGGCGCGGGCTTGCGACAGTCCACAATTTTTTGGATCACAGGGGGTCCCTCGCCGTCACGCCAGTCCGCTCGGTAGGCAAATAACACCCGTAAGTACGCACTTGTGCCATGTAGCATGCACGAGGCCTGACAATACAATAAATACAATAACTCTTTATTAGGTACACCACATAACAAACAAAAAAACAGAAAAACCGGCCAAGTGCGAGTCGGACTCGCGCACGAGGGTTCCGTAGAAAGATTTTAACGCTTTTCCCCAGTGTTTTAAGAGGTCCAGTGTTAGCAGAGCCCTGCCTTAAGCAAAATGTACGCAGTGTGGGGTCAACTTATATTGGTGTGCGAAATCTACAGACAGACATAAACATTTTGGATTCTGAGACTTTTTGGAGTGATTGTGCTATAAGAGCTACCTTCATACCAAATTTCAAGTTTCTAGGACATCTGGAAGTACCCTTTAGGTTTTTGGAAATCGACAATTTGTATGGAAATAACCTTTTTAATTAATGTATCTTTTGATTGCGTTGACTCAGAAGGTTGATTTTTTCACAGCTTTAAGGGACCGCAGGCTTGAGTATTTGACATTAATTTCAGAATACTACCTCCACGGGTTCCAGAGAAAAAGGGTCTTGACAGACAGACAGACGGACAACAAAGTGATCCTATAAGGGTTCCGTTTTTTTCTTTTTTAGGTACGGAACCCTAAAAAATGGCACCAAGAAAATACAAAAGGTAACAATGGTTCATATCCGTAATTAATTTATACGTACATTTCATTATGTACGTTTTATTACAGTTGAAGTGAGAAAATTCCCCTGTCAAAATGTTTATGACATTGTCATAAGATGGAATTTTGCCTGGCCCGTGGGAAAGGTTTTTCTGTTATGACTGTACATTTATACAGGTGTTACATTTTTAAGAGGGAGGTTGTTGATGAACAAACTTGGACAACTTGACAGAAGGGCAATACCCTACAACAAAGCGGCGTGTTTCTTCTACCACCTTCAAATCTCCAACTGCGTTTTTATTCCGCTAACTATACAATTTTATCTATATCTATAAAACAGTACCATGACTAACTGACTGACTGACTGACATACAACGCACAGCCTAAACCACGAGACCTAGAGATTTGAAATTTGGCAAACATATACCTTGAGTATCCTAGAGGTGCACTAAGAAGGGATTTTTCGAAATTCCCACGGGATAGGGAACTAGCCCATTTTGAAAAATTTCACGGGGGCAAAGCCGCGGGGCATAAGCTAGTTTAACTATAAAATTATTCCGTATTTTCACACTTACTTACCTATACCTATGCCAAGTCGAGCACAAAGGGTCGAGCACGACTTTACGAAAGCTGCATAACGTTACGGTTATCGTATCGAGATCGAGAAACCTCATACAAAATTTCATCTTGTTCCCAGCCTGGGTTTCATATATGTGTTTCATACTACCTTGCTTTGTAGCTCCGTGTATACTTATCCCGTGTGCAATTTTTTTCCCCCAAATCAAGTAATGGTGGGACGGTGTGGACTTTAGAAGGGGTTTGGGACGATTGAGGTGCTGATCGTCGAGTGTAGTGGAACAACTGATTTTGAACCACGATACGAGGAACAACGTAAAGTAAGTGTCACTATCACTACTATATGCTGGCAAGTACGGAGGGTCGAACACGACTTTACGAATGCTGCGTAACGTTACGGTTATCGTATCGAGATCGAGAAACCTCAAACTAAATTTTAGTTCCAAATACGCTCGCGGGCGGGCACTGTTCCAAACGTCATACAAACTCGACAACGTTTACTATTCGATTTTACGTTACGCAGCTTTCGTAAAATCGTGCTCGGCCCTCAGCCGTACCAACCTTTTCTCGAAGCTACTTACAGTACTTTTGATCCCACTTGCGTATGTGCTACGTACTATATCTGCACACATTATAAGTCCTCTAATATGGAATTAGAAGCCGAAGGCATGGTATACCTGTCACAAATTTGAAGGTTCAACATACAATGACAATGCAAAGAAAAATCTGTTAAGCAGCTGGACTTGAAACAGCAACCTCGGTAATCCGTACCACGCTCAACCAATTAAGACATACTTAACATTGGTGCACCCAACTAATTTTTCAATGCATTGTGTCATATTTTTATTTGGAAGATCTCTCCTCAGCGCCATCTATCTGAAGGTTTTTTTTAAATCATAGACAAACGACATACCGAGCTTGTATATCGTAGATCCATTAATAAATTGCATACATTTTTGAAGACGTTTTAAATTAAAAACTCGTTACGGTATCGGATTCGATGTTGTTATAATATAATGTTACTAAGATGTTCTAAGATGTAAAGCTTGCTTATCTCTGACAATTTTCCTTTTAAATTAACTATAATTATGCACTACTGCTCTGATTTTATTCACATTTCCAAATACATCAGTTTCTCTGGTAGAGTTGCGCACTTCAAAGCTAAATATTTCGCAAACGAATAACTTTATCGAATATCGTGTTCGAGCACCCCTAATATTTTTTAAAGACCTATTCAACGATACCCCATACTACTGGGTAAAAAAAAGAATTGTATAAGACAACCAACTGTCAACATCTCTCTGTAATGTTCCTGAAGAATTTTATAAATATTTATTGTTTTTGAAGAATCACGGCACTTATTATATATTTAATTGACGCGGGCTGGGCCCCGTTTTTTGCCTCAATGTGGGCAAGCCAGTTCTTGCCGTAGTTTCAATTCAAGACGTTATATATCTTTGGCACCCGTTGCTAAGGACGCCATAATCAAAAATATCTTCCGAAAGACGACCGTTTAGCCTCTGCGCATAGCCCAAGCATAGCCTAGTGCCTGTAACTAAGGACGCCCGGGACGCCGGCCTTTGCCACGGCGACGACGGCGCCCGCAGGCCTCGGCAACCGTCACCAAGCCGCCAATGACACGCTGCTTGTCATAATAATATTAGAAAATTTGTTGTTTTGTGTGATACCTCCTGCTACGTTTTATATTGGATCCGTTAATAAGATTTATTTTAGTGCCTTGTGTTTTATAGCCGTGGATGCAGCCTGCGACCCAATCTGGTGATAGCGCGTCGACCTATGTTAAGTTACAGACAAAGTCTTTCATAGAAGTAGTAACGAAGAAAATCCTATATTATTTTTAAAATTAGTGTGTTTTTCCTATTCTTATATATTTTCTTATTTTCTAATTTTGTACAAATTTAGTTGATGTCCTTACCTACCCCAAATAATGCGACAGCTACTGCGTCGTTGGATGTTTACGTGCAGTGTCCACAATGCCCACAACCACGTCTTTTTAAAGGTTCGAGAGGTCTCAAAATTCATATTTCGAAAAAGTATCGACCGAACGACATACCATCCTGGGCCCCTGCTCCTGTTCCCACAGATTCAAATTCTGTTTTGACACCTCAACCCTCGCAACCATTTTGGCAAGCCCTCAGTGACCTCAAAAACTCGCTTCCGTTGCTTAAACGCATACCGCGTGGTGCCCGCGTGTCTGTTACGAAATTACTGTCTACAACGATTAGGTCCATTATTTCGGTTAATTCTAAAGAAAATTGGCACGAGCTTCTCACCTTTTCATTCAAAATTCTTCATGTACATTCAGATCAAAATTCGTAATCTCTAACTTACAAAATTAAAGAAAACTGCAGGCAAAGGCCCTTTATGTCTACCGCAAGGCAGGGCGACTTTTTCGAATTTCAATTTGTTTCACAAAGTTGAAAGTAAAGTAGCCGACGGAGACATCAAAGGTGCTTCTCGCCTACTTTTTTCTAACGACGCAGTAGCTCCTAATAACACTGAAACCCTCACAGCTCTACACAGCAAACATCCGCCTTCAGCAACCAACCTCCGCCTCCCAGACCCTCCGCAACCCAGTGACCCATCGCTGCAAGCCACAACTCAGGACATCCTTGGGTCTGTCATGTCCTTCCCCAACGGCTCCGCGAGCGTTCTTGATGGCTTATCGCCGCAGCATCTAAAGGATCTGCTTTGCTGCTGCTGCAGCGAGACCCGTGACGCGTTGCTGAAGGACTTGACCGCCCTGGTGAACGTCATGCTAGCTGGGCAAGTTCCAGATGACATCAGGGACATTCTATATGGTGCAAACTTATGTGCCTTGACTAAGAAGGACGGCGGCATTCGACCAATTGCAGTTGGCACAACTCTTCGACGATTGACCGCCAAAATCGCTTGCCGTTGGTTTTGGCTCGAAGAGCGGCTGCGAGGCCGCCGTCCATGCCGTGCTCACCTACATGGAACGTAGCGGCGGGGAGGTGCTGCTAAAAGTGGACATTACCAACGCCTTTAATTCGGTCGATAGGGGCGCCCTATTGACACAAGTACAAGAAAAAATCCCTTTGGTTTACAATTTTCTTTGGCAATGTTACAGTTCACCCTCCAAATTACTGTACAAAAATAACCTTTTAGCCTCATCAGTCGGATGTCAACAGGGTGACCCTCTTGGTCCGGCAATTTTTAGTCTCGCCATTCATTCAATCATCAAAAATTTTAATTCTAAATTAAATTTATGGTACCTTGATGACGGCACCCTTGGAGGCGAAGCAAACACTGTATTTGATGATTTACAAAATTTAACAACTAACCTTAAACATATCGGCCTCTCCCTAAATTTTTCTAAATGCGAACTTTTTGTTTCGAACTCCTGTCCTGATAAAGTTTCTGTAATAAACAAATTTGAACACGTAGCTCCTGGTATAAAAATTTCGGACGAAAAAACGCTTAACATCCTTGGCTGCCCACTTTTGGACCAATCTTTTGAGGACTATGTAAAACAGAAAATTCAAAATTTTACCATCGTTTCAGGCCATTTGCTCAAAAAACATCCATACCGCATACACTATCATTCGACACTGTCTCTTCGTACCTAAATTCACATATGTACTTCGCGGCTGCCACCTCCGGAAATACCCTACTTTGATGCTTCAATTAGATACATTAATCGAAGAGACCCTCACCTCTATTCTTAACATCCCCTTTGATGAAAAATCATGGACCCAGGCCAGCCTACCCATAAGGTATGGTGGCTTAGGCGACCGCAAAATTTCAAGTGTATCTCTGCCTGCCTCTTTGTCCTCTGTGCACAGTGCGCAACCGCTTATAGGGAAAATTTTAGCTCCCTCATTGGGGGTCCTAGAGGTTGCTCACTGCACCGAGGCCAAAAACGTTTGTTCATTAGCATGTCCGGGTACAGACGCGCCTGCGAATCCCTGCTCGCAGAGGCAGTGGGACGAGCCACTCTGCCAACTGGTGAGGAACAATCTGCTAAGCACAGCATCCAGTCCGGCAGAGCGCGCTCGTCTTCTTGCTACCGCGGAGTGGGAATCAAGCCTCTGGCTTCAAACCCTTCCCTCAACTACGATAGGCACCCTCCTCGATAACACCACTTTCCGCCTCGCCACCAGTCTTAGGGTAGGGGCACCAACAAATGTCCCTCATCGCTGCCAATGTGGGAAAATGACTGATAGGCATGGATACCATGGCCTATCATGCGGCAGAAGCGCGGGTCGTATACCGCGCCACGCCAGCATTAATAATGTCATCCGTAGGGCACTTGTCAGCGTCCAAGTGCCGGCCGTCTTGGAACCTAACGGCCTGGCTAGGGACGATGGTAAGAGGCCCGACGGTCTGACACTGGTTCCTTGGCGGATGGGTCGGCCTTTAGTATGGGACGCCATTTGTGTGGATACCCTCGCACCGACCCATCTTTCAAGGACCCAAAATGTTGCTGGCTCTGCCGCGGCCTCAGCAGAAGACCTTAAACGCCGCAAATATAGTTCCCTTGGAGCTAGTTACATATTTGAGGCGTTTGGGGTCGAAACTCTGGGGCCTTGGGGGCCTAGCGCGCGCCATTTATATAAAGATCTCTCGGCGCGCCTTATAGAGGCCTCCCGAGACCAGAGGGCTGGCCAATACTTCGCTCAGCGAATCAGCATTGCCATACAACGTGGCAATGCTGCCAGCCTTCTGGGCACCCTTCCCATTGGCGGCGATCTGGGAGAGATTTTTACCTTTAGTTTAGTTTTAGTTAGCAAGTATTTTAAATTTTAGTTTTAAGGTTTATAATGTACCTGCGTCATTATAATTTATAAAATAATGTAATACAAAATTTATTATTGTATAGTTAAAAAACACATCCCCACTTTACGTGTATATGGGATGTACCCCCAAAAAAATATTTTTTTTTATTCCATCACTTTTTTGGCCTAATTAATATGTATACCTATGCAAAATTACAGGTTGCTAGTACCAATAGTCTCTGAGCTATGCCGCGGACAGACAGACAGCCAGCCGGACATGACGAAATTATAAGGGTTCCTTTTTTCCATTTTGTCTTCGGAACCCTAAAATGATTAGAAGAACCACTGCGCCACAGCAAGAAGAGAGCCACAGCAGAGAGGGACACAGTCCCCCGCCATAAAAAGCAAACTATTAAGTACCTCAAGAATATTGATAACGAGCAAACCACCACACACATTAACAACACAAACATTACATTACATTAACATTAGATATTTATGAACCGTTGACTGTATATGTATTGGAGAACTCGACTGTAGCAAGCGAAGAGGGGGGCTTGGGGGACGATATCATCACATCGAATAGGAAAATGGACATTTGTCATTTAGAACTCGAGGAGCTTTAGGAGGTGATACAGGGGACTATTAGGAATAGTTTGAAGCTTATATAAGCTAAAAATAACTATTACGTATTGGACTAAGGCATATGCCTTAGTCCAATATGTGATAGTTTTTTTTTAAATCGAGTTTTTCTGTTTTTTTGACTTGATACCAAAAGTAGACGTAAAAAATTTTTTTTTAATCTTACTGTACAAACAATCAAATGTATTTATTTACAATTAACACCTCAATTAATTGATCAACCAATCACAAAAAAATCAGCCCCCCACTGGCTACACAATTTTTTTTTATTATCGATTTTGTAGGTCACAATGAGTGGTTTCCGTCAAAAAAATAAACTTTATCGGGCTGTGAAAAAAAAAACTTTCCAAGATATTAATCTTCCAATTAGTTTAAAAACATGCTTGATATGTTTTCTGTAATTAAAAATAAAAATTACAACATAATTGCAACAAATAAAAAAAAATATCAGTGGTCAACATGTTGAACGCCACGACCGAACAAAAAAGCTCTCCGTAAGAAGTAGACAATTATGCAAGTTTATTCTTAGATCAAATCATTTATTTTTTACAATTTACGTTGTCTAAATAAAAAAGCGAATAAAGACATTATAGCGAATATAGACATTATTTTTAAATTAACTTTGCAAATTTTGCAATTAAATGATTAATCGATAAATAAATACCATTCTCCCACTTACGCCACTAAATACAATTTTAAAATCACGTTTTGTTAGACACAATGAGTGTTTTCTGTCAAAAATTAACCTTTTTACGGCTAATTAAATGTAAACAAAAGCTACTTAGGATATTGATGGTTAATGAATAAATAAATAAATGATTTGATCTAAGAATAAACTTGCATAATTGTCTACTTCGTACGGGGAGCTTTTTTGTTCGGTCGTGGCTTTCAACATGTTGACCAGTGATGTTTTTTTTTATTTTTTACAATTATGTTGTAATTTTCAATTTCAATTACAGTAAACATATCAAGCATGTTTTTAAACTAATTGGAAGATCAATATCATGGGATTTTTTTTTCACAGCCCGATAAAGTTTATTTTTTTGGCGGAAACCACTCATGGTGACCTACGAAATCGATAATAAAAAAAATGTGTAGCCAGTGGGGGGCTGATTTTTTTGTGATTGGTTAGTAAATTAATTGCGTTTTTAATTGTAAAAAAAAAATGGTTTGATTGTTTGCACGGTTTGTTAAAAACTATTTTTTTTATGTCAACTTTTGGTACCAAGTCAAAAAATCAGAAAAACTCGATTGAAAAAAAACTGTCACATATTGGACTAAGGCATATAGGCTTCAAACTATTCCTAATAGTCCCCTGTACCACCTCCTAAAGTTCCTACATCTTTATACCAAACACCCTGTGTACTGAGTTTCCGTCGGATAGCAAGAAATAAATTCTGCGCAGACGAAGTCACAGATAACAGATAGTTGTTACAGTTTTAAGTAAATACCGTCAATAATACTTCACTCAAAAATAATGAAACACTTGATTAGGTACATTACAATAGCTTTACAATGAAGTTGTTATGGAAGAAATGATGTATTCGTCAGTTATTTGACAGTAAAACTGTGTAAACATCTACAATCTTGTTGCTAAGAATTCAAACAGAGGTATAAAAGTTACGTTCCGCGCAATTTGACTTTACTCGCACAAGAACCTCTACAAAATACCTACGTCCAAAATGGTTTTGATTTTCATAACGATACTTCTTATCATCGGAATTTTCCTCTACGGGCACTTTACGAAATATAATAATTACTGGAAAGAAAGAAATGTACCTGGACCTAAACCGACATTTTTCTTTGGAAACATCAGAGAACTAGTGCTGAGAAAAAAAGCATCCGGTGATATATTTTCTGAAATCTGCAGCCAATACCCCGAAGATAAGGTAATTGGTATTTTTAGGATGAGAACACCGGAACTGCTGGTGAGAGATCTCGATATCATTAAACACATACTAATAAAAGATTTTGACATGTTTATGGAAAGAGGTCTCTCTTTTGCTGAATCAGAACTCGGGGCGAACCTGTTCCATGCAACTGCTGACACCTGGCTAGTATTGCGGAGTCACTTCACCCCACTGTTCACTTCTGGAAAACTGAAGAACATGACATATCTCATGACCGAAGTTGGAGACAGATTGGTGGATTATGTAGAGAAAATAATTAAGGATCAGCCAGAGCAACAAGTACACACATTGGCCAAGAAATTCACACAATCAGCTATCGCTGCCTGTGCTTTTGGAATTAATATTGACTCTTTTGACGAAGAACTATGGAACAAACTCCACAGCATAGACCAGAAAATTGTTCATCACAATCACCGCCACGAATTGGAAATGATGTATCCCGGTATTCTGGTCAAAATGGGAATATCGGTTTTCCCCAAAGAGGTAAAGCCGTTTTTCGTCGGCTTGACTAAAATGGTTATTAATCAAAGAAACGGGAATCCGACAAACAGGAACGACTTCATGGATTTGATTTTGGCTTTGAGAAAAACTAAGAAGTTAAAAGGGGTGAAAAGGGACAGTGATGAGAATGACCGGACGATAGAAATAACTGATCATTTGATAGCTGCACAGTCGTTCATATTCTTTTTCGCAGGCAATGAGGCTGGCGCATGCTCGATTGGTTGCGTATTGTATCTCCTGGCTCGACACCCTGACATACAAGACAAAGTTTTAGAAGAGATAAAAACTGTCTTAGATAATCATGGAGGCGAATTAACTTACGAAGCGATTGCAGAATTAAAGTACATGGGGAAAGTATTTGATGAAGCCTTAAGGCTATTTCTGGTTGCAGATACTATTAGGAGGTGCCCCCGAGCTGATTACAAGTTGCCTGGTACTGATATTGTCGTTAAGAAAGGTCAGATAATTTTAATACCAATTAATGTCATACACAGAGATCCGAAGTACTATCCTAATCCTGATGTATTTGACCCTGAACGGTTCTCCCCTGAGAATATAGCAACCAGGCATACCTGCGCATACTTACCATTTGGCCTGGGACCACGTCATTGCGTAGGTTAGTATGGATATTATTTTTTCTTTTTTATTATAACTGGTTATGGTATTTTTATGCTGTCCTGAAAGTGGATGAGAATGGGTACGAATGAGATCGCTTGATTTTTTTGCTGCCATATTATCACATTGGCGTTTCACTGCATCAGTACCTAAACGTAAGCCTTTTCTAAGCCGCTTTTTCATTTAGAAATAATCGAACAGGTGAAACGTACACAACACTTTTTACAAATGTAATAAAAGTATGTATGTTCGAATCAAATCTAGTCACTGAAAACAGTTATCCTCAACCGCTTGAGATGAAATTTTCCATTATTACTTAATAATAATCAGATAGAGAAGTTCTCGTCTCCGCAAGTACAGACAGCAAAATGTACAGTCGGCAAAAACCTTGAATTTTTTTTTACAGAAAACTTGAAAAAATGTTGGACGCCAAAACGAGTTAAGTAATAAAAACATGATCTCTTAGAATAATTCTCTTAATTATATTTTTTATCATAATTTTGTTTCACAGGTCTCCGCTTCGGCAGGCTTCAAGCTACTATATGTATAGCTAAGCTGCTACCCAAGTTTAGATTCGAGCCAATCGAGACAACTCCGAAACCAATAAAGTATGTCCCAGCACGTCAGGTACAAATGCCCATCGGAGGTTTCCCTTTGAGACTGGTTAGGAGAGAGTAAGATGGACGTTGCAGTACCCAATACTGCCCCAATGGGTTACGGGGGTCCTTCGATTTTAATTCATAGTAATAAAAGGGACTAGCAGTGTGTCAATTATTGAAATTAATAATTATGGGTAAACGACGTCCGGATCGCTGCCACCATCTAACTCGCTAATCCTGCCGCTAAGCAGCAGTGCTTGCACTGTTGTGTTCCGGTGCGAAGAGTAAGACAGCCGGTGTAATTACAGGCACAAGAGGCATTTCATCTCAGCTCTCTAGGTTGGCAACGCATCTGCAAACCCTCCGGGGTTGCGGGTGTCCATGGGCAGTGGTGATCACTTACCATCAGGTGACCCGCTTGCTCGTTTGCCTTCCTCGTTGTATAAAAAAAAAAAACGACGTTTACTTTTGTATGTAGGTAACAGAAGAAAAATCAAATCAAAGTCAAATATATTTGTCATTTAACTACAGTTTAGTATACACAGGTCTTACGTGTTTAGTATAAATAGTACCGTGACTATCGCGGTAGATCGTTGACGTAAATCAAGAACAAAAGGGGACCTAAAACACTACCTTGTGGTACGCCACATGCATTTGTTCTGAGATCTGACGAAAAAGTGCATTCAGCTTTGGTTTTCGTTTTCACACAAAGTCTGTAAATTTGAACTTTTTGTTTCCTCCCAGTAAAAAGGCGTATAAGGTTGTGAAACTAAAAATAATATGTTTATTAAAACTTTCTAACTGTGTTTTATTGTTGCAAGGATCTTAACAACCTATATTACTTTTGAATAATAATAATTTCATTGACTTTCTCCACCACCAAGTAAATTACAAAATTAAAAGTCTCATATAGGTACACTATGAAATTACACACCCGTGTGGAGGAGACTGGTGCCCGAACTAGGTAGGCCGTGTGTCAGGTCACCAGGTCTCCGACCCTCAGAAGCCCGCAATACTGGTTATGAACTATATTTACTTAAACACTTTCTAGTTACAAGGAAAGATGAATGATTGAAGTTGTTTATAGGTTTCAATAGTTGTTAATTCTCTGGATAAAATGTTTTATGCTTTTATACTCAATAAAAGCAATTTACAATGACATTAAATCTAAGCTGAAAGTAAATAAACTAAAACTTAAAAGTAAATTAAATCTAAATAAGGCCCCCGTGGCATGGTGCCCAAAAGGCTGGCAGCGTTGCCTCGCTGAATAGCGGTGCTGATTCTATGAGAGAGAAAACTGCCAGCGCTTTGGGCACAAGTTGCATCGACTAAGCGCTTTTGCAACTCTGAAATATGCTTGTAGATAGGTAGGTACCTCCTTATTTAATTAAAGATTTTGCCTAACTCATTAACCTACTGCTTTTATTTTCGTACACTTTTAAGTAAGTAAGTAAGCGCTTTATTGTGTAGTGAAATATAGAAATAAAGACCAGTGGAATTTTCACACCTTTTGAAGGCAAGACCCGAGAACAAACATTCGTAATCATCATACAAAATATGTAATCTACCCCGACCTGGGGTCGAAACTGGTACCTCAAGCTTGGCAGTCAGGGTCTCTAACCACTAGGCTATCCGGTCGTCAAACATACACATAAAGGTGTCATTCTATGAAACTTGCTAAATATGTAAACAAACCGTCATAGTAAATTCATCATTCAGAGATAATTTCGGTATGGCGATGGCGGTTTGTTCACATAGTTAGCAAGATCCATAGAATGACACTATAAACATTTCTCGACTAGTCATGTCTTTTCACTAAGTTTACATGGAAACCCCCTTTAGGGTACAGCACGAGACGCGTGGGTTCATATTCGAAGTCCAGTGGTGTGTTCTTGGAAGGCTCGACGCGGAACCGTGAAAGCAGTTTCGCTAGGCACACCCTGGACTGTACTTGGGCGAAACGCATTCCTGAAAAAAAAAACAGTCCAATTCCCGTCCTTCCCGTTTTGAAGTCGGTTAAAAATGGGACTTAGGTTACTCAGAGGAGGCCTGTGCCCAGCAGTGGGACGTAAATAGGTTGAAGATGAGATGACGAGGTGGGTTATTTTGACTTATTAACTTATATATTTTTTTTTTTTATAATCATCACCTACAGTCCGCGCGCAAGCTCCGAAGAATCGAGGACGGGTTTATATTATTTTACTTTTTAACAAGTACCCTACTATACCTATGGAAGAATTCGATAATTGTTCATTGTGAGCTAGTGTAATTATTCTATAAGGATGTCATTATGTATGATAAAATAAAACGAACCCGCCCCCCCATTCCTCGGAGCTCGCGCACGGGGTATACCTAATATTATCAGCAACTGCCAATGCCATCCATTACACCGCCTATTGTCTACCATACCTGTTTTCTGTAATCTCTTTGTACTATTGTGTGGTTTTCAATAAAGAATATTTGTATTGTATCGTATTGTATTGTATTGTACACCAACTAAAACTAGTATTTTTATTTATTACTTGCTGTTGCCCGCGACTTCGTCCGCGTAGATTTCGATTATCGCTATCCCGCGGGAACCATATAATTTTCCCGAATAAAAAGTAACCTATGTTATTCCTCAATACTCAAACCATCTTCTTACCTAATTTCATCTAGATTGGTGAAGCGGTTTTCCCGTGAAGAGGTAACAAACAGACAGACAGAGAGACAGAGAGACATAGTTACTTTCGCATTTATAATATTAGTTAGGAAGTTAGGATTAGGATATTAGTTAGGATAACTCATTCAATAATGTATGCGCAAAATATTTACTTGATAGCAAAGAAATCGGCAGAGATAGATAATATCAAGGACGACAAGAAATAATATTTTGTTTGTAGAGCTGTGTTATCTTAGCGATAGTGCTCTAAAAAGAAGAATAACTAAGAGAAGGTATTTCGTTTAAAATATCTTAACTACAAGTAACGTAATAATTAACAATATGATTTCTGGGAACAAAAAAGTCACTTTTAACATCAAACTACCGTGAGATTCAATCATAGTGAAATAAACGGATCACCCACGTATGTCAGTCGAGTATAGCCACTATAATATTAAAGTCATTTGACACACGTTATTTAAAGGGTACATTAACCAAAAGAACTAGGTATCTATTGAGAAAATCCGCAGTGACATTATATCTCGTCAATATTCCATTCCATAATAGGCATACTTTAATCACTTAACCACACATCAATCACGCTTCAATCATTAACGTTATTATAATTTAAGCCCTCTGCTTTAAATTCACAATCATATTTACAGCCACATTAACCACAATTCAGCATGATTGACAACAAAACAGAAAAAACTTACCGATGCAATGTCTCGGTCCAAGGCCAAAAGGCAGGTATGCGCAAGAGTGTCTCGCCGCTACGTTCTCTGGAGTAAACCTCTCGGGGTCAAACACTTTAGGATTAGGATAGTGCTTCTCGTCCATATGTATGGCAGTAGTCGCAATCATAAACAGCTGACCTTCCCTGACAGTTAAATTGGTACCGGGAACCTTATACTCAGCTTGGGCACATCGTCTTATAGTACTTACTATAGGATACATTCTCAGTGTTTCATCAAAGACCCTGCTCATATATTCCAAATCTAAAACTGCTTGTAGAGTTAGTTTCCCGTCGTGTTTTTCTAACACTTCTTTTATTTCTGCCACCACTTTGTCTTGGATATCAGGATTGAGTGCTAATTGGTACAGCATGAAGCCCATTGTAGATGCACTAGTCTCATAGCCGGCTGCGTAAAAAACGAATGCTTGTGCAGCTATTATGTCGTCAGTTATTTCTAACGTCCTTTCTGTATCATCATCGTCTCTCTTAGATCCCGAAATTTGTTTATCTTTTCTCAGAGTCAGGATTAGGTCCATGAAATCATTCTTACCTGACGGTTCACCATTTCTCTTAGCAATGACTTCATTTGCTAAATTAAAGAAAAAGTTTTTAACGTGTTTGGGGAACAATGATCCGCCAAATTTTTTCAATATACCGGGATACATCATTTCAATTTCAGCACCGTAGTTGGCAGTAAACATTGCTTGGTCGATTCTCTGGAGAGTTTTTTGATGTTTTTCAAAGGAATCAACGTCTAGGCCGAAGGCACAGGCTGAGATACTGGCTTGAGTAAACTTCTGGACTAACCCATGGATTTCGTGTTCCGGATTTATCGTAGTAATTTTATCAACATAATCAACAAACTTGTCGCCCCGTTCTGTTATTAGATACATCATATTCTTCAGCTTTCCCGTAGTAAACAGAGGTGTGAAGCGATTACGTAACACCCTCCAGGTGTCACCGTCAGCGTGGAAAAGATTAAGTCCAAGCCCTTTCTTACTAAACTCAACTCCTCGATCCACGAAATTATTGAAATCTTTTATCAAAATACACTTTACTATCTCAGGGTCTCTCACTAATAGATCTGGTGTTCTCATCTTGAATATTCCAACAATTTTCTCATCTGGATATTGATTGTATATTTCGTCCAATACATCGCTCATAGTTTTCCTTCTTAGAGCGGAATCTTTAATATTTCCGAAGAAGAAAGTCGGTTCTGGCCCAGCTACATTGCGGTATTTCCAGTAATTGTTGTATTTTGTGAAATGATGGTACAGGAAGGCTGTTATGACAATGACCACTGTCAGTATTATCACCAGCATTGTGACTATGATTGTGGCTGGAGAAGTAATGGCCATAATCATCATTTGAGTCAATTTATATGAGGGTTTTGTTTATTGGATTGAATTATACTTCGTGCGATAAGGAAATTGATAAGCATTTGAGCTGGAAAGTTCGACTCGGTTTTTTCTAGATTAGATAGGTTCGTCTTTGCGTTGAGGAAACTCAGGAACACAGTTTCTACTCAGGCAGCACTAACTGCGTATTATGGCTACGTGTCCTCAACCCTGGACTACGAAATACTTTTGTGGGGTAATTCTGTTGACGTGGAAAGAGCATTCATTCTGCAGAAAAAGTGCATACGTGCCGTTGCAAACGCTTGGATCACTGATAGTTGTAGGCCAATTTTCAAGCAATTACATATTTTGCCTTTGGCTTGCGTGTATATAAGGAAAGCTTGTCTGATAACCAAATCCCAGCCGCATCATTTTCAATGGCGGTCAGATGTTTCTGTGAAACATCAGAGAGCGCAGTATAGTCATCTTCTACATCATCCGCAATGTCGCTCAAGCATTTATAAAAGGAATGCCTTCAACATGTCCATTGTACTTTACAATAATCTTCCTGGCGAACTGAGGGCATTGCATGGTTCAGATTTTAAGAGAGAATTGACGAACAATGTTTTTATAGTGTTAAGGAATATTTTGATTTCTCAAAATGTAATGGTGGAATGTCTGTTTAATTATGAATTATTTATAAATCAATGGTATTAATATTGTGTGACATTCCTGAAATTTATTATTATCATAATTATTATTTTTGGTTAATTTTTGTACTTTGACATACCTATTGAGGGAATTAATCCCAACTTAAATTATATAGTTCCTTATTCTATTGGGACATTATATACATATTATTAATTTATTTTGTTAAAGTTTATTATAATTTGTATGCTGATTGTATCGGTTGAATACTGATACAAATGCCAAATTAACATCTTTATAAGTACGTGTTCTTCGCAAATGAATGATTCTTTCTTTCTTTATGATTCGGCAAACGTCTAGTCATCCTACGATAACAAAGACGGTGGCATGGCAGTTATCAACGAATCGTTATGTGTACCTAATCTTATTATGCTTGTTATCTATTTTTGTTACTTACCTATAAATAAATTACCAAAAACTTTCTAAATAGCACCACCTGCTTTAATCTCGTCTTACCTTTGTGGTTGCCTGATAGAGATCAGTCTCCACCAATAAGGTCGCCCATTGACACCTTGTATTTTCTTTGTGTATTTTCTCTGTCTTCTTTATTATGGTAGTGTTTAATAAAGAGTTCTTGTATTATATTGTATTGTACTTATTTCAAAACAACAATAGGACACAACAGTTTGATTAGTGGGATAAGTTCAGCCTTCAAGGTAAACAGTTTATTTTATTGCATTTGTAGATTCAATTGAAAAAAACCGGTCAAGTGCGAGGCGGACTCGCGCACGAGGGTTCCGTAGAAAGATTTTAACGATTTTTCCCAGTGTTTTAAGAAGTCCAGTGTAAGCAGAGCCCTGCTCCTAAGCAAAATGTACGTGCACACAGACAGACAGACAGACAGACAGACAGACAGATAGACAAACAGGCAGGCAGGCGGGCAGGCGGGCAGGCGGGCAGGCAGCATATTTTATTCTATTTTTCATAGATTCAATTGAAAAGAATAAGGCTGTTCTAAAATAAGTACATGCTTCAGTTTTAATATTTATTTGAATAGACTTTGCATGTCAAAACTGATGACGTGTTATAATTTTTATATCTCTATGCGCATCTCTTTTTTAAGCGATAAACAACAAAAAGCATGTCATGCTAGCTTTAAATATACACTGTTGCTTTTAATAATGAGTGAACGTTTTTGACCATGACCTAGCATTTTTGATAGCATTTATGTTGTGTCAGGTTGATAACTATTTTTACAATGCACGTGTTCGGAATGTGCCACTTTACGTGTGTCAACACATTCATAGAAAGTTATTATTTTCTGCACGTGTGTACTGTGTATAAGTAACTTCTTAATTTGCTTTAAGATTTTAAGATTTATCTGAGTGATTGTGCTGTAGTTCGACCAAACTAAGACTGACTGATGACGCTCGTTTAGTGGTATATTGGTTCGGACGTTTTCAAGCGCTTGTTATGGAAGTGCAGTGCGCGTGGGCAGAGCCCTGAGAAAGTGGAGTGCGTGTTGGGTCGCGACGATCAGTGACTATACCCAATTTGCATAGTGCATTCGTAACCGTTGGGAATATTTGTAATCCCTCGCTTATTGTCGGGAAAGTCGGGAAACCTTGTAACTTCCCAATAAAACGTGTATCTGTTTAAAATGACAATTTATTCATCTATATACCCGATTCCCTAATTCGCTAACCCAAAGTCTATGGTGTTGGAAAGTCAATGTTGTACGCATATACAGGCTGCTAATGCTAGGTGCTTAATGAGTTCCCGGTAAGGTTTACGGCATCTTTATATTATTATTGTGGCCAATCATTTAACTGACTACCATATACTAGTAAGACGCGTTGCCTCTTGGAGGATTCCTCCTAAAATTGGTTACAAAACAGTCAACGAAGTAATAGAAACTAACGAAATGAATGGAGATGTAGGTAACTAACAAAACGGATTCGATATTAAACTTGCAACGTATATAAAAAAAGTAATAGAAAAATAAACCTGACTGAGGCAACAAAGTTCCCTTTGTGCCTAGTGGAAAACGAATAATAGTTAACTAGTAAACAACAAAGAATACATTTTCTGAAGGATAGAACCAATTTTTATTACCGATTTATTTTCTGAAGCCAGCTTCCATTATTTAAAAAGGCTATTTCCTTACAAATTGCTGAAATCCGAAAACCTAAAGGGTACTTCCAGTTGTCCTAGAAACGTGAAATTTGGTATGAAGGTAGCTCTTATAGCACAACCACTCAGTAAATTCTCAAAATCTTATTTTTTTATGTCTGTCTGTAGATTTCACATACTAATATAAGATGACCCCACACTGCGTACATTTTGCTTAGGAGCAGGGTTCTGCTAACACTGGAAAACTTAAAACACTGGGGAAAAGAGTTAGAACCTTAGTACGGAACACTTGTGCGCGAGTCCTACTCGCACTTGTCCGGTTTTTTATTTAACAGAAAACCGGAATTTAAAAATGGATGTCAAATAATAAATGCATGATCTCTTATGAAATGATAATTTTTATCATAATTTTGTTTCACAGGTCTCCGCTTCGGCAGGCTTCAAGCTACTATATGTATAGCTAAGCTGCTACCCAAGTTTAGATTCGAGCCAATCGAGACAACTCCGAAACCAATAAAGTATGTCCCAGCACGTCAGGTACAAATGCCCATCGGAGGTTTCCCTTTGAGACTGGTTAGGAGAGAGTAAGATGGACGTTGCAGTACCCAATACTGCCCCAATGGGTTACGGGGGTCCTTCGATTTTAATTCATAGTAATAAAAGGGACTAGCAGTGTGTCAATTATTGAAATTAATAATTATGGGTAAACGACGTCCGGATCGCTGCCATCATCTAACTCGCTAATCCTGCCGCTAAGCAGCAGTGCTTGCACTGTTGTGTTCCGGTGCGGAGAGTAAGACAGCCGGTGTAATTACAGGCACAAGAGGCATTTCATCTCAGCTCTCTAGGTTGGCAACGCATCTGCAAACCCTCAGGGGTTGCGGGTGTCCATGGGCAGTGGTGATCACTTACCATCAGGTGACCCGCTTGCAAGTTTGCCTTCCTCGTTGTATAAAAAAAAAACGACGTTTAGTTTTGTATGTAGGTAACAGAAGAAAAATCAAATCAAAGTCAAATATATTTGTCATTTAACTACAGTTTTGTATACACAGGTCTTACGTGTTTAGTATAAATAGTACCGTAGTGAATCGCGGTAGATCGTTGACGTAAATCAAGAACAAAAGGGGACCTAAAACACTGCCTTGTGGTACGCCACATGCATTTGTTCTGAGATCTGACGAAAAAGTGCATTCAGCTTTGGTTTTCGTTTTCACACAAAGTCTGTAAATTTGAACTTTTTGTTTCCTCCCAGTAAAAAGGCGTATAAGGTTGTGAAACTAAAAATAATATGTTTATTAAAACTTTCTAACTGTGTTTTATTGTTGCAAGGATCTTAACAACCTATATTACTTTTGAATAATAATAATTTCATTGACTTTCTCCACCACCAAGTAAATTACAAAATTAAAAGTCTCATATAGGTACACTATGAAATTACACACCCGTGTGGAGGAGACTGGTGCCCGAACTAGGTAGGCCGTGTGTCAGGTCACCAGGTCTCCGACCCTCAGAAGCCCGCAATACTGGTTATGAACTATATTTACTTAAACACTTTCTAGTTACAAGGAAAGATGAATGATTGAAGTTGTTTATAGGTTTCAATAGTTGTTAATTCTCTGGATAAAATGTTTTATGCTTTTATACTCAATAAAAGCAATTTACAATGACATTAAATCTAAGCTGAAAGTAAATAAACTAAAACTTAAAAGTAAATTAAATCTAAATAAGGCCCCCGTGGCATGGTGCCCAAAAGGCTGGCAGCGTTGCCTCGCTGAATAGCGGTGCTGATTCTTTGAGAGAGAAAACTGCCAGCCCTTTGGTCACAAGTTGCATCGACTAAGCGCTTTCGCAACTCTGAAATATGCTTGTAGATAGGTAGGTACCTCCTTATTTAATTAAAGATTTTGCTTAACTCATTAATCTACTGCTTTTATTTTCGTACACTTTTAAGTAAGTAAGTAAGCGCTTTATTGTGTAGTGAAATATAGAAATAAAGACCAGTGGAATTTTCACACCTTTTGAAGGCAAGACCCGAGAACAAATATTCGTAATCATCATACAAAATATGTAATCTACCCCAACCTGGGGTCGAAACTGGCACCTCAAGCTTGACAGTCAGGGTCTCTAACCACTAGGCTATCCGGTCGTCAAACATACACATAAAGGTGTCATTCTATGAAACTTGCTAAATATGTAAACAAACCGTCATAGTAAATTCATCATTCAGAGACAATTTCGGTATGGCGATGGCGGTTTGTTCACATAGTTAGCAAGTTTCATAGAATGACACTATAAACATTTCTCGACTAGTCATGTCTTTTCACTAAGTTTACATGGAAACCCCCTTTAGGGTACAGCACGAGACGCGTGGGTTCATATTCGAAGTCCAGTGGTGTGTTCTTAGAAGGCTCGACGCGGAACCGTGAAAGCAGTTTCGCTAGGCACACCCTGGACTGAACTTGGGCGAAACGCATTCCTGAAAAAAAAAACAGTCCAATTAGGAACCTTACCGTTTTGAAGTCTGTTAAAAATGGGACTTAGGTTACTCAGAGGAGGCCTGTGCCAAGCAGTGGGACGTAAATAGGTTGAAGATGAGATGACGAGGTGGGTTATTTTGACTTATTAACTTGTATATTTATTTTTTTTATAATCATCACCCACAGTCCGCGCGCAAGCTCCGAAGAATCGAGGATGGGTTTATATTATTTTACTTTTTAACAAGTACCCTACTATACCTATGGAATAATTCTATAAGGATGTCATTATCTACACTAATAATAATATTATAAAGAGGAAAGATTTGTACCTATTTTTGTATGTTTGTATGTTTGTAATGAATGGGCTCAAAAAGTACTGGGCCGATTTAAAAAATTCTTTCACCAATAGAATGCTACATTCTTCCAATTTGACATAGGCTACATTTCATTTTGAAAAAAATTAGGGATCCTTGGTAAAATTTGAACAATGTAACCGAAGGTGTAGAAAAATTAGTCTTAAAATGTCTTTCGTCGAATGCGCTGCCGAAACTATTAGCGATAGAACAAAATAATGTACAACAATATTGAAGAACATCATAATGTCTACAAAAAACTCCGCGGTAGCATATGTCCAACTATTGTAGTTATGTCACTACAACAACTTTTTTCATTTTATAATTGTCTACCCCGTGCGAAGCCGGGACGGGCTGCTATGTATGATAAAATAAAACAAACCCGGCCTCCCATTCCTCGGAGCTTGTATCTAATATTATCAGCAACTGCCAATGCCATCCATTACACCAACTAAAACTAGTATTTTTGTTTATTACTAGCTGTTGCCCGCGACTTCGTCCGCGTAGATTTCGATTATCGCTATCCCGCGGGAACCATATAATTTTCCCGAATAAAAAGTAACCTGTATTATTCCTCAATATTCAAACTATCTTCTTACCAAATTTCATCTAGATTGGTATAGCGGTTTTCCCGTGAAGAGGTAACAAACAGACAGACAGAGAGACAGAGAGACATAGTTACTTTCGCATTTATAATATTAGTTAGGAAGTTAGGATTAGGATATTAGTTAGGATAACTCATTCAATAATGTATTCGCAAAATATTTACTTGATAGCAAAGAAATCGGCAGAGATAGATAATATCAAGGACGACAAGAAATAATATTTTGTTTGTAGAGCTGTGTTATCTTAGCGATAGTGCTCTAAAAAGAAGAATAACTAAGAGAAGGTATTTCGTTTAAAATATCTTAACTACAAGTAACGTAATAATTAACAATATGATTTCTGGGAACAAAAAAGTCACTTTTAACATCAAACTACCGTGAGATTCAATCATAGTGAAATAAACGGATCAAAAGTCAAACGTATGTCAGTCAAGTATAGCCACTCAAATAGACAAGTCATTTGACACACGTTATTTAAAGGGTACATTAACCAAAAGAATTAGGTACCTATTGAGAAAAGTTTCAATGACATTATATCTCGTCAATATTCCATTCCATAATAGGCATACTTTAATCACTTAATCACACATCAGTCACGCTTCAATCATTAACGTTATTATAATTTAAGCCCTCTGCTTTAAATTCACAATTACATTTACAGCCACATTAACCACAATTCAGCATGATTGACAACAAAACAGAAAAAACTTACCGATACAATGTCTCGGTCCAAGGCCAAAAGGCAGGTATGCGCAAGAGTGTCTCGCCGCTACGTTCTCTGGAGTAAACCTCTCGGGGTCAAACACTTTAGGATTAGGATAGTGCTTCTCGTCCATATGTATGGCAGTAGTCGCAATCATAAACAGCTGACCTTCCCTGACAGTTAAATTGGTACCGGGAACCTTATACTCAGCTTTGGCACATCGTCTTATAGTACTTACTATAGGATACATTCTCAGTGTTTCATCAAAGACCCTGCTCATATATTCCAAATCTAAAACTGCTTGTAGAGTTAGTTTCCCGTCGTGTTTTTCTAACACTTCTTTTATTTCTGCCACCACTTTGTCTTGGATATCAGGATTGAGTGCTAATTGGTACAGCATGAAGCCCATTGTAGATGCACTAGTCTCATAGCCGGCTGCGTAAAAAACGAATGCTTGTGCAGCTATTATGTCGTCAGTTATTTCTAACGTCCTTTCTGTATCATCATCGTCTCTCTTAGATCCCGAAATTTGTTTATCTTTTCTCAGAGTCAGGATTAGGTCCATGAAATCATTCTTACCTGACGGTTCACCATTTCTCTTAGCAATGACTTCATTCGTTAGATTAAAGAAAAAGTTTTTAACGTGTGTGGGGAACAATGATCCGCCAAATTTTTTCAATATACCGGGATACATCATTTCAATTTCACCACCGTAGTTGGTAGTAAATATTGCTTGGTCGATTCTCTGGAGAGTTTTTTGGTGTTTTTCAAAGGAATCAATGTCTAGGCCGAAGGCACAGGCTGAGATACTGGCTTGAGTAAACTTCTGGACTAACCCATGGATTTCATGTTCCGGATTTATCGTAGTAATTTTATCAACATAATCAACAAACTTGTCGCCCCGTTCTGTCATTAGATACATCATATTCTTCAGCTTTCCCGTAGTAAACAGAGGTGTGAAGCGATTACGTAACACCCTCCAGGTGTCACCGTCAGCGTGGAAAAGATTAAGTCCAAGCCCCTTCTTACTAAACTCAACTCCTCGATCCACGAAATTATTGAAATCTTTTATCAAAATACACTTTATTATCTCAGGGTCTCTCACTAATAGGTCTGGTGTTCTCATCTTGAATATTCCAACAATTTTCTCATCTGGATATTGATTGTATATTTCGTCCAATACAACGCTCATAGTTTTCCTTCTTAGAGCGAAATCTTTAATATTTCCGAAGAAGAAAGTCGGTTCTGGCCCAGCTACATTGCGGTATTTCCAGTAATTGTTGTATTTTGTGAAATGATGGTACAGGAAGACTGCTATCACAATGACCACTGTCAGTATTATCACCAGCATTGTAACTATGATTGTGGCCGGAGGAGTAATGGCCATAATCATCGTTTGAGTCAATTTATATGAGTGAATTGTTTATTTGTTTGAACTATACTTACTTCGTGCGATAAGGGAATGATTCGGCAAACGTCTAGTCATCCTACGACAACAAAGACAGAGGCATAATAATTGTCATCGAATCATTATTGTGTACCAAGGATCATAGAACCAAGAGGACTGCCAGTTTCTATACGATGCCGCGTTCCTTTGAAATAATAAGCCTTCTGTAGCTAGTTTTACTACGGAGGGGTCTCTGTACCATTCATTTGGTATGACATTTAGAACTCTGGCTAACACAATAGCGCCATCTAAATTAGTTTTTTCTTTCAGTTCATAGATGGCGCTATTGTGTTAGCCAGAAGTCTAAGTGTCCTACAAAATTAATGGTACATAGACCTCTCTATAGTGAAACTAGCTACAGCAGGCTCATTATTTTACAGGAATGCGACATTATATAGCCTTTGGCAGTCCTCTTGGTTTTATCGTCCTTGTTGTGTACCTACCTAATCTTAGTAAGTATACTTGTTATCTGTTCTTGTTACTTACCTATAAATAAATTACCTAAAACTTTCTAAATAGCACCACCTGCTTTATTCTCTCCTTACCATTCGGATAAGGCCGCCTATTGCCAAATTGTATTTTCTTTGTACATTTTTCTGTGTTGTTTGTTATAGTAGTGTTTAATAAAGAGGTATTGTGTTGTATTGTACTTATTTCAAAACAACAATAGGACACAACAGTTTGATTAGCGGGAAAAGTTCAACCTTCTAAGTAAACAGCTTATTTTATTGCATTTTTGTAGATTCAATTGAAAAAAAATAAGACTGTTCTACAATAAGTACGTGCTTCAGTTTTAATATTTATTTGAATAGACTTTGCATGTCAAAACTGATGACGTGTTAAAGTTTTTTTATCTCTATGCGCATCTCTTTTTTAAGCGATAAACAACAAAAAGCATGTCATGCTAGCTTTAAATATACTTAACTGTTGCATAGAATAATGAGTGAACGTTTTTGACGAAGATTTGGCATTTTTGATAGCATTTTTTTGTGTCGGGTTGATAATTATTTTCTGCACGTGTAAAAGCAACTTCTTAATGTGCTAAATGTCAAATTGTTGTGTCCAGACTAGTGTTTAAAGGAAAAACCGGACAAGTGCGAGTCGGACTCCCGCACGGAGGGTTCCGTACTAAGGTTTTCTCACTTTTCCCCAGTCTTTTAAGTTGTCCAGTGTTAGCAGAGCCCTGCTCCTAAGCAAAATGTACGCAGTGTGGAGTCATTTTATATTGGTCCCTGACAAACAGACAGATATAAAAATTTAAAATTTCGAGATTTTTCTGAGTGGTTGTGCTATAAGAGCTACCTTCATACAAAATTTCAAGTTTCTAGGACAATCGGAGTACCCTATTAGTTTTCATAGTACCTACTGCAATTTATATGGAAACAACCATAATTAATAACTGCATAGTTTGATTGTGTTGACTTAGAAGTTTGATTTTTTCACAGCTTCAAGGGACTGCGGGCTTAAATATTTGATATTCATTTCAGCTTGCTACCTCAACGCGTTCCAAAGACAGACAGACAGACGGACAACAAAGTGATCCTACAAGGGTTCCGTTTTTTCTTTCGAGTTGCTGAACCCTAAAAAGAGTAAAGAGTCACACTGAATGCTGGTCACCTCGCCTAGAGTCGGACTATCGAGAATTGACCCTAGTAGACAATAATATTTAGACGTCAAATGTCATAACTGAGAAATGCCGTCAAACGATCTTGGGCGCAACCGTGATCCTGGTTCTACGCTTTGGCCTACGCTTTTGGCATCACATTCACTTACCAAGTTACAATTTACAAGCGGAAGTCCCTTTCTAACAAAAGGTGATAGAAAGAGGTTTCCGTTTGTAAATTGTAAATTGTAGCTTTATAAAACACGGCCCAGGTGAGATTGGGATCAATTGATTTTATCTCTTGGGTTATTCTTTCAATTTTATTAAAGTTGGAAGAGGCTCTCGTAAGTTTACTGTATAAAATTGTAACTACCAAGTAATTAAGTGATAGTGAAAATGTAATCTAGAGCTGTAAGCTCCAACAAGATGGAGCGACGACCCGGTGAGGATCGCGGGACCGCGGTGGGTACCGAAAGCACAAGGCCGGTCTTAGGGTCGAGCACGACTTACGACTGCTGCGTAACGTTACGGTTATCGTATCGAGATCGAGAAACCTCATACTAAATTTTAGTTCCAAATACGCTCACGGGCGGGCGCTGTTCCAAACGCCATACAAAATCGACAACGCTTACTATTCGATTTTACGTGACGCAGCATTCGTAAAGTCGTGCTTGACCCTCTGAGTGGAGAGCTGCGTGGAGGCCGCCGTCCAGCAGTGGACGTCTTTTGGCTGACATGATGATGATGATGATGAAAATGTAAAAGTATCAAAGCTATAAATCCTTTGTATACAAATTGTTGCCAGCTGAAGACTTTTCAAAATTGCCGCCTTTAGTCAAGGTCAACTTTCAGTAGCCAGACTATCACCTCTGCCCGCCTCGCGAGCGGGCATTCAATTAGCTTGTACGCCTTATAGAGGCTGATGATGCTAGGTGTTTAATGAGTTCCCGGTAAGGTTTACGGCATGTTTATATTGTTATTGTGGCCAATCATTTAACTGACTACCCTATATTAGTGGGACGCGTTCACACCGCAGCGAATCTAGAGCTGTCTGAAGTCAAAGTGAAAATGTTTATTAATTTTCAGATGATACATTGCGAAATAGATCCTGATAGCTGAAGGGATACTTTCAACTGATTTAAAATTCAATTGGGCAACGTGGCAAAACTTTATTTTGTCAACTAGTGGTTTAAAAGGCTTCCCTGAGAGGATGACCTTGAACCTTTCGCGCCTTCCTCACCCCACCTCACTTCTACTAAGCAACGTCGTTTTAGTGGCGACATCTATTAAATATCGGTCTAACTTCGTGTTGCGCAGTGTTATGACAAATAACGAGTCTTTTCGCAAAAAAAAAACGTTCAGAATTTGCACCGAATACGTAAATTTTAAAAATCGAAAAAATATTATAAACTTGCTGTTGCCCGCGACTTCGTCCGCGTAGATTTCGGTTATCGCTATTCCGCGGGAACTATATAATTTTCCTGAATAAAAAGTAGCCTATAAGTTATTCCTGAATATTCAAACTATCTTCTTACCAAATTTCATCTAGATTGGTGCAGCGGTTTTCCCGTGAAGAGGTAACAAACAGACAGACAGAGAGACAGAGTTACTTTCGCATTTATAATATTAGTAAGGAAGTAAGTACAAAGACCTGTGGCCAGCTGTGGGACGTAAATAGGCCGATGATGATAATGGTGATGATGATGATGATGATAATTACGATGACGATGATTATAAAAAGGTATAATAATAATGTTATTATAAGTATTAAATGCGAATAAAAATATATGAAACGTGAAAAACAAGTTGAGATGTTATAGATGATTAATGTATATATATTGTTTTTATCGTTTAAATCACGGACCAACCACCCTCTGGACACCGCATCTTCTATAATTTACTTGGAAAGGCATTACGAAAAAAGCCGCTGTGAGCGGGCCGGGGCAATGCGTCGTGATTGGTTTATAGCTTGTCATGTCGCTTGTCATTTGGTCGAAAGTGAGCCGCGATTGGTGGCTAATAAGATTTATAGGTGCAAATGAGTTTCGGAAACGTTCGCCCTGACATTTGGTGTCCAGAGGGTGGTTAGCCCGTGGTTTAAATAATGTACATGGCTCTAAAAAGTTGAAAAATGCAGCCATTCTAACGTCTGGCTCAGTGAAGCTGATTTGATACCTTTAAAATTTTTGTATTGTGTAACAGAGTCTCCATAACGAGGCTCCTGACTGACATGCAGCGATAGACAAGGAGGCAGTAAACCGAGTATTAAGGGCCGTAAACACGTATACATAATGAGTTTCGGAGAAAAACGTGGTAAAACAATTAAAACGCGTGTTAGTGGGGGCGCCATTTAAAGAAGTACTGGCATTTTGCTGAGGTATTTTAATGTAGAATTCGGATATTGTGGTAACGTAGCTACCCGTCGTTAGCTTTATCTATCGTTTAGTACTTACAGTACATACAGGCTTTGCCTAGCTTGGGACCAGGTCAATTGGTGTCAATTGTCACCCATAGTACAGGCTTTGCCTAGTTTGAGTCATTGGTGTCAATTGTCACCCATAGTACAGGCTTTGCCTAGTTTGAGTCATTGGTGTCAATTGTCACCCATAGTACAGGCTTTGCCTAGTTTGAGTCATTGGTGTCAATTGTCACCCATAGTACAGGCTTTGCCTAGTTTGAGTCATTGGTGTCAATTGTCACCCATAGTACAGGCTTTGCCTAGTTTGAGTCATTGGTGTCAATTGTCACCCATACTACAGGCTTTGCCTAGTTTGAGTCATTGGTGTCAATTGTCACCCATAGTACAGGCTTTGCCTAGTTTGAGTCATTGGTGTCAATTGTCACCCATAGTACAGGCTTTGCCTAGTTTGAGTCATTGGTGTCAATTGTCACCCATAGTACAGGCTTTGCCTAGTTTGAGTCATTGGTGTCAATTGTCACCCATAGTACAGGCTTTGCCTAGTTTGAGTCATTGGTGTCAATTGTCACCCATAGTACAGGCTTTGCCTAGTTTGAGTCATTGGTGTCAATTGTCACCCATAGTACAGGCTTTGCCTAGTTTGAGTCATTGGTGTCAATTGTCACCCATAGTACAGGCTTTGCCTAGTTTGAGTCATTGGTGTCAATTGTCACCCATAGTACAGGCTTTGCCTAGTTTGAGTCATTGGTGTCAGTTGTCACCCATAGTACAGGCTTTGCCTAGTTTGAGTCATTGGTGTCAATTGTCACCCATAGTACAGGCTTTGCCTAGTTTGAGTCATTGGTGTCAATTGTCACCCATAGTACAGGCTTTGCCTAGTTTGAGTCATTGGTGTCAATTGTCACCCATAGTACAGGCTTTGCCTGGTTTGGGACTAGGTCAGTTAGAGACAATTGTCCCATGCTATTTATTTTATTTTATACTATCTGGCGACACCAATCAATCAGTCAGTCATTTATTAATTGCAACCAGGTATTGACGAATGATGTTCTTAATCCTATTACTTAGGACGTACATTTACAGCTTAAAGATTAGCTTATACGAGTACCTACTTAGATCTAGATAGCTAAGATAGCTTATACTTCTATTAAGTAAGTGATAAGTAAGTAACATAATATTTTAGACGTTTTGAAATTTGACATTTTCTTTTATTTAACATGTTGCAATTTATATCGTACTCCGGTACTCCGTTTTTGTTTTCAATTTTGAGGCACTAAAGTTAGTGCCAGCGGTATGACTACGAGCCATACGAGCGCCTACGAGCGCGTGCGCCGCTCCTCGCCGGCGGGTTCAAAGCACTAATCCTACTTCAAAATGTTCCAAAGAGCATATCCGTAATGTTTAGATTAATGCCACTAATTACATTATATCCTGAAAAATAGTACTATCTGATTTAATTTGTTCTTATCTTTATTCCGTTATGGTTGTCTGATAGATATACCTCTGTAGCGATACGGGCGTCAATTGCTACTTATTTACTTGATATTTTTAGGGTTCCACACCTCAAAAGGAAAAACGGAACGCTTATAGGATCACTTTGTTGTTCGTCTGTCTGCCTGTCTGTCAAGACCTTTTTTCCCTGGAACGCGTAGAGATAGCAGGCTGTAATTAATATCAAATATTCAAACCTGCAGTCCCTGGAAGTTGTGAAAAAATCAAACTTCTAAGTCAACGCAATCAAAAGATACAGTCATTAAAAAATCTATTTCCATACATATCGCCGTCCTAGGAAAACCTAAAGGGTACTTCCAGTTGTCCTAGAAACTTGAAATTTGGTATGAAGGTAGCTCTTATAGCACAACCAATCGGAAAAGTCTTAAAATCTTAAATTTTTATGTCTGTCTGTAGATTTCGCAGACCAATATAAGTTGACCCCACACTGCGTACATTTTGCTTAGGAGCAGGGCTCTGCCAACACTGGACTTCTTAAAACACTGGGGAAAAGCGTTAAAATCTTTCTACGAAACCCTCGTGCACGAGTCCGACTCGGTCTTGGCCGGTTTTTTGTTTTAGATTGGTTGTGGCTGGTATTTTAACGAACACGGACAACTTTACCGTACAAGACCAGGCCACTATTTCACCAACTTGACAAATGTCAGTTTTCAATGCAAATTCGGTGTCATAAATACAAATACTATTTGTGAGATCCTGTAATAGGCTCTGTGTTTCCATTCTCACTACTTATATTGTGTTATAAGCTGTTGGTTCTCCTTAAATAAATAAATAAATAAAACCATTTAAAACTGCCTTACTATCAAAAGGTATTTTTGGAATGGCATCTAATGTTCATGTTCATAGGAAATTAAATGGAAGAAATCCACACAGATTATATGTACCCAGGCAACGTATCAAACTTTACAGTAAAAACATATATGGAATGGCAATAAAAATTTATAACAAGTTACCTAATGACATGAAATCGCAATGTAATAATAAGTTTCAAAAATACTTATTCAAATGGTTGCTCGACAGGTGTTTTTATTCTGTTGCTGACTTTTTGTGCTGTGAAATGAATTAATTGTTTTATATGACCTGTATAATCTTTATATGCTAATGATGTAATAGTAATTTTAATTGAATTTATTTCATAATTTTATTCGTAATTTAATTCAAGACTTGTAATTGTAACCGTTAGATATTTCTACGCCAAAACTGGCAGAATATGCTGTTGTAATTATATTGAAACATCTGTACCTACCATATTCTAAGAAATAAACCATTTCTATTTCTATTTCTTTCTATTTCTAAAATTTTCAATTAGTTACCAATATCCATCTTAGATAAGAACGAAGTATCGCATTTTAAAAGAGGCTTACATGACTTTCTAGTTCAAAAAGCGTATTATTTCATACAAGAATATTTAAGAGACATAATATAGGAAAATCATAAATTTATAATAATAATACTTGTTAATTGAAATGCTATTGTTGTTGTTTGTACACTTTAAAATTCTAGAAATAGAAATAGAACTATATTTTATTCGCATTAAATGTAGTACAAAAATAAGATGTTACATTATGTGGATAGTTTAGATTCATACATTTAAACTTAAAGAGTCATGCAAATATTGTGTTTGGCTACTTGATACATGCAGGTATAATTATAACATGTTAATTAGAGTTTATCAACATCATATTCAAGTATTCCTTCAGAGAGTAGAGCCATCGGTACAGCTGGGTTTTAAAGGATCTTAAAGGGAGTACTTTACATACTCTAACACGTAGGTAGTCATAATGCGATAAATATTTTGTGAATTCGATGTTGCATGTAATATTTCTTATGTTATTTATAGTTAATGACTGTAAGTTTGTACGCCTCGCGGCAAAACATAGCGATCCATGTAAAAATTTTAACACCTTTGTACCTATGTTTTACAAACAAATAAATTGAATTTGAATTTGAATTTGTCAATTGTTGACTTGAAGAGCTTTTGTTTTAGCGCGCTTTAGAATTGTCATATAAAACTGGCAATTGTAAAGATGGTGAAACAGGCGCCAGAGGTCGTTCGGCAGTGTCATTATTCAACCTCGACATTGGCGGGATCACCGCATCGATCGATGGGGCCATTATTATCCCAAAATTGAATTGAATTGAAGATTACTTTAATTTCGATTTGAATTAAAAATATTTTTTTACCTAATGGTGTCCCATTATAAACACTGATCATACCATTTAGGGTAATTAAAGGTGGCACCGCGTCGCCCGCAGGAAACGCCAGACGTGCGCATTAACAGCTTACGCGATGCGCATACGCATATTGGTGATTTAATGCAGTTGCTACGCGCTAAATGCTATGATGCATCTTCGGACCACCAGTGACTGACAGACACCTTCATGGCTAATAATGTAATAAGCGTTTCAATCATAGGACTAATAATAATACCTAGGTAGAAAATGAAAACCGGCCAAGTGCGAGTCGGACTCGCGCACGAGGGTTCCGTAGAAAGATTTTAACGCTTTTCTGCTACGGAACCCTCGTGCGCGAGTCCGACTCGCACTTGGCCGGTTTTTCTTTTTCTACCTAGGTATTTTTATGTTTTAAGAAGTCCAGTGTTAGCAGAGCCCTGCTCCTAAGCAAAATGTACGCAGTGTGGGGTCAACTTATATTGGTCTGCGAAATCTACAGACAGACATGAAAATTTCAGATTTTGAGACTTTTCAGAGTGGTTGTGCTATAAGAGCTACCTTCATACCAAATTTCAAGTTTCTGGGACATCTGGAAGTACCCTGTAGGTTTTTGGAAATCGGCAATTTGTATGAAAATGGCCTTTTTAATTACTGTATCTTTTGATTGCGTTGACTTAGAAGGTTGATTTTTTCACAGCTTCAAGGGACCGCAGGCTTGAGTATTTGGTATTAATTTCAACAAGCTACCTCCACGCGTTCCGGAGAAAAGGGGTCTTGACAGACAGACAGACAGACAGATAGACAGACGGACAACAAAGTGATCCAAAGGGTTCCGTTTTTTCCTTTTGAGGTACGGAACCCTAAAAAAACATTTTGTGGACCTGGTATTTTAATTAGGAACTTTGCGCAGTACACTCCATTCAATGTAGGATAGACTGGCAGGCGGACAGCGCCACCTATTGCCCTATTAGTGGAACTAAAGTATCTTTTGATCATTTCTTTATTCCTGTTAATTTCACGCCTGCTCCTTTGCCCCTTCTTAAATAGAAAAAAAGGAAAAATACCGCGAGTAAAACCAATTAGAATTCTAAATAGGAAAATTCAAACGGTGTCAAAATCTTACAAGATTTTTTAACTAATTGGAATAAAACTTGGCTTAGTATAGGTACTCTCATGCCATATAAAATGGAGCGACCGTTGGTGTGGGACGCCATTTGCGTCAGCACACTGGCTCCGTCCCACCTTCCCTCTGCAGCCAACAGGGCCAGTGATGCCGCAGACTCTGCGGAATGCCTCAAGCGGCGACCTATGTCCAGCAGTGGACGTCTTCCGGCTAATATGATGGTGATAGTGATAAACCCTCCGCTTCCTAGCCACTTTACCCATCATTACCCAGCGTTCGGTAAGCTTCGCAGTGTCTTTTCGTCCAAAATACTGCAGTGCTTGAAGTAAAAGGTCTTTGACCAGTGTGTGTTGCCAGTGATGACTTACGGATCTGAGACGTGGGCGCTAACGATGGGCCTCATAAGGAAGCTCAAAGTCACTCAGAGGGCCATGGAGAGGGCTATGCTCGGGGATTCTCTACGGGATAGAATCAAAAATGATGATATCCGCAGTAGCACTAAAGTTACCGACATAGCCCGAAGAATTGCGAAACTTAAGTGGCAGTGGGCGGGCCACATTGCTCGCAAGAGTGATGGCCGATGGGGTCAAAAGGTTCTCGAATGGCGCTCACGCACCGGGACACGAGCTGTCGGTAGACCTCCAACAAGATGGAGCGACGACCTGGTAAAGATAGCGGGACCGCGATTGATGCGGAAAGCACAAGACCGGTCTGAGTGGAGAGCCTTAAAATCTGGCCTCTGTCATGTCACAGTACATGACTTTAAATAGGCAACCTTCATCTGGTTGACAAGCATGGACATTGACCTCCGCAGAGTAACGCCTGATTCAATCGAATACTATAAAACCCTACCAACAGTCATCCATTCCCCGAATGCCCCAAATCTCACTCAACATTCACTCCACGGTACCATCATAAACAACATTGCATTCAATTGTAACTGCAGGAACTCGCGGTGTGGCCACCGCAGTAGCATGCACTTTAACATATCTAATACGGAGTACGCGTATTGAATAATTCAAGTAAATACAAAGTGTTTGTATAGGATTAATGTCAATATTTGTATGACATTGTTTCACTGTTTATCGTAGGTTCACGTACCGTACGTGTTTGTAAACTTTTCGACTGGCACAGAAAAAGAAATTAATGCTAAATTACAGGTCATACAATAAATAATCCATCTCATATTAATTTATATTATTCCCAGTATTGGAAAATTCTCGAACATCATTGAAGCGCCTCGTAGCTATGTAACTATAGGTGGTCTCACGATCATTTCCTTCATCAAAAAGCTTATGATAAATGACAAAATGCAATTTCGCATAGTTATAAGTCCTGAAAATCTCAGTGGTTTGAGCCCAGAATCGAACCTACGACCGTTTACTTGAGAGGCCACAGGTCAAACCATTTGGTTATTATTATCATTACCACGGCTCTTTTACAAACCACTTCTTAATTCTTCGAAGACACTCGATTTGGCTCGTCTAAAATATGCACACAGATTTTGTTAGGAAAAAGGTGAACAAAACATACGGGTCAAACTGATAACCTCCTTTTTTTAAATTGTCATGGTGATGACAACTGTATCGTTGGAAGTTCTCTCGATTAACGTTTTCAAAAACTAACCGCTAAATACTCATTATACTATTAGTTATTCAGTGGCATAGCAGTCAAATTATTAGTCTTCGTGCCACGTTCAAATCCTAGAACTGTGACGTCATGGTGGCAGGTCAGAATGATTGCGCCTGGAGGTTAGATCACCTATCAGTGTTCAGAACACGTCGGTGACTTACCGATGGCACATTAGCGAGACAGCCATGCGCTCTGAGAATGTTAAAAAGTGGGTAAGTTTGGTATAATTAGGGATTCGATTTTGAGATGTCTGCGACTCTCCCTCTGTCTGGCCCTTTTTATTTTGTTTTTTTTTAACGCGTGTTAAGCTTGGCACTTGACATTGGCAGAAGTGCGTAGTTGCACGGTAGCCACAAACAAAAGAGTGAAGTGAAGTGATTTTGGGATGACTGTACCCCGAGCACGAGTTGTCACCTCATTTTACATCAGATAATCTAGTTAAATACCAAAAAAATTGGTTTTTACACGGTGAACTCAGTATTGAACAATCACGGCAAAAGTTGGTCGTATGCAACCATGAACCTATCGCTGCGATTAAAACAACAGCGCGCTTTATCTTTATCGTGATGTGCGCCTGATAATAACATCGATATATACTTATTATTATTAATCTGCCCCATGAATGAGTTAACTTGCAGGTAACATATTATTTTAGATAAACACAAGGCCTTAATTATCGTATAAAAATCATATTACATTATTAATGCTAGCAAAGAATCTTCAATTAAATTAAATTTTTAGGGAAGAGTGGCCCCATCAAGCTTTTGATGATTCTGCCAATGTCGAGGTTGGATAAGACACGGCCAGTAGACTCTTGTCTCGTTGTACGGTGTTACTGCCAGTCTTCGGTAGGGTAACAGCCAGAGTCCAACTACAGCAAACACAACCAAAATACTTTTAACATGAAACTACCGAGACTCAATCATAGTGAAATAAAAACGGATCACTCACGTATATAAGTCGAGTTTAGCCCGACAAGACGAGGAAAATGATACAGTATTTATAAATAATTTAAAACATCTTCTAAATAAAAAAGCGTATTACAGTGTTCAAGAATATTTAGAGGATAAATTGTAGTATGCATGTGTACCTACTAATCAATGTAACGTAAGCAATGCATGTAATATACATTATGCATCTACTAACTACTAAGTAACCAATCCAAAGCATATAAATTAATAATAAATAATAATTTAATAACCAAATAATTGGTGTTAATAGTAATGAGTAATCAATTAATAATTAAATGAATAATAAAAAATGTAATATAGTCTTAATTGCTGCGCCCAACAGGGTACATAATGTGATCTAGATTAAATCATACCATCTGTAAAACCATTATGTGCAATAAAATATTGAGTATGGAGTATTGAGTACATGTTTCGGACTAATTCGTAGTCCTTCCTCTGGGAGCGCACGACCCAGCGGCGGCGAGACGCACACTGCGCGCCGCGGCTCTGCTCGCGCGACTACTAGACGCAGCTGACAGCGGCACACAACTACCCTCGATTTCATCGTCATTTTTATTATTGTGAAGCCATTGAAATTAGTCGTCATCCCAATTTTAATCGTGATAGTGGATGGTCGGTGCCCCCAAGTTGGAAGACTGTGCTAAATACTGCGTCAACGGTGAATGTGAACGAGCCTTTACAGAGTGATGTGGTCATTGTAGTGTGCTACCCTGCATTTGACAATAAAGGGGCACACAACTACAGCAGCTGACTGCGTCTAGCAGTCGCGCGAGCAGAGCCGCGGCGCGCAGTGTGCGTCTCGCCGCCGCTTGGTCGTGCGCTCCCAGAGGAAGGACTACGAATTAGTCCGAAACATGTCGGGCTAAACTCGACTTATATACGTTAGTGATCCGTTTTTATTTCACTACAACCAAAATACCTTCACCACAACTATATACAGAACAAAACTACAATACAGTAACCATCTATAACTAACTAAGTATTTTAATTATCTAAAAAACTACAGGGATGGAAAAGGTAAGACAGGGGGAGGGATTTACTTACATAGTTTCCAATTAGATTGCAATGGGCAAAATATGTGTCAAAAACAGCAAGATCCGCCATCTTACTTTTTTAATCGTACTTTTTAATTTTAAAAGCAATGCCTGTGTGGTCAAACAGCCAGTGCGGATGCGCTGTGGCGCTGCGAAGCACTTTAGTATAACTAATATGCGGCGCGCGGATTGAATGTAAATTGTTGGAATCTCACAACAATGTAAGCGCTTCTATATATTTTTTAGACTCGTTCTTAAAATTGTTGGCTGTTTTGTGGACGCTGATTTGTAAAGTATTTGTTTCTAAGGTAAATGACCACTACGACACTGCCCTCAATAGGGATACCTTCAATCGTAATATTAATAACTACCCTGTTTGTTACATTTATCACTATTAGATAAATGTGATAAACAGGGTGGTTATTATTATTAAGGTGTTATTCATTCATTGTCGAGTGACGCATAATTCAATAAAAATATTTATGCTAACTTTATTTCTCAAATTTCAAACTGAAACGTACAAAATATACCTACAAGATACAGAAAAAGCAGAAAAAAATATTCTCGAACTCGGGTTCGAACCCAGGATCTCCACCGTGCCGTGGTGAAACGCTACCAACTACGCCATCCGAGCAATCATCATCGAGGATTCATTTTTCTGGTATTTCTGTATTTGCGTCTCAGTTTGAAATTTCAGAAATAATTTCGAACGGAGTGACCGTAAAAATAAAAATACAAAAAGTTGGTTATATGCTTAGGTACTTTGCCTGATCACAATTTTAAGGCGAGATTATAATTCACGCTTATAGAAACTCATCATTATTAATTAAAAGTTGAATTCGATTCCTTTTCGGCTATACCTTACCACAGACAACGGCAACTTTTTTAAATCTTTTTTTTAATTCTTTCACAACGCGTCGGCATTCGAACTCAGCTATTTAAAAAAAAAGGTCTCGCTCGCAAACGATCCATCATATATCCCTATTAGTAACAAAAACTGTTATTTTAGCGAATTAGAGGCCAGCGTGTAACGTCAGCGGATCCTTTACAAATCGCCATTTTAATTGGCCGTTTAAAAATATTTGGAATTCGAACACCGAAAAAAGGGGCGGCAAAAAAAGGTTGCATCTGTCAATCATTGGTTATTAGGTGCCAGTTACATTCCGGGGGTAGTAGAGAAGTAAAAGTTTTTTTTTATTGGACTAAGATTGAAATTAGGTAGTTTTTTTTTCCAAAAAAGCATAAATTCTAGACACACTATAAGCATTTTGTGCATTTTGTTTTTCTCGTCAAATAAAGGCTTACTAATTATTCATACTGAAAACCTCCTTGTGCAGATTTTTATTATTATCTGGCTGGTATGTTACTTTAAAGTGTTTCTTTTTTTATATGTGCTGTTTAGCATTTCCAACCTCGTTAGTACCAACTATAGAAAAGCCGTTGACCTTATCTATGACGCCTTACATTTTTACAGCTGCAATAAAAGTTATCATTTGGCCACACAAAGCCACTATTTGCTATGTATCAGTGATAACATCTCCAAACTATTCAGATTCAAAACAACAGTAAAACTGAGTTACAAGCCTTATCGTCGAGGAATAAGAGATGTTTCATTGGATGAATCGATCCATTGATATTCGACTAACGAATCGATCTAATATAGATTAGCCACATTGTTTAGTCACATCATAAACCAATCCAATTAAAAACTACTCGTGTATGCTCATAAAAATCTACCTCAAATAAAATCGTGTCGAACGACTTCCGCGAAACATAAAATGTTCTCAATTTTGCCAGTCGTCAGGCACAAAGCTCAAGATTTTAAAATACACGCTTGTCATTTGTCAAGGTTTTTTCCCACCGAATGTTAATTTTGTATTAGCACCGTGAAAAGGGATTGGCAACGACTATATCATTTTCCACTTCATCTAAGCTCCATTATATTGGTAATGATCCGACAAAGTTGTTCAGCAATCGCGAAAAATACACGTATTTTTTAGTTAGTTACTTTAAGTGTTATATTTGAATGAAATTTGTAATCGTGTAAGCAAAAAGCGCGTAATAGATCCGATATTATTCATCACAAAAGCTTAGACAACATGGACATGTCAGTGAAAAGGTTTTTTCTTTTTTTTCGGGCTCACGCTGCGCGCAACTGCCAGCTTCCAAGAAGGTGTAAAGTGGCCCTTATTTTCTGTTATTTGTTATTTATTTTATTGTATTGTTAATAAGCGTGCTAAGGGGAACGTTCGTAAACTATTATTAAATGGTTATTTGGAACTAAATAGAATATAATGGCCGTGCATAATCGTTGAATGAGGACGGAGCAATCAGAGTCCATTGTCGATCGAGCTGGTTTGACTTTTGACGTCTATATTCTATTATAGTCTGTGGCAAGCGTGGATTTTACCGCCAATAAAATCTGTTGACTCTCTTTTATTCACGCTTAGAATTGAAATTAGAACGTCAGTTGTAAATCCAAGTGTATGGCGCTTTTATTAATAAAAATTGACAGTTCTTATTGATTTTAATGGCGGAATGATTTTGGCGCCTTTCGTAAAATGTGTGAAGATGTATGACAATTTGTTGCGAATGCGTCTTTTGTAGTTTTTGTGAGAAGCCCTGTGGAGTGATAAAATTTAGTTTTATTGATACTTGGATTTGATGTGGTGTCGCTTCGTTGAGTCCATTGTCGTTTGGTGCTGAGATTTATAAAGCACCTTGTTAAGGCTGTTCCTTTGTTAAACGTTTATTGATTTAGCAAGCTGTAAATTTGGAACATGATGCTAACATTTACTGGCTAAAGAGGTCTTTGTCTATTGCTTGCAGTGGCGGTTAGCCTCTTTGCTTAGCAGATCGGCCTGACGCTAGGTATCTGGCAGGAAATACATTTAAAAGCTGACGCGTTTTATATTGGAACAGGTGATTCTAAATAAAAGTCTACAGTAGCGGGATTAAAAATTTTGACTACAAATACCTACCTACTGAGACGTAAAATAAAGCGAGAATGTGATTGAAGATAATTGAAGTTAAGTACGTAGACTTAACTTATTCATTAATATACCAACCTCTTATAGTTATAGCTTAATAAAATACTGTACATTACTTGTGCAGACAGATCATAAAAACAAAACACTAAATGCCCATTCATACCCTACCTACTACACTCAAAACAGAATAATTAAACAAACAATTCAACCCATGACTACTTTATGGTCAAACAATCCGCCCCGTAAGTACTTCCATTCAGCCACAGATAAGACAAAACCAGATACCATAAAGCAAAACAATGCGCCATTTTGTGGCCATAGACAAGCCATTAAAAGGCCATATTTCTATGGCTGACCATAAATTGGACGTGGCCATTATTTCCCACATAATTAGTAGATTCCTGCAGTTAGGGGGTGGATTTTTGTTTCGTTTAGAGGCACAGGGATGTATTTGAGAGATTTTTTTAGGAAAACCGAGTACCTACCTTGGTATGAGAATTGCAAAGTATCCTTTAGGTACCAAATTCAGTACCGCAGCTTCTTTCGCAAAGCGAAGAATTCTCTGAAACAAGCTATTGTTTTCATTGATTTATTAAGTATAGTGTATCGATGTTGCCGCGAAAGAGGAACAAAAACGTTCATGTTTTTAATGAAAAATATGTTAAATAGTATTTCATATTACTCGAAATCAGGTATTTAAATTATTTGCTGATTCACTTATTCATTTCTTACCCTCTAGAACACTTCTACGGTATTTCGACATTAGTTCTACCGGTATACATGTATAAAATCATCTTATTAAAATCCTTTAGTCGCTTTGCTATTATTTTTAACCCCCGATAAAAAAGAGGAGTGTTCGTGTATATTTGTGTCTGTCTGTGGCATCATAGCTACCACGCGGATTTTTTAATCGAAAACTAGTTTAATCGAGATGGCTCTTAGGTAGTTAAGTTTCATTAAAATCGGTTCACCCGTTTTTGAAATATTAAACTTTGAAATGACAATGGGGGTTTTTCAACTTTTCTAAGTTGGTTATATTTTACCGTGAGAATACCAAGTCCGGCGCTGGACGGAGCCCATCCCATCCTCCCAGCAGGGGGCAGTGTGTCTATCCGTGTCATCCGGCGACACCTCACGATCTATTGGCAATTCGAAATGTCGGACAGATGGCGTAATGTTACGAGGCCTAACCTTTGTATAAGTAAAAGTGGAAAGAATGACCTAAGACATTCAGCTTTTTACTGACTTGAAAAAAGATTAGGATCTGTTTTTTTATGTACGGTCAAGTGCAGAAATACGTAGGAATCGAATTGATCCACCACAATACGACAATCTTAATTTGCCGACATAAAAGATATGGGACACATTTTTGAGTACCTAAGTTGTATGCACCCATATTTTGTAGTAGGATTTGAAAATTTCTTTTTTTTTCGGCATGATATATCTTAGGTGGTCCCGTATACATTATGATTGATCGATAATTAGTAATTCAGTAATTATGATATTCTTTGCATTTGATGTCACATGATGTTACTGTTTGTGAAAAAGCTATAAATTTATAACGAATAATGAGTGAAGTTGGACGTAACCTATTAATTAACCTATTCTTATAATTATAATAATTGATATGCGTAGTGGTAGGACCTTGTGCGAGGTCCATCCGAACCGGATCGCTACCACCGTCTTACTCGCTCCTCCGGTGTGGAGAGTAAGACAGCCGGTGTATTTAGAGGCACAGGAGGCATTTCATCCTAGCTTTCTAGGTTGGTAACGCATCTGCAAATCTCCTGGGGTTATACCTGCTCGAAAAAAAAATTGACCTAGCCAAAGTAGAAAATTTAAAAAACGCCTTTTGTGAGTTGGTTCGATAATTTTTTGTGGATTCAGTTTTGAGTTTTTCTCAAAAAAAAAGAAAAGAATATCAAAATGAGCTCGCGAACTCTACATCACACAAAGCCACTACTTTATTTATTTAATTAAATATTCTTCCACCTCTCCACCCCGGAAGAGGCGAGAGTGACGTCTAATTCCCCAAAGCGAGCCAAGATGAGACTCCCACGCAGCACCCACGCCTCGACATAAAGTATCCGACCATCGCAACCTGACACCGTACGTGCGTTTGCGCATTAACCACGTAAACTTGACCTGTGTGCAGGAATAGAGTCTGGCCGACGAAAGCTGAACCAGGAAAAACGCGGCAACTTCAAAAAAGCATGAGAGGATAACACAGGGTCACTCACACAGCCGCAATTTTCTTAGATAAATTTCAGTTTGACAAACGACATGACGCCTCAGATAGACACACATAGAGACAAAGTGTTGCCAATGAAATAACTACGAGGTTCAACTTTCGTTTACCAGACTCCAGTATTTGTTAAAAAAAAAAAGCTTTGTCCTGACTTGGCCTAGTGTGGAACCAACGATAACCGCACTACTTGTATATGTTTTTCTCATAATAAACCATTTTAATTACTGTGCAATACAATACAAGAACTCTTTATTGAATATCACAATACATAATAAACAAAACAGAAAAAAGGTACAAGGAAATTTTAAAGTAGAAATGTACTTACATTTCGATACCAAATGTCGAGGCAATCCGACCACCGGAAGTATTTGATTTAACTGGCAAGATTTGATAAACATCAAATAGATAGTTCATCAAATACGTTGGAGACTAGCTTTTACCTGCGACTTCGTCTGAATAGAATTCAGTTATCGCTTACCGGCAGGAATTATGCAATTTTCATAATATAATCGGGGAACATACATGAAAATTTAAAAACTTTTTTTGGAAGTCGGTTATAAAAGGAGCCCCATTCCGATATACACTAGTAAGCAATATTACTGTGAAGGTTCATCAAAATCAATGCAGTAATTTGGCATGAAAGAGTAACAAAGATACTTCATCAAAAAATCTAAATATACCCAAGTATTTCACAACATAATTATAATTGGTATTATGCTTAGTGCACATCTAGCCCGTTCCGGAAAAAATATTGACAGTACATAAAAAACGCCTTAGCCTTAAAAAAAAACTTAAAAAGCCACAGCTCTTTCTCTTTGGGCTACGCAACGAATAGAGACATCACACACGACGCCACTATATTATTCAAATGCGCGTAACTTGATACTCCCGTGTGTACGTGGCTTTATTAGATCTGTCAGTTTTGGGTGACGTAAACGGTGAAACATTGGCCTTAGATTCGTGTTGGAAGAATGTTAAAAGAGCTCTTATTTATATTTTTATACGGTTTTTTAACCCTCGACGCAAAAAGAATATGTTATAAGTTTGACCGCTATGTTTGGCTGTGTGTCTCTCTGTGGCACCGTAGCTCTTAAACGGTTGAACCGATTTTAATGCGGTTTTTATTTGAAAGCAGGTTTTCTAGCAATGGATCTTAGACATGTTTTATCAAAATCGGTTCTGTCGTTTTTGAAATATTACATTTTTAAATAAAAATGTCGGGGTTTTGTTTTGTATTTTAAAAATCGGTAAGCTGTGCACCACTCCATCAAACGTTAGGATTTTCAACATACGCCAATTCCTTCATGCTTCATCTCCTAAGCATGCAAATCCTGACTTTCGGGGGAGTGGTGCCTTCGAAAATCTTATTTTAGACGAGTTAACCAGGAGACATCTCCGTGTCAACGAGTGACAATTAATAAAGTTGATTGACCCATTTATAAAAACAAACACAAATTACAAACAATAAGGTTAACACAGAAATAAATCAGCAACAGGACTCGCAGGGGTTATTTGATTGACTTTCTGTGCTAAAATTGATTTTCGAACGAATGAGAAGTTCATTGACTTGTGAATGACGTCTTATCTGAGAATGTAGAGCCATTTTAATTTAATTCTACCTAAAACTATAAACCCATAAATAGTTATAAAACACCCATTACCATTGTCATTTTGACACATACGCCCTGAAGCCAAGAACCATAGGAAATGCTTTTTATACCATGCTACTGGGCTATAAAAACACCACAATATTCACCGAATTTAAGCATTGACATCTTCCTTTTTTAAATTAAGCGGCCATCTATGAAAAAACGGGCAGAATCACCAAGTTATAAAAACAGTTCACCGTGGCGCCACCGTCTGACTGTAACTTAGGTTTCGTTTGGAAAAATGTTAGTTCTAATTTTACTCACTGGTGTTTAGTAGATTTGTTCTGGAATAGCTTAGTAAAGGCATACAATGGAAGACGGACATTTACCAGCGGGGAGCGTCGTATTGATTGTATCAAATTTATTCTAATTTTCTATAGAGATGTCACATTTATTAAACTAGTAGGAAATGGTGAATCGAATGGGTTATGATTGTTAGAGAAATAATGGACAGAATGGTTATAAACGACTCAAGTTTATACAAACGGCAGTGTAGATCCAACTGTACTTTAAAGACGCAAGGTTAGTTATCACTAGAAATGAATGTAGACTTATTTCATTTGGAGTCTAATTTTACCGAATGTCATCCTGTGGTGTTGCTTATTGGTACAATTTATAGAGTTTCACCTGTTGCAAGATAATTTTATACCGGATTCCTTGAATACTTACTAACTACAAACTTACTATAAGACAGAAGAAACACTGATTATGTCATTTTGTAATTGACACCATGTGACAACAATTTAGATACTGCGATACTGCATACTTACAACTATTTTAAAATCTCACTTCAGCAAATTCATGTAAAAAGCCGATGTCAAATGTTAAAATTGTAGACTAAAACCACAAAGCTAGATGTCAATCTAGCACAACTACTTACTATACCACAATGGACTTTGGGTCCATGTACGAAATTCACGAAAAATATGTCCCAGTACAACATGGCATTTTTCGATGACAGCCATACGTTTCAGCGCTGTCGTTCGACCAAACTAATACAATACCTAAGTCTGACTGACGTTCGATTATAGGTCTTTTTTGCAAATTAGTGGTATTCTGGTTCGGACTTTTCAATCGCTAACCCCCGCTAAGTCCATGGTGTTGATAAGTCAATGCAATGCTACGAGTATTTTCGGTAAGTAGGTACTGTTAAACACGCTACGATGAAGAGCGGATGAGTACATAATACGAAGTTGTAATACAACTTCAAAGATAATTTTACTAATTCATTTTCTGTCGGCAAAAACATTGACAGCCTAATCATGTCAGAAGTATGGCAAGCCGTTGATACTTTTTGCCATAACAGCTGCTTACTAAATTTAAAAAAAAACTGTGTCAACGCTTACTTAAATAAACATTCGAAAATGTGTATTAAATAATTGGCCAGTGAGAAAAAAGCAAGTTGCGCAAATTACAAGCAAAAATGTATTCTTATAACTGGCCAGTTTAGAAAAGTAAGTTGCGGTTTAAAAAAAATGGCTTTCGAATTAGCAGATCATTGATATGTTATCTTTAGCAAGCTCATATCTTATTCAATTGTTTTTTTATACAGAAGAGCTTAGCATGTTTGAAATAAAGTCGCAATTCAAAAAGCAATGGAGTGGTAGGGCTGTCACAAAATTACAATGGTCACAATGGTATTTTTTGCGTCGAAAGTGACCGTACCAAATGCTTGGGCCCACAATGGTACAAATGGTACAATGGGACAGTAATTGAAATAGACACTCGAAGTCAATTGGTTTGTGGGGCAGCCGGGCAAGGCGGTAAGTTAGTAAGGGTGGAAAAAAATTGACATCTGCCTATTGCCGTTCGCTTGAAGATAGTGCGTTATTTTTTTTAATATAACATAAATTTACTCTACTTAATTATAGCCGTATAGTAAATGTGGGGAGAGTAATTTTAACTCAAAAAAGTCATACGTCGAATTTGCTGATTTCGGTTTAAATGTTAATTTGATAGGTTAAAAATTAATTACCAATTATAAATTAAATTAGATATCATTCGATATTTGACACCAATCGACCTAGTCCTAATTTAGGTACCTAGAGCTCGTGTTATGGTTACTAGACAACGAATAAACATACCTATAGCTTAAAAATGCACAGAGAATACACTTACTAAAAAATACGCTCAAACTCTCACCCTATTACACCGAACGCGCTATTTCATTTAGCACCAATTTGTGAGCAATTGAGCGTAAGCCCCTAACATTATAAACGTATTGATACGTTACCATATTCGCCGAACATTCGCTCCGGCCGTTGTAACACCGTCGCTTAATAATAATGACATTTTAGTTTTCAATAGCATAATGCCTAGAAAATTAATTAAGATCCTCTCTCGGTGCTCAAAGTCAATTGACCAGATAGAGATAATCAAAATAAGCTGATACTGGTGTAAAAAATAATATAAGCATCTTAGAAATTTAATTTTTTACAACTTTACGGGACTGCAGGCTTAAATATTTGATATTAATTTCAGCCTGCTACCTCCGCACAAGTTCCAGAGAAAAGGGTCTTGACGACAACAAAGTGATCCTATAAGGGTTCCGTTTTTTCCTTTTGAGGTACGGAACCCTAAAAATCGCATTAAAATCGGTTCACCCGCTTAAGACCTACGGTGCCACAAACAAACACACACACGCACAGCAGTCAAACTTAAAGCACTCTTCTTTTTGCATCGGGGATTAAAAGCCAGCTTTTAAAGACTAATTATAACCAAACATGAAGCCAACGTCACACGAAACCCTCGCATTATTATTAACATTAACAGTTAAGTGTGACAGTCAGTCGGTTTAGCCTACGGATTGTTTGCATTCAATCATGCCGTGACAGGGGGTGGGCATAGACAATTTCACGACAATTCCCGACGATTCCCGACAATTCCCGGCTCATTTTACGGACGTTATAAGCTCTTTGTGTCACCGCTGGTTATAAGTAAGCTGTGACTAAACGTCAAAAAAATCAGGTGAGAGCGAGTCGGACTCGCGCCCCGATGGTTCCGTGCGTTGATTTTGTTAGTTATTTGGGTTAATGAATTTTTAAATGCCCCTCGTTGCCATGGAGATGTCCCCTGGGTTACTCGTCTGAAATAAGGTTTTCTAAGGCACCTGTTAATCAAACGTCAGAAGTTTCGATAGTTATATGCCAATTCCTTCATGCTTCATCTCCTAAGCATGCAAATCCTAGCTTTCGGGGAAGTGGGTCTTAGAAAATCATGTTTTTGTATTCTTCTAAAATCTCAACGGCCCCTGTATTACAGTTAAAAAACACAATACCCTACTTTGCGTTTCACAGTCGGGTAAAAAATCAAGCTCTATTTGAGGTAGAACATACACACAGACGGCGTAGGCTCGGTATTGGGTTCCTATTAACACCCTCCCGCTACGGAATCCTAAAAACCATAGAGAAAAATGAGTCAGCGAATAATTAACATGTGTTTTGCCGTTAATGTGACTTGGGAACAAATTAGAGGATTATTTACTAGTTCTGCCTGGAATTAGTTATGAAGGTTAATCTGCATCTCCCATATTTTTACCCGACTTTCCAAGGAGGGGTATGTTTTTCGAGCGTATGTATGTATGTCTGATTCTTTGGCACGCTCTACAGCCTAAACCGTTTGACGGATTTCAACGTATGGGGTGTCATTGGATTCGTCTCAGTTGTGGGAGTGATAATAGGGTGGGGTTTACTGTTTCTCGGAATTGCTGTCCGGTTTTCTGTTTTTGATTGTAAGTTGGTTATTTAGATTTCCGAACCAAAATGTTAAATAACCTAACCAACTAAGAAAAGTTGAAAAACCCCCAACATTGTCATTTAAAAGTTCAATATTTCAAAAACGGGTCAACCGATTTTAATGAAACTTAGCTAAGAACCATCTCGATTAAACTAGCTTTCGAATAAAAAAACTGCATCGAAATCGGTCCATGCGCTTGCGAGCTACGATGCCACAGACAGATACACAGATACACAGGTCTAACTTATAACACCCCTTTTTTTCGTCGGGGGTTAAAAAAGGAACTCTTAACATGTAACTACGTCTGTTATCTCGACCTATCGACTTAAAATTTGGAACAGTTTATGATAATGCATTTAATACCTACCGAAAACTGACACTACCGTCCCATGTTAGACTTTACTGCTACATTCAATGCAATGAACTAGTAGTTTATGCAACACGAATGTGTTTTTATGAAACGAGACGAATCTGAGTTTCATAATAGGACCTCACGAGTGTTTTAAGGCCTAATTATGTGGAGGTACACACATTATTTTATCTACACACATATTATAAGTACTCTAAGATGGGTTCAGAAGCCGAAGGCATATCATACCCCCCTGCCTGTCACGAATTGGACTGCTTTTTTTTATCGTAGACAAACATACCGAGCTGACGTTTCGTAAACTGTTTTTTTTTTATTGTAAATAATTATCACATTATTATTTATACATGTTGGATTGAATTCGACTTATATACCTGAGTAATCCGTTTTATTTCACTATGATTGTAAATTACGTTGGTATTCAAATTTGAAACATCGAATTCGATACCGAAAAGTCATTACGACATCGAATTCGATGTGCTTTTTTTTATCGTAGACAAACATACCGAGCTGACGTTTCGTAAACAGTTTTTTTTTATTGTAAATAATTATCACATTATTATTTATACATGTCGGATTGAATTCGACTTATATACCTGAGTAATCCGTTTTATTTCACTATGATTGTAAATTACGTTGGTTTTCAAATTTGAAACATCGAATTCGATACCGAAAAGTCATTACGACATCGATTTCGATGTGCTTTTTTTTATCGTAGACAAACATACCGAGCTGACGTTTCGTAAACAGTTTTTTTTTTATTGTAAATAATTATCACATTATTATTTATACATGTCGGATTGAATTCGACTTATATACCTGAGTAATCCGTTTTATTTCACTATGATTGTAAATTACGTTGGTTTTCAAATTTGGAACATCGAATTCGATACCGAAAAGTCATTACGACATCGAATTCGATGTCGTAATGACTATTACTTTACTGCTGGGGTGGTGGTTGGCTGGGGTGGTGGTGGTGCTGGGGCTGGCGGCGAAGTCGTCGTCGTGCTGCAATGCTGGTCATTTTCTACGGTTTCTGAACGCATTGTAGAGGACTTATGATACATGTGTAGATAAAATTACTAACATACGTACAAACTACATACTTTTAAAACTCGTTCCATTTCCCACTCGTTTAGTACGTGTTACTCCAAATGTACCGTCAAACTGGCAATTTGTGGTAAAGCATGGTAAAGTATGCGTTTTATTAACGTAATGGTGTCGTTACGATAACATGATGGACGTGTAACGGGGGCTTTTGTGGCTATGACTTTTGACATGGGACGTAAGAGTTGGGGCACATGCGGTGAAAACGCCAGGAAAAAGTACCTACAGAGAAAAATACTGGTATTCGAAAGTTCATCAACATCATCATCAGTCGACAGCAATCCACTGGCCAGACATGGGGCTTCGGATCCATCCGCTGCTAGCAATCCAATCCCCTTAAGGTCGTTTTTGAAACTTTAAGACCTCATCATCATCATCTCAGGATTATCTAAATCGGTTCCACATTTCAATTCGATAACATTAGTAATTCCTGGCAACTGAGGGTCGAGCACGACTTTACGAATGCTGCGTAACGTTACGGTTATCGTATAGATCGAGAAACCTCATACTAAGTTTTATTTCCAAATACGCTCACGGGCGGGCGCTGTTCCAAACGTCATACGAACTCGACAACGTTTACTATTCGATTTTACGTTACGCAGCATTCGTAAAGTCGTGCTCGACCCTCTGTCGACAGCAATCCACTGACTATAGACATGGATGTTCGCATCCATCTGCCACTAGCAACAGTCTTATGGTCGTCCGTCCCCCGTGGCTCAGATGCCCAAGGCCCAAGTACGAATATTCGAATCCTGCGTAACGTTAGGGAGAGATTTATATTACGTTTAGAACAGCGCCCGCCGTGAGCGTATTTGGAACAAAAATTTTGCATGAGGTTTCTCTATTTCGATACTATAACGTTACGTTACGCAGGATTCGAAAAGTCATGCTCGGCCTACTGAGTGTTTCACGTAAAGATGATATAATATGACATGAATCACAGTATGACGACCGGATAGCCTAGTGGTTAGAGACCCTGACTATGAAGCTTGAGGTCCCGGGTTCAAATCCCGGTCGGGGCAGATGTTTGTATGATGAATACGAATATTTGTTCTCGGGTCTTGGGTGTTTAATATGTATATAAGTATGTATTTATCTATATAAGTATGTTTATCCGTTGTCTAGTACCCATAGTACAGGCTTTGCTTAGTTTGGGACTAGGTCAATTGGTGTAAACTTGTTCCATGATATTTATTTATTTATTTATTTATCATTAAGTCGTACGAAAAAATACAAAAAATGCTGACTTAACTTTTCAGTTTTTTTTTATTTACATCCACGTTAGAGATCGCTCCATTTTTTCTGTAATTATAGCTGTGGGAGACCACGGAGGTATTCTTGACATAAAATGCTTTTTTTTACAAACGCTATGCTAAAACAAGTCGTGGTGTGGCGATTTTTGAGAACGTTTATGTTATATGTATTGGCCTCTTTTTCCTATAGTGCCACTTCATCACTGAAGGTCGGCAGTCAACTCTTTAAGTCTTTCCCTATTCATAGCCAGTCTAAATAGCTGCTCCGCTGTCTTGATGCCCGTCCACTCCCTGATGTTACGGAGCCATGACATTTTCCGTCTTCCGACCTTCCTTTTTCTGGCTATTTTGCCCATCCTAATGGTCTGTAAAAGACGGTATTGTTGGTTTCAGAGAATGAACATACAATGACAATGCAAAGAAAAATTCGTTAAGCAGCTGGACTTGAACCAGCAACCTCGGTAATCCGTACCACGCTCCACCAATTAAGCTATATGTACGGTCTATTACCGTACATCTTTCTGTTGACGCTGCAACCTACTTTCGGGCCGCGCGCTACCATTCAATACATTTGTGATTATAAGTAATATTGACGGAGTGCACAACTAACTCGCGTGCGATACACATCAAGAGAAAGAATCGCCAATTGTGTAACCATTTTACTGTAATAAATATACTTAACTTTAATAAACTACAAGAACTTAACTTAGGTTCTTTCTTTGCACTCCAAGAACTAACTACAACTACTAGGAAGTGTAGAAAGCTAACTGGCTTCTACATTTAATGGTCCTTCAAACCTTTTTGGATTTTTGTGTGTGTTTCGTGTTACTACTACGGAAGCGATCGGTTTGTTGGTCTCCCACAAGCGGGTCTCACCAGCAAATTGAACAAGAAGCGCAGCCGCACAGAAAACCTCTAGCGATAATTTCAATCTGGAACATCATCTGTGACTACAACAACTTTGAGTGACGGATTTCAAGAAGGATTGAAAAAAGAAAGACGAATCGTCTTAGTGTCGTGAACCAGCGACCCATCGAACATCTACGTAGAACTTATCAAGTTTACTTTAACAACTGTGAGAAACAACTAACAAAACAATTGAAACTTATTCATCATGAGCAAACTTGAACTACAACAAACCTGCTTCGAAAGCATCAAAACTTTGTGTGAAAACTACAAGAAGGACAGCGCGTCCAGAAAAAATCGTGATTACTTGAACAAGCGGCTTACTTCCCTCGATGCCTTGTGGGGAGACTTTGAAAATCAGCATTCAACCCTTCTACTAGAAATAGAGGAGAAGAACATAAAATACTTCACTGACAACGTTTACGAAAAAACTAAGGCGATGTACAACTCGACGAAATCTGACATCTTATACTTAATGCATAATCTACCTGACACAAACACGAAATACGACTTTGCGGGACAGGTGGAAGACGAAACGGGCAACAACATACAACTTTTACTGGGCAGGCAGGAGTGTAACTTCAAGGCAATAGATCGTGCCATGTCCAAAATTAACGTGTCAATAACCAACGAAAAATGGGAGCTAGAAGATAATCTGAGCATCTTGAAGAGTAAGTGGGCAGCTATCGACAAACTTCACTGGGAACTTGAAAGCTTACTTAAAGGCTCCAATGATAGCTACAACAACATGTTCGTCGAAATTGAGAGCAAGTATGATCAGATGAGAAAAGAGCTAAATAGCAGAATTTGGTCAACAGTGCATTACCAACAATCCGCGCCGAGGATAGAGATCCCTGAGTTTGCAGGCAACTACAACCAATGGATTTCATTTAAAGATCTGTTCATAGAAGCTGTGCATAACAATCCAATGATCAACGCTGCGCAAAAGATGCAGCATCTTAAAACTAAATTGAGAGGAGAAGCTGAAAGATTAGTCCAACATTTAACTATTAGCGCGGAAAACTACAAGTCTTGTTGGGAGATACTAAACCAACGCTACGACAACCGACGCCTTCAATGCATTTCTTTTATGAACACTATGCTCAATCTTCCCATCATACAGCAACCGGATGCCTACAACCTTAAGAAAATGCATGACGTAATAACTGAATGTTTAAGCGGATTAAACAACATTGGCATAGATACCTCTACTTGGGACCCAATAATTGTTCATCAGATGTCGCAGAAATTAGACTCTGCATCTTACAACGACTACATTAAGTAAGAGAATCTTACTCTCTGAAATATCTCAACTGTATGATCCATTGGGATGGATGTCTCCGGTAACGGTCACAGCGAAACTACTATTTCAAAAGGTGTGGATAAGCAAACTGGCTTGGGATGAGGCGTTACCTAACGACATTCAAGAAGACTGGCTGAAACTGAAAGCAGAATTACCTCAAATAAAACACAACAAACTTAACCGATGGATCGGTGGAACAGAAAAGGAGATTGAACTTTTGGGCTTCTGTGACGCAAGTGAGAAAGCTTTAGCTTGCGTCATATACACTCGTGTAAATAATGAACACGGCAAGCCTACTATCACTTTGTTAGCAGCCAAAACTAGGGTTGCGCCTTTAGCAAAACAAACAACATTGCCTCGACTAGAATTATGCGGCGCACTATTATTATCACAGCTTATGGAAAAGGCAATGGAAGCCTTAAAGGATAAAAACATAACTATTCAAGCTTGGAGCGACTCCCAAGTGGTCCTTGCATGGCTTCAAGGAGACACCTCAAGATGGGAAAAATACGTGGCAAACCGAGTTACAAAGATTAAACGAATTATACCAGCAGAGAGATGGCAGTACATCAAATCCGAACAAAACCCAGCAGACTGCGCTTCTAGAGGAATGTATCCCAGCAAACTGGTACATTTTGACCTCTGGTGGCAGGGACCTGTTTTACTTCAAACTCACAAAAAACAGGAAGCGACTACGAACTCAACTTGTCTATTTGCAACTAACATCGACGCCACGAACAGCACGCAGGCATCCCTAACTACAAAACAAAATATAAATATTATTAATGAATTACTCGAGAAGCATAGTTCATTAACACGAGTAATACGGGTCACCGCATGGATAATGCGCTTTAGTGCAAATGCACGCGATAGCAAAGAATGTGACACCGACTACCTAACGACACTGGAACTGGCCGCGGCAACGCAACGTGTAATAAGATGCGCACAACAAACAGCGTTTGCGCCAGAACTCCAACTATTATCGAATAAAAAATCTGTTCATAAACAGAGCAGTATGTACAAGTTGAATCCATTCATAGATGAAAATGGCATAATATGCTCAAGAAGCCGTCTCAGTAACTCAAACATACCAACTCAGATGAAGAACCCGATCATTTTACCGCGACAAGGGCGACTCACTCATCTCGTTATAAATCAGGCGCATCTGTCTACTCTCCACGGAACGGTTAGACAAGCCATAGTCTACATCAGACAGCGATACTATATCATCGGCGGCAACAGAGCAGTCAAAAGTCAACTACGTAACTGCGTACGCTGCTACCGATATAAACCAACAGACAACCACCAACTGATGGGAGATTTACCACAGCAAAGGACCATCCCATCTAGGCCATTCACACACACCGGCGTGGACTTTACCGGTCATGTAGAGGTCAAACTGAACAAAGGCAGAGGCGTCAAAACTTCTAAAGGCTACATCGCTATATTTGTGTGTTTGGCGACAAAAGCGGTGCACATTGAACTTGCATCCGATCTAAGCACTGAAACATTCATAGCTGCGTTCCAACGGATGTGCTCCCGACGTGGTACTCCTAAGCACATGTACTCAGACTGTGGCACTAACTTCGTTGGTGCAGCGAAGGTGTTACGTAACGAGTTTGAGGAATTCAAACAAAACTTACCTTCAAGCTTCTTCGACGAGATCAGCAAGCTGGAAGTAGAGTGGCACTTCAATGTACCTGCGTGGCCAAGTGGCGGTGGAGGCCTGTGGGAAGCGGCAGTCAAATCTATGAAGCACCACCTGCGGCGTGTCCTCGGAGATCAAAAACTGACGTATGAAGAGTTCATAACTTTGCTGGCCAAAATTGAAGCATGCATGAACTCAAGGCCACTCTGCCCCCTCACCGAAGAACCAGAGAAATTCTATAACTATTTGACTCCAGGTCACTTTTTAACTGGTAGTCCGACGACGTCACTGCCGCTCTCCGATTACAGCAACGCAGAAGTCATTGACATGCGCCGGCGATGGCAACTAACAGAGCATATGTTGCAACGATTTTGGAGATACTGGTCGAATGACTATTTAATTCAACTTCAAACAAGAACCAAATGGCATAAATCGTCGAAAAACTTGAAAGTGGGTAACATTGTCCTAGTCAAAGAGGATAACTTGCCGCCAGGAAAATGGGCCATGGGCCGGGTGCAAGAAGTTCATCCCGGCGCGGACGGCTACGTGCGAGTAGCTACGATAAAAACTCAAAACAACGTAATCAAGCGCCCCATTGTAAAATTGGCACCACTTCCAATTGAAACAAATGAACCGACTGCGAACAAGGAACGTACTAATAAAAACGAAATAAGTCAAAGCAACAAGAAGAAACCTGCACGTTCCGCGCAAGCAAACAAAATCGGCAAACAATGTTTCCTAACATTGTTTACAATGATGATTACTACAAGTGCTATATTAACTGGATCACACGCAGACGTCACGATAACAACGACTCAGATTACAAGTCTCGAACCCGATCGCCCGATTTACTACGACACAATAGGTAAAATACAAGTTATTCACGATGAGTGGACTCTACTTATGTACTACAATTTGACTAATTATTGGGAAGGAGTCCGCCGCATTGAAACTTATCTTAATGGAGTTACCGACTTATGTCATAAGACGGACCCCAGATACTGCAAAACTACTCAAGAGCAGTTATACCATGAGATAGCACTGCTGAAGTACTACAATACCATTCTGCTGGCTCCGCATCAACATCTATCTGACCGGAAAAGGCGTGGTATCGTAGACGGGGTCGGCTATTTGGCGAATAGTTTATTCGGGATTCTGGACCAACGATTCGCAGATAAATACCAAAAAGATATCACAGCTGTGCAGAATAACGAGAACTATTTACTTGAACTTATAAAAAACCAAACATCAATTGTCGAGCTGGAAAACAACGTCTTGAAAAAACATGAAGATAACATGAAACGTCAATTTGACGTCATCGAAGACTTTATGAAGAAAACTAATCATAACTTCGCGAAAATCGAAACAGAAATAGAAGCGGTGATGGCGACCAGTTATTTCAACTCGGCGTCTTTGTCAGCTTATTTACTAATCAACAACTTAAAGAATGTTCAAGAGATGCTACTGAACACCTTGACTGACATTTACAAAGGACATATTGATGTACACCTCGTCACGCCGGTCAACTTGATGAAACAACTAAACGAAATATCGGGAAGACTTTCAAGAACGTTATCTTTGCCGGTAGAAAACATTAGAGAAGGCATTAAAGATCTCTACAAGCTACTTTACGTTAAAGCGCGGGTGACAGACAGTTTTTTCCTCTTCGAAGTCCACGTACCATTAATTTCGGATGAAGATTTCATGCTACATCGAGCGATCCCATTACCCATCAAGACTAACACAGGAACGTTTGCCATACAAACCAGCTCCACATACATCGCTGTCAACTTGAGGAAAAATACTTTTGTTTCACTGACCGCATATGACTTGAAGCAATGCGTTCAAACGAAGCCAGAAAACTTCATATGCAACAGGAACCTACCAGTGTTCAACCTGGATAATAACAACGTCCCTTGCGAAGCGAAACTATTAGCTCATCGCACGTCATCACCATGCGACGTCACCAGCGCGTCATGCAAGGACGCGTGGATTGAGTTACACGCCCTGAACGCTTGGCTTGCAATTTGTTGCGAAACTTGCGCACTGCGCACCATATGTGGGAATGACGTCACATCGCACGTCATGAAGTCTTCTGGAATAGTAACTTTAGCCCAAGGCTGCGTCTTACAGACTAAATACCTAACTATCCACTCACATAACCAATACAACAGTAAAACAAAGATGGACTACAACGTCTTCATACCATCTCTGAACTCATCGGTTAACAGCATTGTAAATATAACTTCTATCGACATTCCGCGTCTACAATACTCATCTGAAAACTCTGAATCAGAGATCGAGAAACAATTGATTACCCAAAAGGAGCATGAAGAAAAACTTCCCTCCCAACTGTCAATTCACGACGTTCATCAATTTGCAATCATCTACTTGCTTCTGGGAGCAGCCCTCGTTGCCGTCATTCTGTGGGGAGTGAGAAGACACTGTCCTCACAAGCTTAGGAAACGTAACCCACGAAGCCAGTGCTCACTGAAGTCAGTCAAGCCACACCACGAGGAAATAGAACTCAAACAGATAACTGGAACGTCGACGACCGCCACGCAGCAGCCGCGGCGGCACGCAGCACATTCAGACGACGACGTCGCGTTCAACTTCAATTAATTATTTCATTTTGTAATGGTCTTTCTCTCTCTTGAAACTTCTTAGATATATTTGTTTCATCTCTGGGGTTGCCAATATGTACGGTCTATTACCGTACATCTTTCTGTTGACGCTGCAACCTACTTTCGGGCCGCGCGCTACCATTCAATACATTTGTGATTATAAGTAATATTGACGGAGTGCACAACTAACTCGCGTGCGATACACATCAAGAGAAAGAATCGCCAATTGTGTAACCATTTTACTGTAATAAATATACTTAACTTTAATAAACTACAAGAACTTAACTTAGGTTCTTTCTTTGCACTCCAAGAACTAACTACAACTACTAGGAAGTGTAGAAAGCTAACTGGCTTCTACACTATACTTAACGTTGGTGTACCTAACGAATTTTTCAATGCCTTGTGTCATATTTTTATTTGGAAGATCTCTCCTCAGCGCCATCTATGAGTATCAATAAATCGATTATTTTCATTGATTCAGAAAATAGCTCCATCTCTTGCCACTAATGCGTAACTGTAGAAGTTCCGTAGTGGGTGAGCTGCTTGATTAAGCTACTCATAGATGGCGCTGAGGAGAGATCTTCCAAATAAAAATATGACACAAGGCATTGAAAAATTCGTTAGGTACACCAACGTTAAGTATAGCTTAATTGGTGGAGCGTGGTACGGATTACCGAGGTTGCTGGTTCAAGTCCAGCTGCTTAACGAATTTTTCTTTGCATTGTCATTGTATGTTGAATTTCATTCTATGAATGTTTCATAAAAATAAAAACAAAAATAATCAATAAATCGATTATTTTCATTGATTCAGAAAATAGCTCCATCTCTTGCCACTAATGCGTAACTGTAGAAGTTCCGTAGTGGGTGAGCTGCTTGATTAAGCTACTCATAGATGGCGCTGTGGAGAGATCTTCCAAATAAAAATATGACACAAGGCATTGAAAAATTCGTTAGGTACACCAACGTTAAGTATAGCTTAATTGGTGGAGCGTGGTACTGATTACCGAGGTTGCTGATTCAAGTCCAGCTGCTTAACGAATTTTTCTTTGCATTGTCATTGTATGTTGAATTTCATTCTATGAATGTTTCATAAAAATAAAAACAAAAATAATCAATAAATCGATTATTTTCATTGATTCAGAGAATGATTTCCAAGTATATATAAATAAGTATATTAGCATACCACCACCAGGGCCGTGTTTTATAAAGCTACAAGTTGTAATTTACCAGCGGAAGTCTCTTTCTAACAAAAGGACGAGACTTCCGCTTGCAAATTGTAACTTGTAGCTTTATAAAACACGGTACAGAATGTAGGTGCTTTTTTTTTTCACTTGTTCCAGTAATAAACGCACCAAAACTATCACTTTGTCCCCATGTGAGCCCGCCGCTTGGGGAATACCAACTGTCACACGCTACACAATTCGTCTGTTTTCCATTCCAACTTTGTGTCGGAAGGTATAGTTAAAGTGAGAAAATCTTTCCCCTGTCAAAATGCTTATATGACATGGTCATAATAAGTAACATTGATTTTTACCTGGCCCGTGGGAAAAGTTTTTCAACTATGTCTATAACTGGTAATTAAAAAGTTGAAACACCCCCGGCACTGTCATTTCAAAGCTCAATATTTCAAAACGGGTGAACCGATTTTAATAAAACGTAGCCAAGAACCATCTCGATTAAATTAGCTTTCGATAAGAAAAACCCGCATCGAAATCGGTACATCCGTTTGGGAGCTATGATGCCATGTGCCACACAGATACACACAGGGTTGAAAACAAATTAGTGGACAAGATTATCACCAATTAATATAACCTAACCAACTTAGAAAAGTTGAAAAACCCCCGACATTGTCATTCCAAAGCTTAATATTTCAAAAAAGTGTGAACCGATTTTAGTGAAACTTAGCTTAGAACCATCTCGATTAAACTAGCTTTCGATTGAAAAAAACCGCATTGAAATCGTCCACCCGTTTGGGAGCTATGATGCCACAGACAGATACACAGATACACATGTCAAACTTATTATAACACCCCTCTTTTTCGTCTGGGGTTAAAAACTGTAGATCATGTCTCTTGAACACGACTTCTATTTGGGAATGACTGTGGTAGAAGTGACTACGAAATTAAATCCCCAGTTAAATCTAATCTAATATATATATAAATCTAAAGCAAAGATTCCCAATAAGTTGTGGTATTTTATAGATATAGGTATGTTTCTTTGTAATTGTATTTGCAGTACCGTTTGTTTGTTAGGTAATTTTGTTTTAAGTAATTTGAATTTTCCAGAATTTTGGTTCTGTTACTGTTATGCTGTATAAGGTACCTATATTTTTTTTTGGTAAATAAATAAAAAAAAATCAGTAGGTACGAAGTGCCATTCACAGCCGAAGTATCTATTACTAAAACCCGAAACCTATTCAAAATGCTCACAAACTGTACCAGTAGTTTTCTTGAGACACGCCTCTTTTCAACTTCGTTCTTTTTAACCCAGTTCAAAAAAGGAGCAGGGTCACAACTTGTCGGTTTTTTTTTGTAGTATCCAATGGACACTCGCAGCGTTGTTATCTAAACAGTTTCCCTGTAAGTACGTGCCGGCCGAGATAGCGGACTTACGGCTAAGTGGTGGCGCGTGACCGACCTGTGAACGGTAGTGTTGGGCTTACGAGAATAATGTCGTAAAAAAAACTGGTCAAGAGCGAGTCGGACTCGCGCATCGAGGGTCCCGAGCCATCGTCTGACAATATTTGTTATATTACTGTAGTTCGTTTAATATAGGATAGATGGACAGACAGACAGCGCCGTTTCTTGTCCTATAGCACTAATGTAATTTTAATGAACTGTGAAATTCAGAGACTTTTCCCTTTTAATAACAAACAAATCATCGCTTAATACTCATTTCGACAGTAACACTGTTCACTCAATTGTTTCCACTAATCAGCGATTACACAAACATTTATGCGTATCACGGGTAAGCAACAAGACATTTTATTGACCGACCATTTTCTACAATTTCATAGGAACGAAAGTGGCGCCAACAGAATAAAAAAAGGTTATTAGTCGATTGGTAATTCTGTTCGTACGCGGCCTTATGGTTCGGGTAATTTTTAACCGACTTCAAAAAAAGGAGGTTCTCAATTTGTCGGTTTTTTTTTAAATAAATAAATAAATATCATGGGACAATTTGACACCAATTGACCTAGTCCCAAACTGGGCAAAGCCTGTACTATGGATACTAGACAACGGATAAACATATTTATATAGATAAATACATACTTATATACATATTAAACATCCAAGACCCAAGAACAAATATTCGTATTCATCATACAAACATCTGCCCCGACCGGGATTCGAACCCAGGACCTCAAGCTTCATAGTCAGGGACTCTAACCACTAGGCTATCTGGTCGTCCGGTTTTATATACCATGTTCCCCGATTACTTGAAGAAGGCTGAACCGATTTCAAATATTCTTTTTTTGATGATCGAATAGCCTAGTGGTTAGAGATCCTGACTATGAAGCTTGAGGTCCCGGGTTCGATCCGCGGTCGGGGAGATGTTTGTGTGACGAATATGAATGTTTGTTCTCGGGTCTTGAGTGTTTAACATGTATATATTAATGAAAATAATCGATTTATTGATTATTTTTGTTTTTATTTTTATGAAACATTCATAGAATGAAATTCAACATACAATGACAATGCAAAGAAAAATTCGTTAAGCAGCTGGACTTGAACCAGCAACCTCGGTAATCCGTACCACGGGTATCGGTACGGATTACCGAGGTTGCTGGTTCAAGTCCAGCTGCTTAACGAATTTTTCTTTGCATTGTCATTGTATGATGTATATATTAAACATGTATTTATCTATATAAGTATGTTTATCCGTTGTCTAGTACCCGTAGTACAGGCTTTGCCTAGTTTGGGACTAGATACCATTGTGTACCCTTACAGGGCGTCATGGACTGACATAATTCCAATGTAACATCTCTATAAATTTCATAGGCACGTAACCATGCGTGTCATATATTTTCGAAAGCTATTCAAGTAAGTACTTGCGTCTGGTAGTCATCATCTCGTATTGATGAGGTGATGATGAAAGGTACAACTCCTTAACGGTTAGGAGTTGGAGGACATTATTTTAAATATTAACGTAACTTAAAATTGGGAAATAAAAAACATCTTAACAAAAAGTAAAACCGCCTTCAAAAACCCATAAAATAATCCTTTAAAGCCATCACTTTGATTGCCTACCAGAAATATGAAGTCGGTGCTTCATTCAATAGGGTATTCTGCTCTCACCACATTGACTTCATATTTGTGGTGTGGTAGGCCATAAAACTTTAGATACATAAGGCTTTAGAGGATTATTTTATGGGCTTATGAAGGCGGTTTTACTTTTTGTGAATTGGTCTTGTGTTTCACGAAAGCATAATATGCGTTTGATTTATAACACATTATTACAAATACACTAAAGTTATATTTGAATGACGATAAAAGGCTTTTGATAACGCGTCAATATTGTATGCTAATATGGAATTATTGATTAAATAATAGTCATGTCTATATATGGGATGGCATTTTACGCGTTAATTATAAAAAAACACATCATACGTCATACTGGTTATACATATGCAAATCCGTTAAAATGTTATGTTGCGATACACTTAATTTAAATTTCTATACTTACAACAGACGTTAAGCATACGGATATTCTATAGGGATATACCTACCGTAGTTGTTATGTATTTTCATTTTAACAGCTACAGTTTAGCATTATGCATAACAGCTATGTAAAGATGCTACAGTATACCGACTGTGTGTATTTAAACAAGCAGTCAATAGAGCCAATGTCAAGTCTCCTTATAAATTTTAAATAATAAGTTGTAGAAAGGTTTTTATTGTTACAGAAGTTTTTAAAAATAAATTAATTCAGTTTTTCCGGCACTGTGATTGGTTAACGTATGGTCCGCTCCGCATAGCTCCGTGTCAGTGGACACGCATCCTAAGGCCTACTGTCCACGACGCGTAGCTGCATAGACGCGTATTTCTCATTGTACACTTTGTTGTAGTGTACGCTTGCTTGCAGCCTACATACAAAATCACGTAATAGTATATCGCGGTTTAGTTTGTTTACTTGCAGCCTACCTACAAAACCGCGCTACGGTATATCGCGGTTTAGTTCGCTTGCTTGCAGCCTGCATACAAAATCGTGCGACAGTGTATCGCGGTTTAGTTCGCTTGCTGGCAGCCTGCGTACAAAACTGAGCAACAGTGTATCGCGGTTTAGTTCCCTTGCTGGCAGCCTGCATACTGAACTGCGCAACAGTATATCGCGGTTTAGTTCGCTTGCTTGCAGCCTGCATACAAAATCGTGCGACAGTGTATCGCGGTTTAGTTCGCTTGCTGGCAGCCTGCGTACAAAACTGAGCAACAGTGTATCGCGGTTTAGTTCGCTTGCTTGCAGCCTGCATACAAAACTGAGCAACAGTATATCGCGGTTTAGTTCGCTTGCTTGCAGCCTGCATACAAAACTGAGCAACAGTATATCGCGGTTTAGTTCGCTTGCTTGCAGCCTGCATACTAAACCGCGCAACAGTATAAGTATCGCGGTTTAGTTCGCTTGCTTGCAGGCTTTGCAGCCTACATATAAAACCGCGCAATAGCATATCGTGGTATGGTATTGTATGTAGGCTGCAGGCAAGCATACAGCAAGTGTAGGCCTAAGTAGACAGTAGGCCTAAGTGTTGTTATTTTGTCCCATGACTCAGGGACAGCAGTTCACATTTGCTTAATAATAATAATAAATAGCATCGGGACAAATTGACACCAATTGACCTAGTCCCAAACTAGGCAAAGCCTGTACTATGGTACTACCAGACAACGGATAAACATACCTTATAAAGATAAATACATACTTACATATACATATTAAACATCCAAGACCCGAGGACAAATATTCGTATTCATCATACAAACATCTGCCCTGACTGGGGATCGAACCCAGGACCTCCAGCTTCATAGTCAGGGTCTCTAACTACTAGGCTATCCGGTCGTCTTAGAACAACCTAACCAATTTAGAAAAGTTGAAAAACCCCCGATATTTCCATTTCAAAGCAGCACAACCGATTTTTATGAAACTTAGGTAAGAACCATCTCGAATAAACTAGGTTTCAGTCAGTTCAGAATGCGCTTTTAAAATCGACAGCCATCAAGTCTCTGTCAAAACCTGACAATACCGTCATCCTATCATAATGGTACTTACTTCACTTGACAAATAAATATCCGTATCGTCTCTGCTTCGTTTCTCACCTGAAGGACAGAGATGGAATGACAAATATTTATCTAATGCTGCCCAGTGAAGTGCCAACATTAAATACTTGCATCATGTCATTTACGATAGTAATCAGACATTTAGCATGCAGAGACACCATCGCAAAACCTAAGCATTATGTGCAAATACGTTACCCATTCTTTTACAACTTAAATGTGGCTTTTTTTCCTTTACGGATAAGGTTTTAAGTAGCATGGCAGCTGTGTTTTTTGGTATGTAATAAAAATCGTTATTTACTGGTCGAATTGTTTATAATTAGATCATTTAGAAGCCCAAAAGCGATCGGAGCAGGATGTCGAGTGGGTGGCGATTGGTTTGTTCGTTGAATCAAGTTGAATTTGGTTTGATTCGTGCTAAGGCGATAGTAGGTAATTTTGGTGGATAGGATGTCGTTACAAGCACATACAATCTGAGTATGTTGCAATGGTATTGTATCAAAGTTTTCGAGGTATAAGCATTTTTATAACTTTTTGTTAAATTAGAAAATGAAATTGTCAAAATCTCGGAGTATAGGTATTCCTACCTAATAGAATTATACCTATCCTTGTCGTCTTAACATGGCATCTACAAACATTAGTTCTCCATGCCAAACGTCGAATACTGGTGAAATAAAAACTGCTTTAAAAAAGTTTCACAAAATCAAAATATACATTATATCCGAAGACCGTTTCTTTAGTGCTACAATTCAAGCTGACACCTTTTTGTATTGAAATTATGTATACAGTACCGTAGAGCCAATTGCTGTTCCACCGTAGTACATTCTCACAGTAAGTGTCATAATGATTTTCCTTGTCAGGCAATGCGATGTCACCATAAAAGGTTCCACAGTGGGTCCCGATGCAATTTGTTCGATACTTCCGATAGTCCCTATACGAAGTTTAATGCATTTAGTGGGCTTAGATAATAAGAAACAATGACCGTACGCTGGTGCTCCATGGCCTCCATCAACTTTGACATTGTGAAAAAATTGGATAAACTATAATATGTTGCTGCAGTGCCCTAAGCACGACTTGTCGAATCCTGCGTCACGTAAAATCGAATAGTAAACTATAACGAGTTTGTATGACGTTTGGAACAGCGCCCGCCCGTGAGCGTATTTGGAACTAAAATTTAGTATGAGATTTCTCGATCTCGATACGATAACCGTAACGTAACGCAGGATTCGACAAGTCGTGCTTAGGGCACTGAGGACCTCCGACGAGTTAGGTGGATCCATAAAGTTTCATTCACAAAAAACTGAGCAGCGATCGAAAAAAGCCGTGATAGCCTAGTGGTTTGACCTATGGCCTCTCAAGCAGAGGGTCGTGGGTTCAAACCCCGGCTCGCACCTCTGAGTTTTTCGGAATTTATATGCGAAATCATATTTGTAATTTATCATGAGTTTTTCGGTGAAGGAAAACATCGTGAGGAAACCTGCATACTCCTTCGAAGCAAGACAATGGTGTGTGTGAACTTCCCGATCCGCACCGGGCCTGCGTGGGAACTGTAGCCCAAGCTCTCTCATTCTGAGAGGAGGCCTATGCCCAGCAGTGGGACGTAAATAGGGGTCGCTGAGGTCAAAAATATACGTAACGTTATCGAATATCGCCATCCCCCCCCCCCATACCCGTCTTCTCTGTTTATCTCGCTTTCTCCACAAGACTGTCTTCACTCCAGTATAGGTCTAGCACAACTCACAGTGCGACTTCTATCTCGCGCGAGAACAACTGCCCGTCCTTTTCTATCACTCAGAATGCAACGGGACGGGTAATATGATCTCGCGCGACAAACAAAGTCGCGGCCAGTCGTGCTAGCCCTAGAGGCGCATTTAGGTTTAACGCAACTGCGCGCATCGGTGGGCGATTATATTGGCCTTTACGCGCATGCGCATTCATGACGGTGCACGCGGCTCGCATGCTGATCTTAACCATGTGCACACTGCCAACTATTACAGATACCGGTAATCTAGCAGAAGAAAATGGAGTCATCATCATCATCATCATGGTAGCCGATTGATATAGGCCTCCCCCAAGGCTCTCCAGTCAGACCGGTCTTGCGCATCCAAATAGAGCTAGCTATCCCACAATAACTCTGCAATGAATTGACAATAGTAGAAATCCAAAGTTTGTTTATGGCAATACTGATTTGTAGTCAAAACAACACGTTTTGAACTTTTGATTAGATTACAGGGTCGTGTTTTATAAAGCTACATTGTATGTAATTTACAAGCGGAAGTTTCTTTCTAACAAAAGGTGATAGAATGAGACTTCCGCTTGTAAATTGTGACTTGTAGCTTTATAAAACACGGTCCAGGTCGTCGTTTATCCACCATTAAAATAGTTACCTCTCAATTTTTTTTACCGTAGGTACAACGGCAAAATCTACTAAACACTCGCAAAATTTTATTGTCCTCCAATGGACAGAGCCATATTTTTTTATAAGCAACAACAACTTTTGATTAATTATTACTATCATTACTGGTTTTTTAAAGTTGATGGTTTAGTAAACATGAAATAATTTGTAATAAAAAAAATTAATAATAGTAAGAGTAGGTACATATTTAAGGTTCATACCGCAAGTGGACAAAAACATCATGTGACTCTCGCCACGCGAGTTTTACTCTGTATGTTTATAAACCATGTCTTATATCTATTTGGTATTTAACTATTCAAAAACGTAGCGCCTGAAAAAAAATTCTTTTTGGTATTTCTCTCAACCAACGAGAGCTCGTTACATTAAGCAGACAGACAGGCGACTTTGGGTATATCTATTAAGTACTAGATTTTTTCTGCCACTTTTCGAGGGGGACGAAGTACTATTTACAGTACAGCACACTTCTATGCTAATGTCAAAATTTGTTACGTTCCTACAGTTCATACTAAGGGGCCGTCCATTAATCACGTGATATTTTTTTAAACATTTTTTAACCCCCCCCCCCTCCCCCTTGGTGATACATGGTGAGGTTTAAGACTAAACCCAACGTCACGTGAATTTTTAGTAAGTATCTACAAAAAATCTTATTTTTTTTAGAATATTTTAGAATATCTTTAATGCAAGTATAAAGTATAATCTTATTTTATTCCGAAATTACGGACCATGATAAAAATGTCTAGACAAAAAGGTTGCAGGTTGTTTTTGATTGGCATAAAAATAATGAAAACATAAAGACACGTGATATCATACTATCCCCCCCCCCCCTCCCCCCTTGTGACATTTTGTGATTTTTGTCAAACCCCTCCCCCCCCCCCCCTTTCAAGCCTCACGTGATTAATGGACGGCCCCTAAAACAAAACTCACACAAGCCAAAAACACGCACACAATCAACCCTGTCCATTTTGCACTAACATTTTTGGTGAGGGGAAATCGCGCGTTAACATCTCCTTAGCTCCTTAGGCCCGAGTATGATTATTCGAAACCTGCGTAACGTAATCGAGTAGTAAACGTTATCGAGAAATTTGTATGACGTTTGGAACAGCGCCCGCTCGTGAGCGTATTTGCAACTAAAATTTAGTACGATGTTTCTCGATTTCGATACGATAACGTAACGTTACGCAGGATTCGATAACTCTAAGACTCGCTACAATTATATTCATAACGATTTTACATGTTACTTGTAGCTTCGCTGTCAAAGGGGCACCAGCTTTATTTTACCAATTCGAAGGACGAAATGCTCCACAGTTGAATACCAGCTTTCTTTCCAGGAAACGAAACTATTCTAACTATTACCGTCATTTGTATATTTTAATGCCTTTAATAAAAACAACGGTTCAGCTACCTTAGCTGTTAACTGTTAGTACTGCTAACATAGTTCACATACAGCATATTTTTAGGTTACTTACCGTATTTTTAACTCCCGACGAAAAAGAGGGGTGTTATAAGTTTGACACGTGTATCTGTGTCTGTGTATCTGTGTATCTGTCTGTGGCATCATAGCTCCCAAACGGATGGACCGACTTCGATGCGGTTTTTTTAATCGAAAGCTAGTGTAATCGAGGTGGTTCTTAGCCAAGTTTCATTAAAATCGGTTCACCCGTTTTTGAACTTTGAAATGACAATGTCGGGGGTTTTTCAACTTTTCTAATCTTTTTAAAGGCAACCTTATTGACTGTTTCTCAAAAAGTTGTCCCGTCAGGAAATATTTTGAAACCTACTGCATGCATACAGTCGACCCATTTGATTCTTCACCCACGGTAGAACGTTATCACAGTAAGTGTCATAGTGATTTTCCTTTCAAGTAATGCGATGTCACCATGACATTTTCTACGAAAAGGTTCCACAATGGGTCACAGTTCAGTTTTTTTTATACGCTATTTGGCTTCATAGTACGTCCGAAATTTCTTCATGTCAAGTAAACGTATGCATGTCAGTAACAGTCTATTTTGTGACTCCGTCCGTCCGTTTGTCCGTCTGTCACAGTTGGCTATCTCAAGCAATAATACTAAATGCTTAATGCTAATTATCGACTTGAAATGTTGTACTGTCATTCCCAACGACAACAGCAGTAGGTACTAACTTAAGTGCCTAAACTGTTACAAACTTGTAAATCATTGTTTTTATCAGGTTATCATTATGTACTTACAAAAGAATCCTAATTATCGAAAAATGTATTGTCGTTCAAATATACCAAAAAAAAATTAATAATAGTCCATCAAAAACAAAAATGATCGAAACAACTTTAACACGTACCTATTAAATGTATTTGGGTTCCTGTTTTCAACATTACATAAATGTATTTTTTTTCTAAAATCATTAATTTGAACCAACTTAAACTTATAATCGCCTACCAATTAATAAATTCCAATGTTTTCTACGCAGTCTAAGTCAATAAAAACTCGTTACATCCGTATAAAGACATTATCAGCGTCACGGTAGTCAGTTGAGCTCATGCTGAGCGCATAACGCGTCACCATCTATAGACGTCACCACGCATAGACCCATTGCCATATTGTCAGTTTTTGGTAAGATTTTTGAGGGGGTAATCAATCGGCATATCTCGCTACAGGCATCATCATTTTTGAACGACTCGCAGCACGGGTTCCGGGCTGGCAGGTCTACTTGTACCAACAATCTGAACTTTGCCGACTCTGTACTTCAGCAAATGGATACGTCTCGTCAGGTGGACGCAGCATATTTTGATTTAAGAAAAGCCTTTGATTTAGTTGATAATGATGTTCTTCTTCGCAAGCTTAGTGTCTTTGGATTGTCATACGATCTTTTAAAGTTGCTAGCGAGCTATGTCAGAGATCGCAGGCAATATGTAGAGGTGTCGGGTTATACGTCTCCAGAGTACTATACGCGATCCGGTGTAAGTCAGGGCAGTACTCTTGGACCAACCCTGTTCTTAATTATGGTCAACGATCTGCCTGCAGTCATCAGTAAAGCTAATTCACTGCTGTTTGCGGACGATTTAAAGTTGTTTTCCTCCGTTGATAACCCATCCGATTGTGACGACCTGCAGACTGATATAAACTCAGTTTTGACTTGGGCAAATAATAACAAGCTGTCTTTTAATGCTGCAAAATGTAGTGTCATAACTTTTACCAGGTCTAGAATGCCACTAGAAGCCACATACTACCTGGAGAGTATTCCTCTGAACCGTGTCCGGGAGGTCTGCGATCTTGGCCTTCACCTTGATCCGAAGCTGACTTTCATGACCATATAACCCTGACCTGCAGAGACGCGAGTAAGGTGTTGGGTTTTGTCACGCGGACGGCAGCACAACTCAGAGATGTGAAGGTTGCAATTATCTTGTTCAATTCCTTTGTTCGTAGTAAATTAGAGTACAACAGTGTCATCTGGGACCCAATTGAAGCGAACTACACACTCATGCTGGAAAGGGTACAGCGGTGATTCGCCAGGTACTTGTACAAGAGGATGTACGGGTATTACCCATTCTTGTATCCCTCTGCTTTCGTTCTGGGCATGGTCGGGCTGTATACTTTGCGTTCTAGGCGTAAGACGCACTTATTAGTTCATTATTGTCTGCTCCTACGAAACAAAATTGAGAATCCGGTTGCTCTTGAGCGTATGCGCTTTTTTGTCCCTGAGCAGTACACACGAGCGGGCGACCGCCGGCGCCACGCGCTCTTCGCGGCCCCCGAGGGCTTCCGCACGTGGCGCGCCCGGGACTCGCCCACCGCCAGGGCCGCAGCCCTGCTGAATCCGCTGCTGGACAGGCTCCAGGATACTGACGTATTTGCTAACAATTTGCATACTCTGCTAACTAATATTGATAAGTTTGTCGGTATTATTGATGTTAATTTATAGTATACTTATTGTGTATAATGTTTAAAGCTGTTTTCCTCTATTAGTTATGTACTTAAACTCAAATGTCTGTATTGTTCATGTTCATTTACGTATACCTAATCATGTAACGTAATAGGCGCCTTGGTTTTTACCTGTAAGCCTGTTATTGTTTTGAATAAATGAATAAATAAAATAAAAATAGCTATGATGAAGCAAAAGTTATTAGGATCCCACTTCACATTTCAGTCAGATATAGATACAGTCGCAAATTCATTCCTGACTCACCATAGAACATTTTCATAGTAAACGTCATAACGATTTTCCTCGTCAAGCTATGCAATGTCACTATGACGTTTACTGTGAAAAGGTTCCACTATTATTACTAGTAGTGGCTCGCGAGCTCATTTTTGAAGTTTTTTTTAAACATAACCTAACCAACTTAGAAAAGTTGAAAAACCCCCTTCGTTATCATTTCAAAGTTCAATATTTCAAAAACGGGTTAGCCGATTTTAACGAAAGTCATCTAAGAACCATCTCGATTAAACTAGCCGTCTATTACAAAAAACCGAATCGAAATCGGTCCATCCGTTTGGGAGCTACGATGTCATTAACACATACACAGATACACAGACCTCTTTATCGTCGGAGGTTAAAAATGGATCCCTGGGTTGTGTCGTGCGCTCCCAGAGGAAGAACTACGAATTAAGACGAGTTTGAGCAGGCTCATTATTTACAAGGATTACGATATTGTATAGACATTTGACCACCGGATAGCCTAGTGGTTAGAGACCCTGACTATGAAGCTTGAGGTCCCGGGCTCGATCCCCGGTTGGGGCAGATGTATGTATGACGAATACAAATATTTGTTCTCGGGTCTTGGATGTTTAGTATGTACAAAAGTATGTATTTATCTATATAAGTATGTTTTTTCGTTGACTAGTACCCATGGTACAAGCTTTGCCTAGTTTGGGACTAGGTCAATTTTATTGGTGTCAATTGTCCCATGATATTTATTTTATTTATTTATTTATTTACATTGACAGTCCTCTTGGTTTTGTTGTCCTTGATAACAGCAAAACCTAAAAACATTAGTCAATGCCGTTTATAACCTCTTTAGAATAATATTAACACAATTTACACAAATCAAAAGCGGATCGCCATGAATCAAGTTAATTTGTACATTTTGCCTAAGAACCGTGTCCGACGTGCTGGTTAATATTTAATGCTAATGTGACACCGAATATATATCTTATTGCTTTTTTAATAGCTTAAAGAGTCGCCAGTGCCTGTAGGCAGACGCCTACCTACTCTTAAATTAATAATTAATGTTACAGCGTTTATGCTGGACGCAAAAACATATCCCAGGACCTCTGGTACCATTTCTGGCACACGAGGACGTCCTTGATTGTACCTTGAACCGTAACTGTACCTACGTAGTTACTTACCTGTTTTTGTAATGGGTTCAAATATTAAAACTATTCCAAACTGTCTCATACTATTTGACAGCCGTAACGCAAACTTCTTCGAGACGTAGACTACACTTAATCAACGGCCAAAAAACGTCTCGATCGCGTTAAACGGCACATTAGCAGCGCCACTAGTGGCACGTGTCGACAACAAACAATTCTCATACTATTTGACGCCCGTAACGCAAACGCGATCGAGACAGTTCTCATACTATTTGACACATTAACGCAAACGCGATCGATACATACTTTTTAGTTGTCGATTGCACTGGTGCATGTATTATTAAGGCCTTATTCATAAACGTCACTCAAGCCTCCATTAGCTAAAATAGGTTTTGTCTTCTTCTTACTAACGGAAATTTCAATGTGACGAAAAAGGACAACGAACTTTAACGGCATTTTAGTTAAAATAGGTTTATGAATAACAGGGTCAGACTGTAAAGCCACTGCTGATTTTCATAACTTTAGTTGTGGAACCTTACGTTACTGCCGAAATAAATAAAAATTATCAATATGTGTACATGTTTACCGGTACCAATTGTTCTTTCGATTCCAATGACATGACAAAACAATATGTCAAAACGTATTCAGATCTGGGACTATAAGTCTTTAGCAATTACTTGTTGGAACAAAATGTATGGATTATAGATTCCGCTCTGGACTATTCATGATGTCAGTAGTGGCATAGTGTGGACATTACCTCGATTTTTTTTCGATGCTGGTGGAAAATCGGCACATAAGCACTTGATTCGTCTCATCATTATCATCATCACTAGTCAACTAGTGCCCACGCCTTGGACAATAGTTCGCACGCGGGCGCAGCGCGGATTGGGAACTTCACACACACCATTTAATTGCTTCGCGAGGAAACCTGCACACTATTGAGTTTCCTCACTGTGACGGAAAACTGACCAAAAAGCTCATGATAAATTACAAATGAAACATCGCACATAAATTCCGGAAAACAAAGAGGTGCGAGCCTTGGTTCGAACCCACGACCCTCTGCTTGAACAACCAAGTAAATATTTCTTCTTATTGTCGATACTTCGCAGAAAAAACAATTTTGATACTTTCACGACACGTTTTTTTGCTAATCGCATCAACGATTTTTTTTATCTGTCATACCTAAAGTCCCCACTACGCTAGCCCGTGGCATCTGACGTTTATATTAACCGGAGAATAAGTTATCTCGGTTATCATAATCTAACAAAAGATCACAATAGAGTGTTGCAGCATCATCAATATATTACTCGGCTGCGCGCAGCAAGGTGACTTGATACTTGCAAGAAAATTTCTTATTTAATAAAACCACCTTTTTTTACAGGGCCGGATTAACCATGTCTCAATGTGTCAATTCTTGGGTCCCTTTTAAGCCGTTTTTGAAGAAAAAAAAACAATAATACCTACCTAACGTCATTGAGGATACAAATTTTCACTCCAAGAAATATTTGTGGCCCCTAGGCAGTTGCCTACTCTGCCTGGTGGTTTACAGCCGTTTTTTCCTTCCCGATTTTCCGAGATATCTCCCGATTTTAGTAAATGTTTCCCTATGTCCCGGGTTTCCACTCAAAACTCCCTATTTTTTAAGAAAACCACGACTTAATCTTTCTTTACAAAAATACTACGTAAATCGAAACCAAAAGAAATGATATGCAATGTAAAATACACTACTACTACTAAAACTTCTACTTTTACTTCGTAAAATGCGTAGACTAAACTATACTGTAACTTAAGGGAAAAAAATAGCAATAAAATATTAAAAAATAGCAATTTTGAATTGATTTTGAAGTGAAGGAAAATATGTCAGAAAAACTCCTCCTTTTTTTAAGTCGGTTAAAAACAAAACAGCTACAAGTACCAAAACCGCTCCGTCTCGCCTAATCCAAGCCCACGAAGGTGTGAGCCTTGTGAATTACGTCGCAGCGGGGACTCGAACCCGACGCCTGCCGGGTTCTAAGAACACGATATGATCGCTGGCATTTTGATTGCTGTGGGGGAGTAGCAGCGGCCGTAAGGGAGAAACGCGCCCTATCTATACAAAGCTAGCGCGTTACTAGCCAACTTCAAGGCTCTACCATTCTAAGTGAAATAAACGGATCACTCACGTATGTCAGTCGACTATAGCTCGACTTGTTTCGGACTAATCCGTAGTCTTTCCTCTGGGAGTACACGCCACGCCGGTGGCGAGACGTAAACTGCGCGCCGCGGCTCTACTCGCGCGGCTGTTCGGCGACGACGACGACGGCAAGTTTTTGCCGTCGGAGGGTCGAGCACGACTTTACGAAAGCTGCGTAACGTTACGGTTATCGTATCGAGATCGAGAAACCTCATACTAAATTTTAGTTCCAAATACGCTCACGGGCGGGCGTTGTTCCAAACGTCACACAAACTCGACAACGTTTACTATTCGACCTTACGTTACGCAGCATTCGCAAAGTCGTGCTCGACCCTCAGCTACACGGAAGAAAGATTCGTAATCTCGAATGCACTTAACCGTGTGAGACCGTGACCGTGTGAGTGATCTGTTAATTTCACTACTTGTTTTTGCCCGCGACTTCGTCCGCTTACATTTCGGTTATCGCTATCCCGTGGGAACTATACAATTTTCTCGAATAAAAAGTAGCCTATGTTATTCCTCAATATTCAAACTATCTTCTTACCAAATTTCATCTCGATTGGTGCAGCGGTTTTCCCGTGAAGAGGTAACAAACAGACAGACAGAGAGACAGAGTTACTTTCGCATTTACATATAATATTAGTTAGTATTAGGATGATTGAGCTCACGGTAGTTTCATGTAAAAACTCTACCATTCTTTATTGCCGTGATAGCCCAGTGGTTTGACCTATGGCCTCTCAAGCAGAGGGTCGTGCGTTCAAACCCCGGCTCGCACCTCCGAGTTTTTCCGAATTTATGTGCGAAATTACATTTGTAATTTATCATGAGCTTTTCGATGAAGGAAAAGTAAGGAAACCTGCACACTCCTGCAAAGCAATTCAATGGTGTGTGTGAAGAACTCACATCTGCATCATTCTGAGAGGACGCCTGTGCCCAGCAGTGGGACGTAAATAGGCTGATGATGATGATGATGACCATTTATTTATTCTCGAATGGTACATAGTTTTAGATGGAGTGACGAACTGGTAACATCGCGGGACCGCGGTGGATGCGGAAAGCACAAGACCGGTCTGAGTGGAGAGCACTGGGGCAGGCCGCCGGCCAGCAGTGGACGTCTTTCGGCTGACATAATGATGATGACACAGTTTTAGTTACATCGCTAATTTCGCCAAACTTGACGTTTATTGGCAAATACTGCGCTCACTCACCTGAGCGTCTAGGGTACCTTGAACGACCAAAAAAAAGTCTCGATCGCGTTCGCGCTTATGTCTGAATTACTATGGACACATTACCAGCGCCACTGGTGGTACGTATCCACAACTAACAGTGCCCTTAGTGTAATCAAAAAGCATATAATACGTCTCGATCGCGTTTGCGTTAAAGTGTCAAATAGTATGAGAATTGTTAAACGCGAACGCGATCGAGACGTATTTCTTGGCCTGGTCGGCGATTACACTAGGCGCTCAGCGCCAGTGTAATCAACGGCCAAAAAAACGTCTCGATCGCGTTCGCGTTACGGGTGTCAAATAGTATGAGAACTGTCTCGATCGCGTTTGCGTTACGGGTGTCAAATAGTATGAGAATTGTTTGTTGTCGATACGTGCCTCTAGTGGCGCCGCTAATGTGCCCATAGTAATTCAGAATTAAACGCGAACGCGATCGAAAGACATTATTTGGCTGTTGATTACACTTAGAAGCTCAGTTTTCATACTATTTGACACTTTAACGCAAACGCGTTTTTAGAAAATCCTCGATAGGTCTGTCTAGGTACGTACTTTTATCGTTTCTGGCGGATTGAGAAGGAATATTGTGATGGCAATTGAACGAAAAGAGAAGTGACTATTGGTTCCTCTTTTCGTTTAGATAAAAATCAAATCAACACTTTGGTTTCTTACCCAGAGCATTTTAAACACTGGCGCTTACGCCATGCTTTTTGAGCTTTGAGTGCATTTTGACTAGCCTTCTCTCTATTGACACACGCGCTACTGAATAGCGTTGTCCCGCTTGGGTGAATAAACTCCGCTCCCAAAACCCTTAAGCCTTAAGTAATATTATTTACCAACAACACGCCACATAATTAAAACCCCATAACACCTACATTAACCAAAATCGCACATCAACATCACCCACACAAACAACTGTAACCTAATCCGATCATCGTAACCAATAAAATAAATAACGTATTTAAACGATAAATTAGTGTTGTCACGAACGTTAAAAATAACTATACGTTAGTGTAATTCCCACCATCAATTTGGAGGGGGACGTGTGATAAGTCAATCTAACGCTTCGGGCATAAAACATGCCAGGTATTTGAATAAGGTACGACACACGTTTTGTCACTTTTATAGGGTCCCCTGTTATCCAAATTTATTTCGAACTTGCCTAGTTAAGGTTGACAAGAACCCTTTTTTATTGTTATAAAGCAATTAACTTTGTGATTCCCAATAACACTCTTAAACAGTCAGCGTAATCAAGTTTATTGTGTACCACAAACACAAAACAGCGCATTTAGTATATTTTTACAAGCTTTTATATAACTTGCACAGCACTGCACTTCACTGCACTTCACTTGCACTATTCGGTTCCTATATTTCTAAGTTAAGTGAGTATGTACCTAAGTTCAAAATTTGCATACCTTCGACCACTTGTAAAACGGGATTATTGCTCACATTTCTGAATAACACCAAAATTGAGTTACCAAGGGATGGAATAGAATTTCGCACGCGTGACAGCGCGTTACCGCTCGTATTAATATCATCATCATCATGTCAGCCGTAAGACGTCCACTGCTGGCCGGCGGCCTCCCCCGCGGCTCTCCACTCAGACCGGTCTTGTGCTTTCCGCATCCACCGCGGTCCCGCGATCTTTACCAGTCGTTGCTCCACCTTGTTGGAGACCTACCGACAGCTCGTCTCCCGGTCCCATTGTATTGGTCCCAGTGTATTAATATTATTAATAATAATATTATTTATTTCCACACCTACAACTATTTTTTACTTGTTTACTTTAATATCTTACCTAAAGGTGTTGCGTATAATGGTTTTATGTGTCAGCCGAATAAATCAAATTCGTGGCCCATACTAAGAGATCTCAAAATCAATTTGTTGGAGTGTTTCCCACCATCTTGTACGGACGTGGATGAAGATAACTCAATCTATGTTGTCGGGGTAACGCGTGAATTACCATTTATGGTACATGTTTATAGTAAAGTGAAAGAGAGTTCTGTGGAAATGCATTGCTCGAATATTTTCTACAAATTAAACCCTAATGGACCGCGGTGGATGCGGAAAGCACAAGACCGGTCTGAGTAGAGAGCCACGGGGGAGGCATATCTCCAGCAGTGGACGTTTTTCGGCTGACATGATGATGATGATGATGATGAAACCCGATGAGAACTCAGATGGGATGCCTAAGAAGGCACTTTTAATGTGTTGCTCTGGCCTGTAAAATAGTTAAATAATTAGTAGCACTGGAACTAGAGACTTGGAATTTGGCAAACATAATATACCTTGAGTATCTTAGAGGTGCACTAAGAAGGGATTTTTCGAAATTCCCACGGGATAGGGAACTAGCCCATTTTGAAATATTTCACGGGGGCACAGCCGCGGGGCATAAGCTAGTCCGCCAATAAAGTATTCTCAACAAAATTTAAAAGATTGCCCTTAAGTGAGTCCCTTAAGCAGCAAGAAACATCCGGACATTTCAATTCCAAGGGCTCGCAGCACTCGGTGTCGCGTTACAGATATACTGCGCGCTCGCCGAATAAACTGCCCGATTACAATCGCCTGTAATGACTCTATTGCCGGGACTTTTAAAAAAATATCGTGGTATTAAACAGTTCAAAGAATGATTTTTTCGCGTTGTCTTTCTCTTGGCTAAATCTTCTTAGGTAAGTAAAGATTTTGGAACTAAACGTTTTGTTGCTTCAAATAATTGTCTTATATTATAATAATAATCTATCCAACTTACAAAAGTTGAAAAACGCCCGACATTGTCATTTAAATACTTACGATTTTAATGAAACTTAGCTAAGATCCATCTCGATTAAACTAGCTTTCGATTAAAACAAACCGCATCCAAATCGGTAAATCCGTTTGGGAGCTAAGATGCCACCAGACAGATAGACAGATACACAGACACCATACTCTTTTTGGGTTGGAGGTTAAAATTACTTAGGAACTGTTCTTATATGTAGAATTATTAAAACTTTATTGACCACAGAAAGACGCGAGCCAAAATCTAATAATAACCCATCAAGTATCTCCAAAGCCGTTGACTTCGGGCAGCACAAGACCGATCGTCGTGGGGATCCTTCGGGAAGGCTTATGTCCAGCAGTGGACGTCTTCCGGCTGACATGATGATCTTTAAAAGGGATCCATCTTATTTTCCTGATAAGTAGTTAATACGATTCCCAGAATATTAACCAAAGCCTTTTAATATTTTTTTATCAAAATAATAGCGTTTTATTTGCTAAAATAAATCAAGCCAACGCAGCCATTCTGATATAGTTTACTTCTGTTTCTTTTGTTTCAACGACTTTTATCATTTTAAAAGATAATAACTTTATTATAAAACTTTACTTTACTTTATTTAACTTTATTTTAGATAAATTGATTTGATTTGATTTTGATTTGATAAATTCATGCATGGTCATAAATTCCCTTTAGGACTTAGCGAGTGCTCGGCCAAGTTATCCCTTCATCCCCTGGGAATTGGCTGTTGGCTCGCCATTATTAAAAAGTGACGCACAAATAGCGTCAGGTGTCACCTTGTAAAGAGGATTCATCTTTAGTCGATACACATTTCTACTTAGAACTAATAACTTATAATATAACTTGGCCGAGCACTCGCTAAGTCCTAAAGGGAATTTATGACAATGCATGAATTTATCAAATCAAATCAATTTATCTGTCAGAATACGGTAACAAAGGTTCTTATTAACTAATATTCCATGCGTATTCAACCTGCATGCAGGTGTACAAACATTTAAAGCCATATTTACATAATGTTTAACTAAGTACAATGAGTAAATGTAGTAAATGGTAATCACAATGTCAAGTAGATATTATTATACTATCTACAATCAAGTCAATTGCATCATGTCAAATATTCCCTTATACTGCTTATACTATAATAACAATTTTCTTGAAGCCATTTTGTTAATTTCTTTTAGAACAGAACCTTACACTATATATCCTTATCACTCGCTTTTAACATAAAACTACCGTGAGACTCAATCATAGTCTTATCACTCACCTTTGGACAGCAGTTCCGGCTTGTGGTGTTACGGCGATTTGAAGGTTTAGCGGTAAGAAGCGGTGGGTTCAGCGGTAAGAAATGGTGGGTTAAGCGGTAAGAAGCGATAGATTCAGCTGTAAGAATCGGTGGGTTCGGCGGTAAGAAGCGGTACGTTTGGCGGTAAGAAACGGTGGGTTCAGCGGTAAGAATCGGTGGGTTCGGCGGTAAGAAGCGGTACGTTTGGCGGTAAGAAACGGTGGGTTCAGCGGTAAGAAGCGGTGGGTTCAGCGGTAAGAAGCGGCGGGTTCAGCGGTAAGAAGCGGTGGGTTCAGGGGAAGAAGCAATGGGTTAGGTTAGGTTAGGTTAGGTTAGGTTAGGTTAGGCTTTTCCTCAGTGACAGCCATAGAGCATCCCAGCTTTGCATTAAGTCAAACGATGTTTAAGTGGCGAGCACTTTTCTTTCAGCCTGTGAAGAAAACGACGAAGCGAAGCGAAGAATTCGCGATAAAAACCGAGGCGTTACGTTCAATTAACATTATCAATATAAATGGTCTCCCATCGTTACCAAAACTCAAATCGACTAGCGTCGTAAAAGACAACAAATTGTGCCCGCTAAGCCGCCATGCTCGTACCAATAAAATTACTCTTATCTAACTTATCTCAGATTGTACAACTTTCTTACAAGCTACAAGCAAAGGCGCCTCTCACTCGGCACCTAATGATTCTCAAGTGTCAAAGTTACAAAACAAACACAACCTGAGACGTTTGGAAAGTTTTTACAGTGTGCTTTACTTGTCTGGCTGCGGTGGGAGCGTACGGGTGTGTATTTCGTGCGAAAAAACTTCGGTCGTAATGCCACTTCATAATACTTAGACTTTTTTTTTCGAAGTTAACACTGAAGGCGCTACCTGGGCTATCCATGCTCTTTTTACGTTCTATCTTGTTCAATATGTATTTGAAATAAAGGTCAAAAACTTCCCTTAAAAAAAACTTCCCCGAAGATGAAAACATGATTGTAAACAAAATCCTCGATAAAAATATTTTTTAAAGTCAGGCCTGACTCGCCACTGTTATCGTTTTTGAAGCGGAATGAGAAGGCAATAATTAAATCGGTACTTTAGTTTCGTACCCAGAGCATAAATATAAATAAAATACGCCATGCATTTTGAGTGATACGATTACGTTAAACAAGTACTACTTTTTGGCAAAAACTCGTAATTTGCCTACCGGCGTAATTCCGCCAAAAACCGCACGTTTTTAAAACCGCCACGCGCCCGCCCCGACCGCTCCCGCATACAACACATTGATGTCTATCTCAACATAGAATAATGATCCGTCATTCCGAATACCCAGTCAATTATTCCATCTCGCCGTACACTGGTCCTCTAACACAACTATACACACCTCTACATGATTTCTACAACTATTTTAAACATATGCTTCGGGCTGCGTATACTTTTTCCAATAGACGAGTGTACTGTTGCCAGGCGGGTGGCGAAGTAACGGAGTGGAATCGTTTTGATGTGTGGTGTGAGAATTTTATTAGGAGGCGGTAGCTTGACCTTTTTCTAAGTTCAATGCTGTATTGTAACGCTAATAAGATTCAGCGTTCTTTGTTACGCTGTTTGCTTTTCGTTTGTTTGATTTGTTGTTAAATCAGTTGTAAAGGGATGTCTTTCGAAGTAATAGATGATGTAGAGTGGAAACCACGCACCGAGAGATGCAGTATACGACAGTCTCAGAATACAGAACAAACCAGTAACCGCGTTCAAGCATACGTATCCGCACGCCGCGCACTGTGTCCGAAAACAATAAGCACACTTGAAATGCAATCCTATCCTGTTTTTAGGGTTCCGCACCTCAAAAGGAAAAACGGAACCCTTATAGGATCACTTTGTTGTCCGTCTGTCTGTCTGTATGTCTGTCAAGACCCTTTTTCTCTGGAACGCGTGGAGGTAGCATGCTGAAATTAATATCAAATACCCTACAGTGAAATAATCAAACTTCTAAGTCAACGCAATCAAAAGATACTGTCATTAATAAAAACGTTGTTGCCATACACAAATGGCCGTACTGTGAAAACCTAAAGGGTACTTCCAGTTGTCCTAGAAACTTGAAATTTGCTATGACGGTAGCTCTTATAGGTAGCCACCACTCACCACTCAAAAAACTCAATATCTTAAATTTTTATGTCTGTCTGTATTAGTCAGACCAATATAAAATGACCTTACACTGCGTACATTGTGATTAGGAGCAGGGCTCTGCTAACACTGGACAACTTAAAATACTGGGAAAAAGCGGGAAAATCTTTGCACGGAACCCTCGGTGCGTGAGTCCGACTCAGACTTGGCCGGTTTTTTAGAGTCTATCAACGCTTTCGGAAAGACCATGACTGCCAAGAAGAATGCAGCAAAAAAACTTGGCACAGAGTCATTTTTTCTAAAAACAAATTACATTAGCTCTTACAATACATAACCACAGGTGAATTGCACAAAGAAAAGTCACTGTATGATTAAAAAATAAATTTCATAACCCAATCTTTTCTGTCGGTGGACAGCAGAGAATTATCCACTGCTGTAAATAAAATAATGTCATTAAATTAAACAAAATGTACGCTCTCTTTTTTCCTAACTTAGTTTTATTACAAACCTCAAGTCGATTAGATGTTGTGTGTAATAAAATCAAGAGACAAACACTTAAGAAACCTAATACAGGTGTCGTTACCCATAATACTGGATAGAGACATCAGGTAATCTTTGATACGGGATACGGGAAACTGATACGGGAATGCCACGCTCGCGTCCCCTTTCCTTTCAGGGTCGGAGTTGGAAGACAGACAAGCATTTCCCCGCCATACGGAAAATCATCATCATCATCATTATCACCAGCCCTTTTTTGCGTCCCACTGCTGAGCATAGGCCTCCTCTCAGAATGAGAGGGCTTGGGCTAATAGTTCCCACGCGGACCCAGTGCGGATTGGGAACTTCACATACGTCAGTGAATCGCTTCGCAGAAATGTGCACGATGTTTTCCTTGATCGAAAATCTCATGATAAATTACAAATGTAATTCCGCATATAAATTCCGAAAAACTCAGAGGTGCGACCCTCTGCTTGAGAGGCCATAGGTCAAACCACTAGACTATCACGGCTTTTACGAAAAATAGACGCCTCTACATTTTTTTTCGAAATTGAATAGGTGTTTGAAAATACTTCCGAGGTGGTTCCATATTTTTTTAGGTAGGTTAGAATTTATTTACGTAACAAGAGCCATTTACAATGACATTAAATCCAAGCTAAAACTAATTCAACAAAATCTAAATAAGGCCCCCGTGGCATGGTGCCCAAAAGGCTGGCAGCGTTGCCTCGCTGATTAGCGATGCTGATTCTTTGAGAGAGAAAACTGCCAGCCCTTTGATCACAAGTTGCATCGACCGAGCGCTTTTGAAATACTGAAACACAACAAATTCTGTTAGGCAATTTTGATTTTAAGTACCATTCAAAATTGTTTTCATCTGAATGGAATTTGAAAAAGTTTTTTCGTATTCTCCTTGTATGGCAGCCGATATCAGGTGTGGGTAGGTTCCATATCATATTATAGATACTGATTGAGATGTTAAGCTTAAAGTTGAAGGCTTCAGTTAAACTGACAGTTAAAATAACTCTGTAAACTGATACAGTATAATTATAGGAATGTTTATGGTGGGTGACACATTAGGAGATATTATGTTTTTTCCCCATCTTTTTTTACGTGTACATTAAAATAACAGCCATCGTAAATAGCTATTTTACTTGTAAAATAATACGTAATAAAATATTTTTTAATACATCGCTCAAAAAGTGGTACTTTTTATGCGTTTGTATAGTGCGTAAGTTTGAACTTTTCGCACTAGTGCTTTTCACTTTTCCAAGGCGCCGGTGGCACTCCCCCGCGTTCCTCCACCTCCAATGTATTTTTTTTCGCTAATGTGTTAAAAAACGTCGTTTGGTCGTCCCGAGCCTCGACCCTCGCCTCACGGCGCGGGCCTAGACATATCGGGACTCGTGCAAGATAACAAAAGTTAGAGTTACAAAAGCGCTTAGTTGATGCAACTTGTGACCAAAGGGCTGGCAGTTTTCTCTCTCAAAGAATCAGCATCGCTATTCAGCGGGGCAACGCTGCCAGCCTTTTGGGCACTATGCCACGGGGGCCTTATTTCGATTTAATTTAGTTTTAAGTTGTAGTTTATTTAGTTTAAGCTTAGATTTAATGTCATTGTAAATTGCTTTTATTATGTAAATAAACTTTATGTCCAGATAACATAATTTCCGCACTTATATCAAAAAGTACTATTTCTTTACCTAAGGTTTCTTGCAAGAATAACAAATTATAAATTGCACTGGTCATATCCATATTAATGTAGTAATAGCTACTTCAAATCCGCTCTCTACTCACCATCCAGGTTACCCGCTGGCTAGTTTACAATGGTACATGAATACCTCTGCCCACTTCAACTGTAAATAAAGTCGTAACTACAAATAAAACGACAAAACAAAACATGAACACAACACAGTGTCAGAATAGGAAAACAATTTCTTTGCTCACAACCCACGGTCTTACATCTCGCTCTCTCACGGGAGTGATTGCATGTTCTGTCTCTGTCGCCCCGACAGTGTTTCACACCTGCACATTATTCTGATTGTTTATTTGTTTGTGTTTTAAAGATTTTATTATTGAGCTCCGCTTGTCGTGCATAAGGTTGGAAGTTAACATTTTGCGTTTGATTGCCGAGTAGGGTTATGCTTTTCGGGCGTATGTATGTATGTCTAATTCTTTATCACGCTCTACAGCCAAAACTGATTGACGGATTTCAATGTGTCATTAGATTTGTCTCAGTTGTGGGAGTGATATAGGGTACATTCATCATCATCATCATCAGCCTATTTTACGTCCCACTGCTGGGCACGGGCCTCCTCTCAGAGTGAGAGGGCTTGGGCTATAGTTCCCACGCGGGCCCAGTGCAGATTGGGAACTTCACACACATCATTGAATTGCTTCGCAGGTGTGTGCAGGTTTCCTCACGATGTTTTCCTTCACCGAAAAGCTCATGATAAATTACAAATGTAATTCCGCACATAAATTCCTAAAAACTCAGAGGTGCGAGCCGGGGTTTGAACCCACGACCCTCTGCTTGAGAGGCCATAGGTCAAACCACTAGGCTATCACAGCTTGGTCATATAGGGTACATTGTTTTCCAGAATCGCAGTTAGGTTTTCTGTTTTTTTAGTTTTAAGTCTTATGCTTCGCTTATTTTAACATTTAAAATTCAACAGTTAATTGGCACACTTCTAAGTAAAACAAAGCCTATTTGAAATCATATTTAACTTGTAAGCACGAGGATAACATAATAAATACAGCTAATAAATGGTATTACGCGAATTTTTTGCTGTTTCTTTATTTATTTCATGTTTTTTGACTAAGAAAATTTTAACTAATATTCAAACCTATTGATAAGAGCTATCTTCTTTTATCAGTAGGTTTGAATATTAGTTTTAATAAACAGCAGTTACGTACCAACTCCGTCCACGCCTTTTTAATCGACTTCAAAAAAAGGTGGAGGTTCTGATTTTTTTTATATATATGTATAGCCAGTCGGAGTAACTCTCTAGTCCCTAAGATACCGGTATTCCTTTACCTAGTTTAGGGGTCACAATATAAGGTATCTTTTATGACTCATTATGTCAGCCGAAAGACGTCCACTGCTGGCCGGCGGCCTCCCCCGCGGCTCTCCACTCAGACCGGTCTTGTGCTTTCCGCATCCACCGCGATCCCGGGTTCTTCGTTCCATCTTTTTTTTATTTGTCTATGAATTGCCAAAAACAGTATGTCAGGTTGACCGTTAAAAAATAAATGCCCCAATTTCTCAGCTTCGTCCCTATGCGCCTGCGCCGCCAGCTCGTTAGCGCGCGTATAAATACACCCATATATTGAGTTAGAGTTATTTGTTTCGAAAAGAAATTAAATTTCACTAACATCAGGGATTCGTTTTAGTCTCGTTTTAGTGTCGAGTTAAACTCTGTTTTATGCGATAAACAATTATAGTTTAATTGTGAATAAGCAATCATAGTTTAACTGCGAATAAACAGTTTTCCTTCGAGTGTCATCGAGTGAGGATCGTTTTGCGTGGAACTTTTTCGCAATTAACTTCGCACTAACTTTCTTAAAAGTATTGAAATATGTATATGTACTTATTAGCTGTTGCCCGCGCTTCGTCTGCGTAGAATTCGGTTATCGCTATCCCGCGGGAACTATACAATTTTCCGGCATGATAGATAATCTGTTTTAATCTAGGGTATAAGCTATCCCCATTCCAAATTTCATCTAAATCCGTCAAGACGTTTCAGCGTGAAGAAGTAACAGACGTACTCACTCACAAACTTTCGCACTTATAATATTAAGTAGGATAGGATTTAAATAAGCTCGTAAAAAATAATGAAATTAGCAGTTGCTGAACTTTTTCTTTGCGTATCTTTATTTTTTTTACGAATTTCAATATGCTTTTGCGCATATCTACGCCACGTTTTTCGCACAATCCATTTTTAACCGGCTTCAAAAAATGGTTCTCAATTCGTCAGAATGTTTTTTTGCAATTTAAAAATTGCATTTAAATACTAGACACATTTTTCATTTACCAGTGTGTTAAATCGTAAACGCATAGCACAGACAAGCATGCACACAAATAAACTATCCGCCCGGCCGAGCCGCATCCGATACGATCTAGCCGAGAATTTACGGCTGCGACTTCACACGGACAGACATTTTATTATCTACTAACAAGCTTTTTGTGTATTTGTTGGATTCTTCTAGGTGTCGAATTTTGATTGTTGGATTGAATGTTCAGTTAATGAGTTCGGTTTGATGTTGATTTTTTAACTGACTTCAAAAAAAGGAGGAGGTTCTCAATTTGTCGGAATGTTTGTTGTTATTATTACAAGGTTAGTGAAATAATAAATGAAATTTGGAACACTTACGTAAATCCGATGACAATACAATAATCTGGTAAGTAGTACTCAACTCTTCAACGGTTAATGGCATCAACTTGAAATTTAGTACGGCTGTGTAAGTTGAATGACAGTACAAGTACAGACGGCAAAAAAAGATTGTTTTAAAAATGATGTTTTTATGGTTAGATTAGGTTAGGTGTGTCATTGGATATCGTGTCGCATTGATTTTTTTCATCTTGTTGATGAATAATTTTGTATGAATGAAGTAGCTCTTTTTACATAAATATTGTTGCAACACTATTCTTTTATTTTATTGCAAAAAACGTTTAATTTTAAATAATTTATTGAATCAGGCGTTACTTTGCGGAGGTCCATATTTATGAACTAAAAAACAATTACTTTGCTCACCCGCGACCACTAATGACAAATAGTTATATCTGTGCGGCAAATGTATGTTTCCATGCAACACCTCCGCCTCCACTGCTACACGAATCAACACATGCCACACAGACCCAACTATCACCACCACCACTATACTAAACGCTGACGCGTTTCGGCACTCTCCACGAGGCCATTTACGAAGCACAACAACAACCGCTCAACATGCCACCACTTCCACTACTGACTAATTAATCCACTACTGACTATTTAATCCACTACTGACTAATTAATCCACTACTGACTAATTAATCCACTACTGACTAATTAATCCACTACTGACTAATTAATCCACTACTGACTAATTAATCCACTACTGTTTAATTTTAATGACGACTTTAGGTACTATTGGCGCCTACCAACGATCATGCATCTATCATTTGACAAGCTTATTTATTTTGATGCGAATATTTAAAAAGCAACTCATGAATATTTTATGACATAATCGTGATTTTTTCAATTAAAGCCTTAATTATTTTCATCGAAACAAAACAGCTGTGAACCGTTAATTTATAATCAAAAAACGTGTAATTAAATGAAATATTCAGCAAACCGTAGAGATAGCAAGTAGCAAAGATAATAAAATAAACGAAACGAGCAAAAATCACTCATTTATCAATTACCCTAAGGTTCAAAATGCGCGTCGGAAAAATCGATATTAATTTCCAAGGTAATATTATAAAAGCTGTAAAATTTAAGTATCTAATTACGTATGGAATTAGCAGTAATACCATATTTTATTACCAATTTTTATTAACACTTGGTTTTATTAAACTATGGTTTTTTATTGCTTCACGGTGAAAGGCGATAGTAATAAGTATTAAATGTTAATTGCGTTTTTTTTTTTTGCGCGAAAGGTGTTTGTTTCCTAGTTTTATTAAGTTATTACGGAGTTTTGTGTAATAATTGCTGAAAATAAATTAAAAGGCGTTATGGTAGAGAGTGTTTTTAATTAAGATACAACTGCCAGAGTTATAAAAAGTTTGAACGATGTGATAACTGTATACTGATTTAAACTTCCGCGATTTTCACACATTATCATGATACTCGGGACTTAATCGCGTTAAAAAAATATTTATATTTAAATTTGAATTTAAATACCTCGACGTTTCGGACGCGACGTTGCGTCCATGGTCTCGAAGGGACTGAAGAGGCGGGTATCAACATCTCCTAGCTGCACGGGTTCCTCGAACTACCCGCACTTGGTTTTTTTATTAGTTTTTAAATATATATGTGTTTTTTTACGCGATTAAGACCCGAGTATCATGATAATGTGATGTAATAACTGCAAAAACGGTCCGTCTGTACCTGTTATCAATGGTCATTGGCAATCCTCGTGTTCTAGCCGTTGCCCGCATTTGACGCGGACGACTTTAGTTGTTCGCATTTGACGTATATTTGACTAGATTCTGTTTTTTTTTATACGACGAGGAAGGCAAACGAGCAAGTGGCTCACCTGATGGTAAGTGATCACCACTGCCCATAGACACCCGCAACCCCGGAGGGTTTGCAGATGCATTGCCAACCTAGAGAGCTAAGACGAAATGCCTCTTGTGCCCATAATTACACCGGCTGTCTTACTCTCCACACCGGAACACAACAGTGCAAGCACTGCTGCTTAGCGGCAGGATTTGCGAGTAAGATGGTTTCAATTCAAATGAAAAGGGCAACTGTTAGAAACACGGTAATAGCCAAACTACGACGATTACTAAGGAGAGTAATTATAAAAAAAACATAAAAAAAACCATGATGATGGACGCAACGTCGAGGACGCAACGTCGTTTCCGAAACGTCGAGGTATTCAAATTTAAATTTCAATCCTAACTAATATTATAAATGCGAAAGTAACTCTGTCTCTCTGTCTCTTTGTCTCTGTCTGTCTGTTTGTTACCTCTTCACGGAAAAAGCGCTGCACCAATCTAGATGAAATTTGGTAAGAAAATAGTTCGAATATTGAGGAATAACATAGGCTACTTTTTATTCGGTAAAATTGTGTAGTTCCCGCGGGATAGCGATAACCGAAATCTACGCGTACGAAGTCGCGGGCAACAGCTAGTTTAAATATATATTTTTTACGCGATCAACTCCCGAATATCATGATAATAGGTCCTTTAATTAGGAACCATTTTAACTTTTGCGCAGTCGGGTGTCGTGTTTTTGTATTTGTAGGCCCTCCGTAGCTACTTAAGTATTTGTTTTTTTTGTCACTCTTTACATGTCAAAGATTTCAACAGGCTTCTAGGTTCTGGTTCCCGAACTTATACTGAAGATATCAACGGGCTCTCAGTGTTTTTGATTTGAACTTGCCAAAACCCCTCCGACATTTTCATCATCGCTTGAAAATCCGGTGTTAAATAAAAAAAGCGCATTCAAACAGGTTCAACCGTTTAAGAGCTACGGTGCAACAGACAGACACAGACACTCATAGCGGTCAAACTCCCGTCTTTTTGCGTCTGGGGTTAAAAACAACCACGCGCTTAAAACAGTATTTACAAAAAAAAAGTCGCTGATTTGACTCAACTAATTAAATCATCCTTTAAATCCGACAACGAACTAGTGATTCTCTTGGGGTTGCTAGCTCTCATGGGTGGCGGTGTCCGGTGATCGCTCACCATCGGGTGACCCGCTTGCTCGTTTCAATAAAAAAAAATCATACCCATCAATCAAATTCTTTATTTCACATAAAACATGGTGGACGAAGCAGTTCTTAAATTTAATTAGTGTCACATGTTCTGTTACCCAAATCCAAATTAGCAAAACCCTAATTACCCAAACCTTCGCGAAAACAAAACGCGAACGCGGCATTCAAAATTACGAACGCGTCCGGTCGCTCTCGCGCACTAAATAACATATTTGAATCGTTTAATCTCTACGAACAGGCGCGAAACAAAATGGCGGGATAATGCAAAAATTAATTTTCTTTTAAAAATAAACGGCGGGCGTTAACGTCATCCCGGCTTGTTTACGAGCGGCGCTGTATTTATTTATTTCGATATAATTCGGTGCATGTTTATATTTCGTGCGTTCGCCCCAGCGCCTTAGGTTTTTTGTGCACGAGCGCGTAATACTGTCTTAGAAAACTAATTGAATATTTTTTGTGTACTTTTTTTTGGTCGACAAGGAAGGCAAACGAGCAAGTGGGTCATCTGATGGTAAGTGATCACCACTGCCCATAGACACCCACAAGCCCGGGAGATTTGCAGATGCGTTGACGTGTTTCTTAATAAAATTGTGTTTTCTTTGTACCTTCTTCTGTTGTGTTTGTTACATGGTGTTCAATAGAGTATTGTATTTGTGTAAGTATTTAAAAATTCGAATATTAAAAAGTCGATCCCGAAAACACGTTTGACCGAACGCATAAAAGCCCGAAAATTATAATGCCGAAGATTCGTAATAACTACAAGCTAAAACAATCGACGTTAAAAATATCGAAAATCAAAATACCGAAAATACTTAATGTCAATAGCCGATACACCGAAGTTTAAAATATCTAATTTCAAACGACCGAAAGTACCTACAACATTACTTACGTGCTTAATTATTAGAAATAAAAAACTAACCATTGAAACTTATAGAGTTTAATTACAGTTATTATTGTTATTATTATTACACTAGGGAGAATAGAAAGCAAACATTGTTTTTTGCAGGCTTTTACAGAGTCAACTTTGGCGAGCAACCTTGGAAGATAGATGCTAATGCCTAATTTTGATATACATGTTCTTTTCAACATTCGCGAATCTCACCCTTTATTCAATAAAATCAATTTACAATTACATTAAATCCAAGCTAAAACTAATTAAACTGAATTGCAATAATTGTTAGTAAAAACACACTTATAACCATGTTAGTTACATAGATAATTATAAATAAAACCCCAAAGCGACACACAAAAGAACGTAAAACACTAAAAAACTAAGAACCACCACCCCGCACAGCACCCGGCTCAAACGGGCCCATCACGCCAGCAGCATTGCCCCGCTGTATGGCTAGCGCGATCTGCTGACCCAGGTACGACCCGGAGCGGGGGTCGCGAGTTTAATTTGTTTCTTCAGTTCTGATTGTTATTTTTTTGTTTATTACCTGAAGAAACTAGGTTACAATCTGTGTTAATTTTCTAAGTAAAATAAATGTTTTGTAATTTACTCTCGTTTGTTTCAAATTTAATATTTTTAATAAATATCAAATACCACATCCGCTGAGCTCCTATAACGTGGTCTTGTCATCCCGTCTTTAGTCGAGACGTTTTTCTTGGCCGTTGATTAAACTGGACGCTGTGCGCATACGCAGTATAACTCGAGCGTGCACAAACGTTTCATTTTAACACTCGATCAGATTTCGCGAACGCATTTGTACAACACTTTTATTTATATTATATCGCATTAAAATTGAACGCAATAAAATATATTCGCATTTCAATGAAAATATGAAACGTGAAGGTGTTTAAAGGTGTATTTTTGATTGTGATGTGTTTCGCGGGCTTTTGGCAGAACATGGGTACAATCTTTTTTAGGGTTCCGTACCTCAAAAGGAAAAAACGGAACCCTTATAGGATCACTTAATTTGTTGTCCGTCTGTCTGTCTGTCTGTCTGTCAAAACCCTTTTTCTCTGGAACGCGTTTAGGTAGCATACTGAAATTAATATCAAATACTCAAGGCTGCGGTCCCTTGAAGCTGTGAAAAAATCAAACTTCTAAGTCAACGCAATCAAAAGATACAGTAATTAAAAAGGCTGTTTCCATACTAATTGGCGAAATCCAAAAACCTAAAGTGTACTTCCAGTTGTCCTAGAAACTTGAAATTTGGTATGAAGGTAGCTCTCAAACCACTCATAAAACTCTCAAAATTTTAAATTTTTATTCTGTCTGTAGATTTCGAAGACCAATATAAGTTGACCCCACACTGAGTACATTTTGCTTAGGAGCAGGGCTCTGCTAACACTGGACTTCTTAAAACACTGGGGAAAAGCGTTAAAATCTTTCTACGGAACCCTCGTGCGCGATTCCGACTCGCACTTGGCCGGTTTTTTTATTACATGTTATTATTTATTTAATTACACTAATCCATGCGTCTTACCTATATATCAGTATGTGCTTACTACCACCTGTGCCCTTAGCACGACTTGTCGAATCCTGCGTCACGTAAAATCGAATAGTAAACTATACCGAGTTTGTATGACGTTTGGAACAGCGCCCGCCTGTGAGCGTATTTGGAACTAAAATTTTGTATGAGATTTCTCGATCTCGATACGATAACCGTAACGTAACGCAGGATTCGACAAGTCGTGCTTAGGGCACTGGTCCGTGTTTTCTAAAGCTACAAGTTACAATTTACAAGCGGAAGTCTCATTCTATTATCACCTTTTGTTAAAAAAAGACTTCCGTTTGTAAATTGTAACTTTATAAGATGCGTTGCCAACCCTGTGTTTATAAATTGCCCGACTTTCTGCCAGACCTACAAAAGATTTGACCGAGTTTTTTTTCTTAATTAATTTCGCGAAATATTTATTCAAATTAAACCAGCTCCTCTGTCAATAAAAACAAACAACCATGGTCGATATTTTATTAGCATTTTATTGATTAATTAAAATTAATAACAGCTACTCGTTAAAATCACGCAAAGCAGTTAGGCCGGAGTAGACTTTAGCTTATTTTTTAACCCCCGACGAAAAAGAGGGGTGTTATAAGTTTGATCTGTGTATCTGTGTATCTGTCTGTGGCATCATAGCTCCCAAACGAATAGACCGAAAGCTAGTTTAATCGAGATGGTTCTTAGCTAAGTTTCATTAAAATCTGTTCACCCGTTTATGAAATACGCAGGGAAATCTTTATACGGAACCCTCGTGCGCGAATCCGACTCGCACTTGTCCAGTTTTTCTTGATGACATTACTCGTTAGCCAGACTCTACCCGTCTGCTTATATGTATGTACTTACTCGTACGTTATGTAAGTAATGATTCTGAACTACACAACCGTAATTCACATACTTTGTTAAACTAACCATAAACAGATCTAAAGCACACTTAACAACCCGTTCCCATATAAAATGAACCCTAAACTCACCTCCCAAATACGTCCCCTTAAACTTAAAAAAACTCTCAAAAATACCTCCCAAGCCCGTCTCTGTATCAACGCCATGATGCCCGTTCAACTTGAATCTACACTCTCTGACTCATGCCATCTCGTTCTGTCCCAAGCGTTTTGGGTGGCAAGGTGCTCCGTCCCGCTCTGACTGGCAATTTGCTGGCATGTTGTTAACTTGCAATCAATTGGCATGCGCAAACAGACGCCTATGATATATCCAATTAAGTTGATGCGGGGAGACGGCCGGAGCTGAAAATTTAACTTTCTTACGATTTTCAGTTTTTTAAAAAAAGCCGTGATAGCCTAGAGGTTGGACCTATGGCTTTTCAAGCAGAGGGTCGTGGGTTGGAGCCTGAATTTATCGGAATTTATGTGCGACTTTTGTAATTTATCATTAGCTTTTCGGTGAATGAAAACATCGTGACGTAAGCTGTACACTCCTGCGAAGCAATTCAATGGTGTGTGTGAAGTTCCCACTCCGCACTGGGCCCGCGTGGGAACTATAGCCCAAGCGCTCTCATTCTGAGAGGAGGCCTGTGCCCAGCAACGTAAATAACCTAACCAACATAGAAAAGTTAAAAACCCCCGACATTGTCATTTCAAAGTTCAATCTTTCAAAAACGGGTGAACCGATTTTAATGAAACTTAGCTAATAACAATTTCGATTAAACTAGCTTTCGATTGAAAAAAACCGTATTGAAACCGGTCCACCCGTTTGGGAGCTATGATGCCACAGACAGATACACAGATACACAGACACACACATACACAGATACACAGGTCAAACTTGTACACCCCTCTTTTTCGTCGGGGGTTAAAAGAGGTATCCGATAATTTCATCGACAAACGTTTGACAACTGATTCGCTTAGCAAAATTATCATTTTATCTGAAACCGTAAATATTTCAGAATCTATTTCAGGACCATTGTGTAGAACCCCTATAGGTAAGGTTTTAGGCTAGGTTTGTTTTATAAAAATCCTGAAATATTTACAGTTTAAAAAAAAAGTCACTTGTTGTGAAATTATCATTTTGCGAAACGAGTCAGTTGTGAAACGTTTTTCGGTGAAACTTTAGGGTAAAAATCTTGGTTCCATTTTATTTTTACAACTAGCCAACTCAGCGAACTTCGTACCGCCGTAAACCTTCCATAGAAAATGTACGAGAAAGTGAATTTTCTTCGTATATTTTTTTGTGAGTGTATCCACTCTTTTAAGTTATTCTGTGTTATTCGGAGCGGAGACATAACCAACAAATCAAATATTACTAACACGAATATGTTATATACACAGGTTAAATATTGTAATTTATTAAAACATAGTTAAAAATGACAATAAATCCAACCTAAAACCAATTACCTACTTAAACAAAAACTTGAAACTAAATTAAATCTTAATAAGGCACCCGTGGCATGGTGCCGATTTATACACATAGATTTGCCATTTATATTCCTACATAAATTACAACCCAACACTCAAAGATTTAAACCTATTAAAAACCCATAAACTCGTCCATTGAAAATTCACCAACAACCTTATTCACCTGACTCGCAGCCAGGTAACGTGAAGAAATTTACCGTGTATTAAATCTTTGAGCAAACAAGTTGTAGCGCTTACGAACACAGCGGCGCGCGCGCACACACGGACAGCTGTTAAGGGGTAGAAGTGGTGGGTAATGGGGGATATCGTTTTCTAACCCCGGACGAAAAAGAGGGGTGTTATAATTTAACCCGCGACGAAAAAGAGGGGTGTATGTATATCTGTGTATCTGTCTGTGGCATCATAGCTCCGAAACGGGTAGACCGATTTCGATGCGGTTTTTTTCAATCGAAACTCGTTTAATCGAGATGGTTCTTAGCTATGTTTCATTAAAATCGGTTGACCCGTTTTTGAAGTATTGAACTTTGAAATGACAATGTCGGGGGTTTTTCAACTTTTCTAACGTGCTCACCAGCCGGCGCCACTGACGAGTGAGTTTCCAGTACCTACATTTGCTCGAAAAGTTCACTTTCAGAGGATGTACAGCAAAATAAAATTTATTTGCCTATTTTTTACAGTTTTTTTTTTTAATTATTAGAAGTCTAATTCTTGTAAAAGTTCAATGTCTCCAAAACGGCTGCACCGATTTTAATTAAACTTTGCTAAGAACCTTCTCGATTAAATTAGCTTTCGATTAACAAAAGTCGCGTCGAACGGTCGCTGCGTTTAGGAGCTACAATGCCACACAAATACACATGCACCCATACATGCGTACACAGATAAAACCCCTCTTTTTATTACGTCAGGGATTAAAGAGATTAGTTAGGTAGTAGTTTAGTTAGTAGCAGTTAGTAATCATTTAAGTAAAACCTCCCCTTAACCCGCAACACCCCCCAGGCCCGCGTTTAGCCCCATTAGCTGTATTAAACGCGTTATTTACTATCTTATAGCTCTTTTTACCGTCCGCACTCAGAGTGGGCTTAGCTGATGTTATAATGACACTATTGGGCTTGACAGCCCATCGCTGGGAAGGGTGCGTATTTTACTTTGATAGACGATAGTTCTTCATCATTTTCAGGGTTCCGTAAAGGAAGTTTAAAGGGAAAAACGGAACCCTTATAAGATCACTTTGTTGTCCGTCCGTCTGTCTGTCTGTCAAGACCCTTTTTCTCTGGAACGCGTTTAGGTAGCATGCTGAAATTAATATCAAATGCTCAAGCCTGCGGTCCCTAAGTCAACGCAATCAAAAGATACAGTCATTAAAAAGGCTATTTCCATACAAATTGCCGAAATCCAAAAACCTAAAGGGTACTTCCAGTTGTCCTAGAAACTTGAAATTTGGTATGAAGGTTTGGTTGAAGGCTCTTATAGCACAACCACTCCGAAAAGTCTCAAAATCTTAAATTTTTAAGTCTGTCTGTAGATTTCACAGGCCAATATAAGTTGACCCCACACTGCGTACATTTTGCTTAGGAGCAGGACTCTTACAACACTGGGGAAAAGCGTTAAAATCCTTCTACGGAACCCTCGTGCGCGAGTCCGATTCGCACTTGGCCGGTTTTTGTTATTAATGGTAGAAAAGTTTCGCTTAGAATGAGTACTTCGCACGGTGGTTCACCTATATTAAGTTTACCTGCAGGGTTGTTATTCGTTCTCAATTTGCTATTGAGTCTTGGATGTTACATATACATAAATGTGTAAGTAATGATATATGGATGCGGAAGTCGTGAGACTGGAGGGAATGGCGTGCTTTGGAAGAGACCACACTCAGCATTGGATGAAAGAAGGTTAAAAAATAAGAAGAGAAGAGAGAGATGTGTAAGTATGTATTTATCTACGTATATAAATAAGTACATGTTTATCCGATATCTACCTAACACCCACAGTACAGGGCTTTGCCTAGTTTGGAACTGAAACAATTGGTATTAATAGCCCCACGATATTTTTTTTATGAAAATTTCGTCACTTCCCCATCTTCTTAAAACACCGAGTTACACGATCGCAAAGCCATCATTCTCCAAAAATGTACTTGTTATGCCAACATTAATGAAGATACCAAGACGTGAAAAACTTTCACCTTATTAATCCTAACTAGCCAGTACAGGCCAAGAAAGCCCACAGCACTTATGACAAGAGTTGCCTTTCGCTCATCTTGGCACTGCAGTGAGATATTTTCTATCTGGCTGAATCACTGACTCCCACTCCCATAATTAATTATTTTTCTACTCCTATATTATAATCTATCAATTAAATGGTAAAAAAGTATACAATAACAACTAATGTAATGTAACTAATATGGCTTGAGGTCCCGGGTTCAAATCCCGGTCGGGGCAGATGTTTGTATGATGAATATGAATGTTTGTTGTCGGGTCTTGGATGTTTAATATGTATATAAGTATGTATTTATCTATATAATTATGTTTATCCGTTGTTTAGTACCCATAGTACAGGCTTTGCCTAGTTTGGGACTAGGTCAATTGGTGTCAAATTGTCCCACGATATTTATTTTTATTTAATGTTATAAATCTGTTTTAAGTTCTATGCTCTATGGTCAAAATTCAGTAACATAATAACCCATACTAATTTCGGGCTCGTTTTATAAACATACACACTCATGTATAATGACCTTGGTTGTGATACAGTTGCATAAGATACTATTAAATAATTCAAATTGTGAAAATGTCTTTATTGTCTTACAATGGAACACTAGCGCCATCTATAGTAGTTAGTTTTTTTTTATATACTCTCTCTGTCATGTCGCCCGCAATGAGTTTGTTTTATTTTCCGGCTTTTTATATCCAATTACAAAAAGTAAATTCAGCTAGTAGTTATCAAAATAATATATTCCAAGAGCGGCCAAATAAAAACTAAAATACAGTTTTTTTCTTTTAGGTTAAAATTGTAAGGACTAGTAGGATTTTCAGTGAAGGAAAACATCGTGATCAAACCACGAATTTCTGATTTTCCTGCGAATTTAATGGTGTGTGTGAAGTTCTCAATCCGCCTTGGGCTCACGTTGAAACTATAGCCCAAACACTCTAAGATCACACTCTAAGGCGAGTCCTGTGCCCAGGTGTGAGATACATTAATATTCTGGAGTTAAATAATGATGATGGTATAAAAATAACGTCTCCTGTCATAAGTGTTCTGTTCAAAACCCAATATCGTTTCGCAACCTTACTTAAACCAATAAAGATCCATAATAACTCAATAATTACATATGATTACTGTAAAATGAAATTCGTGTGTGGAAACAGTCAAAATGGCTGTCATTATAAAAATTGGTAGGATATAATCACGCTGGCAACACTGCAATTATTGTCCGGGATAATGAGGCAACATTGATCTTTTTAAACATCTAGTTAGTAGCAAATTACTGAGATGGAATACGTGCACGGGTTTGTATAGTTAGCTGGGTACTCGTGTGTTGTGTACGAGAAAATAACAACCTAAAAAAGTAAAAAAAACCCAGTCATTCTCTTTCCAAAGTACGGTCTCAAAAGTGGTTTAACTTAATCCTAAGAGCCGTCTCGATTAAAACTAGCTTTCACGTCCAAATCGTCTACCCGTTCAGGTGCTACGATGCCAAACACAGACACACAGATAACTTATACCCACAAGTTATTTTGCGGGGTCAACGGCCTGCTATTTGGTCGTATTTTAAGCAATAGTTGCGTTTACTTATGTATAATTTTACACAAACATTTCTATACCTATACGTATCAAAGTAGGTAGGTGCCGCTTAACTCAATAACATCTCATTCTTAAAAAGCTACAGTTTAACCTAATCACCGAGCGAGCCAGACTTACATCTGTCTCCCTCCCGCACAAATTAACCGGATAATATAATTTTAACCAGACTAATGACATTTTAACCGCTCCAAAGTAGGTAGGAAGCGATTTGTCTAAAACGATTCGAGTAATCGAACACTTGGTAAGTTTGACCAAATTGGTCGTAGACACGCGAACGGTTAAGCTTTTTTTTGTAATAAAAATGTGGCTTTGGAGCTAAAAAACGATGGGAAATAGTTCGTTCTCTTGTTCTTAGTGCGTGTATGTGTGTGTGTGTTTTTGTTTTGTTCTTGTATGCTTGAATGAGTTATTAAAAGATATTTCAAATTAAATCAGGCTTTTAGTAGCTTCGCTGATAAGTGTTACTTACGACTTAATTATTTTTAAACGAAAAATTTATTGTTAGCAAACGCTCCTTTTGTATCGTATAAAATTGTTTGGTCTAACAATCTACTTGACCGAATTATCGCTTCACCTAATTTTTTTTTTTCCAAAACTAACATATTTCAGCAGTCTCTTATAACCTTCTAGGTGCCCGGAAGGGATGTGATGTAATGTGGGAGCTAATCAAAAGTAACTTATGGCTTACTTTAACTACGAAATTGGCTAAAATATACATGTGTTGCGTGTTTAGATAAAATGTTTCTACTGACGATAGCGCTAAGTAGAATTAAACAAATAACCTCAAATAACAAATAATAAATAAAAGTCACGTGTCCGAATGCAAGGAATTTTAATATTTTAACTAACACAGAAATAACTACAAAGTAGTCCTCGACTTATTTTCTTAACTAACAATATGGTTTTTTTCTGACATTCCTAATCGTCCAGTTAAGGGTAGTTTTGACTAATGGCCCCGTGAGCTGGGCGGAGGTGGAATTACCCTGAATGGGGATTTAAACACCCACTTAGCCCATCAACGGGGTATGGGGGCGTTCGCGTTGTCGCACGAGACGCGGTATGCGGTAAGGAAAATGACGTTCCTCGTTTTTTAGGGTTCCGTACCTCAAAAGGAAAAAACGGAACCCTTTTAGGATCACGTTATTGTCTGTCTGTCTGTCAAGACACTTTTTCTCTGAAACGCGTGGAGGTAGCATGCTGAAATTAATAATCAAACACTCAAGCCTGCGGTCCCTTGAAGCCGTGAAAAAATCAACCTTCTAAGTCAACGCAATCAAAAGATCCAGTCATTAAAAAATATATTTCCATACAAATTGCCGAAATCCGAAAACCTAAAGGGTACTTCCAGATGTCCTAGAAACTTGAAATTTGGTATGAAGGTAGCTCTTATAGCACAACAACTCCAAAAAGTTCCAAAATCTTAAATTTTTATGTCTGTCTGTAAATTTCGCAGACCAATATAAGTTGACCCCACACTACGTACATTTTGCTTAGGAGCAGGGCTCTGCTAACATTGGACTTCTTAAAACACTGGGGAAAAGCGTTAAAATCTTTCTCCGAAACCCTCGTGCCCGAGTCCGACTCGCACTTGGCCGGTTTTTATGATGTTTTCGCGCCTTGAAGGTTCCATACCTCAAAATTGAAAAACTAAACCCTTGTAGGATAACTTCGTTTTCCACTTGTCTGTCCGTCCGACTGTCTGTGATTCCTGATTTTAAGTAAATCGAAACCTATAGGGCAGGGGTTCCCAAACTTTTTCATTTTGCCTTTCACCTTAAATTCTTGTATTTCGTCCCGGCGCCCTGTGCCAAGTTTGTAGCTGTGTGTGTTTAAGTACAGTAGATGGCATCAGTACTGTACCTAAGAGAAGAGAAACAGAAATGTATCATATCACGGCACCTCTAGAACTTTTCTCCCTGAAGCCCTGCTATAGGGTACCTCCAATTGACCTAGAATCATTAAACACAAAGCTAGGTCTCAAAACATGAGTAAAAGAAAAATCCAAAAGAGCACTTGGATGGTTTTTTGGATTTTGTGGTCACGGGTACACAGACATAATTATTATGTGCCGCGTCCTTTCACTCGCTCGATGAGAAAACTAAATGTCGCACGCAGATAATTATGTGATTGCTTTAAGTGTTATAGTGGATTCTATACTCGTTCAATTAAAAAAACACCAAATGAAAAATTTGCACTAGAATAAGTACAATTACTCAGATATTAATGAAAACTTACTAAGTATATCCTTTTAACATGAAACTACCGTGAGATTCAATCATAGTTAAGTAAACGGATCACTCACGTAAGTCAGTCGAGTATAACCCTAAATGGCTACAAATGCAATGTCGGGCTAAAACTGACATCACGTGACTGATCCGTTTATTTCACTATTCTTTCACCGTCACAAAACAATACAGACGTTAAGTATTTTAACAAATTTCTAGAGCAGTGGAAACGGTTCCGAATCTAATTTTAGGCGCACCCTATTTATATGAACATAATTCGTTCAATTTAAGAAATATAATATGTTTCGAATACATCTTTTATTAAGCATTTTATTGTGTACACCCGAGCACGCAACTCTTTCAAAGATTGTACTCTGTCAGCTTAAATATACGATTCATTTTATGATGTTGCCTGTGTCGCTCACTGTATTATAGGGGCTGCTCTTTTTTCTTTTTGTAATTTGACAGATGTTTTGAAAGTTAAACCATGTTTAAACTAGTGGCTTTTGCGTTAAAAGGTTAACCATAGTGTAGTTAAAGTTTGATTGGTTTTCAATAGCCTGTTATTTAAATACGCACCTTGTTATTTTTATTGTATAATTTTAGATTTCAGTTGTTACTGGATTTTTTGTCGTCGAGAAGTTTTGGTCATTTTATGTCATTGATAGGAATATAATTCCATAGCAATTTTGACAGTATTGGGGTACCGAACCAAAATACTATAAAACACACAGACACACATAGCAGTCAAACTTATAACACCCCTCTTTTGGGGCTTAAAATGAATCCAATGTTCTGATTATGTCTGTCTGTCTCTCCGTCGCAGCTGGTTACCCCAGGAATTATACTAATTCTATCGACATGAAATTTGGTATTGTTTTAGACGATGCCTACCACAACATTTTACAAATAAAAAATAATTAAAAATTAATTCACTTTTATTGCAACAGGGTCTGAAAAGGGATCTTAATAAAAAATACGAAAAATGTGTCGTAGTCTCGTAATATCATTAATTTTTTTTTCACCTGATGATAAGTGATCACCACTGCCCATAGACACCTGCAAAACCCCGGAGGGTTTGCAGATGCGCTGCCAACCTAGAGAGCTAAGATGAAATGACTCTTGTGCCCGTAATTACATCGGCTGTCTTACTCTCCACACCGGAACACAACAGTGCAAGCACTGCTGCTTAGCGGCAGGATTAGCGGGTAAGATGGTGGTAGCGATCCGGACGGACCTCGCACAAGGTCCTACCACCCGCAAATTACGCACTTTAAATTAAAAAAAAAAAACTTCGCTATTTACGGAGTCTCTGTTAGAACTTGAAACATGATTCAAACATGATACAAACACAAAAACACCGACAAAACTATCAACTAACATTTTACATACGCATCGGTACACTTCAACCATTTCAACCACAATCGTATTTACCTCATTTAAAATCCACTACATCCCTTACGTACACATTTTTAAGCTCTATTTTCCCATGCTTTTCATTTTACCAAGAGCATGTGTCATTGTGTTGACAATTGACATACGTCAAGCAATGACCATTAATAATTAATTATGGTCAGTTATCATCAGTTCAGATGAGTATTAAGGGGAATAATTATCACCGCCTTAAATCTCTAATGACGTCTTCAAAGGCCTTTGACCGAATTTCATTTGCCTAAGGTAACGATTCACCGAATAGTTGGTTCACAGAATAGGTATATCCGATGAATTAGCTACGAATAATTACAATAGCTTGTGAATGTAATTATCAGATTCTTTGAATCATACCTAGTGAAACAAACGGATTACTCAAATACTTAATATATTAACTAAATAAACGTAACAATGTTTCAGACTAATTCGTAGTTCTTTCAGAAGACGTATAATTATTGAGTCTCACGCTAGTTTCATGTTAAAAAATTCGTTGAATCTATTCGTTGTTGTACTAATAGAGTTAAGATCCCAGAGTAAAATTGTAGGTTATACAAACTTACGGAAAAAAGAGTTCACTTTAGTCAAAGCTACTCACAGCTCGTGCTAGCCGTGCTAAGATAAATTACTAAGATTTCAAACCCACAAAACTAATTTGAGGGCAATTCTCCTTAACAAAGACCAAAGCGCGCAAACGACTGTCAACGAATAGAGATTGGACGATAAAATACCTAAAAGGCCAACTTAACTTCGCGCCTACAATCACCAACCCCCAAAACTCAAATCCTACTTTAAATCTAGCATGCTAAAGTTGAAAATGAAATGGTAGTGTTGCAGGATAAGGTGTTGGGTAGACGAACACGTAAGTTGGTATATTTACCCGCCATAATTTGATTATGGTTATCTAGATGAAGTTGTCAATCGCCATTAGATGGACGCCATTTTGACAGCTCGACTAAACGTTCGGTTTAAAAAATATGGAACGCGTTCTTGAAGCGGGATACTAAACAAAGAAATCTTTGGAAGTGGATGCAAGTGATTTTTAGTTACTTCCTACGAAATTATGACATGGTATTGTGGTAGCATTTGCATTAAAAAAGATACTTGGCCAGTTTGCTACTGTGAAAAAGTCAAACTTCTAAGTGAACGCAATCGAAAGATACAGTCGTCAATTACATAGTCATACATCGTCAAGTACTTTACATGAAACCTGAAAACAATACATAATTTTATTTGTGCAGTCGTGTAAAAAAAGGTGTTTCCGTACAAAACGCCGTTCAAATAAAATCTATCTTAGGGTACTTCTAGTTGTACTAGAAACTTGAATTTTGGTGTGAAAGTAGCTCTTATAGCACAACCAATCAGATAAATCTGAAATCTTACATTTTTATGTCTATGACTAACATAAATTGAGCCCACACTACGTACATTTTGCTTAGGAGGAGGGCTCTGCTAACACTGGATAATACATAGGTACTGGGAAAAAACGTGAAAAATCTTCAATCAGTAAAATCTTTACTAACTTTAATCTTTATATTTTTAGTTTTAGTTTTATTTTAATTGGTTTTTTATAGTAATTTTTTTCTATTACATTAAATAAATAATCAAATCTTTATTTCGTCATCACAGATAGATTTTGTACAGGTGATGAGTATCGCAAAATGGAACAGCTATGATGTACCTTTCGGCATACGATAATCTCTTCGAAACTAGATTTCCGTGATATACTGATATACGAACTAAGTATTCATTTACGTAGGTACTTGAGTCATTTAAAAAAAGTTTTAACACACTTTTTTTCTGGAATTTTGAAATTTTCATGTTAAGTAGGCATATCTACTTAGAATCCGAGTACTATTGATTTTAATACGTGGAAAAAAAAGTGTCCCAAGATATTGGGTTCCATTCCGTTAGGTACTCTTTTCAAATACTTAAACACTTATAATGAGAGTATTTTGGGACATTTTTTTACACCTATTAAAATCGACAGCGCTCGTGATTCTAAGCAGATATAACATAAAAAATTCAAAATCCAAAAAAAAAGTGGTTGCACGACTTTTTATAAAATGGCCCACTTTACCTACCAATTTGTACGGAACCCTCGGTGCGCGAGTCCGAGTCACACTTGGCCCATTTTTTACATACCGTAGAGTATATAAAACAAAATGCTAACGTGTGAATCATTGACGTGTTAGTGTTACACTGATATATTAAGGTTGTATGATGTATTGGTTATTGGAAGTGTTTCGGCGCTGCGGGTCACCGCGCCTGCGCCTGCAACGAGTGCTGTGGTGCGAGGGACAAGCGATTGATCAACGCTAACATCACAGCTACCATCACACCAGATACAGTAATCATCACTGTTAGATTCATCACCTAACCTTTTTGGTCGCAGACAATATAAGGAACTTGACAAAACCCTCTGGACATGGCTGACATTTCCATTTCAAAATATCTCAAAAACTATTGAACTGACTGTCACAAAACATATCTAAGAACCATCGCAAGAAAACCTGCTTTCAAAAAAAAAAAAATCACATTCAAATCGGTTCAATCGTTTGCGTGCTACGGTGCACCAGACAGACACACCGACACACATAGCGGTCAAACTTATAACACCCCTGTTATAGATGATTAGATCAAACTTTAACATGAAATTGTAAGACTCAATCATAGTGAATAAACGGATCACTGACGTATTTAAGTCGAGTTTCTGACACGTTTCTTGCTTATTTAAGTGTGTATTAACATTTTCTACAAGCTTTTATTTAAGCTTGCCGTGTTAACTAGTATATACTCGTATGCTTGTGTGGGTCAAATATTGAAAGCTAAATTGGAACCACGTCTTTTGCAAACCACACTCGACGTTACGCGTACAACTTGTTGCTTACACCATACGCTATCGTGTTTAGCGATCCATCTGACTGACAAATAATTTGGTGCCGACTCAGATGCCATCTGTTACGAATACCTCGCCTTATGTTGGCCAAATAATTATGATTTGTCAGCTTCATCATTTCAGTCATACTCAGAAGACGTCCGTTGCAGCTATCTAGAGCCGTGCTTAGATCATTGTGAGCGCTTCGGTTGCTTAGCAACTATTGCTGCTGACTGTATTTTTTTTTCCAGCAGGGAAATCGCACGTTAATGCTATGTGCATGTACAAATAGCCGAGTCTTCTAGTAGGTTATCATCATCATCATGTCAGCCGAAAGACATCCACTGCTGGACGGCGGCCTCCCCCGCGGCTCTCCACTCAGACCGGTCTTGTGCTTTCCGCATCCACAGCGATCCCGCGATCTTTACGTTTCCACCAAATACCTAGCTAAACTCGTATAAATAGGCTATTAAACACATTACCCTCCTTTGCGTTTCGCAGTCGGGTAAAAAGCCTTAGGAATTCACCACTTCATCCTCAATCATTACAAGTCATACAATGTCCAAATAACATTAAAGAAACTTCCAAACTTATCGATTAATCGCTTCCAATCGACAGTTGGGTCACGTACTCTGCATTCGCATAGCGATATACGTGGTGAAGTCATGGCGATGTGTGGTCGAAAACAATGAGGTCCGAGTGCGAATATTCGAATCCTGCGCAACGTAATCGAGTAGTAACGTTAACGAGTTTGTATGACGTTTGGAACAGAGCCCGTCCGTCCGTGAGTGCATTTGGAAGTAAAATTTAGTATGACGTTTCTCGATTTCGATAAGATAACATTACGTTACGTAAGATTCGAATATTCGTACTCGGGCCTCTGAGCCTCTAGTGTAATCGATGACCAAAAAATATGTTTCGAACGCATTTGCGTTACGGGTGTGGTGTCAAATAGTACGAGAACTGTTTGTTGTCCATAGCAATTTAGACGTAAACGCGAACGCGATCGAGACGTTTTTTGGATCACAGTTAACACTGGAGGCTCAACCTCTAGTATTTTTGGATCAAAGTTTACACCTATTGGTCGTCGATTACACTAGGCGGTCTGAGGATCGATTTTTTGAATCTCACTTGATGACTAAATTGTCACCCATGACATTGATGTCATTATTTGCCAAAAGCCGTATTTTTGAATGCCATATCCGTCTACTAACATTCAGCGAATTTGCATTTATTATAGTCATTTATTATGTCATAGACAAGCGAGTCAACATAGTAGATTGAGGTTAGCTGTCACTGCCAGTGGTCAAGAAGTCACTCAGTGATCTCGTTTACGAGTGGGTGGGGGCATTCGTAGGCGTAGGCATTAGAATTTTTGTCACCGGTGAGATTCAAAAATACGAACTTTTAGAAATCAGAGAATTTAGTCACCGGGTGAGATTCAAAAATCGAACCCCTGAGCTTATTAGCTCGTTCTCATACTGGGTCAACGTCACCGGACATTATTTTAAACGAACAATCTATTCGTCGACGTCAAAAGGGACAGTTAATTTTGAGTACAATTAGCAAGTTAACTCCTCAATATTAACAAACGGTGTTATTTTTTTTCATACAAGCTAATCTTGCTATTCATTAACACCCCGGCACCTTTAACCAGCTAACTTCAAAGCCCGTTAAAGCACCGCAGATTATAATTATAAATTATAATGTACTTAAAAACATTGTAATCCCTCCACAAACACCTTCCAACGATAAAGGTAGTTAGCTAAAAAAAATTTGGACACCCCTATTTTTTTTACTAACGAAATTCAACCAAGTTTCCTTAGTTTTAAGTTGAAATTTGCTTGCGCCGGCAATTGTCTAAGGGTTGTCAATTTTGAGGGAAAAAAAGCTAACCAATTTTTCATTAGTTATTTTTCTTATCTAAAGCGTTTGTTTGTTAAATCTTTTAATGTCGTTAAGTGCCACCCGCGTTGCTTCTCGGAACAACATCTGGGAACCGAACCCACTACCTGGTTTAAGTAATCCTTTTAGCCATTTGACTTTTCGCGCATCACTGACATTTGTGGTTTAGTGGAAATAACTTTTTTTTAAGTTTCAGTCGCGCATATTTCACGATTTCTTACGCTATCCTGAACTAAGCTCTTTTTTATTTAGTAGGCGTTTGAAATTATACACTGCTTCAAATACAGTGACAAAAAAAACAGCTTTATCTACACACATCATAAATCCTCTGTAATGCGTTCAGAAACCGTAGAAAATTACCAGCATTTCAAAGGCAGTAAAGTAACATTTCAAATTTGGAACACCTTAAAAACCCAGCACAATTTCCAAAAAAAATTGTCGATAGGTACGAAATGTCAGCTCGGTATATTTTTCTACCTATGATTAAAAAAAAGTCAAATTCGTGACAAGTATGATATGCTTTCGACTTCTGAACCCATCTTAGAGTACTTACGAGGGCTGTTTGATAAGTACCCGTTTATGGAAAAAAAAACATTTTTTTTTGTATATATGCATTTATTTTTCTACGTAGTCACCTTTTAACTCTATACATTTGTTCCACCTATACTCAAGCTTCAATAAACCATCCAAAAAGTATGATTTTGGAAAGTCATTAAAATAGGCCTCTGTGGTGGCAATGACTTCGTCATTTGATCCAAATTGCTTGCCACCGGGCCATTTTTTTTAGGTTGGGAAACAAAAAGAAATCGCAATCTGAAGAATACGGGGGGTGAGACAATAGTTCGTAGCGTAACTGTGCTAATTTAGCCGTCACAACTCTGGACGAATGAGCCGGGGCGTTGTCGTGATGAAACAGTACTTTTTCTTTTTTGAATGGGGTCGTTTGTCCTTCAACACGGCGTCAAATTCATCCAATAAATTGGCATAGTACTGCCCTGTTATTGTTTTTCCCTTTTCTAAATAGTCAATATGTATAATACCCTGCGAATCCCAAAAAACGGTCGCCATGACCTTTCCAGCCGATGGGACGGTTTTTGCTTTCTTTGGAGCAGGTTCACCCGGTAAAATCCACTGCTTCGACTGCTCTTTCATTTCCGGGGTGTAGTGGTGGACCCACGTTTCGTCCACGGTCACGAAACGACGCAGAAACTCCTTCGGGTTACGTTTGAACACGGCCAAACACTGCTCCGAAGTAGTCAGTCGGTTCCGTTTTTGCTCCTCCGTGAGTAAACGCGGCACCCACCTCGACAATACTTTCTTCATACCCAATTTTTCTTCTAATATGTGTTGTACCCTCTCGATTGAAACGTTTACAGCATCAACGATTTCTCGAAGTTTAATTCGGCGGTCGGCTAAAACGATATTTTCAATTTTCTTAACCATATCGTGTGTAGTCACCTCAACTGGCCGGCCTGGGCGATCCTCATCAAAGACGGTTGTTCTCCCCCGCTTAAACTCGTTATACCAATATCTGACGGTTGTCATAGAAGGAGCACATTCATGGTAAACCGCTTGCATTCTTACTTTTATTTCATCACATGTTTTCCCTTCCAAAAATAAGAATCTAATTACAGACCGATACTGTTCTTTCTCCATTTTAACAATTTTAAGTTCACGCCTTCACTGAACCGTTGTCAAATGAGAAAAAAAAACAAAAGAATGCCTTTTTTTTTAATTTTCCCGCCTCTGAAAAATGGCTTAAACACTTACTTACTTACTTATTGGCGGCCAGTGATACTAATATATTTAGAAAACGTGTACTTATCAAACAGCCCTCGTATAGTATGTGTGTAGATAATAGTAGTTTATGCAACTGCTACATAATGAGGGTCCTTAAAACACGAGTGAGTTTTTATGAAACGAGGCGAAGCTGAGTTTCATAATAGGATCACACAAGTGTTTTAAGGCCTAATTATGTGGAGTTGCATACATTACTTTATCTACACACATATTATAAGTACTCTAAATGGGTTCAGAAGCCGAAGGCATATATCATATCCATACCTGTCACGAATTTGACTGTTTTTTTTTAATCATAGACAAACATACCGAGCTGACGTTTCGTAAACTGTTTCTTTTTTTTGTAAAAAAAATCGTATTGTTAATTATACATGTCGGACTGAACTAGACTTATTTATTTATTTATTAATACAATTTCACAGCATTACAGCAAAGCCAATGCGCTATAAAATTTATATATAAGAAATACACAATACAAAACAAAAGTACATCTAAAAATTAAAAAAAAAAAACATTACAACTATTTAGGGAGTTACACGTCTTATATACGTGAGTGATCCGTTTTATTTCAATTCAATTTAGTTGTCAAATTCGAAAAATCGAATTCAATATCGAAAAGTCATTACGACATCGAATTTGATGTCGTAATGACTATTACTTTACTGCTGGACCTGCTGGTCGTGGTGGTTGGCGGCGGAGGCGACGTCGTGCTGCAATGATGGTCATTTTCTACGGTTTCTGAACTCATTATAGAGGACTTATGATATGTGTGTAGATAAAGTAATGTATGCAACTCTACATAATTAGGCCTTAAAACTGTCATTATGTAACGGTTGCTTAAACTAGGTAATATTTTAAATGACTATATCCTTTGATTGCGTTAACTTAGAAGTTTGGTTTTATCACAGTTTCAAGGGATTGCAGGTAGGGATTACAATCCGGTAAACCGGATCCGGTAATCCGGCGGATCCGGCATCATTTAACGTTTACCGGATCCGGTACCTATATACCGGATCCGGCGATCGGATCCGGTAATAGGATTTTTTGGCAAAATAATATCGCTGTTGCTTGCGTAGGTACTTTAAATCCAACAATCAATCAATTCGAGAACTAATTTTTCTGGTTTTTCTGTATATTTACGCATCAATTTGAAGTTTATGAAAAATACTTTAAATCCATTAGAAGTCGACTGGCAGATGACACTAAGTACCGTATAAAACGAACACTATTTGTTTTCTACTATTTCTTTATGTATAATGTATGAAATAATTACTTATCATAAGTTTATTGAACTAGAGAGTTATTATTCTAACAAGCTCATGCCAATAATTATAAAGATTCATAAAATCATGATTGTGTCTGTCATAAATATGAAACGTGTTTATTAGCATTCTCAAATGTTTTAATAATTATTGTGAATACCATGAACTTATATTTTATAAATTTACTTAATTTCTAAAATAATTCATCTACTCGTATCTGTGAAAGTAAAATGCAGGAAAACTGTGTCACTTAATTGTGCAGTTTTTTTTTTCATTTGTGGGTTTTCACGGTTCTGATACTCTATCTTCAGTTGGTCTCAAAGAGTATTGTAGTCCTTGATAGGAATGCGATCGACTGGCATTAATAAAAACAAAACTGACGATTTTCTCGCTGACCGCATATACATTTTATCAAAATTCTGTGAATGTAGATTGTCATCACAAAAAGTTAGTAGAGGTCACCTAATAGGCATTTTTGCGAGACAGCAAGATATTTTTAAAATAAATATAAATTTATTTTATGAACTATATTTAAAAATTAAGTTATTGTTATGACCAAAATCCCATACAGTATACTCGTGTGTTAGTTAGGCAGGTATGTTTAAAAACTACGTTAATACGATACATTTGAAAATTTTTAATCGTAGTCATCCCTTCTTAGTGCACCTCTAGGATACTCAAGGTGTAAGTTTGCCAAATTTCAAGTCTCTAGGTCCAGTGGTTTAGGCTGTGCGTTGTCTGTCAGTCAGTCAGTCATTCAGTCAGTCACGGTATTGTTTTATAGGTATAGATAATGTTTTTTTATAAGTACTGTTACACTTAACGAAATCACTAAGATATCATTTTGGCCCGAAAAGCGAAAATCAACCTGATTATCCTGATTTAATCGATCCGGATCCATGCGAAACCTACCCGGATCCGGCCGGATTGAAAATGACGCCGGATTGCAATCCCTAATTGCAAGCTGAGTATTTGCTATTAATTTCAGCATGGTACCTCCATGCGTTCCATTGAAAATTTGTCTTGACAAACAGACAGACGGACAAGTAGTGATCCATAAGGGTTCCGTTTTTCTGCTTTTAAGGTACGGAACCCTAAAAACACAGTGCCCCAAATCTCGACTGCACGTCTGCTCTGAAACTCTGCTTCAGTAAAAAGGTATCCTAACCCTCCTTTTGGGCCCACTCGTTGGGTAAAAGACACCCAGTTATAAGCCGTATCCTCATAAAAACCTTCACGTCACAATACTGACGAATGGCTGTCACCGGCCGTAACTCTGCCAGACGTTTAGGGGCTATAAACCAACAGACAGACGGACATAATGACATAAACAATGAACACGTCGATTGCGAGCTTACAAAGTAATCGGGATGATGCTGAAGTACTGTCAACTTCAAAGCAGGCCCCTGGTTATAGGACTTTAAGCAAGGACGATGTACCTAACCAAGAGGAATGCCAATAAATAAATAAATATCATGGGATATTAACACCAATTACCAATTAAGCCGTGATAGCCTAGTGGTTTGACCTGTGGCCTCTCAAGCAGAGGGTCGTGGGTTCGTACGCAGGATTCGAATATTCGTACTCGGGCCTCTGCAAAAATAGCGTCATATTTTTCTTTGGGTCCGTAGATCCATCCATTCACAAACTTTCACGTTTATAATATTTCCTTATACTTACTTATAATATTAGTAGGATAAGACAATATTATAGGATAGGAGGTAGGGTAGGATGGGATTATAATCACTTTTGCGAGGAAATTCGGAACAGAAAAACAAGTTAAATGAGTAAAAACATATAATTTTACATTACTCGTCTTGTAAACTAGGTACACCCTCAATGTTACAGTCGCGGAAAAAAGTGTTAGCCAAATATACACACACATAAGTTCCTAAGCTATATAGAAACGGTTAACTAACACACAATATGTACATGTCTAATTAAATTCACAAAATTATCGTATATTTTTTTATTTATTTACAACAATTTTTATAATAACTCTATGGCATAACTCTCTAGAGGATCAGTTTAGAGTTATTTTAGGAAATGTACAATACCTACTTAACATGGAGTTTTTTTTCTGCTAATTTTAAGTACGAAGTAAGAAATAAATAGTGACAATTGTAAGTAGTTATTATTTACACTAGATTTAATCAGAAATATACGACTAAATAATAATATAATACATCAGATATTTTGATGTCTGACTACTTTAGTACAAACAAAGGTAAATGCGCCTGAAGTGAAGTCAGTCACGTAGAGGAAACGAGACGCACAGAGACTAACGGGAATGTGGGAGCGAGACAGCGGGAAGCCATTGGCTGCTGGTAGCAAGACCGGACGTTGTGGAGATCCTTGGGGAAGGCCTATGTCCACAGTGGACGTCTTCCGACTGATATGATGATAATGATGACATGTGTATATTGCGTACGCATAATTTCCAATTTGCGTAGCATTTAAGGCATCGTTAAAAGGTTCAGTCAGATTAGAGTCCTTAATTGTGTGCTTGCTGTAGCTGTACCTATCGTTTTGCTTTGCCATAAACGTGTGTATGTTAAGACGTTATGTTTACAAAAGATCATTGGTAAATGTGTTTCCCCGTAAACGGCATGGTTCAACTGACATGGCTATTGAGCTTCATTTTGCTTTCTGGCAGCAAAATGTACGAGATTGTATAAATGGAGCTGCTTTTATATTTGTTATCCACAGCCTTACCTAGACTATTTTTGTACTACTTACTAAATGTGGTCTATGTTTTATCAGACTGCTGCAACGTTTAGATTTTTTTTTAATATCAGGGCATTTTGTAGGCCTTGGAGTACTTAGAGGTACCTACAGTGAGGCTGGTAGGCCCTCAGATACCAATAATACTGGGAGTAGTGAGGGATGAATAAATTAAACATTCATTTAGGCTTATTCTCACATATATTTATACTAAAGGAACTGTCTTAGTGCTGGTTACATACATATTGAGCCTTTTAATGATATCTAAATACTAACTGGTTATTTTTCAGTTTCACCAAAGGAATTGTAAGCCGCTTTTTTGATAGTCAATCGATATTTTGTATTCGTCCAATGAATGAATTTTACTTTTTTTTTACGGTATATGATAACACGCTCGTTTTCAGACCATTATAGAACCTTTAGACAGTAAATGTCATACTGTTATTTTCTGCACACACGAGGGCTCACTGGGAAAGGTTCTATAATGGTCTACACTTTGCAACCACATCACCTCAAAAGAAAAATCGGTACCACTTCAAGTAAATTAAAAGAAGTTGCTTTACTTAACAACATATATCTGTTTCGGCTCTACCACGTTGTATGTCTATGTACTATCACACAGGTAAAATAAAGTATTGATTGTTATAACACCAAGATTGCTGCTCGTATTATACATATACAAATTGGTGAGAACCCATTAGGTCAATATAGGCTATCACGGCATTTTAGGGCCTGCTTAATTGCAAATATTTTTCCATTTTCCTGTTCAAAATGGACGGCAGGCCTAATGCCTCAATAATTACTAAATTAGACCCAATCATAGCTCGAGTAATTAAAAATGGTCGTTAAATATCGACATGGTTGCTAATCGGAATCACTTAATGAAGAAAATCGCTAATTAAAACCAACTAACGGTTAATTGAGTTGAAAATTGAACGTTGATACGATTCAAGATGGCGGCGTCATTAAAAAAGTGTGGGCTAATTAAGTATTTGATTAATTTTCAACAACTAAAAAAGGTTTGCTATCTATTATTATTATTTTCTGCGAACAAACTACCCTTCAGCTATTCTCTATCTATTAAGGAAATTTCGATGTAGATTTTAAAATCTGTGGTCTCTGAAGCTGAACCGATACAACATTACATACTTAATTACATGCAAATGTGAAATGCACACCTAATGTGTTTTACGTAATGGAAAGAAGTACTTAATTATAAAGATACAGAATCTCGAATAACACGACCAAGAATCGAGTGGTAAGGTTATCGTATCGCTATCGAGAAAAAATAGGTACTAAAACCGATTTTTTTTTCTGTCTAATACTACGGTCCGCTCACGGGGGGCGTTATTCCAAACGTCATACAAATTTTCTCAATGACATTGGGCACTTATATGGATAAGTGAAATTCTATTAAAAAAACCTGCTTTGAACCTAAGTCTTTTTCTATTCTAACACAACAAACCGGATTTTTGAACCACCAAAAAGTTAGTAAGCAACTGTTTGCGTGGGAGTCCACAAAACAAAGCATTACTTCCCTCCACAATTACAACAAACTAACATAAAATTTAACTCCAGCCATCCCTCCCGAGTGCCACGTTTAAACATTAAAAAATACATATTACACCATATTACGGGTACCCGACTGAATACAACTTTTAATACCCGGTTTAATACCGATGTAATTTTAATGTTTATGTATGGAAGTAAACCGATTCAGCGGGAAACCGACACCGGCCCTAAGAGTCATAAATCAGAGAAACAAAAGACGGGAAGGCAAATACAAATTAACCTTATAATGGGGCTATAAGGCTGCGGTGACCAAAAGGCAGAACCGGGCTTAAAGACTCAAAGCACGACCCGGTGACTAAATTCATTGATTTCTAAAAAGCTCTAATTTTTGGATCTCACCGGTGACTAAAACTCTTATGCCTATGATAACAAATCCGAATGCCCCACCCACTCGTAAACGAGATCACTGAGTGACTTCTTGACCACTGGCAGTGACAGCTAACCTCAACCTACTATTGACATGCTTGTCTATGACAGAAACGCAAATTAGCTGTATGTTAGTAGACGGGTATGACATTCAAAAATAAGGCTTTTGGCAAATAGGAATTAATATCAATGTTATGGATGAGAATTTTGTCACCAAGTGAGATTCAAAAATCGGCCCCAGAGCGCCTAGTAATCGACGACCAAAAAATACATGACGAACGCTTTTACGCTAGTGTCAAATACTACCTATGAGAATAGTTTTTGATACTAGCCGCTAGAGGCGCTGCCGATTTGCCCATAGTAATTCAAACGTTAATGCGAAAGCGATCAAGACGTTTTCTTGTGTCAAAAATAACATTAGAGGGTCAGAGCTACTAGTGTATCTAATCAACGGCCAAAAAAAAATGTTTCGATAGCGTTCGCGTTTACGGTTGAATTAGGTACTATGGACAAAATGGCAGCGCCACTTGATTTGACACTTTAGCGCAAACGCGATCGAGACGGTATTTTTTGGTCGTCGAGCACATTGGAGGCTCTGAACACTGAATTTACACTAGTAACAAACATTACATCAGCTGCATTACATCGCTAGGTCGTGAAGCGAACGAGTTAGAAGTAGGTACCTAGTCGATCGAGAGCCGAAATGCAACTTTTTTTTTGTTAGTGGAGTTTCCGAGTCAGGTAAAAACAATTAATTCAAGGGAAGCGATCAAATAACTTAGAGGCGCTATCTATACGTATGAAATCGCGTCCAGGTCTAAGTGGCCAGTTTCAAATATAAAAAAAAAGACCTGAGAGCTGGTCACCTCACACGCTTGTTCATCTCGACCAATTAACTTTTCTTTTTAATTGTACGCGAACAATGCTGCCAGCACTGAAACTTTATGGCTGCGACGTTGCACGGTCTATGGTCTTGAATTAAACGATTCATTAACAATGTCGGTTATCGGTTGTTTTTTTAAATAGGCTGGCTAATCGTGGTGCCAGGGAGGCGTTGGTCGCAGCAGCCAACTTGACCAATGTTCAGACTTCAAGACCTCAGACATGGCGATGATGCTATAGGTTGGCTGATGCCACCTGTCTTGTGACAGTACGATTCGTATAACGCATGTTTTGTGAATTTTTGCCCTATGGGCTAGCATGGCAAATTGTACGAAGCCAGTTTTAAATAAATTGAAAAAAAAACTAGGCTGGCTGGAAAGAAACTTTTACCATAGAAAACGAAAAAAGGTAAAAGAGCGCCAAAAAGGCGCAAGGTCGTTCGCAGGTTCATTCGGGAAGTTGTGTTTAGCAGTGAACATCTTCAGATTGAAAAGAAGACGAAATAAACTAGTGGCTATTAATCATGATGACTGAAGTAAATTGGATGCAGCGGGGAACTAAATTTTCATTTGCAATAACTAACTTTAAACTAAAGATATAGGTAAGTATCTAAAGTCAATTCAGTTAATTATCTCATCGTAGAGTCGCAGGTCTCAATTAGATCAAAAATAAGCTTTATCAGATAAGATTAAGCTTTGTAAATTACCTTTTGAGTATATTTGTCTTGGAACGTAACTGTTACCAATTTGTAACATTAAATTAATTAAAATCGAACTCTAACACGTCAACGGAATCACCTTCGTAGGCAGGTGTACCACCATCACGATACTGACGCGTGAAAGCACTAACAAGCCAATCTACAGAGATCGTATCAAGAATTCCAAACGCATAGACAAATAGCCGTAGAGAACAATCGTCAGCGTTTAAAAACAATTTGGGCGCGTCGCGGGCAATTACGAAACGCGATTCGAGCCCAAGATACGTTCCTGAACGCATCTCTTAATAATAGACCCACAAACAACGTTAATCGCGGCCGTCATCACAAAAATATACCCGTCCCTTTCCAACGCGAGGAGATGGCCGCTCCGAGCGTTTCCTTTTCTATCATTGACAGCTTTCGTTTAGGAACCGTATCAGCGTTTAAAATCTAACCTTATAATTATACCCACATCACTGGAGCACGCATCAAAGAGGCATTTTTAATTAATTTAGTCCCAAAACTATTATAATGGGACCAATTATGTTATGTAATAACTCGTGGAGCTAACAAGACGTTTTGAAACCGTTTTAAAATTTGGGTTTCCTTCATTTAATTATTATGGCCGCTTTATTATTATGATTTATGAGCCGAGACAATGATGATTGTTAGAACTTCATTTGGTTAAGAGGAATTAGAAGTGGTTCTGGCTTTTGTTTGATCAAATGTTTGTGTTGGTCAGTTAGTAATGATAATGTTGGGCAAACTCGTAATAGTAGGAAGGTATAGTCGCAGTTTGCGTTGAGTAAAAAGAGAGGCAATTTGCCAACAGCCAACCTAAAGCAATAGGCGTAATGATTTTAACATTATTCGAGTGTCAAAGTGTTAGTTGAGGTCAGAATCTTGTTTACAATTTTAGATAAGTAGGGAGTAAGTATCGGATCGGACTTATTGGCTAATCTGTCGACACTTAATACAAAACGCCTTCAACTGTTTTGCTGCGTTCTTTTTACATAACGTAAAGTACACAGCCTTGCTTCTTTACAGGAGATTATTTTCGTACATTGGCAGTAGCTTGTAAACATTTCAACACCCGTAGAGCCCGCGCCTTGCCGACTCTACAAGCCGAGCTCTTACACGGGCATCAGAAGACAAAATTAAATTATTATTATCAAGTAAAATGTAAAATCCATTCATTGGCCTAACCCACCCTAATAAATACACTTACCACTACACTATTTACACAACCTATAGTAAATAAATAAAAATCTATGCATAGCTATTTACACGTCCACTCAAACGTAGAGATAGTCTTTTGTTTTTTTCTTCTTCTTTTTAAACGATAGTCTTTTGTTTTACGTTTCGTTCTCACTCTCACTTAGTTCGTCCATGTCCATGTCAATTAGTTCTTCGTCTTCTTCGTAGGAGTTGTTGAACTGGCTGTCGTCTGGCTTGTTGGAGGAGGAGGATTTGGTGCCAGTCTTGGCCTCCTCCTCTTGCTGCATGCGTTTGTGTTTCGTTCTTCTGTTCTGGAACCAGACTTTTACCTGATGGACAAAAGAGGATCGTTAGTTAACAAGTTATAAAGTGTTACAGGGTGTTATAAGTTTGACCTGTGGACGGATTTTTTTTATCGATAGCTAGTTTAATCGAGATGGTTCTTAGTTAAGTTTCATCTAAATCATCAAGCCCCTATTTCACCAATTTTACAAATGTCAGTTTTCAATGATAATTCGGTGTTAATTGCTGACTTGAAGAGCTTTTGTTTTATCGCGCTTTGTATTAGCAAAGAAATGTAGCTCGAATTGTCATTGAAAACTGACATTGTAAAGTTGGTGAAATACGGGCCAGTAAGTTTTTGAGATATCAAACTAAGTATCAAATTAAAATGTCGGGAGATTTTCATCTTTTCTAAGTTGGTTAGGTTAGATTATACAAACATTAAATGCTGCGGTGAACAAAACACGTGCTAGAAACATAAAAAAAGTTCTTAGGAACTGAAAATTAACAACGTGGCTTAAATACTTGCTAAGATTAACATTATAATACCTATTTAATCAAAATAACGTCATGATAGCGCAAATCCAACGCTGTATTATCCAGTCGGATTTCGCACCGCGTATTCAAATGTCAATTCTACAGCAACTCTTTTCTAGCTACTCAAACATTTTCATGACAATTTTACAATAATCTTTCAAAATTCAGATCAACAACAATCGTTAGATCACTGACACAAACGAGCACTATTTCAAACGACCATTTTCATACCAAGGGTGAAAGGGTAAGCCCGAATCCATTACTTTGGCAACAATAACGCAATTTATTGGCCTAACACACAAAGGATTGTCAAACCAAAAAACTATTGTGACACCCTAATCGTAATTCATGCGTTTGAAAGAAAAATCCGCCATCGAGCGATTTCGCGCGCAAAATCTGGCAGCCATTTTGTGCTGCAATTTGTCACGACGTTAATGGCTTGTGAAATCTATTCATGCTGCTTCCAGTCAGTGTCGCGTTTGGTAAATATATGTGGAAGGAGTTGGTATGTTTATTTATTTTTATAACAGTTATGTATCTGATCGCTACTCGTTGACTTAGAGGAAATAAAACGAGAGCAGCACTGCATTTCCTTGCAATACATTTTCTCTGCCACTTTTGGAAGGGGAATAGACAGACGGACAGCGAAGTGGTCAAGAGTTTCGTTATTAAACCTACGCGACTAGTACTATTATGTATTGTATTCTGTGCCACGAGTACTACGAGCCATAACTCGAAAATTTACGAAAGTTATCGCCAAATAGAAGCACGCGTTTTTATTCAATTGCAATTTGTTAGCATTGTACGAAAGTAGTAAAATAAAACAGTAATTTCCGATTTAACTCGGTTATCAGCAAAAGTAGGCAAATAATAAGTTTATAACTTGTTCGTAGCATGTTTGAGCAATAACATTTTGTGAACAATTTCACGGCAATCCGCGGGCAAATTATGTTTTACCGGCATTTTGAATTGCCACCGCCATATTGCTTTTGTAGCTAATGGAAAATTTAATAACTTATTATTATTGCTGTATTTCGATGATTTATTGATTCGTGATAAAGCCTTGGGAATGATTTTGTTTAATTTCATGTGGACTATTTAATATGGATCAATTTTTTTCATACCCACAGAAAACAACTGTGTCTATTTTAGGTTGTTAATATTAATATCACATTTGATCAGTGAGTACATCAGTCAAACATTAAAAAGGCCACTTGCTATGAGCGTGGGCTAATGTTAATTGTCAATGCGAGCTGCTTATTTTGCGTCTGACTAATTCTGACTAATCCTCAAAATACCCTCAATTTACTACTAGTCCTCAAAATGCTCCCAATCGTCGCTTACGAGGCGACGGAATCCTATACCAACGGATAATATAGGTAATACTGTACGCAGTACCTTGAATATCATGTGACAAAACTGAAAATATCTATTCAAACGCCATCACCTCTACATTCACATGCGTTTTGCATCATAAATTTTACTACCACTACCATTCAATATGAATAAATATCCTCAACCAATCAAAATCAATTAAAAAATTAGATAAATCACCGAATTTTCCACGCCACTGGAGAGGGGCCACGCTACATTAGTGCCGGATCGAGATCGAATTGCCAGGGTGTTTACCCCGCGGCGCGGGCAACACTGAATACGTCGGGATGTTTACCCCACTGCGTGGGTAATGACGCGTATGCATAGGTATTGTATCCCTTAACGAGTATGTAGGAGAAATTGAAGCTATTGTACTGCTGTTCTGGTTTTTCTGCGCATAGGGAATTAATAAACTGCCACAACCGAATAAGGCTTCATATTTATACGATCTTTATAACCCCCGCGACGCAAAACAGGGAGCCGTTATTAAGATTTACGTGAGTATCTGTGACATATTTTTTATTTAAGTAGGTAGGTACTTAGTTATATCGAGGTGGTTGTTAGTTACTTTCGTCAAAGTCGGTTCAGCCGTTTTTGACATAATTTGGTTTTTGCAAAGAAAATACCGAAGGTTAGGTTTTAGCTCACTGACATTATTTAACATTCTTATAATAAACGCATCGCATGTTACGTTTTCTATACAGTGAACTTAAAATTTTGTATGCCTATTTTTAATTAAAAAGACAATAAATTGGCGTATTTTTTTTTTGAGTACAAAAAAACCAAGTTGTAGTTTTCAGTTTGAAAATTACAAAAAGGGTTTTGCCAACATACAAGTGACGAAGTAGCACAGGGATGGTTATGAATGATGAAATATGAATTTCTGCATGTAGCGCCATCTTTTGAGCGAGCAATCAAATGACTGACACAAACTCCATAATCGCCCTTTCTCCCTAAATACCTCCTACATTATTATTGTTCCTTTGTGCAGCTTCTTTATGCTAATAAAGATGAAAAGTTCTTGAACATTTAACTAAATAGCATGTTCTTAACGTAAAACAACTCGTTAAATAAACATTGTATGTAAACAATGACATTTGAAAGCAAGAGAACGACTCTGAAATATAGGTAGTTATTGCCTTGCAACCTTAATCTTGCAGTTGCACGGGGCGCCACTTTCACTGAAACTGTCTGCGTTTAATATGAAAATAAACTTTTGGCTGTTTTAGCCGCACGCAAAGGTAAGTTTGTTACAAAAAACTGCCTTAAAGGCAGTTTTTTTTAATCTTGTGTTTTTAAAGTAAAACAGTAAATGCATGCGTCGTTTAAATAACCACTAGTAATAATTCCTTTTAATTTGTTTGTTTTGCAGTCGGTAGATAAGTGGTTTTGTTTTTACGTTAAAATACAAAATTAGCTACAAAACCTATACTTAAATATTAACTTAATAGACGTAAACATAACTTTATTCGACATCAAAAAATACACTGACTCTTAAACTAATACAAAAAGTAAAAAAAAAAAACTTAGTTGATGCAACTTGTGACCAAAGGGCTGGCAGTTTTCTCTCTCAAAGAATCAGCATCGCTATTCAGCGAGGCAACGCTGCCAGCCTTTTGGGCACTATGCCACGGGGGCCTTATTTAGATTTAATTTAGTTTTAAGTTGTAGTTTATTTAGTTTAATCTTAGATTTAATGTCATTGTAAATTGCTTTCTTAAATGATAATGTCGAAAAGGGATTTGACTCAGCATTAGGTATGCTGCAGTAGGTGCCTGCAACAGCGCTGGTTTTCAGGCAAACCCTTCATATCTTTGCATCAAACGCGTTGGACCGAAATCAGCACAAATAAATTTGCGTAGGAAAACTGTGTGATACTTAAATAAATCATCATCATCATCACGTCAGCCGAAAGACGTCCACTGCTGGCCGGCGGTCTCCCCCGCGGCTCTCCACTCAGACCGGTCTTATGCTTTCCGCATCCACCGCGGTCCCGCGATCTTTACTAGGTCGGTTAAATAAATAAATAAATAAAATAACCGAACACTTTATAAGCGACGAACGTGTATTAAGTTGTTAATTATTATTAAAAATCTCATTAATTGCATCACTGTTTGCTGAATATTAAAAATGGACAATTTGTAAAACCGTTGTCGAAATAAACAAATTTGAAACGCAACTAACTAACCTAACCAGCAAATTAGGCACATCACCAACAAACGACCATAACCTATATAATATTACCCCAACATCAAATCATAACCGCTTAACGTTGTCCACACTTGCCCCTAAAATTACCCCACAATTCCCATTTCCCCGTGGTACCCCGTGATGGAACACACAGTACCCATGGGACACGTCTGTAATAGCTACCCTGATTGGCTCGGGTATACCCATTTATGCGTATGTAAAAACGGGGCTTTACGCCCTAGGGACTATTTGATACTTTATTACATTGTAGGATCGTCACCTGTCATGCTGGATAATTTGTTAGGATTGTGGGTTAGTAACGTCAGAAATGTTATCGCTTTTGGAAACAAAATGACATACAAACATTAAAAATAACATGAAATGACGACCGGGTGGCCTAGTAGTTAGCGACCCTGACTATGAAGCTTGAGGTCCCGGGTTCGAATCCCGGTCGGGGCAGATGTTTGTATGATGAATACGAATGTTTGTTCTCGGGTCTTGGATGTTTAATATGTATATAAGTATGTATTTATCTACATAAGTATGTTGCCTAGTTTGGGACTAGGTCAATTGGTGTCAATTTGTCCCATACAAAGAAAAAAGACTTTGTAACGGAAGCAGCCATAGAGTGTACAAAATGCATAAATGATCGGATCCGTTAGTATGAGGTTTGTATTGAATTATAGAACTATGACGTCATAATTTTCAGTAATTTTCAGTAATTTTCAGTGATTAAACTGGCTTCTTTTTAACCCCCGGCCAAAAATAGGGGTGTTATAATTTTGACCTGTGTATCTGTGTATGACTGTGGCACCATAGCTCTCAAACGGATGAACCGATTTCGATGCGGTTTTTTTTAATCGAAAGCTAGTTTAATCGAGATAGTCCTCAACTAAGTTTCATTAAAATCGGTTCACCCGTTTTTGAAATACTGAACTTTGAAATGGGGGTTTTTACACTTTTCTAAGTTGGTTAGGTTATATTAGTTTTTGTTAAATTAAAAATAGTTTTAATTCAAAGTTTTATTCAGCAAATAGGCAGTTGAATGCTCTTTTACACGTCATTTTTTTGAGTCTACCAGCGCTTTCGGAAAGACCATGATTGCCAAGAAGAATGCGCCGCAAGAAACTTGGAACAAAGTAATTTTTTCTAAAAACAATTTTTCTAACAACAATACAATACGTAACCACAGATAAATTACACAAAGAAAGCTCACTCTATCATTTAAAAAATAAAGAGAAAAAAAATACCGCATTTTAGAAAAAAGTGTAAAAAATAATTATTAGAACAGCAAAACCAGAACACTTTACTTTATTGGCACGTTTTAATTGAGCAGGAGATGTGTTATTTTGTTATGGTAACAGAATCAATATGCAAGTGGCGCCATCTGTGCCTTTACACCTTATAGTAATAAAGTATTCAGTTCGTTCACGATTACCGGTGTTTTATTAACAGGTTATGGGCTGCTTCCAAAATAATTAAGTTTTTTAAAAGTACTAAGTGAGTGTTGCTGTGATTTATCGCAATAATAATGTCTACGAACTATATAGCCAGTGTTCCAAAGTTGAAAGGACGCGACAACTATGACGATTGGTGTTTTGCGGCTCAAAATGTGCTAGTGTTAGAAGGCATGGCGGCCAAGATTACAAAAAAGCTACCGGCTGCGGCTACCGCGCAGCAACTAGAGGAAGATGCGAAAGCCAGAGCAAAACTGATATTAACCATTGATCCATCGTTATATGTGCATATAAAACAGGCAGCTACTGCATATGATTTGTGGGCTACATTGAAGAACATGTTCGACGATTCCGGCTATACGAGAAAAATTAATTTGTTAAGAAATCTTATCAACATTCGGCTTGAAAACTGCGAGTCAATGGCTCAGTATGTTACTCAGATTGTAGAAACGGGTCAAAGACTTCGCGGCACAGGATTCTCGATAACCGATGAGTGGATTGGTGCACTTATGCTGGCCGGATTACCCGAGAAATATGCACCTATGTTAATGGCTATAGAACATTCGGGAATTGAGGTTAGTGCAGATGTCATCAAAACGAAGTTGATGGATATGTGCATTGATGTTGGTGCTACTACCGGTTCCGGTTCTGACTCTGCATTTGTTGCGAAAGGAATGTATCGGAACTTGAAAAGTGGCAACCCTAAAAGTGATCATAGACAATCGGAAATGTCAACCTCAAAAAAGGTTATAAAATGCTACAAGTGTAAACAGACCGGGCACTATAAAAATCAGTGTATGCAATCAGAAAATACCAAACGAAAACAGACTAACGCTTTTAACGCTGTTTTCCTGACTGGAAACTTTAGTCGAGACAGTTGGTATATTGATAGTGGGGCAAGCAGACACATGACGGCAAACAAACATAACCTCGTAAACTCGTCGGACGAATTCCAGATAAAAGAGATTATTATTGCAAATCAGACAAAAGTTCCAGTGCTATGTTCTGGCGACATAAATATCGTTACACTAGTGAACGGTAACGAATACGACGTGGCAGTAACTGATGTATTATGTATACCAGATTTAACCACCAATTTGCTCTCTGTGAGTCAGTTGATCCAGAATGGCAACTGCGTAGATTTCAAAGGAAATGTTTGCTATATTTATAACCAACAGAAGGAACTCGTGGGAAAAGCAGAATTAGTTGATGGTGTATACAAGTTAAATACATTGCAATCAGAACAAGTATTAGCAGCAAGCGCTAAAGTTTCAAGTGAAACTTGGCATAGGCGCTTAGGACACATAAATAGCAACAGTTTAAACAAAATGAAAAATGGAGCTGTGGAAGGAATCACATATTCGGAGACAGCAAATATGGATAAGTCTTCATGTATTATTTGTTGTGAAGGTAAACAGGCCCGATTACCATTCCGACAAAGTGAGTCCAGGACAGTGGATATGTTGGAGCTGATTCATGCAGATGTGGCAGGTCCTATGGAAAACCTGTCGATTGGAGGATCAAAATATTATGTCTTGTTTGTAGATGATTATAGCAAGATGGCATTTGTGTACTTCATGAAGACAAAAAGCGAAGTATTTAAGTGTTTTCAAGAATTTCGGTTGATTGTTGAAAATCAGAAAGACAGAAAAGTGAAAATACTTAGAACCGATAATGGTGGTGAGTTCTGTAGTCAAGAATTTGAGAAGTACCTGAAGGAGTATGGAATTGTTCACCAGCGTACTAATGTTTTCACTCCTGAACAGAATGGTCAGTGCGAAAGAATGAACAGGTCAGTGGTAGAAAAGGCCAGATGTTTAATTTTTGACGCTAGTTTAGACAAGAAATTATGGGCAGAGGCTGTCAGTACCTCAGTGTACCTGAGAAACAGGTCTGTCGTTACAGGTCTTGATAATAAAACCCCATACGAACTGTGGACTGGTCAAAAGCCCAATTTAAGCCATTTGCGTATTTTTGGAAGTACAGTCATGGTACACGTTCCAAAACAGAAGAGACTGAAGTGGGACCGGAAAGCTAAAAAGCTGTTATTTGTTGGCTATGCCGAAAACGTGAAAGGATATAGAATGTATGATCCTACCACTAATTCCATTGTGACTAGCAGAGATGTTGTGTTCATGGAAACTCCAAATCAGAATATGGTAAAAATACCAGTGGAATGCAAGTCTGCAGCAAAGGGAAACGAATTGGAAATAAGTGACTGTTCAACTAAAGGAAAAGAAGATGACAATGATGAAACTTTCATACCAGAACAGTCCGAAGCGCCATCGGTAAGTATCTCAAGTGACAGTTTCTTTGACACAACCTCTGAACCAGATGTTACACTAGTTGATGATACAGAACAGGATTTTTTACGGAAACGTGCAAGAAAACAACCAGATTGGTATGGCATTAATAATTTGTGTATTGCAGAGTGTGACAGCAACGACAAAGAGATCACACTTAATGACGCTCTGAATGGACCCGAGAACATGTTTTGGAGAGCAAGCATGAAAGAAGAATTGGAGTCATTCAAGAAAAATGATGCCTGGGAACTTGTTGATCATCCTCGTGACGGTAGAGTGATTCAGTGCAAGTGGGTTTTTAAAAAGATATATGACAGTAGTAACAATGTGCGTTATCGGGCAAGATTAGTGGCGAAAGGGTTCTCACAGAAACCTGGTGTGGACTTTCATGAAACTTTTTCCCCTGTGCTTAGATATTCCACATTGAGGTTATTATTTGCATTAGCAGCTAAATTAAACCTAGATATTACTCATCTAGATGTAACCACAGCTTTTCTAAATGGTTTCTTACATGTAACTGTATATATGCAAAAACCTGTTACTTTTGAGTGTAATAATGATAAAAAGGTTTTGAAACTGAAACGAGCCATATATGGCCTTAAGCAGTCTTCTCGAGCTTGGTATGAGAGAGTCAATGACTACTTAATCAAACTGGGTTACAAAAAATCCATGTATGAACCTTGTTTATTTACACAGTTTAAGAATAATGTTAAAATTATCATATCATTATTCGTTGATGATTTTTTTGTGTTCTCTAACTGTGCCAATGCCACTGAACAATTAGTTAAAGAATTAAGTTGTAAATTTAAAATAAAGAACTTAGGTCAAATTAGGCAATGCTTAGGCTTGAGAGTTAAAATTAATGAAAATGTGATAACTGTCGATCAGGAACAATATGTAGAGAATTTATTAAAGAGATTTAATATGTTTAATTGTAAAACCGCAGATACTCCAATGGAGGCAAATTTAAAATTAGAAAAAAGTCAAAATGGCTGTAGTGAACAACCATATCAACAACTTATTGGTGGGTTGATGTACTTAGCAGTTTTGACGAGGCCAGATATTGCATTTAGTGTTTGTTATCTCAGTCAATTTAATAACTCATATAATGAGATACACTGGAAACATGCAAAGAGAGTATTGAAATATCTAAAATGTACTAAAAATTATGGGCTTGTATTTAAAAAAGATAATTCTTCTATTGAAGGTTTTGTAGATGCAGACTGGGGTTCAGATGCAACCGATAGAAAGTCTTTCTCTGGGTTTTGCTTCAAATTATCAAATACTGTCATTTCTTTTGAATGCAGAAAACAAAGAAATGTTGCTCTGTCCAGCACAGAAGCTGAATACATAGCTATGTCTGAAGCCAGTAAAGAGGCAATTTATTTAAAGAATTTGTTTAATGAAATTCTTGGAAAATCGGAACCAATTGTTTTATTTAATGATTGTCAAAGTGCTCAAAAATTAGCATTGAATCCGATTTTCCATCGGAGATCAAAACACATAGACATAAGGCACCACTTTGTCAGAGAAGCGGTGGCTAATGGCTTTATTAAAATATGTTATTTACAAACTGCTGAGATGCCAGCAGACATTTTTACCAAAAGTTTAGGATCTGTTAAATATCATAATTTTGTAAAAAGGCTTGGCATTCTACCTGTAAATTAGTTAAGTATAGTTTATTTTTTGATTTTGTTAAGCGGAGGTGTTATTTTGTTATGGTAACAGAATCAATATGCAAGTGGCGCCATCTGTGCCTTTACACCTTATAGTAATAAAGTATTCAGTTCGTTCACGATTACCGGTGTTTTATTAACAAGATGATGATGATGAATGTTGGTCAAATATGTTTAGAATTACAAAGGGATGTATAGGGTCCCAGAATTAATACTATAATATAATACTTAATCTAAATGGCTTAGAGATGTATAGTCTCTAGGGTCAATTTAAACTAAATTTAAAATCAGCAGAGGTATAAAAAAAATGCAGTAATAAGTGAGGCGTCGGTTTTTTGCGAGTATTTTCGGAAGCTTGATAAGTGAGAACGGAAAATGATTTTATTTTGACATCAGTCAACAACCCTATTAAAACAAAAGAGGCATTAAAATTGTACTACAGAATATGACAGTTACGGAGACAGTGGCGTCCTCACAGTTGCAGTAGTACTAAATTAACCTATTACGTAACCGCTATTCTTCTTACCTACTATCTACTAACCTAATTAAATCATTATGTAGAATCATTATAGTTTTTAAGCCGGGAAGGTCATAAATAGTATAAATATATGTGTTACCTAAACGGGTAGAGTAGCCGTGAACGTAGACCTCGTTAAGAATGTGAATAAATTAACAATTACCACACCAATTTTAAAACTAAACTCGTCTTCCACAATAACCCAATCATCTAAACAAGCTAACACAATCTAATAATTACAAATGGCTACCGCTTTCCGAAGCATTAATCAACTACCTCGCAAAGGCCTGATTACCCAATTGCTCTTACTTCTCCTTCCCACCCGCGTAAACCCGTATCGCATCTCGCATCTCATAAAACTGGGGTCATAATTTGTCGCATAATTTCTTCACCCGGCATAGCGCCATCCCTTTCCCTCCTAATGGATCGACAATAAAGTAATACACAGATAAATAGCTTTCCGTTTAAATTTCGCTCCAAATTCAAGCATATAATTGCGGGTCTCCCCTCAGCCCCATCTCTTTCTCGCTCACGGCCGTTTCTATTGCCGTATTTGCCGTCTCTGTTGTAAGCTTAGGGGAGTACAGCATAAGTACTTAATCGTATTTCGGAGTTTGAATAGCTACCCTTTATTTATTCTGTGCTCTCGCTATTATGATCTGTGGAAGCGTCCCTTTTCCTATTAAGGATTGTTTGCGTAGAATTTACGCGCCACCAGTGATGAGAGCTAGTTGACAGTATATTTCGCTTATTTTCACGGTTCTTGTTTGGCTAGTCCAGTTGAGCAGATGGGTTCTTTGCTCAATTAAAGTTATAGGCGACAACGGGGGACGTATCGCATTATATTTGCATCAAATGGCTATAATTGTTTTATGGCTGTTTAAATTAGTTGTGTTGGTAGCGAGGGTTTTGAAGCGTTAAGTAAATTATGTGATAAATTGGCTTTATGTGGAAATTATTCGTGTTGTTATATGAAATAATGAGTTAAGCATACCTAATTCGCTTGTTGTGATACTTTTATGGACTAAGCTTTGTTAAGTTTTTGACATCATGCATGATGAAATCGTTAGTATTTAGATACACCTAACAGACCGGATTCGCGGTGGATGCGGAAAGCACAAGACCGGTCTGAGTGGAGAGCCGCGGGGGAGGCCTATGTCCAGCAGTGGACGTCTTTCGGCTGACATGATGATGATGATACCTAACAGACACACTTTTTTTATCCTCGATCCATAAAAGAGGTGTTATAAGCTTGACGTGTAATACCTGTCTACGTGTGGCTGTTTGTGGCATCGTAGCTCCTAAACAGATGGACCGATTTGGACGTAGCTTTTTTAAATTGCAAACCGTTTTCGAACTTCGTAATGAAAATGTAGGGTGGTTTTTAATTTTTTCAAGTTGGTTAGTTTATTGCAAAATGTATTTCCTACTTCGAAATTTTTTATTTCATTGTAAGCTCTACATGCTCTACCGAATTTGAAACAAGTAGATTAGGTTATTAGGCATACTTATGAGAATGTCGAAAGATGACAACTTCGGTAAAAATCTGACTGTCGACGAAATCAAATTCTGTCAAGTGAAATATTAGTTTTAGAAATAAATCACAAAAGTATTTCACAAAAACCAAAAGGTAAATAAAGCTTAATTATTTTTTCACAACATTAAATTTCGGTTGTGCTGGCTTTACACGGCAACAATTTCAGACTGCTTTACTCCACAACTTTCATACACACAAATCGTAATTTACCACAGACTAGCGCGATAGTGCACCGGAAGTGGAAAGCGCGCGTTTACCACGTTTCCGGTTCGCATTAGCGCCGCCTCTAGCATTATCTGTGGTTTCAAACTATGCGGACTGTACTTGTAATTGTAACAAATGAAGGTACAGTCTGTGCTTTTATCGAATACTGTTTGTAAAATACTGTAAGCATTATTTATAATTTCTTATCTTTATTTTCTAATGATGTTATAGTAAGTTTTATTTGTATACCTAATTCATTTGTGGCTGTATTGTAAGAGCTATTGTGACTTGTTTTTAGAAAAATACTTTCTTTCTTGGAAATCATAGTATTTCCGAAAGCGCTGGTAGACATAAAACAAAATCAAGTGCCTATTTGCTGAATAAAATTTTGAATTTTTAATATTTTATAATAAAGCTAGGTCTCCCGCGGCAATTATATCATTTCTGAAGCGGAGTAAGTGAGAAGAAATATTGTAACTAAGATTGAACGAAAGGAAAAGTAACTATTGGTACTTCTTTTATAATATAATAATATAATATAATAATAATAATCATCATCATCATCATCATCAGCCTATTTACGTCCCACTGCTGGGCACAGGCCTCCTCTCAGAATGAGAGGGCTTGGGCTACATAGTTCCCACGCGGGCCCAATGCGGATTGGGAACTTCACACACACCATTGAATTGCTTCGCAGGAGTGTGCAGGTTTCCTCACGATGTTTTTCCTTCACCGAAAAGCTCGAGACAAATTACAAATGTGATTTCGCACATAAATTCCGAAAAACTCAGAGGTGCGAGCCGGGGTTTGAACCGACGACCCTCTGCTTGAGAGGCGATAGGTCAAACCACTAGGCCACGGCTTCAATATAATATAATATAAAATTTATTTCAGATAATTTGCATCATCCATATTGGTTAGTAGGTACATTTAGTGCTTAACTCCTATATTAGTATGTATACGCAACTATTTAATTTATTTATTTAATAACACCAATAACTTTACACACGATATGCCTCAACAGAGGACTGTTGTATCGTTACCCGAGCATCCTCAAGATGCAAGATAATAGACAAAAACATAATCAATTCTTTAGTTTCTTACAGAGAGCAATTTTAAGCGCTTCGGCGCTTACGCCGTGAATTTGAGCGCATGTTGACTAGCCCTCTTCTATTGACACACGCGTTACTGGATAGCGTTGTCCCACTTATGTGAATAAACTCCGCCCTAAAATTATCGCCTTAAGTAGGTAATCCTTTAAAGTAACTTTTGAAAAGTTAAGTATGGCTTAATTGGTGGAGCGTGGTACGGATTACCGAGGTTGCTGGTTCAAGTCCAGCTGCTTAACTGATTTTTCTTTGCATTGTCATTGTATGTTAGGTAATCCTTTGTCAACGGAATATCACTCAAACGACGCACTTTGATAAAGACGAAATTTATTGATTTCCAAATCTTCGCCACTCACGCACAGTCCGACCGGGTTTGAACCAAATGCGAACCGGATATGGTCCGACTTCCGGTTTTCCCGCCGGAAGCAGCCACTGTGTTTTCTTGGCCGGAAGAGCTTTATGGATTTCGTTTGGTGATTATTGATTGTCAATTATGTCATTTTACAATACGAGTTGCGTCAGTGCATTTTGTAAGAGATATTGTATGATAATTTTACAGCGTTAGTTTTTTTTTTTTTTCAAGTATTCAGCTACGAGACTAGTAACTTGTATCATACAGAATTAATTAAAAATGTTGATGTTATATTCACAAAATGTTGGTCAATTTTGGGTTGGAGATATATTTTCAATACTCAATTCTTTATTTGCTTTTTTTTTTATTTGTAGTGTTTTTATAACATTAGTTTATTGACTTCGTTAATTTGTTTTTGCTTTGACAACTCCCTTCTGAGGACGAAACTATTTTTGACATTGTATGTACTATTATTCATATGTATGTACTTTTATGGCTTATTATTTTCGTTCGGTTATTTGATTTTTTTGACGATCTCAACAAAAAATCTTATATTTTGACATGTATTATTTATTGTAATTTTAATGTTGAGTAAATAAATAAATCTATATCTAGAATCTAAATCACGTCGTAGTTCTTATATTATAAATGCGAAAGTTTGTGTGTACGTCTTCACGCTGAAACGGCTAGACGGATTTGGATGACATTTAGAATGGAGATAGCTTATACCCAAGATTAAAATATAGGCTATCTTTCATCCCGGAAAATTGTATAGTAGACGAAGCTATATATTTTAATTACAGAATACTCCAGTTCGTAACTTGTGTTTTTTCCCCTGTTTTTTTTTTCGTACAACAAAGTGTTTACTAACTTGCTTATTTGCGCCAGATAGAAAAATTTAAGGTCCGGAGAAAAAGCTTGATTTTTTCATTGAGAAACCCGAGATTTTAGCGGAATTTGCCATTGACACCTGGACTAACACCATGGATTTTGAATCTAGTACAAAATTCACGAAAAATGTGTCCCAGAGTCCCAGTGCATAGCGCTGTCGTTCGACCAACTAAGACTGACTGACGCTCGATTAGTGGTCTTTTGGTTCGGACGTTTTCAAGCGCTAACCCAAAGTCCACGGTGTTGGTAAGTCAATGGAATTAGCGTTTTTTTCCCGAAAACGTAATGTTATAGAAAAAATAAAATTATTGTTTTAGTGCACTGGACAATACGATAAGTAGTAGATTAAGCTTTAGTAGATTACTAAATGTTGATTTTATTTGAGTTGATTTTTAATAAATAAAATAAAATAAAACGCGTTTATTTCGGACAACAGAAACTAAAGCCTAAAGTTTTATGGTTTAGTCGGTGCGGTGCGAGCGGAATATTCTTTGAATGAAGCACCGACTTCATGTTTCTGCTGCTTAGTGCTAGGCCATAAAACTTTAGGCTTTAGTTTCTGTTGTCCGAAATAAACGCATTTTATTTTATTTTATTTATTTATCATTATTTTACGTTTTTTTTTCTAAGGTTTTTTTTTTAAAGCAGTTTTACTTTTTTGTTAAAAGATTTTTATTTCACAATTTTACGTTGATTTAACATTTTCAGAATTATCCTCCAACTCCTAACCGTTAAGGAGTTGTGCCTTCCATCATCAGCTCATCAACATAAGATGATGACTACCGGACGCAAATACTTGAATAGCCTTAGAAAATATATGAAACACATGATACGTGCCTATGAAATTTGAGGGTTGCCCTCGATTTCCCTGAGATCCCATCATCAGATCATGACTTGGTGACAGTGGGACCACCTCAGGAGTATACCCTTTCGAATAATGATTTAACATTTTCAGAATTATCTTGAATAATCTTGAGAAGAACCTAAAAATCCTGAGATATGATAACCGGCGCGTACGCAGTACGGCAGTACGCACTAACGGTAAACAGTTCATCGTGCTCAAAAAATACTGGCCCTTCTTTGATTATTTTGATTGCTCTTATCGTCCGGTTTCCGGAGGAAATATTTTATTAGTCGATTATCGATCGACTATTGATTGGTCAATCAACTCCAAATACAAATAAAATACCGTTTAGTGTCATAATATTTTAAGCTTCAGATGTGTTTGTATTGTATCGTTTAAAGTTTAAAATATAGATTCGAAAAAAAAAAATGCTGTTAAAAGGTTCTTTAAGCAACAAAAACACATATGAGAGAGAGAGAGAGAAACATTTATTCACATACATTCGACACATACATAGAGATAAAACAATACATTTGAAAGAATATCTGGGATGAAGTGAAATTTGACGAAAAAAATAATTATATTACGTTCGTATCTGTTTAGGAGCTATGTTACCACCGACAGGCACACACGGCAAACATACAACACCCTTCTTTTAGCGTCGGGGGTTAATCTTAGTTAAGTAGGTACACATCTTCCCATTAATCGTAACACTTACAATATAAACAAGCTCCATCCCTCATCTCACCCCGTGATCCCCTCTCCCCCCGAGTCCCCATCGGGGGAGTGCACCCCGCCCAACTCAGGGGCGCATGCGCGAAGGGGCGATGGGGGCGCAGTGGGTACAACCGATTGGCTGCTTGTTTGGATGTTCAAATGGGGGTTTAAAAGAATTGTTAAGGTAATGTTGTGTTCTCGAGTGTGACAATAGCGAAGAAATAGATGAAGAACGAAATAAAATACGATACCTAGTTGTATGGCCCCTATTTCACCATCTTTGCAATTGTCAGTTTTCAATGACAATCCGAACTACATTTCTTTGCCAATATGAAGCGCGAAACTTAAGTGGCAGTGGGCGGGGCACATAGCTCGCAGAACTGATGGCCGATGGGGTCAGAAGGTTCTCGAATGGCGTCCACGGACCGGGAGACGAGCTGTCGGTAGGCCTCCAACAAGATGGAGCGTCTACCTGGTAAAGATAGTGGGACCGCGGTGGATGCGGAATGCACAAGACCGGTCTGAGTGGAGAGCCTTGAGGGAGGCCTATGTCCACCAGTGGACGTCTTTCGGCTGACATGATGATGATGATGATGCTGAAGCGAGCTAAAACAAAAGCTTTTCAAGTCAGCAAGTGACACCGAATGGTCATTGAAAACTGACATTTGTAGAGATGGTGAAATATGGGCCTGCCTGGTTAATCAAATTAGCGACTTTATTAGAAGTGTCAAAACGAACGTTTATTATTTATTGTAACATTGGTATGGAATTTGTATCGAACTCGTAGTCGAGACTACGACTTCATAATTGTCAGTGGTCAAACTGGCTCCTTTTTTTTAGTTTCGGTTACATTAAAATTCACCTAAATTGTACTCGTAGTAATGAGTGACGCCTCGGTTTTTTTTTTTGTATTTTCGAAATCTTGATTAAGTAAGAAGTAAGTCGAGTGATAGTAAAAAAATAGCCTACTATGTATGTATGTATGTATGTCCTATTGTAAGGTCCCATCTATTCCTCTACCAAAATTAAACAAAATTGGTTGAGCGGTTTCGGAGTGAAAACTTAAATAGGCTTCGAGTGAAGTCAATCACTTAAAGGACGCGAGACGCACAGAGACTAACGGGAAGGTGGAAGCGGGACTACGATACCCCCCCCCTCCCCCCCCCACGGTCACAACTTCCGAGGCGCATTAAAGTTTGCCGCGTACCTACTCGCTGTTAGCAGGAACAAAATAAAGAATTCATAACTAATATCCTGTCAGCGACGTAATGACACCGCTCCACTTATTTCCTAGTTTTTTGCTGTCATTACCTCGGTGTTATAGACAAGGACAAAAAATGCGCATACATTTAGCAACACGATAAACTTATGTCTCGTTTAACATGTGACTACCGCGAGATTCAATGAAACGGCGGTTGCGTTTCGCTTAAGCATTTTATTTATTAAGTGTTTTTCTTCGCTACCTATTTTATTTTCGTATTTGAAATTTACAATTTTGAATTTCATGTTCCAACTTCGATCTATAAAAAAGTTAAAAGTACGACCTAAAGGTAAAAGGGAGCCTCCATACATCAGATTAAAACGAGTAAACATGATCGATTATAAAGCGAGCTCCAATAATCGAATTAAGTACGTAAACATACTTCTTAATGGCCAACCGACAGCTGAGGGTAATTTTCTTAATCATGTAAAATTACCTGGATACGGCCGTACATCATACAAAATAGATTAAAACGCATTTAAAACCGCTTGCGTATAATGTATCGTACGTTGAAGTTTGTGGGAGAAAACGAAGCAAGCTCGCCATCGCCGCTCGTCTTACTCAAATTGGGAACCTCCTATTTTGGCATCGGTTAAAAAAAACAATCGAAAACTAAGGAAGCACTAATAGTACTATTTTTTTATACAACGAGGAAGGCAAACAAGCAAGTGGGTCACCTGATGGTAAGTGATCACCACTGCCCAATGCCCATAGACACCCGCAACCAGGAGGGTTTGCAGATGCGTTGCCAACCTAGAAAGCCAAGATGAAATGCCTCTTGTGCCCGTAATTACACCGGCTGTTCTACTCTTCACACCGGAACACAACAGTGCAAGCACTGCTGCTTAGCGGCACTAAGACTTAAATCAAAATCACACAGCAATAATAAAGGAACAGGTAAATCCGAAGTAATAATTTTGTAAACATCAATACAAATCATGTAATTGTTTTGTAACCGTCTTATTATACATTATAAAATTGTAATTATCGTATCAGAAAAAAATATTATCATAATCTGCTAGACATGAGAGGTAATTTGGTTTTCCTAGAAATAATCCGATACCCGAAGTGAATTCAACTCACAAAACATACAAGTGCGCAATTTTTTGTAGGCAGTTAGAATTTACTGAGTACTACTTGTAAAAAAATAAATAACAGAATTTGACATTGCTTTTGACATTATCTAGGTATTCATTAGTAACACTTGTAAATCCAAACAAAAAATACGTAAGTGTAAATTTTCTCTACTAGATTATTGTATTTAACTATTAGAACAACACCTAACATTTTGTAACACTTTCATCAAGAGCTTACGCCAGCATTATTAAAATCACGTAAAAAAATTACAAATCGCTTAAAAAAAAAACACAGGTCAATGATGGCTGCTGAAATGTATTTAAACCTGTTAAAAGTAACCACAGTTTTAATTTCTAACAGATTTATCAATAGCGTTATTTATAAGCAATGGAATTTTCAAAGCGTTCTATTTTACACAAAAAAAATCTCATAATTCTCGAATCGGATTATTTGATTCGGTTTTATTATAGTAATTTATAGACAAAAATTCTAACGAATTCATCAATAGCTTCAAATTTTATTAACTTATCAGTTATATCCCTAATTTAAATACACGCGACCTCGCGCGAGCCAAGTGTTGTTCTAATAGTTAAATACAATAATCTAGTAGAGAAAATTTACACTTGCATATTTTTCTTTGGATTTACAAATGTTACTAACAAATACCCAGATAATTCCAAAAGCAATGTCAAATTCTGTTTTTTTTTAAGTAGTATTCAGTAAATCCTAACTGCCTACAAAAAAATGCCCACTTGTGAGTTTACAGGGTAATTAACATGTTCCAGTACTGGACTAAAATCCATTTTAACGAAAAGAAAGTAGAGAAAAAAAAAAACTAAAGTCACTCCTATTTTTCAGCTTGTAAGCATGACGTATAACCATAGTTACTAGATACTGCTACCATTATTATCCGAAAAACACCTATGAAATCTTATAATCTTCCATCACAAATAATGAAAATTGACGCGGTTTTCTTACTTTTTAAATTTCTTAAAACTTTACCTCGTTTTGATGCTAATTTCTGAAATATTCCGCCCAAATATAATACTATATAATACCTACCGCTCCCCCATTTTCATCCATACAGCAGGACCTAAGCACAGGTCAAGCCTCAGAATATCCTGAGCCCCTACTCCGAAGTTCGAAATTCGAATTTCTTATCCCACCATCCGATGACGCCAACATACAGGTTAACACGAAAGCAAGAGGGATGACACGAACTTCGAATTTCGGACTTCAGACTTTGACTAAAATTATGCGTCGTAAAATGAGGACTCTACACTTTCCGACGCGCAAAATTGAATCACTTGCAATGGTAGGTACATAATATGTTAGCCCTCAGTTTAGATTCCTTGTTTTTTTACCCGACTGCTGTCAGAAAGGAGGGCTCTGTTTTTTTTTAGACGTTTCCACCTGCGCAAGAGATCAGTTGCTTAACGAGCACATCAGGATGCGCTGCTCATTAGCATGTAATGCGCCAGATCCGACCATTACTTTATTCGTTTGTAGAAGTAAAGCGGGAAATGTTAGACAGACTGAACATTACGTACAGTACTGATGACAAAAAAATAAATATAAATGTTTGTGTGATGAATACGAATGCTTGTTGTCGGGTCTTGGATGTTTAATATGTATTTAAGTATGTATTTATCTATATAAGTATGTTAATCCGTTGTCTAGTACCCGTAGTACGGGCTTTGCTTAGTTTGACACTAGATCAATTGGTGTCAATGTCCCACGATATTTAAATAAATATCGTGGGACAATGACACCAATTGACCTAGTCCCAAATTAAGCAGACCTTGTGTTGCGTGTACTAGACAACCGGAAAACGTACTCATATGTATAGATAAATACATACATAAAAACATAAAATTAAACATGTAAGACTCGAGAAAGAACATCTGCCCCGACCGGAGTACGAGTCCGGGACCTCAAGCTTCGTACTCAGGTTTTCTTACCACTAGGCCATCCGGTCGTCATGGCAAGACAACGTACAGCGGTCTATCGCGTTTCAAAAATCCGCTAAGATAGGTAGTGTCTGTAAATTTTCACCACCCATAGGCCAGTAGCTTGTCTCTCGTTGGTGGAGAGGAAAATGACAGATCTAGACCCTCACTCAACACCATCAATCCCAGCGGATTTCAGACTCACTCGATAACCCTCATTAAAACAATAATTTAACGTAATCCCACTCGATCTAACCTACTGCTCCAACCTCCGTTGTTTTCATACATCATTAACGTCACAAAAAACGGTATTTCACATTGCATGTTACGGGCAATTTCTCGCTAATGCTCCATTGTTTATTGATGAGCACTTAGCTCGCATTCTTGGGCTTTGATCAAATAAAAACATACGGACATGTCTATTAGTGAATAAAATATTTGGTGTCACTAGTTCAAGTCATTAAATAAATAAATAAATAAATATCATGGGACAATTGACACCAATTGACCTAGTCCCAAACTAGGCAAAGCCTGTACTATGGATACTAGACAACGGATAAACATACTTATATAGATAAATACATACTTATACACATATTAAACGTCCAAGACCCGAGAACAAATATTCGTATTCATCATACAAACATCTGCCCCGACCGGGATTCGAACCCGGGACCTCAAGCTTCATAGTCAGGGTCTCTAACCACTAGGCTATTCGGTCGTCGATTGGATTGAAAGGTCAGTTTTTGTACGACTGTGACAGCTAGCTGTTTCCGATACCAATTGTCAGCCCATACAAAATGAACACGATGCTGATTGCGAGCGAGTTAGATAATAAGCATGCGGATAAGGGTTACCGTCTGACAGGCATTTGTCGCATTTGACAGGCATTTTACGGTTTAGACAGACGTGCGACTGGCGCAAGGCTGAGACAGCTTTTTTTAAACGTCGCGGGTCTAGGTGAAATTTAAAGTTCGCATACACAGACTCAGTATTTACTGTAGACAGGCATTTTGTGCATCCTAGACAGGCATCCTCTCCTCATCTAGATGATAACCCTCATGGACTTACCAACATCATGGACTTCGGGTTAGCGCTTGAAAACGTCCGAACCAAAAGACCACTAATTTACAAAAAAGACCACTAATCGAGCGTCAGTATGTCGTAGTTAGTATGTCGTAGTTAGTATGGCTGTCATCGAAAAATGCTGTGGTGTTGTACTGGGACACATTTTTCTTGAATTCTGTACTAGACCCAAAGTCCATGGTGTTAGGATGTCAATGGTAACTCTAAACCCGTTAGCTTTAAATGATTTCTCAATAATCATTCAATTAGAATGATAGCAAAGAAGTGGTATTGCAGCTCATGAATAACTGACGAGGGCGTGGTGCCTTAATCGGAGGGTAATTTATGATATTTGTGTTACATACATACACACATACATTAGGAACTGAATCTGTCGTCTACTTTGACCTGTATGGATAAAAACTCAATCAATTAATAATTGTCCTATTTTGAGACAACTTGGACACAAATATACAACAAAAAAGTAAAGTGGTTGATATATAGGTAGCTACATAACAACCTATTTTCATCACACTTGCTCGTAAAGCGTCGTATTGTACGCAGGCATACTGAAGGACAACGGCCTAAATTATTCCTACGGGAGTAATGGTAATTTGTAATTTTCCCAAGGGAGTAATGAGTTTAGTTTTAAAAAATATGGCGTTCACTCGTAGGTAAGTAGGTATAATATGTCATTCCACACTAAGGAGGTTTTAAATCAAACATGGTTTTTTACGTTTTCTACAAATAAGTATTACTTAATTTAAACGTTATTGTTGTGTTTTAAAACTATTTGAGTTTACTTTGCAATTATTTCAGTGAATTTTATTTTGAAAACGATAAAAACTGGCTGTATGGATGGGCTTTCGTCTTTCCAGTTTCTAAACGCGTTTTTTATCATTATCTGTGGAAATACTGGAAGTCTGAAGTCTCCATTGAAAAAAGTTGACAATCTCAAAACTATTATTTGTTGCAGACTGCTGAGTTTATATTTATAATCGTCTATACTTAATCTAATATTTACGGAGGTACTGCCTGTACTTAGTAAAATATGTCTTCTGTATGTGAAGACCAAACTTTTAATAAATAGATTTTTTGCCTTTTGTTGGGTGTATTTATTTCCTCGCAAATGTGATGAAAAACATTGTGTGTATCACGGGCAGTAAGGGTATTACAAACTCAAGTCATTAAAAGCCCTCCGCCTTCGTTAGTAATACCCTTCTTACCGCCCTTCATGCACAATGTACTATTGATACTTCAGGGCTGAAACAGCCACAATTATGAAAACACCTGATTGTTATACAGAGGCATAAAGCAGACAGACGGGAGGCGCCTTTGGCTTATCTATGCACTAAATTTTTCTGCCACTTTTTGAGGGGGACGAGGAACACACGTACAGCACACATCTACTCTCCTGTCAAAATTTGTTACGTTCCTACAAACGCACACCAAAACAAAACTGTCACACAAATGCCAAAAACACGCACACAATCAACAGACCCTGATCATTTTGATCAGACTTAATGTTAGAAAATTGACAGAGGGGAAATCGCACGTTAACATCTCCATTCCTTTCCTGCTCTAAGTAAAGAGGAGCTGTAACTAGAGTATTTTATAAAATAATTTACTGGTTAAATAACAGTTTTCACAATAACCAGAGGCTTTATTGTCTAAGGGAGCGTTCATTAATTGCGTTAGGTGTTTTTAGCGATTGTAGAGCAGACAAAACACTTTCGATTATAGTGAAATACTCACGTATATAAGTCGAGTTTAAAACGAAAGCCGTTTTATTTCACTATGTCAAAATTCAAAATTTTATTCAGCAAATAGGCAGTTGAATGCTCTTTTACACGTCATTTTTTCGAGTCTACCAGCGCTTTCGGAAAGACCATGATTTATATTTTTTTTAATAAACTCACCGAAACATGAATACACAGAAAAACCAGAAAAATACCAACCCCGGGAATCGAACCCGGAACCTCGACACTCCGGGTCGCGTGCCCACCCTTACACCAGAATTGGTATTTAGGTAAGGCTCGAATTTTTCCTATGTATTCAAATCTCAGCTCGTTTTTATCACTTTTTGCAGTGACTAGCGCCACCTATGCGATTGCTTCGTAAACCGAACACAACGCACCCCTTCGAAACTAATCAGTTTACCCAGGCTCAACGAGATGGCGCACTAAAGCAATCAATTCATGATCTCAAAATAAAATAATTGGAAAAATAATAAAAACCAAGAAGAATGCGCCGCTGAGTATGGTTGAGTCTCACGGCAATTTCTTGTTAAAAGAGGCTCTTTCGATTAGTAAAATTTTCTAGTGTCAAAAACATGAAATGTTGTCAATTGTGCCGGTGACCGTCACGCCATTTTTTTAATACATCTTTTGAACATTACTCATCATTTCCTGGCAGCCAAACGGCCTTATTTAGTTCAAACTTGTAACTCACTTTTTCCAAATGGGTTAAGGGACCACAAGCAAATGTCAACGTTCGCCGCTGGCGCAAATTATAATGTATTTTGCCATAATTATACTAAATAATATTAAATTATGTCATTATCATAATTTACTTCGGAATTACCGGAGGTAGTGTGTTTTAATGTTAACTAAATGCTAAAACATATGCATATATCCTGCCAACATAATAATAAAAACTAGTTTACTCATGTTTAGAGTTTTTACAAGCCTTTGTGTAACTTGCAATATATGTAAGTTAAGTTGTGTGTATGTGTGTGTGGGTAAAATTTTGTAAATTAAAAACCGGCTTCCAGTGACTCAAATAAATGTTGAGTGGAGCATGAATATGTGGGATAGATGACAATGTAAATACAGTCAACTTAAATTGGTAGGTTTTTTTTTACAAAAACTTTTTTAAGTAAATTTTTTGGGGTCATACTAGAATGATTATTGATTACTATTACTAAAGTAGTGGATATCGTTAAAATAAAATTAAACAAAATTAACGCGAACGCAATCGAGACCTTTTCTAGTGTCAAAAATTACACTAGACGCTCAGGAAAACTACTAAGTACCGTAGCTAACTGACAAACAGACAAACTCACTTTCCAACTTGACTATAACGTCAGCATAAAAAGTGATCGATTTAGAATCTGGGTCACTCGGTACTGCCAGCCACACCCACCTCGCATTAGCACTAGACTAATCAGTACAGTTAGCAAAATAAAGCAGTTAGCTAGAATTAGAAAAGTTATAAAAACCTCCGACGTTATCTTTTCAAAGTTCATTACATAAAAAACAGCTGAGCCGTTTTGGTGAATCTCTGAACCTCTTTAAAAAATGTGACGAATAAAGTAAGGTTAATTTATATATTTTTATACTTAAATAAAAGTTAATACAATCACAAAACAATGTCGATAATATGTACTCTACGTTAGTAATAGCAATAGTTAATGTGACCGGTGGGCTTAATTCTTATCATTATACCGAGTCGATTTCTAGAGCTATTTTGGTCGAATTCAAGTAAGTAGGAAGCTTTTGTTTTTATCATGACCAGGGGGGCTAGCACGCGTGCCATTTTGTCGTTTGTCGCTCAGTGCGTCCTTCACTGATTCCATCACTATGAAAGGGACGCACTGCGCGACAAGCGACAAAATGGCGCGCCGTGCTATACATGAAAATAATTGCGAAAAAGATATTCGATTGGTATATGCAAAACAAAGGATACTTCACAAACAGTCAGTGTTAACCAATGACATTATATGTAAACATACGTCATATGCTTATAAAACAATCGAACAAAATGTTATTGATCTTATTCGAGCGACTGAGGCCAAAGAGCCAATTGTAGCCTTTTCTGCGCTTTATTTAAATTTTCATTTGATGACATATCTACCTCTTTTTTATATGTAAATCATTGCTGTTAACCCATTAAATGATAATCAGTAATAAGTCATCTGCGATTGTTTTTGCCGCCAGTACGCGCATGCAATAGCCTAATGATCATGTAATTAAAGCATTTTTTTCACGAGTTACACCCAATTAGCCGCAGCGATACACTTAGCGCGATTGCATTGTTTCTCACCGGCTTCCGATTTGCTAATTATTAGTTGTGGCTTAGAGAAATCGCGGCGTGGTTTTTGTTATAATGTTTTGGTGTATTCGGTGCAATGCTGTGCCGTTCGTGGAAAAACTGTAGCTAATAAATGAGCAGTACTTTTGGGGTACGACTGCGTGCACGGTTCATTCGGCTAGTCGCAACGAATGAGGGTTATCGCGATAGTCCTCATTACGAGAATATCCTAACCTTCATCATCATCATCATGCCAGCAGAAAGACGTCCACTGCCTCCCCGAAGGGTCTCCACGCAGACCGGTCTTGTGCTTTCCGCATCCACCGCGGTCTCACGATCTTTACTAGGTCGCTTCATCTTGTTGGAGGCCTACCGACAGCTTGTCTCCCGGTCCGCGGACGCCACCTCGAGAACCTTCTGACCCCATCGGCCATCAGTCCTGCGAGCAATGTGCCCCGCCCACTGCCACTTAAGTTTCGCAATCCTTCAAAAGTTAAAAACCCCCGATATTTTTATTTCAATTCAAACTAAGGGGGTGCAGTAAAGTATAAAAATGCAACTAAAACGTGGCGATTTTATTTAAAATGAAAATAAAATAAATATAGTGGACCAATTGAGACCAATTGACCTAGTCCCAATCTATGCAAAGGCACTATAAGTAGACAACGAATTAACATAGGTACCTAATGATATAGATAAATACATACTTAAATACACATTAAACATCTACGACTCTAAGATTTATATGTATACATTCTCTCTTTACGAGCCCATTTTAAATGCACCAAAACAAACCAGTTATTTTACTTCTCGTATATGTATTGTATACTGACAGTGGAAATCTGCCATGAAAACATATATTTGTAACATAGACGAAGCTATTTTATACGCGCGGTCATGGGAGAGCATAATTTATTTATTTTTTATTTCATAAATATATTATTTATTATTTAATGATCATGTAATGGTGTGCCAGTTATCTTTACTTATTATACATATACAATACACCGATTGTTTCAATAGCTTTCTTCCATTCAATCAAAGGACATGTTCGTCACGTAAAAGGTGTCAGGTTAATTTCAGGATTAAGTTTTAATGCAAATAAAAATAAAAACCGGCCAAATGATAGTCGGACTCGCGCAAGAGGGTTCCGTAGAAAGATTTTAACGCTTTTCCCCAGTGTTTCAAGAAGTCCAGTGTTAGCAGAGCCCTGCTCCTAAGCAAAATGTACGCAGTGTGGGGTCAACTTATATTGGTCTGTGAAATCTACAGACGTCTGCCTGTAAAAAGTTAAGATTTTGAGACTTTTCTAAGTGGTTGTGCTATAAGAGCTACCTTCATACCAAATTTCAAGTTTCTAGGACAACTGGAAGTACCCTTTAGGTTTTTGTATTTCAGCAATTTGTATGGAAATAGCCTTTTTAATGACTGTATCTTTTGATTGCGTTGACTTAGAAGATTGGTTTTTTCACAGCTTCAAGGGACCGCAAGCTTGAGTATTTGATATTAATTTCAGCATGCTACTTCCACGCGAAAAAGGGTCTTGACAGACAGACAGACAGACAGATAGACAGACAGACAGACGGACAACAATGTGATCATATAAGGGTTCTGTTTTTTCCTTTTGAGGTACGGAACCCTAAAAAAACAATTAAAGCCTAATATTTGAAGTTTCCCCTAAATTTTTTAAATGTTTAATATGAAACTACCGTGAGATTCGATCAGAATGAAATAAACGGATCTGTTTCTGACTAATCCAACTACCTACCACCTCAACTACTACTAGTCTAACTACCTTCCTCTGGGATCACATGCATCGGCGGTAGCGAAACGAAAACGTTTATTTCGCTATTTCTCTTTAAATATAACAAGATTTAATGTAATGTTAACTTGGCTTTTAAACTCGTTATCTTAACATTAACACAACTCATAAATGGTTAAATTTACGCAATTCAAGTAATTTCATAGTTATAATGCTATTCTGCTATGGAATCGGAGATGTTGCTTATTAAGTGATTATCAAAGGTCACCGTGTCCCGTCTTGATATAGTTTTGATTGGTCTAACATATATTATACATCTTGCATTGCACTATAAAGGCTTTAATTCATATCCGTCGGCCATCGCTTCTATGTTATCTTACAAGTTGACGACCGGATGGCCTAGTGGTTAGCGACCCTGACTATGAAGCTTGAGGTCCCGGGTTCGAATCCCGGTCGGGGCAAATGTTTGTATGATGAATACGAATGTTTGTTCTCGGGTCTTGGATGTTTAATATGTATATAAGTATATATTTATCTATATAAGTATGTTTATCCGTTATCTAGTACCCATAGTACAGGCTTTACCTAGTTTGGGACTAGATCCCATGTTATCCCATATGTCCCATGATATTATTACATGTCCCATGAAGTAACACTATGGTTTGTTTATTTTTTGCCGTATGCTCTTGGCATTCAAGTAACTGATACGAATCTTTATGTATTTTTAACTTTTCAACAAGCTGTTTTTCACTCTATTAGGACCTAGAATTTTCTAGCGAGAACATTGACTAATTATTACTAGCACCATAGACTTTGGGTTTAGTACAAATTTCAAGAAAAATGTGTCCCAGTACATGGCGTTTTTCGATGACAGCCATACGTCACAGCGCTGTCGTTCGACCAAACTAAGACGGACTGAGGCTCGATTAGTGGTCTTTTGGTTCGGACCTTTTCAAGCGCTAACCCGAAGTCCATGGTAAGTATTGGTAGTCAATGAGTGGGTATAACAGAATCCTATTAATAGTATAAATGCGAGTTTCTTACTCCTGTAAGCTGAAATAGCTTTACGGATTTGGTTCATAACCTACAAAACGTGGAAAAGTTGGAAAACCCCCGACATTTTCATTTCAAACTTCAATATCTCAAAAACGTCTGAACCTATTTTTATGAAACTTAGCTAGGAACCATCTGGATTAAACTAGCTTTCGATTAAAAAAAGCCGTGTCCAAATCCGTGCATCCGTTTAGGAGCTACAATGCCACAGACACACACATGGCGCTCAAACTTATAACACCCCTCTTTTTCCGTAGGGGGTCAAAAATGGGTGGTACCAACCTGCGTCTCCGTGAGACTGAGGGCCTGAGCCAGCTGCTTCCGTTCAGCTCCCACCACGTAGTGATTCTTCTCGAAGGCATGCTCCAGCTTCAGGAGTTGGGAGGGGCTGAAGGCTGTTCTGATCCGCTTCGGCTTCCGGAAGGGCTGCAGCAGGAACCCAGGGATGTCAGGACCTGGAGACAGAGAAGTTTAAATTTTAAGTAATTTTTATCTACAGCAGCAACAGTAGCTAAGCAACCGACGCGTTCACAATGATCTAAGCACGGCTCTATTGTTATAGACATAAAATCTTGTGCAGATCATTGAGACCGCTTCGGTTGCTTAGCTACTTCCGATGCTGACTGTACGATAACCTACTGAATCGTGACCCACTGTGGGACCTTTTCGTAGTAAATGTCATGGTGACGCGCATTGCCTAACAAGGAAAATTATTATAACACTTACTGTGAGAACGTTCTACGGTGGGTCAGTAATCAAAATGGTTTGACCCGTGGCCTCTCCTCAAGCAGATGGCCGTGGGTTCGAGCCCCGGCTCGCAACTCTTGAGCGTTTCTGAATTTATTAGCCAAATCACATGTGTCATGAGCTTTTTTGTGACGGAAAACATCGTTAAACCTTGCATACTTCACAATCCGAACTTGGCCTGCGTTGAAACTACAGCCCAAGCCCTCTCATTGTGAGAGGAGGCCTATGCCCAGCAGTGGGACGTAAAAAAAGCCGGTGATGTGTGTATGTGTGTGTGTGCATCTACCATCAATACAGCTAAGTCAAATGAAATCTGTCCGACGTAACGTTGCACCGGGGTACTTGTACTGTTAAAATTAAAAGAAACAAATTGCTCTCCTTCCTATAGCTTCACTAGACTCGTGATATACGAGGTAACGAAAGACTTAGTTAGTGCTTACAAATTGTAGGCGGTATTACACGGAGCAGAGTTATCGCTAAATATTTGTAGGGGAAATGTCTTATCTAGAGTTAGTTATAGGGAGTAAGTAAGTAGGAGTAAGTATTTAATTACAAGTAAGTATCTAATCTTTAACTTTGGGTAGTAAAATGATGGAATAGAATGTTGTGTGCAAATGACAGTGAACCGTAAAAAAACTCGATGTTCTAAGGCCAAAATGAAAAAAAATACACTTAAATTACGTTTTTAAGTGGTCCTTTTGCGTGACATTTCAAGTTTTTTAAGCAAACACGTATGCTACTAAAGGCAACACAAAAGTTACACGTCTTATTCTAATTGGACCCATAAACGCCCCTAATACGTATACCTTAACAAGAACACGCCCGTGTTCTTTAAAAACCTCAAAATTAGCTCCGACAAAAACTCGAACAAAAAACTAACTTCTCCGAAAACCCGGCGTCCGTAATTACAACGCTATACAAACGAGCATCGTTAAAAATCTCGAAACTTTGTACGTAACGATTCGCAAGCGCATTTACAAAGGCAATCACTTTATACTGCCAGCGAGCAATCATGTATTATTAAATGTCATCATAATATCACATCTTAATACGAGAAATTAAATACACCCTTTACGTATTACAGTCTACGCAGTTACGACAAAGTTAAACTTCCAATGGGGCCCTTTCTTTACTTGTGCGGGCTTCGTCTGTATGCGTTCCGCATGCTATGACCTCGATGCGACGTCCTGACATTTTAACTAATGACATTATAATTGCACAAGTGACCACTCTACAGAGACACGTCTTTCTACACCTTTATAAGACTTTTATACAGCTACGACGGGTCTCTGCTTTCTGGGTAGCGACTTAGCATTTTAAACTTATATCAATTACTTTACGTTATAAGTCGTTAAATTGAGATATTATCGCAGTTTTATTTAGCGGGTTAATGAATGGATTATGTTCAAACTTCATAATTCTGGCATTTTGAATAATGCATTTAGCTAAAGCCTGTTCCAGATACACTGCAGGCTAAAGGTCGATTAGGGTTCAGAAGCGACGTATAAGTGAGTGACCAGCCACTAGTTTTACTAAAAACCGGCCAAGTGTGAGTCAGACTCGCACAAGAATGGTTCCATACCACCAATAAGTATTTAACACAACATTTTTATAATAGTTAATTGTATAAGGACCACTTTTATTTTTATTTTAGCGCCGATAGTTTTTAAATATACAGACAGCGGAGGTTTGGTAGTCCTTTGGGTGCGGAACCTTAAAAATAGTGAATTGTGTCTAAACGCGCTCATTTTGTAGCCAAAAAGCTAACATATTAAAGGAGGAGAGATAAAATTTCCTGATACTTAGAGTCAGGTAGTATAAAGAATAAAAATATGTAAGTACAAGAAATTACTGTCATGGGAACATCGTCTGCGTATAAATTTTAGCATTGAGTTATTATTTTTAATTACCTGCCATAATTTAGATAATTGAGTTATTATCTTCAAGATAGTATGAATAAACTAAATATGTAAAATAATAGAAATACGGAGTTAGACGGAACAGTGCCCAAAGATATAAATTATTGTAGAATTATAAGGTAGAAATTATGTAAATATGGTTTAAACTAAATAAATATACTTATGGACAGCATATACTTGAAAAACACAACAAAAAATCCACTAAACTCGTAAAATTCAAACCTTAGTGTACATTTTAATTTCATGGGGTCAATTACCTTTTTTGTTCAACTGTGTGTAACAGACTATACCTCCTCTATAATGTCAATTATGTATGTGCAGTTCATACATTAAACTAGAGAACATAATTATACCAGCTGCTTTAATTTACAATTATCAAGGTACTTTACGCCAGACATTATAGTTTTTTAGATCTTTTATAACTCTCTTATAAAGTTTTAACACGGTAAGTACATCTAAGTAATTGTAAGTGGATATGCTTAAAATATTTAACTAGACGATTTGGCTAAGAATATTAAAGAACCGTATTACAACATTTTAAAAGCCTTGAAAGCCTAGTGGTTTGATTATACAGAGAGTCGTAGGTTCAAGCCCCGCTCCGCTCGCACCTCTGAGTTTCGCCGAACTTAATTATGTGCGATATTACATTTGTAATTACACACACGGAAGCTAAAATGCCGGCACAACTTAATAAGTACTCAATAAAAACATAAAATTACCATTTTTAAAACAATCGCAAAACATCCGATATAACCGCTCCAATGACTTCTCAAAAACTAAAGCTGTAAAAAAGCAACAATTACACCATTATAGAGTGTGAAAACTCATTAGAGAGAAAATGGTATCACGCGAGAAGCGCATTTGCGTTGACAATTCGAGCTATTAAAACGTCGTTATGCAGCTATTATAGGTCTATTATACGAGGCTTATAGCGCTTTCAGATTACTCTTAACGCGGTTTAATAAACGGCAACCGTGTACTAATAAGGGTGCGAAGCTTGTGTTAGGTTTTGAACTTGCTCTTCAAGTTTTTTTTTTATACTAACTGTTGAGCCCAACTTCGTCTGCGTCCCGCGAGAATTCTTCACTATCCCTGGATAAAAGTGTCCTATGTCAAACAGAGATAGTGTAGCTTTAAATTAGAGAAAGATTCTTTTATTCGGCTTAAGAGCTCCAGAGATTGCCCCTTAGTGATACTGGCTGCTACTACCAATTGTAGTACTACATGCTACGAGTACTACTACTAATACTAGCTGCTAATCCTACTACTATTAGCAGAATACCCCCGATGTAGTTACAGGGGGGGTGAGGGGGGTGCCTTTTCTGCAGCTCACAACTCACTCGATATAATTTGAAAACTGTCTATCTTTTAACATAAAACTACCGTGAGACTCAATTCAATATATATAATAAGTAGAGTTAACGAGAGTGACGTAATCAGTATAGTGTACTACCCTACGTTTGACAATAAATAAAATACTATGATAACGAGGCTACCCTCCACTACTACTACCCTCTTTTAGTAGTAGTAGAGGATAGTAGTAGTAGTAGTAGTACCTACTAGTATTACTACTACCAAATACTACTAGGCACCGCCGAGTATCTCTTTAAATACAAAATGGGTCTGTTTCAGTCAATCAATTATTTTCTATCGCGTGCAGTTAACTGACCTTATCAATTGTAATAATGTTAATTACTCATTAATTGCGTTAATCGCGTTAATTAATACTAGAAACGTTGTTATGTATTCTTAGCTGATTGACAGTTGAGGTTACTGTATTTTTTACGGAGGCGGATAGGTAGGTATTACAGATGAGAAAAAAATGCAGGCTTTAAAAAACACCCATTTAACTCCATAATACAAGAAATTATTCCTGTATTAGTTTCCGATACTGTGAGTACATTTTATATGTATCTACATTATAATAGGTACATGGGACGACCGGATACTTTTAGTAGTCAGAGAACCTGACTATGGAGCTAGAGGTCCCGGGTTCGATCCCCGACAGATATTTGTATGATAAACACGAATATCTGTTCTCGGGTCTTGGGTGTTTAATATGTAAAAGTATATATTTATTCATTTAAGTATGTACGTTTATCCGTTCTCTACTAATAGAAAATCAAACGAACTTACCTGTAAGTGAAGTTCGATGACTATTAAACGATGTGATTTGCCCGAGAGATTACACACTATAATTAGTAGCAAGTCGAACGGTTTTTTTCGGTGCTTTGAAAATGGGATTGTAGATAGTTCCAAAACGTGACAGCGTCTAGTGAAGAGGTGGTGGTGATAGTTCGACCTGTGTGACATGTGTTGATTCGTGTGGCAGTGGTGGAGCTATGCGGAGCTAAATCGTAGCTATCTCACACGCGTGATAGCGGGTAACCGAAATAATAGTTGCTCATTTGCAACAGTGGTTGAAATGCCTTGAAATTTTGTCTGATTGTGTTGATCTGACGACAGGAAAATAATTTGCCGAATTTATTTTTAACCTCAAGTCAATTCTAAAACTAGTACACCTAAATAGCTTTCGCCCGCGGCTTCGTCCCCTTGGCAGAACTCTCTATCCGGTGGGAATTTCGAAAAATCCCGCCTTATCCCGGGCGTACATTAAAACGAACCTCTATGCCAAATTTCAGCTTCCTAGGTCCAGGGCTTTGGGCTGGGCGTTGATCAGTCAGTCAGTCAGGACTTGTCTTTTTATATTTACGTATATTAGATTCGGTGTTTCTTGGAAAATAATCATAACCCATTAGTGCCTCACGATAACCCGAGAGAAGTGTCACAACACACATAAATTGTGTCTTATCGTTGCCATGACGAGATATGAACTGAAAGTGATTTTAACTACTTTGATATTTTTGGGGTTCAGTCCAATGAATAAATGGAAAACTTATCATCCTACCTACATTGTACATTACTTTATTACTGATAAGTTTTAACGGAAACCTATCGCAAATCCGAAAAACGTTTCACCTTCGCTTCGTTTCACCTTTTTTTGTTTGTCCAAATACATTTTTTTCTGAAACTGTATTTACGATTTATTTCACGACCATCGTGTACAACCCTTTGGGTTAGGTTAGTTGTGTTTTATGAAATTCCTGAAAAATTTACTTACAGTAAAGCCGCATTCAAATCGGTAGGTCTGTTTGGGAGCTATAATGAAACAGACAGATAAACAGTGCCCTAAGCACGACTTGTCGAATCCTGCGTTACGTTACGGTTATCGTATCGAGATCGAGAAATCTCATACTAAATTTTAGTTCCAAATACGCTCACGGGCGGGCGCTGTTCCAAACGTCATACAAACTCGTTATAGTTTACTATTCGAATTTTACGTGACGCAGGATTCGACAAGTCGTGCTTAGGGCACAGATACGTCCGTACACAGATACACAGGTCAAACTTATAACACCCCTCTTTTACAGCACAGGCAAGTATGAAAACTTGATATTACTCTAAAAATCACTCAGGAAATATTGATTTCATTGTGTGCGTTGACATATGCGAGAGCTTTTTATTTAGTGTAAAGTTGTAAGAACGTGACAAATTTTGACATGAGCTGTACACGTACCTGCCTAGTCTCCCTCGAAAATGCCAAAAAAAATGTAGGGGAACGTACCCATACTCTGTGACTCGTTTTTTTTTTATTAAGCGCTATTTCAACTGGAGGCAGCACTGCAGCAAAACAGTTTTTTTTTAATACAGTAGTTGCTCAAAAAGTGGTACTTTTATGGCTATGTGTCATGCGGAAAGTTAAAAATTAAGTACTACGTGAAAACTAGAGGGGTCTTGGCATATGTATACTACGGATGGTCACCGAGGGGGGGGGGGGCTAAAAAACTGTTAAAAATGGGTCACGTAGTATGGGTAGGTACGTTCCCTAATGCATAGATGAGCTGAAGATTTTTTCCCGTTTGTTCCTCTAAAAAACGGTTGCAATACTTAGATAAAATTAACTATAACAACATTGCTTCGCTCGCTCCGACATTGATTAGTGTCAACGCTACAATATTGCCAGTAATGTCAGTACAAAATGACTTGCGACAATAATTATGGATAAGAATAATTAAGATCGTCAATCAAAATTAATGATTTTCGGTATTGGTCATGTGAAAATTACTTAAAATATATACATAGTGCCTTTTAATGGACCATGAATAATTCAGCCAGGGATTGAGTACCTAAGTCTTAGTAAGTACCCCTCTGAAGTTTTTTTAATTATTTCAAAGTTCAATATTTCAAAAACGGGTAATCCGATTTAAATGAAACTTGGCTAAGAACCATCTCGATTAAACTAGCTTTCGAAAAAAAAACCGCATCGATATCAGTTCATCCGTTAGGGAGCTATGATGCCACAGACACACAGATACACAGGTCAAACTTATAACATGCCTCTTTTTTGTCGGGGGTTAATGAAGTACATACCTAATCATAACACATAATTAACATAATAAAATACGAAAACATAACTCCGTGGAGGTACCACGAAACCTTTTTTAATCGACTTCAAAAAAAGGAGGAGGTTCTCAATTCGTCGGAATATATTTTTTTCTTTTTATGTATGTTCCTTAATTACATCTTTCATACTAATTATAGTCCTGCGTAAACGTTCCTTAAATAATAACTCTGAACCAACAATAATAAGTAAGATTAATTAATCACAATTATCGACTCACTTTAGTTATCAATCATTTCGTGTAACCACAACTAAACTAACTATACTTCTTTACAGATAACATTACACTTTGCCACTAGCATTCTACTCGTAATCGTGCTAGCCACTAGCGACCCCGACGCCGCAGGGTTCCTCCACTAAGTACTTATAATTTAATTGGAATGTGTTATACACAAAAACCTTCCAGAAAAGACTAGGTGTGACTAGATATAAATCTACATAATGGTGAAAACCCCATCAAAATTAGGTCGGTAGTTGAGTTGGCGTTCAGACAGACAGACTAACAGACGCGGCGGGAGGGACTTTGTTTTGTTCATTCATTGATTTATTTTAATATCTATTTTACTTAACGGTTTTAAGTTGGCGGTGCCCAACGGAATATGAACGCTGGTGTCACACTATAAGCTTCAATTTCGAGTGCAAGCAGATACGGTTGTAAGAGTAGGCAAATGTTATATCTGAACTTGACTTTTGTTCGAGAGTGAGCTTTCTATAACGTGTTGCAAAGGAAATGGGGCAAGATGGGGAATTCTATTAATGTCATTGGTCGATTCTGTGTGTAATTATATTTTATTCAGTCTCTGCTTTTGTGGAATCTACCTACCCTTAGATAGTTAGGTAACTAGAATCCGATCCGTTTTAATTGCTGTTGAGTGTATTTAGGAAATAAAAAATTCAAAATTCAAAATTTTATTCAGCAAATAGGCAGTTGAATGCTCTTTTACACGTCATTTTTTGAGTCTACCAGCGCTTTCGGAAAGACCATGATTGCCAAGAAGAATGCGCCGCAAGAAACTTGGCACAAAGTCATTTTTTCTAAAAACAAGTTACATTAGCTCTTACAATACGTAACCACAGACAAATCACACAAAGAAACCTCACTCTGTCATTAAAAGATCAAGAGAGAAAAAAAAACCGCATTTTAGAAACAAGTGTAAAAAGTAATTATTAGAACAGCAAAACCAGAACACTTTACTTTACTGGCACGTTTTAATTGAGCAGGAGATGTATAGGGTCTCCAGGTCAAATACCTGTGAAAATTTAAATTACAAAGGGATGTATAGGGTCCCAGAATTAATACTATAATATAATACTTAATCTAAATGGCTTAGAGATGTATAGTCTCTAGGGTCAATTTAAACTAAATTTAAAATCAGCAGAGGTGTAAAACGCCTCCACGGTCAAATAATAAGTATAATAATACATATACATAAACTGGAGATGTATATGGTCTCCAAATGTCAAATAACAAAAATTTATGAAATATACATTTCATGTCATCATGTCAAATAAATAAAACATTATTTATGTCAATTGTATTACAATTAGTACGCAGCGGACAACGGCAACAGAGCCGGACACCATACACGAATATCTTCGGGACGCAGCCAATCACATTGATGTCCTAATTATCTTCTGTTTTCAGCCTTAGCCAGGTGGTGCCATCACATAAGTATTCATCCACTTTGTAGTATGCTTTTTTCAAGAGAGCGGTCTTTATGTATCTTTTAAATGAATTGTAAGGCAATTCCCATGCATCTACAGGCACTTTATTGTAGAACCTCAAGCAATTTCCCAAAAAAGACTTACTGACTTTTCGTAGACGAAATTTAGGAACGGCAAGTTTATGCTTATTCCGAGTGTTGAAACCGACATCCGACACTTTCTTGAAAGATTTGATGTTCTTGTGTGTATACAATATTACATCATATATATACTGAGAAGCTACTGTAAGGATGTCGATTTCTTTAAAGCGTTCTCTAAGTGAATCTCGGGAGCCAAGATTGTAAATAGACCGGACCGCCCTCTTCTGCAGGATAAAGATTGTCTCTATGTCGGCCGCCTTGCCCCAAATTAGGATGCCATAAGACATAATGCTGTGAAAATAACTGAAGTAAACTAACCGCGCAGTTTCTACATTGGTGAATTGCCGGATTCTTCGTACAGCATAAAAAATTAAAGATAGTAATAATAAATTATTACTTTAACAAAACACAGCTTAATCTTTGTCTAAAGTTATCCGGAATGAAGTATAGTTATAAATCATGCCGTGTACCCACTAACTAACTAACTAACTACCGATCTCAATCCAAGATGGCGTACAAACAAGATCACATAAATAAAACCACTTAACTCCAACAAAGTTTCGAATTACATCCAATTATAAGCCATTCAAATCTTTTAGAGGAATATTGTAAAAAAGAACCATCGACAATCGCGATAATTAAGAAGCGTTACGTGACGTTTGGGCTACTTGGTTAACGAGCTAGTGATGTGCCACGCCGTCGACATATCGATAGCAATATAATACCGACTATCGACTTCAATAATGATAAATTTGTTTGAAAATAAATTACCCTATATAAATACATTCCTATAAAAAGATGATAAATAATTGGCATAGAATTTTTTGCGAACGTTCTTACAGACATGTTTAATAAAATTATAGCCGCGACTTTGGCCCCGTGAAAGAATAAAAAATAGGTTAGTTTCCTGTAATGTGGGAATTTTCAAAAATCCTTTCTTAATGCACCTTAAATAATACCTACTCAATATACCTACTCAAGGTATACATCTACGTCTGCCAAATTTGAAGTACGAAAAGCTCCATTGGTTTAGGCTTTGCGTTGTCTGTCTGTTAGCCACTTTATTATTTTATAGGTATAAATTTATATGGACACGATTGGCAGTTGTAAAATTTTATAAGCATTCATAATTCATGTATAAATTGCTGGCTTTACTTTTAATTACGATTGGGATTGCAGAATATTGCTTTGAATGGTTTTGAGAGTTAAATGACAGTACTTATGTGTATAACAATGGATTAAATTATTACAATTGATAATTGTGGCATAATAGTACATTGTGAGTCAAGGGCGTTAGGGAAGAAATTACGAACGAGGCTCCAGTATCTATTAGAAGCCCGAAGTCAAAGACTGATGCTTACGGCCCGTAAAATACATAATTAATAAAGTAGTCATCACTATTCGTCACATTTTTGGCCACAACACTTGTGGTATGATAACCATCGTAAATAAGAATAAAATAAACTTAATTAAAAGTAATAATTAATTGAATTTGTTATTCAATAAAATCCATAATTGGTAACTCATAAAACATCCCCTTGAAATCTGACTACTAAGTATATGGTTGTGTAAATAGCTGCATCCAATGCACAATTCACAGTCATTAAAATAACGCGTTAATTATGGTTTATGATTGTGTCATCAATATTCAAAAAATAAATACATTATATACATCATCCTCTAACTAAACTGTTTTATGTAATTTATTGATGATTTAAAGTTTGAGATTTTAGCAATCAATACCCATTTTTAATTATTACAGTTACCCGGTTTTCTTGAACGCAGCCCTAAATAATGACTAGCAATAATATCTGTACAATAGTCTGTAAAGTTCTAATAATATTCAATTAATTAATCAGTGCTTTTAATTATATAAACATTCATAAATAGCTACATCGATATTAAAACACCGTTCATCGACACTTCTCCCGGCACTACAGAATAATAAAATTTGGACTACAATGGCGTCGGTTGATAATCGCGTCCCGCTTGCACAAAGGTCCTTTGTCAAAGCTTAACTTTTTAAATCTTTTTTTAGGACCATGACCCGGGACGCGTTAAGCCGGTTTAATTAAAATGAACAGTGTTAGTTCATAAAAATAATATTTGTAAAGGGGCGGGTCAATAATATACGTTTCGTTATTTGCCAAATAGCATAATAATAATAGGGGGTTTTTTGTTGATACAGATAATGGCAGTTTCTAGGGGTGGATATAATTTGATTTTTATTGCCACTGGTTTTCTTACTAGCTTAAAACTCGGTTAGCAGTAATTATGTCCTATTGTTATTTTTATGTATAAAAAAAACTAACTGAATAACATCAGGCTATGGCATTGTTATTGTTAGTAAGAAAATATTAATTGACGTATTTCAAAAAATATTTAAAAAAAAAACAAATTTTCCAACGCCCTAGCGCGTGTTCTATTTTCATAACCTCAAAATCTATCTGTCATTCAATAAATATGGCAGTGTAAAACAATAATTTATTCAACATTGTCTCTAATTATGACTACAATTAACTTATCTGCTTGTTAATTACGACTAATGGAACGATAGCAACATTGTAACGGGTTACATGGAGGTTATCTGGCAAAGTTGTTATGAAATAGGCACCCTAATAGCGTAGGATCAAGTGTCACGGACTGAATAACATTTTTATGACTTTTAAATTATCTTATTTGCTTTATTTGTTGTGTTTGGATTTTTTAAAAAGTGACTTTTTGCAAAATTTACCCACTTACCTATAATTTTTTTTTGATATGACGAAAGCAAACGGTGTTGGTCAAAGTATTTTTCATTAAATCATTTTTTTGTGATTGTGTATGAAGCCTTTCCGACTAATATTAATGTTTTTTTTTTATGAAATGCTCTTAAATAGGTACAATAAGAAAAACAAAAATACAAAGCACCTAAGTGACCCAAAGCTTACTTTGTTTCGTTCCGAAGGTATTTAAATCTCAGAAATACCGTTAAAGACGTTCAAAATCATTTAAACCCTTTACAACTTTGCCTAATCTCTTCCAAAGTAAACGGGTTAGCAAAAAAAGAAAGCCAATTAACTTATTTCAAAAACCGCAAACCGAAACAAACAGAATGTCACTGTGTTCTTTTTTTTAAATGGGCAGAGGTATTCGTAATTCAAACGGTCCCGAAGGATTTATTTTTAATTTTCTTTTTTAAAAACAAGTGCCGGCCGGCAGATACGGTTTATCTTAAATGCCGGTGTTTGGAGATAAGCTACTTTTTTAAGAAAAAAGGTTTGTAAGTCGTTAAAGGATTAATGGATAAACAGTTTGAAATGAACTCTTTTATCTATTAATTAATTGCTTTGGTTATAGCATCGGGGTTTTAATGTTTGAACAAAATGTTAATAGAACCGATTCAGTAGTGATTGTGGAATAATGCGTGCAGCTTGCCTCAATCTTTGCAATATTTACAGGTTTAAAAAAACATGTGAAATCTTAATTGCACGTGTTATAGCGAGTGATTAAGACCCGCTTTAACCAAATTGAATTCCTAATTTACAACATTAATTGCCAGATTTCATTTTATCTCGCATTTTACTTGCAGTGTTTTTAGTGTTTGTTTTTTTTATTGAATTTTATTATAGAAGAGGCCTATTCCTTTTATTTTAGTTTATTTTTTAATCAGTTAACTTTTAGTTTACTTAAGAACCTGAAGTAGCCACAGGCATATTTGTTTAGTAGGTAAGTGATTACGAACGGACGGTCAAACAACTTCACCTATAAAAATATTTGATTTTAAATAAGACTTCCTGTGACCGGACAAGGAATGGCTGCTTACTAATTTGTTGATTCAAAAAAAGTTTGGGAAAATGGTAGGTAGCTGTAGTAAGTTAAAGGGACCAGGGGGAAATTATAGTCTTTTAGTTATCTACACTACCTACTCAAACAATACAAAATAATAAACTAATAATAAGAGAAAATATAAGAAAAAATTGAAAAATAATACAATAAGAAAATAATAATAATAATAATACATTGAGAATTGATAACAGAAGCAACTGACAACTTAATTTAATTATTAGTTAACCTAAATAAAAAACAAAAGCCTTGTATTTAATGTTATTTAAAAAACTGTTCATAAAATTTTTCACGCAACTATCTAAATACTTAGTGGCCCCTTTTTTCTTTTGAGTACCTAGTATAGATAGGTAGGTACGTAATAATGTACAACTAAATGAAATATGTTTTAGGTTTTTATACTTAATTGAACGACTAAATGGCAAATAATAAAGACCCGATAGCGGACTAAAACGTTTATACATAATTTTTTGTAAGAACGTCAACACAACATGACAATAAAATGGAAAATCAAAACAGTTTTAACATCGTCGTGTTATATTATTTACAGCACTTTTATTTGCGTTAAATGTCGATAAACTTCGTTCACAATCAAACTATTTTACACGGCATTTGCAAACATTAATTATCATAGTCGTTTAACCGGTCAAAAGATATTTATTATACCTACGATCCTTTAATTAAGATACCTAATAGTTAAATGCTATTTTTTGTAATGGTCACACATTAAAAAAAAGTTTTTGGGGTTAGGTAAGGTACAGTCAAGGGCACCAATGTGTATACACCACAGAGTCCCAGAAATATGTATACAGACAGACCTTATTACTGCGACGGTAAGGTTGATGTATACATATTTTTGCAACTTTGTGCGGATCCATGTCTTTGACTGTAGAAACAATGGTTGCTTTTAAAAGCGGGTATATTATAGCGGGATCGCGCTAACCAGAAAGATCTCGATCGCGGCGACTTTAAGCTGTTAAAACTACTATTTCATTGAGTACAGTTGTATCGTTAAATTTCTGTTAGAAAAACGTGATAGGTTATGTTTTGTTAAAAATTATACCTACTTAAAAATTTAAGAACTAAAAACTATTACTTTGCTCACCCGCATCACAAGTGAAAAATAGTTATATCTGTGCGGCATACGTATGTATGTTTCCATGCAACTCCTTCGCCTCCACTGCTACACGAATCAACACATGCTACACAGACCCAATTATAACCACCACGACTAAACTCCAGTGGAAATGGTGGACTGTTGAACGGTTGTTGTTGTGCTTCGATAATGACCTCGTGGAGAGTGTCGAAACACGTCAGCGTTTAGTTTAGTGGTGGTGGTGATAATAGAGTCTGTGTGGCATGACTGTTGATTCGTCTAGCAGTGGAGGCGGAGGTGTTGTATGGAAACATAAGTACATTTGCCGCATAGATACAAGTATTTATCACTTGTGGTCGCGGGTGAGCAAAGTAATTGTTTTTAGTTTATAATAAACTAGCAGCCCGTCCCGGCTTCGCACGGGATAGACAATTATCAATATTGTTGTACATTATTTTGTTCTATCGCTAATAGTTTCGGCAGCGCATTCGAAGAAAGACATTTTAAGACTCATTTTTCTACACCTTCGGTTACATTGTTCAAATTTTACCAAGGATCCCTATTTTTTTTTTCAAAATGAAATGTAGCCTATGTCAAATTGGAAGAATGTAGCATTCTATTGGTGAAAGAATTTTTTAAATCGGCCCAGTACTTTTTGAGCCTATTCATTACAAACATACAAACATACAAAAATAGGTACAAATCTTTCCTCTTTATAATATTAGTGTAGATTTATAATATTAGTGTAGATAGTGTAGATATGGACCTCCCTAAAGTGACGACTGATTCAATAAATTGTTTAAAAACTTAAGCCGAAATCTGTAGTGTGAACTATTTCCGTCGCATTGAAGCTGTAACATTTCGGCTCGTGGATCTAAAGGAATGCATTTAAAAAATGCACGTTTTAAATTCCAGAAAGTCACGAGAATATTGTCAAGATCCTTCTAAACCTTAGTGACTCATTTTCATATTGAATGGCAGACTCAAAAAATATGGGTGACCGATTTTTGTTTCAAATAATTAAATGGCAAAGTTGTTTGTCATACTGGCTACATTGGCCCTTTAGACTTAAATTGGCATAGCTGTCCCTATAAAACGTGTTAATCAGCTGATTATAGTAAACATATAGTAAGTACCTATATAACAACATTCCGTCGCTACTCGCTACCTAAGATTGTAGACATTTTTATGCTAAAACCGGCGGAGTACCTACACAAAACTGTATATCGATTAAAGTTTGTGTATGTTGCTTTACACACTATTTCGAATTACCTATTTAACAATAAAGACGCAGTGTAGAAGTAAGTAACATACCGATTGACAATAGGTTAAGGTTTTTCAACTCGACCGCTGATCACACTATCTGTACCACCCAAAAGCCTGCTAAACTAGGATGAATTCATGTTAGCAGGAAAGAAATGAAATACTTAACAAAATTGCAGACAATTTTTTTTTATAACTTGCAATGCAAAGAAGAACGCTTGGCCCGTGGGAATCCGACGCACAATTTTTTTTGAATACTCTAAGAATAAAATTAATCAAAATTACAGGTGACCAAGGGCTGGCGCGTTCCTCGGCCAACGTATAGGGCCTATACGCGCCGCGGCGCGCAGTTTGGGAACCCCTAGTATAGGCATTGCTATACAAAGAGGCAACGCCGCCAGCCTTCTGGGCACCTTTGCCCTAAGCACGACTTGTCGAATCCTGCGTCACGTAAACTCGAATAGTAAACTATAACGAGTTTGTATGACGTTTGGAACAGCGCCCGCCCGTGAGCGTATTTGGAACTAAAATTTTGTATGAGATTTCTCGATCTCGATACGATAACCGTAACGTAACGCAGGATTCGACAAGTCGTGCTTAGGGCACTTGCCCCGAGGTAGCGGCCTCGGTGACGTTTTCCATTTTAGGTTCTAGTTTTACCATTATTATTATTCATTTTGTTTTTGTTTGTTTTGTTGCAATTATAAATTAATAAAAATTTAAAGAAATTAATAAAATTGTTTAACTGCAAAGGACCTCTAAGTACTACATAAATATTATTGACATCATCAAAACTTGAGTGAAATAGGTATACACATTTCCTTACATTGAAGAAAGCTTAGCGGAATATAGTTTCTACCTACCTACCACTAATATCGTGTCAAAACACTTTGATTTAATATTTTGTCGACCACGTCATTCTTATTTGAATTCATATTAAAGGCTTAATAAAAATGACTGACACTCCAAAACGGACATCTATTTTACTCATTACCCTTTGACAGTAACCACTCCATCGCATACTATAATAATACGACATGATCCCATAACTAGCTAATGTGTCTCGTAATGACTGTCACGTCACATGCGAACTGCCAAAACGTCAAGTCCTGAATGTGACGTACACGCAATTAACTTTTTCTAAATCAAGATGCAGGTGGTTTCGCTGACATTTAGACTTGTCAGGACCTGACACCCTGACAGAAGTACTGCGAACTAAAGAATAAATATTGCAAGTCCATTGATATTGTTAATTTACACGTTTTTCATTTAAATAGGTGTCATTAGAAGGGCAAAAAAAGGTTTTAGGTAGGTTAATGTTAGAATAAAAAGCCTTCGTGACTTTTTAATACAACTGCCGTTCTATTGTTTTGTTTTGTTGAGGCACCGTATTTTTTTCTTTTACTGCAATCTTCTTCTATTCACAATGTGTGTATGACAATTATGACAATGTTACCTACTTGCGCATTTTTATAGGCCAATTAAATTATCATTATTTTTACAATTTACTGTGGTAAGTAGTAATTTTTTATACATTTCAACTGGAGGCTTTTAGAGTTTCTATTCAATAACACTAGTAGGTTAGACTTTATTCTCCAAATAAAATACGTCTATTGTTTTAATAGAAATAGACATCGTGGACGGCACTAAAGGATCTGTGTGTTTTGCAAAACACCTATCTTACCCTACCCTATTCTTATTGTACCTATAACTGTTTCAATTGCGCAATTTATAATTTTTAAGTGAGGACTTTTTTCCAATTAGGTATCTACCTATCTAAACCTTCTACCACACCATTCTTCCCTGTCCTGTTTAAAGTTCTAGCAAAAGCACTTCTTCAAAATTCACAAATTTACTCCTATAACTTACCTCCAGGAAACCTATGCGGGAATATCCTTCCGTGTCTGTTGATGAGCCAAGGGTAGAGCTGATAGGACTCCCTGGGCACAGGAGCGGCGGGGTGCGGCGGCGGGTGCGGGGGGAGCGGCCCCCCGAAGCCTTGCTGCTGATGGGCTAGCGCCGCCGCCAGCGCCGCGCCTTGGAAGTGCGCCAGGAACTGATGATGGTGACTCTGAGCTTCCAGGTAAGGCAGTCTTTTTAGTTCAGGAGAGGGAAACACAGCTGGTAATGCACTCGGTCGCAACAAAGGTCTAGGCGAAGGACTTCGGGGAGACGCCACAGGCGAGGGCGACCCAGGGCTCGCCAGCGGAGGCGACGCGTGCTTCGGCGGCCCACCAACTATACTGTCTATACTGAATCCGATCTTCGGCTTCGATGGCACCGCCATCACAGGGGTCGGTGCGAGAGGCATCATGCTTTCACGAGTCAATCACAACACTTAGCACTGTCACAGAGCACAATCCATGGTGACGCGCGATACGAACGCCGAGGTGGCGCGCGGCCGAATGACTAGCCGCCCGCGCCGCCGCGGGAAAAAATAACGAACATGGATACCTGTGCGCTGATTGGCGGACAGTTTCCAATGGGTGGCGACGGATCGTGGAACTGCATTTGAAATTTGAATTGCTGCGGCGCTATTGGCCGGTTTTGTTGGGGAGGCTGCGTTTGAATTTGGAATGCTTTCGCGGTGGGCGGTTGGAGTCGGGAGCTTGCGTGTAAGCCTGCCGGTTGAAAGCGGCAGTCGGTCCTTAGCCTGCGTCGGCAGCTGATAGTCTCTCCTCCTTTGTCAGGTTATAACCAATTAGGCTTCGGATTGGGTCGTGGTCTGCCGAACCCGCATTCGAAATACTCCTCAATTAACTCCAATAGTTTATTAACTTAATGTCGTGAGATATTTTCAGCGATTTCTCGGATAGAAATTAATTCCCCACTTCACCGCTCGACGGTTTCGGCATTTCTAATTATTTTTATCGTTATTATTGTTTGCCGTTTTCATATAATGTTGAATTAAATTTTAATGAAAGTTGATAAGGTTTGAATTTCACGCAAATTTTACGCCATTATAAACTAAAGAGTGTTTTGTAAATAGTTTGATTTTTTAATTAAAATTGTTTTGCTTTGTTACTTGGACGGTTGATTGCAACCTTGTTTAGAAAACACGCGTTTGTTTAATAAACGTGTTTTAGATAAAATTATTAATTACCTAAGATTGTGCTTCTGTTTTGCACCTAGTTAATGGAATAGTGTTCTAAACAATTTACTCTTTCATAGAAGATAGGTACTTAGGTAGCTGAAAAACAGTTTTTTTTTTAAACGCGTCAAAATTTTTGCAAGGAACAATCCTGAGGATTTTGTTGAAATTGTGTCTAAATGTACCTGTTCTAATAGGTAGTTTTTAATGAGGTATTATATCTGATGCCAACTTGTCTACTTATACCTAATTTTTTTCTGTTATTCTTAGGTAAATATATTTCTACAGACTGGCGCCTTAAACAAATTTTAATTTTAATTTACAATAATCTTTTCCTGATAAGAGTAGATAATTGGCTTCATAATCGATCAAAATCATTTTTCCTAATCATACAGTGAAACGTTGAACCTCCTCCTTTTTTGAAGGAATCTTGGCACATTTTTTTTTTTTTAAACTGTAATGCTCACAAATGAATAATATAGTGTAGGAAATAATTAATAGCACAGCAAAACTAGAACACTTCACTTTATTGTACTGGCACGATTTCATTGACCAGGAGAATGTATAGGGTGTTCAAAGATAAATACAACTACTTATTAACGCTACTAAGGACACTTCAGTACCCAATAGGTAAGATCAAACTAAAATTTAAAGTGACAAATAGGCATTAAGCCAATCTTAACCATAAAACTTTGGTTGTTGTTCTGGGACAGGTAATTTACTAGCTGTTGGCCACGACTTCTTCTGTGTAAAATTCTGTTATCGATATCCCGCGAGAAGACAGTCTTAAATGTTTTAATTTGGTATAAAAACTATTAACTATCTCCGTTCAAAATTTTATCAAAACCGTAGCCGTTTTTGTGTGATTGAGTAACAAATATGGAAAATATGGAAATATGGATATGAATTTTCAACGAAACGGAGGGCCGTTTCGTTGAAAATTTTTAGTAACATAATCTATCACCAGTCATAACTCTTTTTTTCTCTGAAACCGTTAAAAATCTGAATTTTCTAATGTCCATCTTGTACAATTTTATTGGTTAGGTTACGGCTATTTCATAATAAGCCTGAAGTATTAATAGCTTCATGTATTTTCTCCTATACATCAGTTGAAAGTCATAATGTAATGCTTATCATAATTTACCACTAGTCATAACTCTAAATATACAATACATCTAAATACTAACTTCCGCATTTATAATATTTCTAGCCGTTGCCCGCGACTTCATCCGCATAGATTTCGGTTATCACTATCCCGCGGGAACTATATAATTTTCTCGAATAAAAAGTAGCCTATGTTATTCCTCAATATTCAAACTATCTTTATTCCCAAATTTCATCTAGATTGGTGTAGCGGTTTTCCCGTGAAGAGTTAACAAACAGAGAGACAGAGAGACAGGGTTACTTTCGCATTTATAATAGGTATTAGTTAGGATTAGGTTCCTAGTACGTACTTTAGTAGGTCGTAAGCAGTGGATATAATCGGTTATAACAACTAAGTGTTGGATTTGAGACGCAAGACTGACTTTTACAAGCTAATTCTGTTTCTTGATTAAAAGAATTGGATCCAGTAATCCAATTCTTTTAATCAATTTTAACGCTTTTTTAATGTCTCTAAGCACGTGTAATTTATTTATGTTAATTAATTTAAATATGCACAGTTTCTCACCGTCTAATACTCAAACTTTATCATCCTTACATTCAATGTCACTGTTTTCAATGAAAATACCTAACTATTACCAAGAGCCATGTTACATATCACAACAGGGATATCACAATTAAAACAAATTAAAAACTGTCATGAATTTGTTAAACGAGTGGAGTAGGACAAAATTACCGCTCTAATTATTAACACAACCAGTCAACAATTTATTCGAGAAGCTGTTTCAGCAATATGCAGATTTACGTACGGGCGTGGACAGAAGGACAGAGAGGAAGAGGTCGACCTAGGCGAAGCTACATGGACCAGATAAAGGAGAAGGCCGGTGTCGTGTCGTATCAGGAGGTCAAGGAACTGGCTCATAGGAGAGATGATTGGAAGAAACTCCACCGACAAGAGTGCAACTCTTAGTTTGATGATAATGATGAAATTTGGGCGTGGGAACTATAGCCCAAGCCCTCTCATTCTAGAGGAGGTCTGTGCCCAGCAGTGGGACGTAAAAAGGGCTGGTGATGATGATTATGATAAAGAAATGAGTGTATACCTACGTAAAAACGATTCAATTTTCGCATAGAAGACTATTGAAATCGGGCCCCTGCGCTTGATTTAGCTGCTATTAAGATTACCTATTTATTCTAGAACAGCACACAGAGAGAAAAACTTCGTTTCAACCCAAGAAGAAAGGCAACATGTACTTTAGAAAAATTTAAGAAAAAATAATGATCTTTGACACAGCTTTGTTTTAACATTTATTTTCTCTAGCTATATTCTGTAAGTACAGTCGTGTTCGCCGATAGGTATGTACCTGTAATGTGAAGGTACAGACAACCATTCAAACATTGTTACAATTTAAACAGTAGCTTGAGCCATAAACATAGTTCCCACGCAGGCCAAGTGGGGATTGTGAACCTCACACTGCTACGCAGAAGTGTGCAGCTTACCTCACGATGTTAACCTTCACCGAAAAGCTCAGACGTGCTAGCTGGGGCTCGAACCCACGACCCTCTGCTTGAGACCATAGGTCAAACCACCAATCTAATTTTTTCTCACTATTGCTAATTTGGGGTACATTTTGTCCACTTACATGGAGACACTAGCTTATGCCCCGCGGCTTTGTCTGATTCGGCTAGTTCCCGATCCCGTGGGATTTTCGAAAAATCCCTTCTTAGTGCACCTTTCATGGTATGTTTGCCAAATTTCAAGTCTCTAAGTCCAGTGGTTTAGGCTGTGCATTGTCTGTCAGTCAGTCAGTCACGGTACTGTTTTATAGGTATAGATTGAACATAAAACCTTCTACCAAAATGTATGCAGGTATGACCTAACGCTCAAAGCGGTAACCGACCCGCAGATTACCATCCGAGGTGTGTCTTAAACCCACAAGATTACTTCGATACGATCGCCGTTACGAAGTCGTGATGGAGTTACCATACGTCAGGATTCCTGACAAGTCAGGATTTTGAGGGTATTTGTACTCCGGGACGATTTTGGAATCGTTAGGATTTATCAATAATTTAATATAGGACCTAGCTATTGAGAAGTGATTTCCTGTTTATACTTTTCAAAAGCTGCACAATTATTACAAATTGTCTAGGTAAGTACCTATTGAGCATTACCTACACATGCCTAATAAAAAAGTATTTATTTTTCTCAAAAAACAGTAAGTACTAACTTACAAGGAGAAACAATTAAAACTGTCCGTGACTGCGTTAAGTTTTAAACTTAATTATTTACATCTATTTGTTACAAATTAATTGTTAGTTTGCTAATAAGATAATTATCAATTTAGTCAACCATTAAAAGAATTATTTTCTAGGGTACAAATCCACGAAAAGTTAGAAGTTGTGATTGTTACAAGCGCATTTTTGTAATCGGGCTATCTCTCAGCTTTTTTTAATTTTCCATCTGGTAACCCCAGTCGTGATCGTATTTGCATGCCCGAGTAGTGCCCGATTCCACCGTCTTATTACTGCCCGTTGGTAAGGTACCGAATAATTACGGTTGTTTTATCACCTCCAATGGGGAGCTTTATAAAGTGGCTTGATTGCTAGGTGGGTTCAGAAGTTTACGAAATGTGCTGAGGCTTCCTTTAGATTAGATTCTTTTTTTTCTTATTGAAAATTACATTACCTATATTTCCAAAATATAAGGAACTAGCTGCCCGTGACTTCATCCGCGTAGATTTTGGCTATCGCTATCCCGCGGGAACTATACAATTTTCCCGATTAAAAAGGAGCCCGTATGTTATTCCTCAATATTCAAACTATCTTCTTACCAAATTTCATCTAGATTGGTGCAGCGGTTTTTCCGTGAAGAGGTAACAAACAGACAGACAAAGAGACAGAGTTACTTCCTCATTCACAAAAAGGTCGTCAAAAACAATGCCTACAACAAAAATAAATGCAAAATTCAGTAAATTACGATGTCAAAGCATGTACGTACGATAAATTTAATAAAAAGTCACTACAAACTAACATCAAAATGCAAAATTTACAAAAATTAACTCACAGAATGTGAAAATGTCTAGAAAATAAAAGCAACATTATCACATGAAATAAAATAAAAAATAGTATGGTATGGTACACCACATCAGCAAATAAAAAATAGTATGGTATGGTACACCACATCAGCAAATAAGTATACAATCGTAACTCAATAATAACTACAGTTAGGTACTCTTTTACAGAGTACAATTATTTATCCATACGAAGTTTCTTAAATTGCTCATAACAATGCACGCTTAAACTTAATTAACTCTGAGTCAGTGAATTAACTGTCCAACCCAAGGCGGCGCAGGTCAGTTTAGTTAGGCAAACTATCTGTACTTACCGTCACAATTTCCTTGAAGAAGTTTCAACAAGGGTTTACACCGACTACCAAAACGTTTTAAATTACCTATTGTGTCAGCATTATTATTTTGTTAATCCTACTCTATGTCACGTGAAACTGTACATAACTTTACACAAACACAATTCCTTGTTACATAAGAACGTGTTTTGTTTTAAAATGTGTCACTTAAGACTTTGTATTGTTCTGTGAATCAATAAATGAAACAATTCGTATGCTAATTTTTAGCGTATACCCGGTGGTTTTTAATTGGTGATTAGGAGTTGGAAAACATTAATAACCAGCCAATATGGAAATCAATAGCTGAGGTCTCAGCAATCAAGTCATTTTTGTGTGTGTGGCTGTGTCCGTGTCGAATTTGTAAACCAGAAATCAGAATCAGAAATCTTTTTTTGCATAAAAACACGGTATTTTTAAGGGTCTATAACAATATTAGATGTTTCACGTGTTTAGTCATAATTATTGTACCTTACCTACTTATTCAAAGTTGGTTTTATATTATGAATATGACAAAATAATAAAGATAAAAATAATAAGTCAAGTAGTGTGTTAGTAAATGTCTTTCTTTCTTTCTTTACTGTTAATACCAATCATTTGAGGGAAACAATACAATTTATTGAGAATGCGCGCCGATAGAGACATTGTGTATTTTCAACAATAATGGTATAAACAAAAATTGCATAATAAAACATAAAATTAGCAATAAGAGAAATCGGCCGAGTCGGACCCGCACAAGAAAGGTTCCGTAGGTACCACCGGGAAGTATTAAACAGACTAAATACTTAATTTTAAAACTCTACTTGTGATTTTTTTTTATCAAGTAGGTCTCTATTTGCTGTCATTGGGGCCATAATAGGTACATCATAATAATCTATCACGGTTTTCTTCTTCTTCTTCAGCCATTCTCAACCTGCAAGGTGTAGGCCTCCTTCAGTTTATGCCATTTTTCCCGGTTCTGAGCAGTTTCCAACCACTTTGATCATGGTTTTAAATATCTGTATATTTCAGGGCTGTCCCTGTGAACGGGAGGAGGACGGACGTACGGACAGACATCGGACGCTAAGTAATAGGGTCATTGAAAAAAAAGTTTAACACACACTCTTTTTCTGGAAAATTTGAATTTTTTATGATATATCTACTTAGAATCACGAGTACTATTGATTTTAATACGTGAAAAAAAAAGTGTCCCAAAATATAGCGTTCCATTCCGTTACCCTTTTTAAATACACTTTTACATATGAGGGCATGAAAGTACAAAAAATGTACGAAAAAAAAAACAAAATCCAATCAAAAAGACCCAATAAGATCTGGTTGGTACCGGTTGAGTTCGGAACCCTAAAAACTATAAATAAAACTCTGCTAAAACTATCCTAAAATAAATGAAAAAATTAAACGTGTCTCACAGAGGCCGACTTGCACTGACACCTTACGCCAGACGATACAAATACATCAAGATAACCCCGGTTAACGTCTAACCCAGGCAAGGACGATAAAACCAAGAAGACTGCCAATGGCTATACAATATCGCGTTCCTGTAAAATAATGAGCCTGCTGTAGCTAGTTTCACTATAGAGAGGTCTCTGTACCATTAATTTTGTATGATAACTTAGACCTCTAGCTAACACAAAAGCGCTATCTATGAACTGAAAGAAAAAGCTAATTTAGATGGCGCTATTGTGTTAGCCAGAAGTCTAAATGTCATACCAAATGAATGGTACAGAGACCCCTCCGTAGTAAAACTAGCTACAGCAGGCTTATTATTTCAAAGGAAAGCGGCATCGTATAGACACTGGCAGTCCTCTTGGTTTTATGGTCCTTGAACCCACAATACAAGTCAGCCTAAGTAAGGGAACAGCAAATACTTTTATATTTAAACTAGCTTATGCCCTGCGGCTTTGCCCCCGTGAAATATTTCAAAATGGGCTAGTTCCCTATCCCGTGGGAATTTCGAAAAATCCCTTCTTAGTGCACCTCATTGTTCATCAATTCATGTTTGCCAAATTTCAAGTCTCTAGGTCCAGTGGTTTAGGTTGTGCGTTGTCTGTCAGTCAGTCAGTCAGTCAGTCAGTCACGGTACTGTTTTATAGGTATAGATATCGCATATACCTATGTATACCTAAATTCAACTTTTTCTCCATTACCCACCATGAAACAAGAACTTAATACGCTAGCAGCGACCCGCGACTTCGTTCGCGCTTTGCGCCACCCTCGGCGTAGTAATGAACTCAAAAACATACATTACGGACAAAACAGCAGGGAATTAATAGCTCTAGTGCCGAGAACGTCGATATCGATAGATTCGGCCGGCGGTTGTATGGCGGCTACGTGATGTAGATTTATGGAGAATTCATAGAGAGTTTGTAGCGACATAGGATTGCTTAGCTTGCGATATCGCTAACATGCGCCTGCTATGCAGCCCGGAGCTTCAGTAGTCTCTCGCCCGCCATTATGTTACGTGTTCAAAAGTCAATAAATGGAGTTTTACCAGCAGCAGATGTATCATTAGGACCAGACACATATAACCTCTAAAGGTTCATCACACTGCAATGAGGGCTATCGCGAATCAAAAATCCGCTAGGTTCGCTAGTGTCGAGTGGGGTCTATCTGTCATTCTCCACCAATGAGAGACAAGCTACTGGCCTAAGATTGGTGGAAATTGACAGATAACCTCACTCGACACTGACGGATTTTTGAGTCGCGATAGCTATTTTGTTTTGCCATAGTCATGTTTTTATGAAATACCTTCTAAAACTTTAATCGACTATTTCCATCGACCCCACCGCCCCTCCCTAGTGGAATCAATCATAAAAGTGTCGCGAAACAATGGCTGCGGGTGGGCGACGCGGGCGGTCCGATTCCAACCTAATTAATTAACTATCGATATGGGTATCGATATTGGTACGTCACTATAATTATTAAGGGGCAGATTGAGGTTGTTCATTTAAGGGAAGGGTTCATTATTGTATAATGATTTGTGGTTAATTGATTGGAATTTCGTTTTCAATTGAACTGCCTGCTAAGGTATAAGTACTCGACGAATGTTTGTACCCCGAAGGTGGCAGTCTCAGTAAGATTTTGACAATTTACTAATCATCACCATCAGACGACGCTTGTTAATTGAGACTGGCGACACCCATAATACTTAAACTGTGAATTTTTTGCAGCTTCTTGTAAATAACCATTAGACAGAAGAACATCTTAATTATTGTGATAAATGATTTATATTTAACAGACTTCTAAGTAAGTGTATATCATATTTCAAGAATAACATTACTGAAAATCTTGCACAATAGCATGCCATGAAAACTCTAATGCATTTAAATGAAGTTTTTCATGGTCGAGCCATTATAGACAAATAACACGAACTCTACATTCCAACCCCCTAAATAACGTCAAACTGTCTTTAAAATATCGCGGTCAAACTCCTTATCCGCCAGGGGGCGCAGACATCATTAACCTTTGTCTTGTAATTACTGGCAACACCACGCGAGGCACAATGGCTTCGCGGCTCGTGCCGAGGCGTGATTAGAAAAAAAATTACACTGAAAGCAAATTTTAGTTGGTTTTACCATATTTCAACAAAATTTTAGGGTTAATATAGCACCTACCCTTGAGTTTTGTTGTTTCAACAAAAACTGTATTGTTGATCAGTTAAGGTAATTTTAACTTGCTGCATATTTGTTGATTCAACATTTCAATATAATAGTAAAATTAACCCTCTAATAAGGGGTTAATATAGCACCAACCCTTGGATTTTTGGTTGTTTTTACAAGTAGCACAATGGTAAATTTAACCGTCTAGCGTAATGTTAATTCATTACCTGCCTTTAGATTTTTGTTAGTTTTACTAGTTTGCACTTCGTGCAAACCTGTAAAAACAACAAACCATGACAGTAATATTAACTCTTCAGCGAGGGTTGCTTTAACGTACTCAAAATGTTACAAACACAAGTGTGTTTGTGTTAAATCTACTTGCTTTTAATGGTTAGTTTTACTAGTTTGCACTTTGTGTAAAACTGTAAAAACAACAAACCATGACATTTAAGTTAACTCTTTAACAAGGGTTGCGTTAACGTACTCGAAATGTCAAAAGCACAAGTGTGCTTGTGTTAAATCTACTTTCCCATTAATGTTTGACTAACCTTCGAACTCAAGGTTGCGTTAACTGAGTTACTTCTATTGGTTCAACTCGTACTGTATTGTTGGGTCAACCCAAAACATTTTAACTACAGCTAACAATATAGTACAAGTTAAACAAACCAATAGTGCGAAGGTTAGTTCAACACAAACACACTTACGTAATCAACGCAACAATTTTGTTGAAAATACTATTATGTCTAGGTTAATACTACAAAACATTTTGAGTATTCCCAACAATATAGTAGACGTTGATACAACAAAACTGTTTTGTTGAAAATGCTTTTAATTCTAGGTTAACATAACAAAATATTTTAAGTACAGCCAACAATATAGTACAAGTTAACGCAACCTATGCGAAGGTTAAACCAACACAAACGAACTTGCGTAATCAACACATCTGTTTTGCTGTATTAACCTAGAATCAATACTGTTTTTAACAAATCAGTTTTGTTGAGTCAACATGTACTATATTGTTGGGAATACTCAAAATGTTTTGTAGTATTAACCTAGACATAATAGTATTTTCAACTAAACAGTTTTGTTGTGCCAATAAGTGCATTTGAGTTGAATATACCAGATCTTAATGTTGAATTAACCTTTAAAGCAGAGGTTGGGTTGACCTAGATTTAATGGTATTTTTAACAAAATAGTTGCGTTGATTCAATCAATGTCTTGATATTGAATTTACCTGCTTTAAAGGTTAAATATACTTTCAGGAAGGGGTAGGGTTAACAGTCTTGCAATGTTGAACCAACTTTTGCTGTTATAGTTAGGTCTACATGTGTGATTTGTTGCATTAACCTTGATTATATGATAAAATTAACACTGTAGTTTTGTTGAGGCAATAAGTGTCTCGCTGTTGTATTAACCTAGAGTCAATAGTATTTTTAACAAATCAGTTTTGCTGTGTCAACTTCTACTAATTTTGTTGGGAATACTGAAAATGTTTTGTGGTATCAACCCAGATTATAATAGTGTTTTCAACAAAACATTTTGTTGTGTCAATAAGTGAGTGTCTGTTGCATTTACCTGATAAAATAAAGTTGCATCAACTTTACGAATTAGGGGTTGGATTAACCCGGGTTACAATGTTGAATCAACTTTCGTGATAATTGTTAGGACTACATGAATGGTATCTTTACAATGGTATTACAATGGTATACTAGGTTAATTTAAATAATATTTATCAACTTAATGTGTATACTTAATAGATCACATTAACTTGAATAATGTTGTTACAATTAACCTTGAAGCTACCGGCAAACATCTTGAGCAACGAGTGACGTGGCGGGAGCACGCGCAGAAGAATTTTTATATGTAAATTAGTTTCTGCGCATGCCCCACCACGTCACTCGTTCAAGATGGTTGCCGGTAGCTGTACCATTGTAATACCACTACAAAGAGGTCAGTTTCACGATATAATCAAAGTGGTCCTGACAATTATAACGGTAGTTGATTAAACATTGTAGCTCGTGTTAATCCAACCTCTACTTTAAAAGGTTGATTCAAAAGGTTTTTTCACCAGGCAGGTGCAACACAAACGCACTTATTGACACAACCAAACGGTTTTGTTGAAAATACTATACTGAGCGGTACAATTAATGGCCCACTTTATTTTTACTATTTATTGTAAAAGTATTCCTTAAATAATGTTTTACATTAAGCAAGGAAAAAATGGCGGGTGATTAATTTTGCATCCGAGTTTATTATATCCCACGTGGTATGTTGAGTGCTCCCAACAAAGTTAGTGGGAGTTGACAGCAAAACTGTTTTATTAAAAATACTGTTGGTTCTAGGTTAATACAACACCAAGACACTAACAATATTGTTACTTATGTCTAATCAATTGGTCAAATCACACAGATAGAAGATAAGACACGACACTAAACAAACAAAAGTATCTTCTACATAGGTACACATATCTTGAATTCAAATTAAATAAAATCTAGATTTTAATTATATATAGCCTAAGAAAACAAGTTGGTTCCACATAGCAAATACTGTAAAAAGAACATTAAAAAACGAACGATACGGTGTAAAGTATATTTTAAGCAATTCAACCTACCACAGGTAGAGAACAATCAAACTTATCATACATAAGCAAACAACAAATGCATTAAGTATACAAAAAAGAACAAATTAGTAAAATTTGTATGCACTAATGCCTAAAACGAGATTAATTTTAACAATATTATCTAACATACATTATCTCTAGACTCTCTGCTTTACTTCTTGGTCTTGGCCTTAGGCCAAGAAGTAATGTATGAAAAACCTAAGAATAGTACATTACTGCAAAGGCCGTGAAGTAAGGGATTGATGGACGAGCTTTGGGGCAGACGGCAGAGTCGTAGACGAGGCCGGGCAAAAGGAGTCCAGCAATCCCTGTTCCGGCCGAGGCTTGTATAGTGCTTTTCTCAAGCTATGTGAGGAAATATTAAAATCAAAATGACTACCAGGTAATCAAGTAAAAATTGTTTCATTTGCCGCTTTTTTAGGGTTCCGCACAGCAAAAGGAAAAAGGGAACCATTATAGGATCACTTTGTTGTCCGCATGTCTGTCAGTCAGTGAGTCAGTCTGTCTGTCAGACAGTCAGTCAGTCAGTTTGTCTGTCAGTTTGTCTGTCGGTCGGTAAGTCTGTCAGTCAGTCTGTTAATCTGTCTGTCTGTCTGTCTGTCTGTCTGTCAGTCAGTCAGTCAGTCAGTCAGTCTGTATGTCAGTCAGTCGGTCTGGCTGTCTGTAAGTCTGTCAATCAGTCTATCTGTCAGTCGGTCTGTTTGTCAGTCAGCCTGTCAGTCAATCAGTCAGAATGTCAATATGTAATTCTGTCAATCTGTCAGTCAGTCTATCTGTCAGTCAGTCAGTCAGTATGTCAGTCAGTCGGTCTGTCAGTCTTTAAGTATGTATGTATGTATTAAGTCTGTCAATCAGTCTGTTAGTCTGTCATTGTCTGTCTGTCAGTCTGTCTGTCATTCAGTCAGTCAGTCTGCAATTAAGTTAGTCTGTCAGTCAGTCTGACTATCAGTCAGCATGTCAATCAGTCTGTCTGTCTGTCATTCTGTCTGTCAGTAGTCTTTAAGTATGTCAGTCAGTCTGTTAGTCTGTCATTATGTCTGTTTGTAATTCAGTCAGTTTGTCAGTCAGTCAGTCTGTCTGTCAGTCTGCCAATCAGTCAGTCTGTCTGTAAGTATTTAAGTCTGTCAGTCTGTCCGTCAGTCATGTCTGACTGACAGATTGACAGACAGTTAGACTGACAGACAGACTGACTGACTGATAGACTGACAGACATACGGACAACAAAGTGATCCTATAATGGTTCCCTTTTTCCTTTTGCGGTGCGGAACCCTAAAAAAGCAGCAATTGAAACATGAAACATTGAATTTTTACTTGATTACCTGGTAGTCATTTTGATTTTAATAATTCCTCACATAGCTTGAGAAAAGCACTATACAAGCCTCGGCCGGAACAGGGATGCTGGACTCCTTTTGCCCGGCCTCGTCTACGACTCTGCCGTCTGCCCCAAAGCTCGTCCATCAATCCCTTACTTCACGGCCTTTGCAGTAATGTACCATTTACATAGGCACACAGTCATGTCATATCTTAAATTCAAATGAAATAACATCAAGGTTACAAAAGTTACAAAAGCGCTTAGTTGATGCAACTTATGACCAAACGTCTGGCGTTTTCTCTCTCAAAGAATCAGCATCGCTATTCAGCGAGACAACGCTGCCAGCCTTTTGGGCACTATGCCACGGGAGCCTTATTTAGATTTAATTTAGTTTTCAGTTGTAGTTTATTTAGTTTAAGCTTAGATTTAATGTCTTTGTAAATTGCTTTTATTATGTAAATAAAGTTAATTCAAATTTTTACATCAAGGTTAGAACGATTTGTAATATTATTATGATCAGACATAGGAATCCACGGGGCAAAATTTTATAACTGGTAAGGAGTTCCTATATCCATAAACTCAATTATCGATGTTTGTTCCATATAGTAGTTATTTAACACCCTGAAATAGATTCATCAGTCAAGACGTTTAACGCCCAAAAATTTGGAACAAATTGTAATCGTTTATTTGAAGAACAGTAGATGGGACAGTAATAAGAAAAAATTGTAATGAGTAAAGTTTCAAAAATCGTTGAGAAAAAGAAAAGAATTACGCTATTACCTATTTTGTTGAATTTATACACTTTTAATAAAAACGTATTATTAAAAACATCACATGAAATGATTGCAAGAATATGGAACAAGCATCGATAATTGAGAGATAGGCATTTATTTTAGTTTAGTTTATTTTTAGTTTTTGTTTATGTGTGTAGATGTAGTTTAATTTAATATTTGATTATTTGTAAATATGTATACCGTGGATTATGGATTATTGGAATCAATCATCATGATGATAATTATGATACAAGTTCGGAAAGATAGCAATTCCCAACGAGTATCTGTGATCTTAAAACGCGAGCGAAACAAGTGTATTGAGAGATTATCGGTATAGGAACTTACCTACCATGAAATTTTGTCCCGTGTTCCTATGTCTGATTATGATACTTTGTAACATACAGAATGATTTTTTTATCACTAGCCAAAGAGTGTAGTAGTTTCAAAAATTGCACCCTAAGCTTTCGAGTTTGAAACTATTATTACAGCAATATTAATATTAGTTTCATGTTAAAAATACAGCAATGTTTATACAAAATTTTGTATTTGTCCGTTTCGTACTTTTTGAGAAAGAAAATAAAATCGTTTTAGGGTTAAATGGATGCCGTGAGGTGTCAGGGGGCAGTAGAGGGTTTAAAATTGATATGAAGTATTTACTCCTCACGGGACATCATCTGATAATAGTTCCAAACTCAAAGCTTTGGGGGCAATTTTTGAAAGGCTATCCTGCTATACCCTTTGGCGCACTTGCTCAGACCATCAATCTGAACAACTCATTATGGGAGCAACTAAGATATCACAAAAAAAACAGCTGTTTCTAGTTTACCTACTAGACCGAAACCGAAACCTAGTGACAGTAAGTAGTCATCAAACTGAACAACTTTTCCTCAAGAAACATGGGTCGTAATATAAAAAAAAAAATGGTCTCTTCATACTAACTGTTTTTTTCGTATTTCAACCCATGTTTCTTAGGAAGTTGGTCACTTTCATGAGTACTGTCTCTGGATTTCGGGTTATATACTGGGTTTTCGTAACAACTTATGGGTCTGTAAAAAAACTTTGAAATATAGAATGTTTTACTCTCACTGCATTTTTATAATACAGTATTAGATTAAATCTGTTCTAATGTCTTTATTCTAAAAACAATTGGAATCAGTCTAATGCTAGGGACCAAAAACGGAGAGCAGTTATAGACGGACTGCATTTCAACTGCGAACAGACTGCAAAATTGCAATAGGGAAGGTGGCTGCTGTGCTACTAGGTTGCTAGTTCGTCTGTAACGGCCGTAAGTTTTTGGACACTGTATCATTCATTAATCTTATTTAGTATTTGCTCAGTCCTATATGGCTGGCTCTAAAAAAATATATAATAATATCCAGTAAACTATAATGCATGACTCTAAAAGGTAGCCAACTCCCTACAAGCAATTCTGCCATAAAAAATTTACTACACTAAACTGCCGTCCTAATAAAATACGCAGTAACTATGTATCCAGCTCATATGATATATAGCTATTGCGTTTTTTTAAAGCCGCTGAAAAGTGTCCTATTGCTCTGTAGAAAGTGGCGCCTATGTACCAAAATGTATGATATATAAAAAAACTGAGAAATTAACGAGCGTTTGAAATTTGGACATTTTCATAAAAACGGGTCTTTAAAGATCATAAACCGAGTGATGCCATCTTAAGATATTGAGGGTTAACGTTTTTGGACACTGTGTATCACTCATTAATCTTATTTAGTATTTATTCAGTCCTATATGGTTGGCTCTATCAAAATATATAGTCATATCAAATACACTACACATACACACAGTTTTAAGATCGAAGGCAGTCCTGACCGTCAGGAGAGCACTGAATGCGGCCTAACCTATCTTAGGTAGGTATATCCTGAGGAATAAAAAAATAAACCCATTAAAATGTGAAACAAATTAAATTAGTTTCTTATAAAATAGGCCTGACTTTTAATATTTTTATAATAAAACAGAAGGTGAAAATTTTGAACAATCCCAAAACATTAAAATCCGGCCAAGAGCTCTTGCATGTCGGACCATGCGTGTAGGGTTCCGCAACTCGGCATATCAAAATGTAATAAAAATACGATATGGAAAAGAGCACACGTAAATGAGCGTAAGTCTTCATAGCAGCATTCATTTTGGTGAGAGTAAAATGCCTGTGACATACGGACGGACGGACATCACAAAACTATAAGGGTTCCGTTTATGCCATTTTGGCTACGGAACTCCAAAAAAGTTACCTCGTTTTGCAAAAACCTCAAAACTATTAGAATTTTAAAAATGGCACAAAACGCTCTTCTCATCTACCTAAGCCTAAGTAATGTTTCAAACACTTACGCGTGAGTTTTCACTGGATTTCGGGAGCTCGTTAGTGCTAGACGCAGGGCTTGAAGGCGCTGATATTATGTCATTACTATCTATGTCACTTGCCGTGGCATCCGATGATTGTCCTGTAAAAGTAAAAATTTAAATAAAAGGAAAACAAAACTGTGGTAAGTAGGTATCAACAAAAGCAAAGTGTCATTTTAACTAAAGGACAGCTTGGTGTTGTTTTAACTAAGTAAATAACCTAACCGACTCAGAAAACTTGAAAAACCCCCGACACCGTCATTTCAATGCTCAATATTTCAAAAAAGGGTGAACCCATTCTAAGAACCATCTCGATTAAAAAAATCGCATTGAAATAGGTTCATCTGTTTGCGAGTTACGATGTCACAGACAGATACACAGATACACAGGTCAAACTTATAACACCCCTCTTTTTCGTTCGGGGTTAAAAATAAAGGTTGAAAAGCATAAAGACATACATACATTTATAAGTTTGTGTAGCTTTTCCAACCCAGATCTGAACAAAATTCTCTCTCTTACATTTGGCACGAGTTCTTTCAGCTCCTCAAGAATTCATATATTTCATCAATTCAAGGGAAATCTCATTTTCTGAAATTGTTGCATAATAAAATACACAATTAGGTAAATTCAGAATATCATAAAACACACTAAAAAAACAACATATATACCTATACATGATCTCAATTGGAAAATCTTTTTGTATTTTTTATTATTTTTCCAATTATTTTATTTTGAGATCATGAATTGATTGCTTTAGTGCGCCATCTCGTTGAGCCTGGGTAAACTGATTAGTTTCGAAGGGGTGCGTTGTGTTCGGTTTACGAAGCAATCGCATAGGTGGCGCTAGTCACTGCAAAAAGTGATAAAAACGAGCTGAGATTTGAATACATAGGAAAAATTCGAGCCTTACCTAAATACCAATTCTGGTGTAAGGGTGGGCACGCGACCCGGAGTGTCGAGGTTCCGGGTTCGATTCCCGGGGTTGGTATTTTTCTGGTTTTTCTGTGTATTCATGTTTCGGTGAGTTTATTAAAAAATATATATAATTTATACCTATACACATACTATACTACAAAATTATTGTAAGAATCAGCCGTTGACTAACAGTTATATATATTATATTAACGGAAATAACAAACACGTACCTTCTTAACGTTTAATTGTATCAGACAAAATACCCCAGTCGGTCAAATATGCAAGACCTGAAAAACAAAATAAGTACTTAATTAAGGTACACAGATACACCATGTTAAAGTTAAAACACATTTATATGTCCATTTTCTTACCCACCAATGCTTAGATCCATTATTTATTGTTACGGCGCACACACAACAATAAACTAATATGGCGTTTATCACCACGGAGCTCGGAGCGCAACTAAAACGACTTAAAACGAGTGAACTGTTGAACTGACTCTCACTGACTGGCTGGCATGCGTGGCGGGCGCCGCCGCCGCGGCGCGAGCGCTAGTAGGGACTAGGGATGCTCGATATTCATCGATGTTACGTCCTCGTAAATATCGACACGTCGATGTTACGAGAATAATATCGGAACATCGGTATTACCTACTCTAGGCCACTAAAATTGTATTATCGGCTAATCAAAAGAAAAAACGTACAAAGATTATAACGATTTTCCCCAGTTTTTTAAGTTGTCCAGTGTTAGCAGAGCCCTGCTCCTAAGGAAAATGTACACAGTGTAGGGTCATCTTATATTTGTTTTGAAATCTACAAACATAAAAATTAAAGATTTTGAGAATTTTCTTAGTGGTTGAGCTATAAGAAAGAAAGAAAGAAAAAAATATTTATTACTACCAACACACATGAAATTTACATAACATTATAACAAAAAAGTAGATTAGTAGTAAACGGTTCGGCGTCAGCAAATGCTGACAGTGCCAACTCACAAGCGACACTGCAGCGCTGTTTTTCAGCCGGAACCCATTCTGCTCGCTCCAACAGTTAATAAGTGCTACCTTCATACCAAATTTCAAGTTTCTAGGACAACTGGAAATACCCTTTAGGTTTTCAGGGTACGGCAATTTGTATGAATAACACTTTTAATAACTTTATCTTTTAATTGCGTTGACTTAGAAGTTTGATTTTTTAACCCCCGACGAAAAAAAGGGGTGTTATAGGTTTGACATGACATGTGTATCTGTGTATCTGTCTGTGGCATCATAGCTCCCAAACGGACAGACCGTTTTCGATGTGGTTTTTTTTTTAATCGAAAGCTAGCATATAGATTAACTATATGGTTCTTAGCTAAGTATTATTGAAATCGGTTCTCCCGTTTTTGAACTTTGAAATGACAATGTCGGGGGTTTTCCAACTCTTCTAATTCACAGCTTCAAGGGACTGCAGGTTTGAGTATTTGATATTATTAATTTCAGCATGCTACTTCCACACGTTCCAGAGGAAAAGGGTCTTGACAGACTGACAGACAGATATACGGACAACAAAGTCATCCTATAAGGGTTCCGTTTTTTCCTTTTGAGGTACCCTAACAAAACCTCTCGGCCACCCAGCGTGAATTAGGTGAACTACTTTCATTTCGCTGACTTTTATTTTATACGACGAGGAAGGCAAACGAGCAAGTGGGTCAGGTAAACTAATGGGGGCTGTCGCGAGTCAAAAATCCGCTAAGAGTGGGACTGTGGGATACCAATGAGAGACAATGACTTTTTCTAGTTTTTGTATTTTAATAAACGAAATAATGGCTTGGTTATTTTGCTACATAAAACATCAATGTTTTCGGCCATCGATGTTTTTCTTTCGATATATATCGTTCATCAAAAATGTCATGCCAATGTAAAAGGTGTGAAGGTGGCGGGTGAGGTTTCCACACTTGATGTTGTGCCTGCTAGCTCCCAGGGACGATGGATTCGGCTGGGGCTCAGTCAGGACAGAACCCGAAGAGGTTTAAAAAAAGCTTTAAGAAATAGACCGACTTGCACACTCAATGTTGATTACAATTTTAGTGGTACTTACGAATCAAAGTAACAATCGTAACAATTTAAGGCAGTCAACGAGTAAAAATGTTGGCAGTGCTACAAATTTAATAACAATAGTGCATTGAACAAGAATTGAAAAAAAAAAGCAAAAAAAAAAAACAATTAGATAGCCAACGGTAATCTACAAGTCAAGGTGGCAATAGTCAAGCAGTTGGCAAGTTACTGTTAAAACAATAATAATAAAACAAAAAAATAAAAAAATAACCGCCACCTATAGACATCTGCAACTCAGAAGAACTTACAGTTGCGTTGCCGACCTTGAGATTCAGGCTGAGGTGTAATGCCTGTATGTGCTAGTAGTTTAACCGGCTATCTTGCTCTCCTAACCGTATCACAACAGTGCAGGCACTGCTGCTTAGCAGTAGGATTATGAGCAAGATGGTGGTTGCAACCCGGACGGACTTGGCACAAAGTCCTTACCACCAGCAAATTGTGAAAAACAAGGAACTAAAATAGAAGATATACAAGATTTTAAATCGATGTCAACGTAGATGTTTTTCTAATATGGATCATCCCTACGCGCGCCCTGCTGACCGCGGCGCGAACTGTGCCAACCAACCAATGCGCAACGTGACATAAGAACTTCGAACAGACTATTGGTATTGTAGCGTTGATTACGAGAGTTGCCTTTACAATGTGAGTGTAATACAACTAGCCGTTCGCTTCGCAATGGCCGTAATTATTAATTAACATGACTACTTGCGTATATTGCCTATAATAACTATCGGACATAATGTCCGAAATTATAATTATGGTCACTTTATTTTCGTTAGGTAGGTACCTACCTATATCCGGTTTCGACTGGATAGTTAAATTGCGAAATGTTTTTACATGTCAAAGTGCTTATGACATTGACATGAGATTGATTTTTGCCTGACCAGTGGAAAAACTTTTTTCGCTAGACCTGTATCATTGTGTGAAAATCGCGAAAGTTTCAGAAATCAGATTCCCTAGCACGGCAAGGTTTAAACAGATTTATCTACTAAGTACCTCCATAGCATTGGTAGACAAAATGGGTAGATAAACCTGTTTAAACTTTACCAGCAGTGGGTAGGTACACGATTGTAAAAAACTTGAGTCACGATTTTTTTTGTCTTATACCAAACAAAACTAAATCTGTTATTATTGGAGTTTTTAAAGGATAAATTGGCTACTGAATTACTTGCAAATGCTAAGAATCACCGTCTTTTTTTTATACGACGAGGAAGGCAAACGAGCAAGTGGGTCACCTGATGGTAAGTGATCACCACTGCCCATAGACACCAGCAACCCAGAGGGTTTGCAGATGCGTTGCCAACCTAGAGAGCTAAGATGAAATGCCTCTTGTGCCCGTAATTACACCGGCTGTCTTACTCTCCACATCGGAACACAACAGTGCAAGCACTGCTGCTTAGCGGCAGGATTAGCGAGTAAGATGGTGGTAGCGATCCGGACGGACCTTGTACAAGGTCCTACCACCCGCAACCCGTCTTTACTAATGTTCAAAATCTTTCTGATCTTCTTTTGCAATTTTGCCAACTCCTGTATTTAAGTGCTTTGTGGTCTTTTGATTCTTACCAAACTGCGAATGCGAACTGACAACGTCGCATAAGTTCGCCGAATCGAGTGCGGTGTGTTGTGATGGTACGGCTATGATCGTCTATATATTTATTTATTTAGTGTATCGAATGTATTTAGACTTTATTCAGGAAAACATCGTAGAGTTAGAGCACATCTCGGTAACAAGGAGGCAGCTTATTTGTCAATTTCAAGGCTTTATACAGTACATTGGATTGAGTGGTCTAGTACCCCGACTGTCATTAATTCCACCCTCTTACCTGGAACCTTTATGTTCCGGGGTAGACAAAGGGTTTATTGTAATGAGGCGAGCCTCATTCAATACAAGTTAGTGAAGCTCGCTTGTACTATTGTTGGCTGTATGGAATAAAGTAAGTGCTCGGATAGCGTGATAGACAGTGAAAATACTAGAAACAGGTATGCCTGAACCAAATGACCAATCTCACTCTGGTACGGGGATCCCTACGCCAGTAACTGGCCCTGTCGTCAGGTTATTGGGGTGACAGTTGACCTCCTTTGCGCTGCGAAGCGTTTACATTTCCAACATCCGAGGATGCGTACTTTCAATGTTGGGGCCCAGCGGGCCCCTACCCCTTTTACCATGGATTTATGAAATTCAATAATATTTGATATGGTTTGGCCAAACCAAGGTCGGAGGTCAATCTGTAAGACATGGCGTGTATTGGGTACCCAGGATTGCTATCAGATCGCCACCGAATCATGTACATGAGTATATAGGGTCAACCTTCCCAAATCAGCTTATTTGCTGAAACCTCCGTTACTTCAATGTCTCAACTCAATTAACTCAGCCTCACAAGACCAGCTGTGACTTACAGGGTCGTTACCTTTACTGCATCTACCGATGCGAACAATACCCACTGGTTCCGCCGCTCTCGGTCCACTGCCATTTGTGTCTCCCGGTACACGTGACATTTAGCCACTAAAATCCGTTAGGACATCGCCTAGCGTTTGTACGCAGGACTTTATTACTCAAATAACTTGTGACTCTTGTTCTCAACTCTGGTCTCAGAAATGCATATTTGGTCTGTTTAATCAAAACATGGACCTTACGTTAACTCTCAGTTTGCTTGGAAGAAGCTTAAATTACCAATTTGAAGCAAAATTACTAGTGTATCGGCATAATTTTAACAATATAAAGTCTCATCAATCAATTTAATTTATTAACCCGTATTTATTACGTGGTTAATAATTTATCTGTAAAATGCCATCGAGATCGAACTGTATAGAAAATCTGTGATCGAGATGTAGTGTGGAAATCTTCAATAGTGGAGATTAATTATTACACGAAGTGTACTTTACTTGCTCTTGATTTAGAAATCTCATTGTAGCTTAATCCGCTCAATTTATTAATGAGAAATCTCCATTATTAAATAGTTCCGAGTTAGGGAACTTATCTAGAATATAACGAAAACCATGAAATTTAGTAGATCAATTAATTTATTCAATAGGAAGATCTACCTTATAATACATTTGAGGAAGCAAAAGAAACTATTTCAATTATTTAGATCTTCATTGATGATATCATTTCAATGAAAATCGAGGATTCTGTTCCTACCGAGCCATACTAATAAAGGGAAAACGAACCCCCAAATAAAAAACCCTTTTGGCTATTTACACACTAACACACATGCACACAGTGGTTAATAAACATATCACACAACAATAAACACAAATAATCACACAATAAAATATATACACAATTAGTTCATCTGAGTACAATGAATAGACTTAAGATTTTAGGTTCGCTTTTAGTTGGTGTGAAAAGGAGCTTTAATTGAGGGTCTAATTTACGTTAGCCTCAACTCTCCACCTTATTACATTGGTGAATGGTGCTATATTTACATAGCTTGCAATGGGTTGCCCTTGTGACTGCACACTTATTATCTGTTGTGCGACAATGAAGTTCGCTCTTTATTCGTTATCAAGGTTTAAAACAATTAGGAAAACAGTATCAAAGATCGGCAAGTAAATCTAAAGCTATGAATCAAGGGAATTACAAGATTTCTTATTCATTTCACACAGATTAACTTAGTACACATAAAATTACGTTTTACAATTTACTCTTTCCAGTATTGTCAAATAAATCCATGACCCTTTATAAGTTCAATTTCCAACGTCGGTCATCTCAATCCCTCGAACTCTAGGTGTGACTTCTCTACTACAATCAAGCCCAAACACCTCCAAATACTCCCACATTTCTCACACATTAAGATCAATAGAACCATGATCATTAATCCGAACAATATCAACATTATGACCTCTATTGAGTTCCAACCCTTATATTCAACCTGAATCAGGCGATAACAAGACTCATATAGTTCGTCTAGATTCATTCTTTACTATAATACAGAACAGTAATAAACAAGTAGTGGATTCATTTGATAACCTGTATTAATAACTGAAATCGGGTACTTTACCGAATAACTCCTGGATGCCACTTTTCACTCCCTAGCTAAATTACAAACTAACTTATTTATTTAGATTTTAGTTACAAAATTTCGATATGTTAGGACCTTCAACAACCCTAGCTCATAGGTTCTAACAGAGAGAATCGCTAAGATTTTTCTAGGTTCTTGTCGTGAAGCGAGCCAAGATCCAACTGCCCCAACTTCCTCCTCCACTCCCGTCAGCGTCATCCTTCGGGTCTCCACCTCTCTCCGGGAGCTGTGGGCTTGTCTCTGTAATTTTAAAATATTCCCACGAGTAATTCCGTACATATGATTGGTTAATGACTATGACCGATCCTTGCGATTGGACGATAGTCATGCTAGAGCGTAAGCTCCGCCCTTAAAACATCATCATCAGCATCATGATGTTTTTTGCTTGCTATGATTTTTTTTTGACTGGTTTCACTCGAGTCTAGAGCAACACGTGGAAGCAATTTACGTATCCTAGCAATTGAAAGATTGCACAAAGTCCTTTGTCTATAATGGGTTCTTAAGTATCGACTTGTCAAGCGTCATTTTTACGACTTAGTTTTAAGAAAGCGAGTCAGGTTTCTTTTGTCTAATTTAATTTTATGTTGCGCGTTGGTCGACTCTATAAATCTTAAGTTTTGTTTAAGATAATTTTTTGTTCCCTTGAATTCTGGGTAAAACTTTCTACACGTGAACGTTGCTGTCTGCGTTATTTGAAATTTATGGGCGCTAAGTCTGTATTTTATAACTTATTTGATACGCGGAAGCGATAACGCTACGTTGACCATCTCAGTGTCAAAAGAACTTTTAAAGAACACCGCTGCTATTTTGGCGTCAAACAAATTTGCACCTAGTTTCTTTTGTTTTAGATCTCTTAACCGTCGTACATTTATTGTACTTGTTTCGCTTTCGGCAAAGAATATAATAAAACTTTCGGCCTTTTTAACCGACTTCAAAAAAAGGAGGAGGTTCTCAATTCGTTGGAGTATTTTTTTATTAAAAGGAAAAAACAGAACCCTTATTGGATCACATCGTTGTCTGTCCGTCTGTCTGTCTGTCTGTCTGTCAGTCTATCCGTCTTTTTCTCTAGAACACGTGGAGGTAGAAAGCTGAAATTAATATCGAATAGGTAGGAGCTTGCAGTCCCTTGAACCTCTGGAAAAATCAAACTCAATCAAAAGATACAGTCAGTAAAAAACCTGTTTCCTTGCAAATTGCCGTGGACTGGAAACCTATAGGGTAGGTAGGTACCTACTTCCAGTTGTCCTAGAAACTAGAAATTTTTATATGAAGGTAGGTGTAAGTAGGTACTTAGCTCTTATGGCATTACCATACCAACCAGAAAAATCTGAAAATCTTATGTTTTTTATCTCTGTATACCCTGTACTAATATAATCAAAATAATGGTATCAATGACCAATATAAAATGACCCCACACTACGTAGGTACATTTTGGTTAGAAACAGAGCTCTGCGAATACTTGGATAATTTAAAATAGGTCCTCGGAACATGGGGGAAATACCTACCTCGAAACTCGATTCCCTTGATGGACGAACTATTTACATACTTACCTAGTTATAAATTTGGTTTTCGTTGCCGCTTTCCTTGCGAATGGCGTAGGTATGTATCTGCCTACTGTGCTGGAACAGTGAATTTGACCCAAACTAGTACTTACCTACCTATAGGTAGAAGGCACGTAAATACCTTGAATGTGTAGAAGCGATTTATCATAATCAGTCTTCATACACTTTTATTTAATTTGCACTATTCGTATGTATGTATGTCTAAATGTTTGTTTGTTTGTTTGTTTCTTTGTAGGTAAGTTTTTCCGTCAAATATTGCGAGTTAAATTCCACCGGTTGAATTTACTTGAAATTTGGTAAGTATAGGTACTTAATACAACAATTTGGTAGTGAAATTCTGGTGGTCCGTCCAGGATCGTCTCCGCTGGAGGGAACTCTTCAACGGTTAATGGCATCGACTTGAAATTTGGTATGGATGTTTAAGTTGGTTGGCATGATGCAAGTACATGACTGTACTTGCATCATGCCATAACAAGAAGTACGGTCGGCAAAAAATCTCAAATTAAAAACGTTTTTTTTTAACAGAAAACACTTATTTAGGTATATGGTATGTGACGTTGCCAGCTCGGCACGGGCACCAACTACGTAGGTACCTATGTGTTGCTGTTGTGTTTACCTGTTTATTGTTATCCCAACTGTTTGTGAAACGTCTAAAATAAACATTTGAAAGGTTTGTGTCTGCTCGACACGTGTGTGTGTGTGTGTGTGATCATGAGGTTGCCACGTCTTCCTCCGGTACCTACCAGCTACTTGAGTGGAGTACCATTTTGTTATTTAAGTAGGTACTTACTTACCTACTCAATGAATAGATAGATAGGTAAGTAAAGTACCTACCTACTTAAAATGGATAGATACAGTTGTAGCAGTGGGATTGTTACGTAAACGCAGCATTTCTTAGTAGGCTCGTGACATTATATTTAAATAAACGGATCACTCACGTATGTCAGTCGAGTAAGTATAGCTCGACATGTTTCGGACTAATCCGTAGTCCTTCCTTCCTTTGGGAGCACACGCGACCCCGGTGGCGAAACGTAGGTACTTACTTAAACTGTGCATGCACATATACATGTGCATGTCGAGTTATAAGTACTCGACTGATATATTTACGTGACTGATCTGTTTATTTTGACTGGACTTGACTTTGAATCTCACGGTAGTTCCATGTTAAAAGTACCGTGAGGTTGTTTAATTCAATAGTTTGTTGGGATGGCACAGCTATTAAGCGTTTTAAACCTACTCAAACCGACATAAGCTTGACACTTGCAATCAGCCTTTTGCCTAAATTTACAACTGCAGTTTCAAGTGTTGTGCCAATTGTGCCCTGAAGGCCGAGCACGAAGTTTTCGAATCCTGCGTAACGTTATTTGTTATCGTATCGACATCGAGAGCGAGAAACCTCATACAAAATTTTTGTTCCAAATACGCTCACTTGCGGGCGCTGTTCCAAATGCCATACAAATTTCTCGATAACGTTTACTAAGTAGGTACCTACCTACTTGATTACGTTAGACAGGTTTCGAATATTCGTACTCCCCGGGCCTCTGTAACTTATGTAGGTATAGTTACAGTGTTTAGTTAAAACTTAAAATAATGAACTAAGTAATATTTTTACGTATACACTGGGCCCGTGTATTTGCCATAAGAATAAATTAGTTATTCTTATGCTATTTGCCCAAGCTCTCTCAGTCCGACAGACAGGAGGCCTGTGCTGACAGTAGGACGTAAATAAGCTGAAAATGAGATGTGTGATACACGAAATTAATCAACAAAAATTTAATAAAAAATTGGTACAATTACAAAAAACGTGAAAAAAAAAAATTGCATTTGATAACCGAGTTAGCTAGGAAGAAAAGTGTCTTTACCATAGAAAACCAAATAAAATAACGGTTTTCTACGAGGAAAATATAGTTAATCCCATTTGATAATGAACAGAGTCAGAGGAAGAAAAGTGTCTCCGAATACTAGTTATCAAACTTGGTTATGTACGAGGAACGAGGGGATTTTTCGCACCTGTGAACCCATATTAAGTACATATTTATATCGTAAATTTCATCTAAATCGTTACAACCGCTTTCTAGAACCCATTTACAAGCAAATATACTTACCTACTTAAATAAACAACAATTTGCTCGTTTAATAGTACAGGATCAAGCTAGGTAAGTATATTGCGCTTAATTCAAGTGTTCATCTTATAAAAAAGATGTTAGACATACATGTACACATGTACCTAATAATTTTTAGAGCTTTAATCGTAGAATATCATTAAATTTTGCATTATGCTTGCCTAAATTACTTACCAAAACTGTAATCAATATACCTAGAGAAAATAAAAATGTCTTCAAGTTGCATTCAAATTAAATGAAAAACAATCAAGGAAAACCAAAAAATAGGCGACGTTGCTATAGCAAACAGCAAGCAAGCAGGAAGCGGGTATCAACTATGTATTGATGTTGAGTTTATCTGTTGATATTGTTATCCCAACTGTCTGTCTAAGATTTAACATGCTCATTTTTTATTTTAACCCTAGCTTGTAAGTTAGTTTAACCATTCGAACATGTCGATTTAGCTGTACGTGTTGCTGTAACTTTACTTGTTTATATTGTTATCTCAACTGTTTGTGTAACGACTAAAACAAGCATTTGAAAGGGTTAGTTCCATCCACCATTCGAACATGTTAACGCAGATTTTTGTCTCGCTGTGGTTTTTACCTGTTTAATGTGTAATTTTTACCCTAGCTCGTGAGTTAGTTTAACTATCCAAACATATTATTGACCATGACGACCGAATAGCCTAGTGGTTAGAAAAACTCACTATGAAGCTATAGGTCCCGGGTTCGATCCCCGGGCGGGACAGAAATTTATATGATGAATGCAAATGTTTGTTCCCGAGTCTTGGGTGTTTAGCATTATATATTTAATTATGTACTTATCTATACATGTATGTTTCTGTTATCTAGTAAGAACTAGATAACAGATAAAATTATCGGTAAGAACCCATAGTACAGGCTTTGCCTAGTTTGGGACTAGGTCAATTGGTCTCAAGATGGTGTCAAGAGTCCCATGATATTAATTATTATTATTAATTTTATTTATGTTGATTTACTTTTACGTCTTGCTAATGTTTTCAACTGTTTCTATTGTTATCCAAACTGTTTATGAGACGGTTAAATACACTTTTTAAAGGATTAGTTCAATCATTTGAACATGTTGATTTAACTTTTTGTCTTTCTGATATTTCTACCTGTTCATATAGTTATTTTAAACCTGGCTCGTGAGTAAGTTTAACAAATCAAATATGTTGATTTAGCTGTATGCGTTGCTGTTGTTTTTATTGATTTATATATTGTTCTCCCAACTGTTTGTGGGACGGCTAAATCAAATCTTTGAAAGTGTTAGTTTAACCATTTGAACATGTTGATTTAGTTGTATGTGTTGCTGTTGTTTTTATTGATTTTTATTGTTCTCCCAACTGTTTGTGTGACGGCTAAATCAAATCTTTGAAAGGGTTAGTTTAACTATTTGAACATGTTGATTTAGCTTTTTGTTTTGCTGTTGTTTTCACCTGTTTGTATTGTTATTTTAAACCTGGTCCGCGAGTTAATTTAACCATTTGAACATGTTGATTAAGTTGTATGTGTCGCTGTTGTTTTTATTGACTTTTATTGTTCTCCCAACTGTTTGTGTGACGGCTAAATCAAATCTTTGAAAGGGTTAGTTTAACCATTTGAACATGTTGAATTAGCTTTTTGTTTTGCTGCTGTTTTCACCCGTTTATATTGTTATTTTAAGCCTGATTCGCGAGTTAGTTTAACCATTCAAACATGTTGATTTAGCAGTATGCGTCGCTGTTGTTTTTTTTATTTACATTGTTCTCCCAACTGTTTTTGTGACGGTTAAATCAAATATTTGAAAGGGTTAGTTTAACCATTGGAACCTGTTGTGAGACAGTTGAAATCAACATTTTAAAGGGTTGTGTCAATTGGCTCTTTTAGTACTGGACTTAACCTGTTTATGTTGTTATTTTAACCCTAGTTTGTGGGTTAGTTTAACCATTCGAATATGCTGATTTAGCTTTATTTTTGCAGTTGGTTTTAACTGTTAAATATTGTTCTCTCAACTGTTTATGTGCGGTTAAAACAAACATTTGAAATGGTTGAGTTAATTTACTTTTTTTGTGAAAGATTTAACCCGTTCGTATCGTTATTTTAACCACTATTCGGGTGTTCGTTTAACCATTCGAATGTGTTGATTTAGCTGTATGTGTTGCTGTTGTTTTTATTTATTTCTAATTGTTCTCCCAACTGTTTGTGTCACGGTTGTAACAAACATTTGAAGGGATTAGTTTAACCATTCGAATATGTTGATTTAATTTTGTGTCTTGCTGTTATTTTTACCCTTTTATATTGGTACCCTAACTGTATGTGAGCTGGTTAATACTAACATTTGAAAGGGTTAGTTCAACCATTCGAACATGTTGACTTAGCTTTATGTCTCGCTGTTGTTTTCACCTGTTTATATTGTTATTTCAACGTCGGCGCGTCAGTTAGTTTAACTATATGAATACGTTGATTTAGTTTTATACCTTGCTGTTGTTTTCAACTATTTATATTGTTATCCAAACTGTTTTTGTGACGGTTAAATCAAACATTTGAAAGAGTTAGCTTAACCATTCGAACAGGTTGATGTAGCTTTTTAGCTTGCTGTTGTTTTTACCTATTTATATTGTTATACCAACTGTTTGTGTGACAGTTAAAATCAACATTTTAAAGGGTTGTGTCAATTGGCTTTTTCTGTACTGGACTTAACCTGTTTATGTTGTTATTTTAACCCTAGTTCGTGGGTTAGTTTAACCATCCGAATATGTTGATTTGGCTTTATTGTTGCAGTTGGTTTTACCTGTTTAATATTGTTACCTCAACTGTTTGTGTAACGGGTAAAACGAACATTTGAAAGAGTTGTGTCAATTGACTTTTTTTGTGAAGGATTTAACCCGTTCATATCGTTATTTTAACATCTATTCGGGTGTTCGTTTAACCATTCGAATGTGTTGATTTAGCTGTATGTGTTGCTGTTGTTTTTATTTATTTATAATTGTTCTCCCAACTGTTTGTGTGACGGTTATAACAAACATTTGAAGGGGTTAGTTCAACCATTCGAACATGTTGACTTAGCTTTATATCTCGCTGTTGTTTTTACCTGTTTATATTGTTACTTTTACGTCAGCTCGTCAGTTAGTTTAACTATTCGAACATGTTGATTTAGTTTTATATCTTGCTGTTGTTTTCAACTGTTTATATTGTTATCCCAACTGCTTTTGTGACGATTAAATCAAACATTTGAATAAGTTAGTTTAACCATTCGAACAGGTTCATTTAGATTTTTAGCTTGCTGTTGTTTTTACCTATGTATATTGTTATACCAACTGTTCCTATGACAGTTGAAACAAACACTTTGAAGGGTTGTGTCAATTGGCTTTTTTTGTAAGGGACTTAACCTTCATATATTGTTATTTTTACCCTAGATCGTAAGTTAGATTAACCTTTCGAGCATGTTGATTTAGCTTTATTGTTGCAGTTGGTTTTACATGTTTAATATTGTTATGTCAACTGTTTGTGTAACGGGTAAAACGAACATTTGAAAGGGTTGTGTCAATTGACTTTTGTTTGTGAAAGATTTAACCCGTTCATATTGTTATTTTAACCATTATTTTGGGTGTTCGTTTAACCATTTGAAAGTGTTGATTTAGCTTTATATTTCGCTGTTGTTTCTACGTGCTTATATTGTTGTCCCAACTGTTTGCGGAACAGTTGAGACAAACATCCGAAAGGGTTATGCCAATCGGCTTGGTTCCAACATTAACAAATACATTAACTCAACTATTGGAAACAGGAATAATCAACAAATTTATTTTGTTATTTCTGGTAGTCAACAAATAGTTGAATACCTGTTGTTGTTTTAACGTATTTATTTCGTTAATTTTACTATTTAAATTGTTATGTCAACAATTCGAATAGTAAAATCAACAATTACCTATTGGATTTTGCATGAATTGTTACGCCAACATGTATAAATAGGTAAAAACAACTGTTTTCATATCAACAAAAACTTTTCTGTGAAAACAACAATTTGTTTAAGTTGCCTTAACCCATCATTTTGTTAATTCAACTAATTTGTCGCCAACACGTGCAAAATCAACCTTTTCGGTCTTTCAGTGTAGCATAGACAATGCTAGTGACGGGCGAGTCGATACGATACCTACTAATTAGGACGGTCTATTTTCGTATTCATTTTATAAAAAGAAATAATAATTATCATTTCATTTCAAAAAATAATCGTTGTCTTCTTAGTATCGCATTCATTAACTACCATGCCAATACGCAAGCGGATTACGTGATGTTAAGTAATCATAGCTGCCTGTAGACCGCAACCAGCCGCAACACAAAGGTTAATTACAGTCGCGTTGGCTACAAAGAGGTAGGAAGGTTTCTTGTGCCAGTATTCTTAGCTGTCTTACGTATTTGTCCACTGCTGGCCGGCGGCCTCCCCCGCGGCTCTCCACTCAGACCGGTCTTGTGCTGTCCGCATCCACCGCGGTCCCGCGATCTTTACCAGGTCGTCACTAAATCTTGCTGGAGGCCTTCCGACAGCTCGTCTCCCGGTCCGTACCGGTAGGTACCATAGTAGATATAGCTAGCTACATATTTGACGACCGAATAGCCTAGTGGTTAGAGACCCTGACTATGAAGCTTGAGGTCCCGGGTTCAAATCCCGGTCGGGGCAGATGTTTGTATGATGAATATGAATGTTTGTTCTCGGGTCTTGGATGTTTAATATGTATATAAATATGTATTTATATATATAAGTATGTTTATCCGTTGTCTAGTACCCATAGTGCAGGCTTTGCCTAGTTTGGGACTACGTCAATTGGTGTCAATTTGTCCCATGATATTATTACATGTCCCATGAAGTAACACTATGGTTTGTTTATTTTTTGCCGTATGCTCTTGGCATTCAAGTAACTGATACGAATCTTTATGTATTTTTAACTTTTCAACAAGCTGTTTTTCACTCTATTAGGACCTAGAATTTTTTAGCGAGAACATTGACTAATTATTACTAGCACCATGGACTTTGGGTTTAGTACAAAATTCAAGAAAAATGTGTCCCAGTACACGGCGTTTTTCGATGACAGCCGTACGTCATAGCGCTGTCGTTCGATCAAACTAAGACGGACAAATTGTCCCGTGATGTTTATTTATTTATATAGCTAGCTACCCGAATAAATCTTTTACATCGGATTACTTACTGCTGAATTTTAAAATATACACTTGATTTTTATTTTTTACCTATATTTAAAACTAACCTTTTCCTCAGGAACAGAGATATTTACCACTCGTACCTAACGGTTTAACACCATGACAAGCTGTCACTTTAGAACGTTAATTGAGAAAGTTAATTGCAATTAGGTACCTACCTAACGTCCCTATTTCTGTCAAAAATAAAAACGTCAGTTAATTGGTTGATTACTCAAGTTTTCAATAAAAAGATGATTGGCAAGATAAACATAAGTATAGTAATTGCACTTAAGTAGCACTACCTCTCTCCTACTTCTCAGCAGCTCTGAGGTCGAGCACGACTTTACGAATCCTGCGTCACGTAAAATCGAATAGTAAACGTTGAGTTTGTATGACGTTTGGAACAGCGCCCGCCCGTGAGCGCGGATCTAGATACGATAACCGTAACGTTACGCAGCATTCGTAAAGTCGTGCTCAACCCTCTGTAGGTGCGATTCAAACTTAAATGCGCCCCGGTATCTCGACGTATATCACGGTCTCGGTATCTCGATGTTGCTGACTTGAAGAGATTTTGTTCTAATGCGCTTCATATTGATGGCAATGAAATTTACCTCATTGTGAACTGACAATCGTAACGTTGGTGGAATAACCTTAGGGAATAATAAAGCAACCACGAAAGGCAGCAGAGTGTCTAGTGTAATCAACTACCAAAAAAACCGATCGCGTTCGCGTTTACGTCTGTGCGTCTAGTGTAATCAACGGCCAAAAAAAACGTCTAACGCGTTCGCGTTTACGTCTGAATTACTATGGGGCACATTAGCAGCGCCACTAGTGACACGTATCGACAACAAACAATTGTCATAGTAGGTATTTGACACTTTAACGCAAACGTGTTCGAGACGTATTTTTTGGCCATCGATTACACTAGAGGGTCAGTTCGCGCATACCTCGTTTCGACGGTGACATTACCATATGACAGTGGCTGGTTATATCGTTGTAAGTAAATAAATTAACATTAAAAAATAATATTAACAAAAATAAATATCAGGGACAATTGACACCAATTGACCTAGTCCCAAACTAGGCAAAGCCTGTACTATGGGTACCAGACAACGGATAAACATACTTATATAGATAAATACATACTTATATACATATATTAAACATCCAAGACCCGAGAACAAACATTCGCATTCATCATACAAACATCTGCCCCGACCCGACCGGGGATCGAACCCGGGACCTTAAGCTTCATAGTCAGGGTCTCTAACCGCTAGGCTATCCGGCCGTCAAAATAGTTATGTAAGTACCTACTTAGGTACCTGAATAAAATAGTTAAAACTGTAAAACACTTCCATTTATTATTATAATGAACCTATGGCCTGCCGTAACCCAAATAAACAAAATGAACATACCGATATTCACATACATATTTGCGGTTTAAGTTGCTATGTGGTTAAAGACAAGTTTGATCATTGCATCTGTTATCGATGTGTAATTGGTAATTAAAGGTTCACATTGAGTCTTATTAACCAAACATTAAATGCCCCAACCGTTAATACTCAGGTAAATATCCCGATAATAATGAACACTCGTTAAAAATGTAGACCGCGGGCGATTCATAAATAACTAACATCCCCTGACGTGTTCCTGTTTGTTAACTCCAAGCCCCAAACCCACAATTACAGTTGGAAAAATAAACAAACAAAATGCCAGAGCACGAGGTCTAACTCCATTCTTAATTACTTATAACTAAGACGTAACTCAACGCTGAAAGTACGCATTTAGTGAACTTATCTTGAAACCACAGACGTTGATGTATTGCCGAGTAAAACGGAACGAATTTGTATTTCTTTTTTTTTCTTTTTAGCCGCTGGCTCCACGGCCGTTCAGCCAAACCTTGTAATTAGGTGATTATAAAAAGTTTAGTTAATTAATTGTGTTGCATTGTGCCGTAGTGTGTGTAAATTGATATTTATTGTTGACGTACGGTGCCGTGAGCGGCGCTCGTATTTAATTGTTGTTAATTTTTATTCATTCCGTTTTTAAGTTTAATAAAGCGTGATTTAGTAATTGGGATTTTGTTGCAATTTACATTGCTGGCTGGTTTATCAGCTTTCATCTTTGTGGTCTAGTTGATGTTGTAGCTGTCGTGTTATCTTTTCTACACTCAAGAGCAAAAAAACGGGTCACTTTGTATGGAATTGTTCATACAAAGTGACCAGTTTTTATTGCTCTTGAGTATAGTTGACGCATCGCGCCGCGCTGCTGTGCGTACTTATTGATAGGTACTTAACAGCTTATCTTAGGGGTGTCGGTGTTATTCTCTAATTTTATTTATTGCCGTTTCAAATTTGGAGCATGAAATCGGTACATTTAGTATTAGAGAATCAACGCACAGTAAGTACTTAGTAGTGAGCAGCCTCTATTTCATATTAAGTACATATTTATATGACAATAAGAAATTTATATCAAGATTTGACTATGTAAATGCTTAAATGGAAGTCGACAGGGCACTTAGTAAGAATAAGAAGCAAAGAAAAACTAAGCAAAAGGAAAAGGATGACCCAAGAAATAAGAAGAGGGAGAGAGTGAGATGTACTTACTTATTATTTATAAAAAAATGCATATTTGAATATTATTATTAGGTATGTTATTAGTGAGCAGCCTCATTCGCAGCGTCGAGCGTTAGGCTAGTAGTCACTTAAATTCAAATTTCGTACCTATCCTCGGCTTTCGTGTTAACCTAATGTTAGCGTGAGCGAGACGGTCGGATACGAACTTCGAATTTCGTAAACCGAAGTTCGTATCATATCGTCCCGCTCACTCTCGTGTTAAATAATATTAGTTTAAAAGGGACGGCACGATACGAAGTTCGAATTTTGCACTTCATAGTCGGGGGGCAGCCGTTCTGATCATCCCGCCATCATCGCCTGGGCCCCTGGGCCTACCCACTACCCATTACCTAAATAAAAAGTAGCTATTACCTAACCTAAGAATGAAAATAAAAAATCGGCTCCTAATCTACCTCATTTAAGCGCAAATGGCCCTGTGTGAACCAAATAAACGAACAGTCCACCCATTAACAATTCCACCCGCGACAATTAAATGCCTACTGACCAATCGAAATTATTGCAACAAAAACAATGGCCGCTAAACTGACCACCCAGTGTTGCCAAGTTTGCCACTTTTTGGCACAATTTGTTATATTTTGTACTCAAATTAGGTAAGCTCGAAAAAATAACCAAACTTTCTACCTAGGTACTCATCAAAAGGTGCTTTAGACAAAACTACATACCTACTAACAAGCATTTTATACAATACAATATAAGTTAGTTCAGTGTAGCTAAAGTAAGTAAGGAAACGCCGATGAATATTAATTCCGGGAACAATTTATTTCTGTTCGTGTACTTTTTTGTGCTTCTGCTCTGGTTCTACCTATTATCATTTGACTTTAACGTTCTTCTGTCTTTTGATGAATATAATAACTAAGAAACAATAATGTTTGCGTTTTCCGTTAATTTATTTCAAAATTAAATAGGTAGTCATTATAGTAAAAGAGGTTACAAAAAACTGAAAACTTTTTTCGTAACTGTAAAGTCACCTCCATTTTCGTTAATCAGGCAACACTGACCTAACCTCCATGGCGTGCCGAGCAGCCATTTTGGAGCGTTTAATTAGCTATTCAAACAAATTTAGCTAATAACACGGGCCGACTCGATCACGGAGTAATTAATGTCTTCCTAGCCATATATTCGCTGGTCGAAACCTTCGTGATTATTTAACCTGTGACGCAAGGAATAATAATGGTGTTTTGCCGCCATTTTTGTTGGTGCTAGTGATGTAGTGTTGCGTGGGTTTTTTTTAATCGCTTTGCTGAAAAATTGGGTTTGAACCTGTCATTTGCTAAGTACAAGCCAATGATGGTTCTGAAGACTTTATAAAAATAATAGGTAATATGCTTACATATTTAAATCATTCTCAAAGCTACTTTCACTAGGTACTTACCATAGCAAATAGTAATAGGTAGGTACCACTGAAGCATCAAAGTTTAATGCGTCTCTGAAGTTGTACAAGCAGTGTATGTTTGTGTGTGTATATTCCCATTTGTCTCTGTGATTCTCGGTTTAAATAAAAAAAAATATGGAAATGAATTTAATGATGTTTTTAAACTTATTTAACGATTTCAATTTAAATTCACACCTTGACATTGTACAATTTATGATGTATTTATATTGAAGAAAGTTGATGTATTGAAGGAATAAATAATCTAATCTACCTACTTAATCTAATCTGTCTTTGCTTTTAGGTACTTAACATCTTAATAAAAACTATAAATCGCACAAAGTAGGTACTTACTTACTTAGTTTATTGATAGTTAAAACTCCCTAAACAATTGTAATGTTTTTAATTTTTATTTGTACTTTTTTGTGTCGTGTTTTTGTATTTATATTTTATAGCGCAATGACTTTGCTGTAAAGCTGTAAAATTGTTTTGATAGTAAATAAATAAATAAATAACTAAATACCTAATTGTTAATTGTTACCATAATTTGTTTGGCTCATAGTAAAACTGATTATTTATTTGTTTCTTACGCATAATTTAGATAACTGTATAGTGTAGTCTGTTATTAGGTACACCATTTTACACTCAACCTTCACGCAACAATCCAAGTTTTACACCATAACTTTAGTACAAGTGCTGCCATCTATTCTCGTTTTTATCAAACAAAAAATGTTCAGCTAACTGACGATTTGTAGAAGAATAGTCTTTGTTGTTATTATTGTTTTTATCAATCTCTGGCAGTGTGTGTATTTTTTTCAGTGCAAAAATATTAAATAACCGAATCGTCATGGTTTCTTTAAATAATAAATCATGTGGAATTGCAAGCAGTCTTCATAAACATAAGTTGTAATGTCACTTGTTTAGACGTTTTTATAAAATCTAACACTCTTATAGAGAAAGCTTACGAGCATACAAGATATAATAATATGACACACTACATTCTAATATTCTAAATGGCTTTCTCTGTATACGCTTACAAGCTTCTGGATCCAAACCAAACTAATTTATTTTAGGAAAACATTGATGACAAAATCATTACAGTTTGACAGATTGTGTGAACATACTCACGCTTTTAATTGCTTGAAGAAAAACGCCATTGTGTGTCGAATTTCTCTGAACAAGTACACTAATTATTCAAAAGTTTTCAATGAAACCGTAAATATTTTACCACATTATGCTTATCAAGCCTTCGCACTAACTGCTAGTCAATGTATAAAGGTATTAATTTAATGGGTTATCGAATAAGTGGCTCAAAATGTCTAATTACTTGTTTGGGTCTAACCTTCATCATGGGATGTTATTTAGCATCAATACCAATACAAAACGGTAAATACATACATCAAATATGTTTTTTTGTAGCATGTAAAATTCTAAGCAACTGCAATTTTAATTTGCAGACCGACCGGCCTTACCTAAACCTATAAATAAACATATCACAAATTTGACTTCAAAAAAGAGATTAGCCATAATAGTACCATTTAGAGATCGCTTTGAGGAGCTCCTGGAGTTTGTTCCCCATATGCACCACTTTTTGAACAAGCAAGGGATACCATTTCACATATTTGTGATCCAGCAAAAAGATAGCAATCGTTTCAACCGAGCATCACTAATAAATGTTGGCTTTCTACAAACAAGAGACAACTATGACTACATTGCGATGCATGACGTTGACTTACTGCCAATGAATGACAATTTAAAGTACACATATCCTGAATCAAACCCAGTTCACATATCATCTCCGCAAACACATCCAAATTATCACTATGCTACTTTTATTGGAGGAATATTGTTGATAAGGAACGAACATTACGAGCTTGTGAAAGGAATGTCGAACAACTACTGGGGCTGGGGGCTTGAAGATGATGAGTTCTATGTGAGACTGAAAGATGCAGGACTGCAGGTGCAACGGCCCTCTGGAATCACAACGGGCACGCAAGATACTTTTAAGTTAGTTTATTGAATCAGGCGTTACTTTGCGGAGGTCCATATTTATGAACTAAAAAACAATTACTTTGCTCACCCGCGACCACTAATGACAAATAGTTATATCTGTGCGGCAAATGTATGTTTCCATGCAACACCTCCACCTCCACTGCTACACGAATCAACACATGCCACACAGACCCAACTATCACCACTACCACTATACTAAACGCTGACGCGTTTCGGCACTCTCCACGAGGCCATTTACGAAGCACAACAACAACCGCTCAACATGCCACCACTTCCACTACTGACATATGTAAACCATGTACTCAACTCAGTTAATGACAAAACCAACGTACCCACTAATATTTTATAAATTCCAAACTACCCTTTTATGTAAGTCCTAAACTACCCTTTTTTTAAGAAATGAATTCCAAACTACCCTTTTTATTTTTATTTTTAATCTACGCCAGGTACCCCGTTATTTTTAACCGAGTACGGTAAAAAGAGAAGTCATGTTCTCATTATTACTATGACACATTATTAAAATTAGAACCAAGTCGTAACAAAGGCGAAGAAACCAAATTAACTTGTTCATTAATAATAGACCCCATGTTGTTGTACCTAATTATTTCCAATTGTTCTAAAACCGATAGCCGCAAACCCTTATCACAATAATGTAAAATTTCGTACGTATCTGAGTCTTACCTTTGACACCGAACAAAAGAGGAGCAATGTGATTCCTATGAATCCGCAGGCACCAATTTTATATGGTTTACCTAAAATTCACAAGGATGGTGTTCCTGTTCGCCCTGTTGTTTCATACGTGAGTGCTCCAGCGTATAAAGTAGCGAGGAAGTTAAATAGCATTGTTCGGGAAAAATCTTCTTTTAAGCCAATATATAGTTTAAAGAATAGTTCAGATTTAGTAAATAAAATTAAAGACATTAATATACCGCCAAACTCAACATTACTTTCTTTAGATGTGGATAGTTTGTTTACCAACGTACCATATAGTGAAACCTTAAATATTCTTAGATGTCACTTAGAAAGGAAGCGTTTACATCCGGGGGAGGTTTGTGAGTTAATAGAATTAGTAACTTTATGCATGAAACAAAATTATTTCAGATTTAATGGTCAATATTATTTGCAGAGTGATGGTTTAGCAATGGGGTCACCTCTTAGTCCTTTAATGGCTGACGTTTTTATGGATAACTTTGAAAAACAATATATAGTGGGGAACAGCAATTTAGTATATTATTATAGGTATGTTGATGATTTAATTTTATGTTGGAAGGGGAGTATGAGGCAGCTAGATTTGTTTATTAGTGCTCTCAATAACAAACATCCAAAAATAAAGTTCAAACGAGAATTAGAGGAAAATCGTTCATTAAATTTTCTGGATTTAACTATTACAAGAGTAAATAATAGGCACCAGTTTCAAATTTACCGTAAGCCTACGTACACAGATACTGTCATACCTGCAAATTCTACTCACCCATGGCAGCATAAACTGGCTGCTTTCCATTGTTATGTACATAGACTACTAACTGTACCTCTTTCGAAAGAGCATTATGATTCTGAGTTACATACTATATATCAGATAGCAACAACAAATGGTTATAGTACAGCAATGGTTAATAGTCTGGTTCAAAAGAAGCAGGGACGGATAGTGAATAGCATGCTTTACTCTGCGTTGCCATCTCAGCCTACTAACAAATTTAGATCTAGTATTACTTATGTTGGCCGGTTGTCTGACAAGATTTATAATATTTTAAAATCAAATAACATCAATGTTGCCTTTAAGACTACTAATTCTTTACGTTCTAGACTTTGTAATAACAAAGAAAAGGTGGATAAAGGGAACAGGTCGGGCGTATATAAACTCACTTGTGGCGACTGTAGTCAAGTATACATTGGACAAACCGGTCGAAGCTTTGATACTAGATTTAAAGAGCATGTCTCGTCATTTAGGCATGATCATCCAGAGAAATCAAACTTTGCCAAGCATTTATTAGAAACGAATCATTCGTTGTTAGACTCAGATACGTACGAAATTTTACATTATTGTGATAAGGGTTTGCGGCTATCGGTTTTAGAACAATTGGAAATAATTAGGTACAACAACATGGGGTCTATTATTAATGAACAAGTTAATTTGGTTTCTTCGCCTTTGTTACGACTTGGTTCTAATTTTAATAATGTGTCATAGTAATAATGAGAACATGACTTCTCTTTTTACCGTACTCGGTTAAAAATAACGGGGTACCTGGCGTAGATTAAAAATAAAAATAAAAAGGGTAGTTTGGAATTCATTTCTTAAAAAAAGGGTAGTTTAGGACTTACATAAAAGGGTAGTTTGGAATTTATAAAATATTAGTGGGTACGTTGGTTTTGTCATTAACTAAGTTGAGTACATGGTTTACATATGTCAGTAGTGGAAGTGGTGGCATGTTGAGCGGTTGTTGTTGTGCTTCGTAAATGGCCTCGTGGAGAGTGCCGAAACGCGTCAGCGTTTAGTATAGTGGTGGTGGTGATAGTTGGGTCTGTGTGGCATGTGTTGATTCGTGTAGCAGTGGAGGTGGAGGTGTTGCATGGAAACATACATTTGCCGCACAGATATAACTATTTGTCATTAGTGGTCGCGGGTGAGCAAAGTAATTGTTTTTTAGTTTTTAAGTTAGTATTTTGGTTATTTTTTATTTTAATTATTTTCATTAGGTATACCTTGTTAGTAAAATTAATTAAATTAATATTTATATCACCTTAATTTTCCAGTTTTACCCAACCATGGACCTTTCCTTCATTGTCCTTGAAACCTGTGAGTCCTTCAAGCCTGTCTTATAAGTTATAAGCCCCCTACTTCACATTAATTCTTAAGGTTACAGTTTTTGCTAACAATATTTTAGAGATTTTTTTTGCATTCCAACCCCATTTATAGAGAGAAGCATTTCAATATTGTTCAATTGAGGCTTAAATTGTTAATTAGATACTACTTTATTTACATAATAAAAGCAATTTACAATGACATTAAATCTAAGCGTTTAAACCCTTTATCCGGAGACACTGTCCAAATTTAAAAATTTGTAGAGAGCTCCTTCATTGCTAGGGAATTTAGCACTGGAGGCAGTGCTTTGTAAACTATTAATACCTGGAGTCTCCCTATGAGGCTGACATGGTCACACCAGATGTACCAAAGCCTCAATAAAATATAAGATTTAAAAAAAATCAGTTTGTGGTAAATGTCTAACCTAACCTCAAACATTCCAGGCATATCCATGACAAAACCTACCGTCGAAGGGACCACCGGAAATGCTATAACCAGCGAGAAGTGACCCGCAAGCGTGACACCAAGACAGGTCTCCATGACGTAGCCTACAAAGTGTGGAGCTGGCACAATGTGACCATTGACAGCTTGCCAGTCACTGTGCTCAATGTTGAACTGGTGTGTGATGAGAAGCTGACTCCATGGTGCCAGTGCCCAAGTCCCAGTCCGAAGAAACCGGAGGCTAAGGCTAAGAGTTAATGTCAATAAAATTTGTTTTCAGTATACTCTATTCTAGACAACATTTAGTCATAACTCATAAGTTTTAAATTTAAAACATGTAAATTTGTAAATACAATCTTATATTGACAATAAATGTTTAGAATTATTATTTATTTCTGTTGTTTCAATATTTATTAGAATAAGTAATAAAACTAATAAAGCAAGTACCTACCTATAATGATAAATAAGGTTTGTTTCCATTGCTGCGGAGCGAACGGAGTTCATTGGTCCATTTAACACGTCTCCGCTCCGCCGCAATGAAAACGCACCCTAACCTTGTACTATTATGTACTCTGTGCCCTAACCATTTTAAATGAAGTTTAAAATTCGATCTAGCTAGATCTCATCTCTGGCAAGTGTTTTGCCAAATTTTTACACGCAATCATCATAGTGAAACTATATTTTAGAGGAACGCAAGATAGTATACCTATAAAGACAAGTATTTTTTTTTTTCTATACGACAAGGAAGGCAAACGAGCAAGTGGGTCACCGGTAAGTGATCACCACTACCCATTTACAGGTGGCGTCCTAGGCACGTCGGCCCGCGACGCCTTTAGGCTTTCTTGGCGTTCAAAGGGCTAATAGACTCCCCTAACAGCAGATTTAATGTAGGTAGGTACGTATACATATAAGACATAAGAAAATGTCTCGATCGCGTTCGCGTTTACGTCTGAATTACTATGGCACGTATCGACAACAAACTACTCATAGTATTAACCAAGGACCATAAAACCAAGAGGACTGCCAATGGCTATACAATGTCGCGTTCCTGTAAAATAATTAGCTTGCTGTAGCTAGTTTCACTACAGAGAAGTCTCTGTACCATTAATTTTGTATGACACTTAGACCTCTGACTAACACAATAGCGCCATCTATGAACTGAAAGAAAAAACTAATTTAGATGGCGCTATTGTGTTAGCCAGAGGTCTAAATGTCATACCAAATGACCCATGATGATGAATGATGATGTGCAGAGAGACCCCTCCGTAGTAAAACTAGCTAAGTACAGCAGGCTTATTATTTCAAAGGAACGCGACATCGTTTAGACACTGGCAGTCCTCTTGGTTTTATGGTCCTTGGTATTAACTAACGCGTTCAACAAACATAGTTTCTTTACCCTGTTCAAAAAGACAAAATAAAACAACAAAATAAATAAATAAACCACTTTAATGAATCATTAGTTAAACAGTTTATTTTTAATTTTATTAAAAGCTCTAAATATAAATAATAAAAGTAGCGTTTTAAATTACTGACAAGTTGTACGTATGTTTCTATTCCATAAATTAAGTTTTAACGTAAAACATTTACGAATAAATTACTTTAAATAAAACAACCAATAAACCTTGAGTATAATTAATTTAGGAACATGGCTTTTAACGCGACACTGACCGCTTGCAACACTGCGGGCGCGGCGTGAAGTACTTTTGATTCTACAAACTACGCAGACTCAATTTAATTTAAGTATACGTAAGACAACGTCATCGCGTCAAGTGAACGCCACGCCGCGGTCGTACTGTGACAAAGGTTTTAGATAAATTGTCGATGCTTGAACTAGGTAGGTACTCTAGCAATTATTACTCTAGCAATGATTTTACTAGGAATTTGTTTAAATGCTGTAATGTTACCTATCTGTAACACTAAAAACCATTGACCGAATTTCATTTGTCCGAAACTTTCGTTTGCCCTAATGCATTTTTTTTCTAAAACTGCAAATATTTCAGGATTTTTATAAAACAAACCTAACCTAAAGGGTTCTTTCTACACGATGGTCCTGAAATAAATCCTGAAAATATTTAGTTTCAGAAAAAAATGCATTAGGGCAAACAAAAATTTCGGACAAATGAAATTCGGTCAATGGTTTTTATTAGTGGTTAACCCATCTTGGGTTACCTGTAATTGGATTTCATTAATGCATTTCATGAAAATCGTTGGGTACGGGTTATTTATTTGAAGTCACAATAATTGATAAAACTTGAGGGTATTGGATCTATCCAATGGTATTATAAGACTAGTCTCAGCTGTACCTGTGCAATATTGTCATCTATGACAATATTTCAGTGAAAGAATTATATATTTTTTTTAGTTCGAGCTTCAACCATTTACGTCCAGCACAGTACATTACATACATAATTTAAAACATAAATAACATTTTAAACATTCAAGATTCTCACAGATCCTTAATGTTAAATAAGTACATATTTTATATGTATAAATGCTATTGGAACTACATAGAAGTTTTTAACTACCATAAATCTTAAAATAAATAATAAGTAACTATGAAAATACATATGATTTATCCTAACATACAGATAACACAATTTAAATAAAAATAATTGCCGATTTTTGCTTGACACTAAAATTTTTATTGTGACATGGCACAAAATTTATGACATTTCTAACAGTAGATTTAAGCCAGACTTCAGGACTTTACTATAGCTTACTTTTTTCCGGATTTCGGAGGCTAACGGGAATCTGATGGTACTCCAGAAATGTTTAAAATCACATCCGTTTTCATTTAGAACTAGACCAGTAAGTAGTTTTACGAAACTAAGGCCCATTTTAATCAACCTTCGAAGTCAAACCAACGTTTAAATCTTAAACAGCCGGTATCACCACCAAGAAACGGGGGCTAACGCATTCACTGCCGGCAACGCATATATGCGTTTTCCTGACTTTCACCAAGTGCCTCTGTCGCCATTTTACAGGTAATTTGAACGCACATGCGCGTTTGCGGCGCCTGAAAAACTCTCAGGCCAAAGGGGTGGCGAATACGTTAAAAAGGTTGCATGATTAAATGACAAGTTTAAACTTAAACGCCAGTTAAACGCGGACCTAAGAGGTTAAGTATGGGATAGTCCGAAAACTATACAAAATACTTATGTTTGCTTTTCCATTCACCACCGTCTCGTTCCTAACACAGTTTTCCTGTATCTCCTACTGTTTCAGTTTTTCTCCTTACTGCTTCAGTTAAAAGAAGCACTCTGCATGGAACACAATACAATAATAGCACAAAACCTAAGCACTATGGAGAAACGTGGAACTTTTTTGCAGTAAACGTCATAGTGGCAAACGCATTGCTTCACAAGGAAAATCGCTATGTTGTTTACTGTGAAAATGTTCTATGGTGAGGAATCACGTTCACAGACAGCACAAAAATATCTACGAATCAAAGACTTGTAGTATTCATACTGGATTGCCCCTAGATATCTTTGATGTTTTTCGAGCCCAAGCCCTCTCGTTCTGAGAGGATGCCTGTGCGCAGCAATGTGACGTAAATAGGCTGGATTATTATTATTATTATTACGTAGGGACAAAAGCACAGGCAGTTCACAATAAAAGGGCAGATAAATACATGCGAACTATCACAGACAGCTGCTCTATAAGTTACCATGGATGAATAAAATGATGAGGACCGCCAATGTCTGTCAACTTCGCGTTCTATCAAAATAATAAGCCTGCTGTATCTGGTTTCAATATAAACAGGCCTCTGTGCTGTTCATTTGGTTTAGCAATTAGAACTCTGCAGATACGTGCTATTAGTTCTATAGAACTGAAAAACGGTGAAGGAACAGCTGATTTTTTTTTTTTTTTTAATTTCTGGTCTGCCCACTTTGTTTTTGTTAGCATGACCGTTCGCGCTTCTCATTAAGAAAAACATGTTTTCTCGGTAAGTGATTGTAAATCTTTTGAGAAATAAATAATCTTAAACCTTTAAAATCAGTTTTACGGAACAAACGGGACGTACCCAATAGGTCGAGCACGACTTTTCGAAATCTGCGTCACGTAAAATCGAATAGTAAATGTTGTCGAGTTTGTATGATGTTTGGAACAGCGCCCGCCCGTGAGCGTATTTGGAACTAAAATTTAGTATGAGGTTTCTCGATCTCGATACAATAACCGTAACGTTACGCAGCATTCGTAAAGTCGTGCTCGACCCTCACCTCTGCTTAACACGTAACGCCATCCATAGCTTTTTCATTGAGTTCATAGATGGCGGTCCTCTGGCTTTACTCGTCCATGAGATTACTAAAGTCTATAGTCAGAGGGATAAGGAATAGAGTAACAAAAATACAGACTATACACAGATTTGTAGTAAAAAGATATAACATGGCGTAATGTGGAATATGGCTAGCTTTGTTTTGAAATCTTTGAAATCAATCTTTGTTTATTAAAACAAAGTTTCATTTGTACAAGCTTTTATTTAACTTGAGATGTTCGTGTAAGTTCATAAGTTGTCTTCAAAACTTGCAAAATGTAATGTTAGTTTAAGTATAATGCAAGTCAGCAAAAAAGGCTTGCACTAAATTGTTTCGTGCCAACTCTTTTTCGGGCAAAGTTACGATTTATCAACAACACAAGTGTAGTCAGAATTTGGAATTTCCCACCAGGATTTAAGATTCAAATCAAATTGAATTTACTGGAAAAGTTTGCTTGTCTTACAATTAATGCCCAATATATTACTATGGTGAGTATACATTTGGGTCAATCAACTTTTCAATGCCGCTTGTTGCCAAGGAGATGTCCCCTGGTAACTCTTCAAAAATATGATTTTCTAAGACCCCGATCCCCCGAAAGTCGGGATTTGCATGCTTAGGAGAAGAAGCATGAAGGAATTGGAAAAAACTGGAAATGCTTAAGGATACGTAGGTAGTACGTAAAAATCTGATGCTTTTAAATTAAAGGCACCGTATAATTTAAACCATTTCTTGTCGAACTATAGTATTGTTTTAAAGTATGAAAAGTAATAGGAAGTTGAGATAACAAGTAAATTATGAAATAATAAGTTTCTGAACAATACAAGAGCATTTCACTAATTAAGTAACAAGCATTAAAGCTTACTGAAAATAGTATTTTTAATTACGTAATATCATTTTAATATATTTTATTTTCAGTAAACTTTCCTAGCAACTGGACGCTGGGGTAATAAACAAAATACTTTAGTGAACCTTTAACTCTTTAAACTCCAACGACGCATACAAAAGTTTGCATAACGTCAACGCGGACTTAAACCTTAAGCATACGTCCTTAGGTCGCATTTGGACTGTGCAGCCGGACGCCTATAAGCGTTGGTGGCGTCATAAGCACTTCGGCTCATGACGCTTTTAAGCGTCCTTGGCGTTGAAAAGGTTAAAAATGTAAAAGAAAAAATTAAAATATTGGCCCTAAAATTTGTTAAAAAATAAAATTTCTTTTAGATTTTTTTTTAAATAAGCAGCAAAATGCAGCTGAAGTATATATTTAGGAGCACAGTCTTAATTCATTCGTTAATTACCTTTCAATTGGCTGTAATGTAAATTAGCCTTTGGAAGATCTAATTTCATAATGTCTCAATTCAAAATGTACAAACACCAGCAAAAGCATTTAAGCAACAAGCTCTTATGCCTATAGTAATAGAAGCGTGTTTAGATCTTGCGAACGCTTCGCTTACTTAGCAATTTTTTTGCTGATATGGTGCAATAGTAGGTAAGTACCATTAAAATTCTAGGCTACTACGGAACCTTTTCACAATCAATGTCTTTTCTTATTTTCCCATTCAATGCCAAATAGCATCTAGACGTTTCAAAATCAGACTAAGGGCCGTTACAGACGGGCTGCACTCCGACTACATTGTAACTGCCAACTGCCTATACATTTATTCCACTGCAGTCCCGTTGCAGCAAGCAAAACTGTAGCTCTACGGTACTCTGACTCAACCTCGTATATAAACTTTGACGAAATTGGAATAACCACTCTAGACCGCGAACCTAAAGTGGTTATTCCAATTTCGTCAAAGTTCATAAACGAGGTTGAGTTAGAGTACCGTCAAGCTCCGATTGATATGTATGGGTCAGCAGTTACTATGCCAGCAGTCGGAATGCAGACCTAGATTTAATAATAAACCCCGGCGCCAGTGGCACACAGAACTAGACCTTATGCTATTGACATGCGGCCGGTTTTAGACTGCCTCGCGGTCCGGCGGCGGGCGCGGGCAGCACGTCAGCTACAGCGGGCAGCCGCCTCCCTACGCCACAGATAACATAGGATAAGATTTAAAAAAAAGATAAAAACTTGTCTATGAAAAACTAAATTGCTAGCCCTCTGAACGCCATTGAACTTGGAGCAGGAAAAGAATGGTGATGTTAACGTGCGATTTCCCCTCTGCCAAAAATGTAAAATTAAGTCTGTGCAACATGCACAGGGTCGGTTGACTGTGTGCATGTTTCCGGTCTTTGTTGCAACAGTTTTGTTTTAGTGTGAGTTTGTACGTCACGAATTTTGACATGAACGTAGACGTGTGCTGTACGTGTTCCTCGTCCCCCTATAAAAGTGGCAGAAAAATTGTAGTGCATAGACAATCCAAAGGCGCCTCCCGTCTGTCTGCTTTATGCCATTGAGGCAAACAGAGGTTGTCCTACACGTCACGCCATCATAAGATCAAATACAGACTTGAACTTTAAGCAAATGCAGTAGACCGCTTTTGCACTTTGCAGATGGAACTACACACGGTGGCGTAGTAAGCGCGACAGCACACGACGCCTTTAGGCGCTCTCGGCGTTGAAAGGGTTAGTTTTGTAAAATAAATAGGTAAGAGTATTTTCGTTGCGATACGGTAGTGTTACTGTATCGCTGCAAAATAAACCAAAGTATATTGTTATTCATAAACAAGCCGTGTTAAAACAAACATATTACTTCTAAGTAGAGGTTTACTAAAAAATTAAATAAAACATTGTCCTAGAAAAACTCGACTTGAAATGTTTTAGGTGAAAACCTTTAAATACTCTGAACTAGTATTTATAAAATATAGATTTATATTTTATAATTTTATAAATAACAGTTTTTATAGGGAAAAAGCCTAAAGTCCGAAAAAAAATTGAAGATACAATTATAGACCTAAAAGCAGTATTTTCATAAAGCTACGAGTAACATGATTTTCTAAATGAGATATCGATAGACCATCAAGACACACAGCACTGTTAATAATTAAATACATTAGTACCAGATCAGTACCTACTGTAAAAAATAACACATTACAATTTCTAAAAGTTAAACAGCATGCAAAATACATAACATGCCACATAAAAAACTTTTATACCGCTAGATTTATTTACGAGTAATTTTATTACCTGCAAAGGTATTATTTTAACACATATTTAACTATATAATGTGCGGGTTTAAAGATTTTAATATATATATCATTGTCATTATACAAAGTTTAATTTCATCAATATTATTATATTTTATATTAGAAAACTAAATTTGGCACAAAAGTATGGACATAATATGGGGTACATCGCGAAAATTTTGACACCTCAACGGCTCCTTTACTTATTAAAAACTAGAAATGTCCGCTAGTAGGCTGATTTACCCCACTACAGTTATAATTATAAATATAAAAATATATCACAGAGGTAATACAGAGACTGAAAATCAAAATTAAAAAGTATAGATGAAACCTTCTTATAGGTAAGTAACTTTTGATACTCATCCCAGTACAAAATAGTACAGTCACGGTATCATTTAACGTTTTACTGTTCAGGGAAGACAAATGTCAAGTGACTAGAAATTCATGTTTAGTTGTAAACATTTTTCTAAAAATTCCCTCTTCGAGGATGCATTTGTACAGTCAAAGACATAGCTAACTAACCTCTAAAGACAGGCCTCTGAAACATTAACTGTTGTCGATTTTGGATATCAATCAATCAACTTTTCTTTGCCACTCCTTGCCATGGAGATGTCTCCTGGGTAACTCATCTAAAATATAATTTTCTAAAATCCCACTCCCAAAAGTCAGGATTTGCATGCTTAGGAGATGAATCATCAAGGAATTGTCATATAACTGACGAAACTCCTAACGTTTGCTAGAGTGGTACCTTAGAAAATCATATTTTTGATGACTTACCCAGGGGACATTTCCATGGCAACGAGTGGCAAAGAAAAGTTGATTGACCCATATACCAAATTAACCAAGTCAGTTTCTTCCAGTACTGTCTCCAACAGTCATTAAGAATGCTAATATTATGCCAAACATTTTGACGAAATTCTCTTACTTTTCTACTGAATTTGGCAATCGAAGTTACAAAGAAGAGTGGGTCATTATGTAAAAGGTGTAACCTCTAATAATATACATAACAGCATCCAATTTTGAGCGATAGTTTGAATACTTCATTGTTACAGTCAGCAGAAGTAGCAAACATACAAGACGAGACGATTCCTGGTGTAAATGAGTCAATCAACTTTCCGTTGCTACTCGTTGCCATGGAGACATCCCCTGGGTAACACAGCAAAATATTATTTTGCTGTGTTGCTCCCCCGAAAGTCAGAATTTGCATGTTAAAAGTATGAAATAATTGGTATATAACAGTCGAATCTCCTAACGTTTGACAGAGGGTGCTCAGAAAATCTTATTTTAGACGAGTGACCAGGGGACATCTCCATGATAACGAGTGGCAAAGAAAAGTTGATTGACCCAAATACTACACGCCGTGGTCGACACTTGTCTTTCTGTTACCCTGAATTCACATTTGTAAGAAAAAAAAATGTTTAAGTTGCATTACATCGCGAGGGTGTGATGCGAACAAGTTATAAATAGTTGCTCGAATGTAATGCAACTCCCACTTTTCTTATTTGCCAACTAGTGAAAATTCAGGGTAACGCATAAAAGTGGTTTATTTTTTAATACATTTGCTCAAAAAGTGTTTCTGTAGCTATGTATCGTGCGGAAAATTGTATTTTTAGCATTAGTGCTTTTCACTTTTCCAAGGCGCCGGTGAGTGCGCGCGCGTCTGGCTTACCGCCTTTAGTTTCATTGTAATTTTTTTTCGCAAAAGTATTAAAAAACGTCGTGTGGCAAAATTGCTCGGAGACGCATTATTCGCGGGCACTGTTCAGCAACTTCTGATGCTGACTATACATAAACATGTAACAATATAAAGAGTATTAATAATTATTCTAACATTAGGATAGTACGTAGCTACAATTCCTATTCCAGAAATTGTGTAGAGGTATTCCTGTATTTCATAATTATGTATACATATAGATATTCAAAATAGATTTCATTACAATTATTTGTAACGTCAAACACTACGGGAATTGACTGGGCTCGAACGACAACACATCTACATGGAACATCGATTACTGGTATAACACATGTAGACGGTACTCTGACTCAACCTCGTATTATAAGCTTTGACAAAATTGGAATAACCACCTTAGGTGCGCGGTCTAGAGTGGTTATTCCAATTTCCTCAAAGTTTATATACGAGGTTGAGTCAGAGTACCGTCGATATTTAAAACCTGGGCCGTGTTTTACAAAGCTGCAAGTTACAATTTACAAGCGGAAGTTTAATTCTATCACCTTTTGTTAGAACGCGACTTCCGCTTGTAAATTGTAGCTTTATAAAACACGACCCTGACTGTTGTGAGGTCAGGCCATGGTGAGAAAATACTTGAAACTAATTTATTACACTGATATCACTTTAGGCTGACAATGTTAAAAAGTCATCGCACGATCTGTTTGACTTGTCGAACATTAATAAAAAGGTATAATTTTGCATCTACTCAAAATGCCCTAATCAGGACCCAAACATTAGGAATGAATGCTGTCTGAATGAATGTCTGGGAAATGAATGCTCACAAGGGAAGTGTGGAGGGAATGGTAGAAAGCAGAAAGTTCGACTTCGGGACTTTGTTTAGACTAGTTTGAGGGTTAGCATACTAAAAGTCCCCACTCCTCGGAGGCGAGCCCTAGGGTGGGGGGCCCAAAGGTCCCGTTTTTTGGTTTTTTGTTCATTTCTCGAAAACGATGTGTCATACCAAATTTCGTTATACTACACAATGAAAGCTGATAAAATTTACTACAACTTGGTTATATATACCTTTTACCTATTCTCAATCGTTGTCTTAGATGTGAGCTCCGAAAAACAGTTGTTTTACAAAAATGCGTTTTTTACCATTTTTTCAAGTATACTAATATTATCAACTACCGTTGAAAATTTATACAAATTTCAATTAATTAGGGCACAACCCATTATTTTAAGTATTCTCAGCTGCAAATATATCAGATATTATATCCGTAGACTGCTTTTAGTCGATACCTATGCTCTTATTCATCAGACTTGGAACTCTTGGCAGAGTTGGTGTATCCATCGAATATAACATTACACGTTTTCCCTGGATAGTTACGCTTTATGAATTTTAGATAGTGTTACATACAGTGGCCACTATGCCTCCTCTTGGCCAAATCACTTTATGAATGAGGAATCCGCCACCAAGTAAAATGACATGGTTCTTTAAGCGACATGGCTTGCTAGTTGCATCAAACATGGAGTAGAGGGCTGATTTTTAGATTTTCTTCATTCCATTTACATTAAGGAGGTTTAAAGTTAAGGACTAAGTTAAAAACCACATATTTGATAAACGACTGTTTTTCAAAGCTCATATCTAGACAACGATTGAGAATAGGTAAAAAGTATGTACAACCAAGTTGTAGAAATTTTATTAGGTTTCTTTATGCAGTACGACAAAATATCCTATGACTCATCGTTTCCGAGATGTAAGCAAAAAACCGAAAAACGGGTCCTTCTTTGTCCCCCCCCCCCCCCCTCTTAGGGCTCACCTCGGAGGGGTGGGGACTTTTAGTATGTTTGTCTCTTAACTAGTCCAAACAAAGTCCCAAAGTCAAACTTTCTGCTTTCGACCATTCCATCCACAATCACTCATTGACCGCACTATATTGATAATATCTAGAGGTGTTTCGCTGAAAGAAAACGTGCAAGATTCGCAAGTGTTTTGCCAAATGATGACATTGATGGCAAAATGAATCTGACAAATAGTGACAAGGCGTCGATTATCGTAGTAATCGATATTTATATTTAATGTGACATTGTATGATGAATCGAATGTAATTCTATGGAATGTCAAATCAAGATAGTTCTCGATGACCACCACAATCGGATCAAATCAACATCAACATGTCATTTTCTGGGTTAGGTACTATATTAATCTCAAAAAATAGCGACCTCACGACAGACCTCACAAAACAGTCCGGCTTTAATATAATCGTCCCACGATAACTCTGCATAAGATATTAATTGGCAACCCAGAAAAATCACGCTGTGGTAATACTTTTTTCATGTCACTCAGACATTTCTTTAATTAAAGATAATAATGATAGTAGCAATCAAAAGTTGCTGTTTTTTTTTTAAATATGGTTCTGTCCATTGGAGGACAGTTTTGCTAGTGTTTAGTAGGTTTTGCCGTTGTACGGTAAAAAAAAATCTAGAAAACGAAATATGAGAGGTATTTTAATGGTGGACGGTGAATAAACGATGACCTGTTTAATGTTTAATCTAATCAAAAGTTCAAAACGTGTTGTTTGACTTAAATCAGTGTTGCCATTCACAAACTTTAGATTTCTACTGTTGTCAGTTCGTTGCAGTTATCGTGGGACGACTATAGAATATTCCCGGAATATTTTGTTGGTTGCACTTGCCAAGTTTAGGCAGAAACCATTTTTTTTTTAATATTACTTTGCTTTTTATATGCTTACAAAGTACCATCCATACGAAGTTTCCGATCAAAATACACTCTTTAACCGACTTTAGAAGACAGTGCAATTTCAATTTAACTCTAATCTTTTTTATATCAATAATTTGGAAAGGGATTATTGAAAATACTGAATACGATCTCAACTTTTCGATTTTGATGTCAACTTTTAAATTCAAGAATGGTCAAAAGCTTAGCCTGGGACCGTTAGATGAGACTATAGCCTAGGCAATGGTCCGAAGCATGGCCCGTGACCTTTAGACTATAGTCTCGGTAATGGCCCAAAGCATGGCCCGTGACCTTTAGACTACGGTCTCGGTAACGGTCCGAAGCATGGCCCGTGACCTTTAGACTATGGTCTCGGTAACGGCCCGGAGCATGGCCCGTAACCTTAGACTATAGCCTTGGTAATGACCCGAAGCGTGGCCCGTGACCTTTAGACTATAGCCTTGGTAATGGCCCAAAGTATGGCCCGTGACCTTCAGACTATAGTCTCGGTACTGGCCCAAAGCATGGCCCGTGACCTTTAGACTATAGTCTCAGTAATGACCCGAAGCATGGCCCGTGACCCTTACACTATAGCCTCGGTATCGCTTATGACATGTATACCGTGCTTCGTCAGGATCAACCTCACGATATCATTGCAGCTCCTTGTCTTATAGTTCCTCTCTCGCTCTTTCAACTTAATGCTCTTCACCTTATCGCAAAGTTTACTGACCTCGGATTTGCTTTTTTTAATATCAGGTTTGTTCAGCTTCCTTATGGTCGAAGCTGAACACCTCTTCTTCATGGGTTCAGCTTTTGCCGTTTCAACATTGCCCTCACTGACCCTACGTCTATATAGATCATAGTCACATTCATCTTTAGTTAGGTAGCTATCCAAGGAGCTGTATGTCGATTCGTCATAGCTTACCTCGTTGGCAGTGTGCTGTGAAGCGCCGCTTACTATTTTGACAGCTTTCCCTGGCACGTAGTTGACAGGTACTTTGTCAAGATAAGCCATTTTGGGTTTCTCTTTCAAAGGGCTGACAGTGTTTGTCATGTTCGGCATTAAATAGTTGGATTTCTTGGCCCTTTTGACAGTTATAGTTTCGTCAATGATTGTGGGTTTGTCGCGAATGGAGATAAGTATGTTTTTGAAGCTGGTTTCTTCCGGGGAGGCCATGGTGATGTCTTGGGGTGATTTTTTGTCGTAATTGGCGATTAGGTCGTTCAGTATGTTATACTCACTGTGTCCGGGCAAGCGTGGGGGGAGGGAATCTCGATTAGTTTGATGTTTTAACTGGTAATGAATAAACAAATAAACATTTTTGGATAATCCTAATCCTAACTAATATTATAAATGCGAAAGTAACTCTGTCTCTCTGTCTGTCTGTTTGTTACCTCTTCACGGGAAAACCGCTGCACCAATCTAGATGAAATTTGGTAAGAAGATAGTTTTGAATATTGAGGAATAACATAGGCTACTTTTTATTCGGGATAATTATATAGTTCCCGCGGGATAGCGATAACCGAAATCTACGCGGACGAAGTCGCGGGCAACAGCTAGTTTACACTAATTTACTTAGACTTACTTTCGGCATTAGAAAGAAAGTGAACAATTAGGACATGTAATTTTTATTGAAAATAGCTTTTTTTTTAATAACTCACCATAACAGTATATATAATTATACCTCATTGTTATTTAATTGTTATTTTATTTTTTTATTTATTTATTCTCAAAAGGTACATAGTTTATCACTAATTTCGCAAAAGTATTACGTTTACTGGCGAATACTGCGCTCACTTCAACCACAGTTGTACCCTGTTTACATTAAACTAAACTAAATAATCTAACTACACTTATACAGCCCAGGACCGATCCATGCATTCAAGCCTGCACCATGTTCTATTGCAATAAGGCGCAACCATGCGATCACATCCTAGCCCCGGGCCGCACGTTAATTGCTGTACCTTATTTTGCAAAAGCAGTTTTCAATAAAACTACAGGTCATACTTGCTTACCTTCTTTTCTTATGCAAAAAAAAAATCCATAAAAAAGCTTATGTCGTTTTAGCTATAGTATGACATGTGGTAAACAACAGTAAATGGTGGTAAACAAAAAAAAAACGCAAATTTGATCCAAATCCGTCCAGCCGTTTCAGCGTGGAGAAGTAACAAACATACAAACACGCTCACAAACTTTCACATTTGTAATATTAGTAGGATGAACTGGTAGCAAACACCGTTAAACATATACTTAAAATAGATAATAAAGCATCAATATTTCAGCAAGCGATTGAGTCTTGTGAAAGTTGTGAAGGAAAAAAAGTGGATAGTAACCAATCTTTCATTTTTGACACACAAAATTTGGCCGTATAATTTCCTCGCAATCAAAATGAAAAGCAGAGCGTATAACTCGTTCATAAACCCATTTCACCCTCGACTTAATTATTCACCCTCGCCTGCTAACACAATTTTTTTACTATACTCACGTGACGCAGGGCGTGGCCCCATACAGCCTGTGTTGCCGTATGTACTGCAGCACAGAGTCGTCCGTGAGGTACTTAGCGCTCTCGCTGCGCCGGACCAGCCGTCTGATGACGGTCGAACTGACCTCGTTAGCTATATAATTTGTGACTAGGATGACATTTTTCTGAAACACATGGAAAGCATTTTTTTATCAACTTCGTTTTATGCCTTCTATTTTCTTAAAAAGCCATGATAGCCTAGTGGTTTGACCTATGGCCTCTCAAGCAGAGTGTCGTGGGTTCAAACCCCGGCTCGCACCTCTGAGTTTTTCGGAATTTATATGCGGAATTACATTTGTAATTTATCATGAGCTTTTCGATGAAGGAAAACATCGTGAGGAAACCTGCACACACCTGCGAATGTGAAGATCCCAATCCGCACTGGCCCGCGTGGGAACTATAGCCCAAGCCCTCTCACTCTGAGAGGAGGCCTGTGCCCAGCAGTGGGACGTAAAAAAGGCTGGTAATCATAATGATTTTCTTACCATTTGCGACTGAAAACTTTTGCATCTTCGTAGGAATCTAGTTGCGATCGAAGACTTTTTTTTCGTAAACTTGGCACAAAGTATTTTTCTCTAGAAACAAGTTACAATAGCTATTGAAGACTCACGGTCTCCACTCAAGTACACGTTTAGTTTACCCCAACGATTGTCGGTTCTTCGTGAGATACGGCCGTAGGTACTTTAGAAACAAGTAAAATGGGCCCTGCTACGTTACTGTATAACTAGTCCACTGGCTCACCCTGTGCTTGTAGAGCGTGTCCGCCTCGTACACGAACCGGCCCGGCTCGCTGCCGGCCCGTATGTATGTAGTGTACCCCAACTAGTCCACTGGCTCACCCTGTGCTTGTAGAGCGTGTCCGCCTCGTACACGAACCGGCCCGGCTCGCTGCCGGCCCGTATGTATGTAGTGTACCCCAACTAGTCCACTGGCTCACCCTGTGCTTGTAGAGCGTGTCCGCCTCGTACACGAACCGGCCCGGCTCGCTGCCGGCCCGTATGTATGTAGTGTACCCCAACTAGTCCACTGGCTCACCCTGTGCTTGTAGAGCGTGTCCGCCTCGTACACGAACCGGCCCGGCTCGCTGCCGGCCCGTATGTATGTAGTGTACCCCAACTAGTCCACTGGCTCACCCTGTGCTTGTACAGCGTGTCCGCCTCGTACACGAACCGGCCCGGCTCGCTGCCGGCGCGCGTCACCACCACCAGCCCGTGCCGCCCCACGATCGTCTCCAACTGGAAACAACGCAACAGCCTTTTAATGATCCCTAACACAAGAAATTAACCGACAGAAATTTACCGAGTTGCGATCAAAGCCCGAGTAGCCCAGTCGTTAGAGACCCTGACTATGAAGCTTGAAGTTCGGGTTCGATTCGGTCTGGGCAGATGTTTGTATGATGAATAACTGTAGAAAATCCTAACGTTTGACCGAGTGGTGCCTTAGAAAATTTTATTTTTGACGAGTTACCCAGGGGACATCTCCATGGCAACGAGTGGCAATGAAAAGTTGATTGAACCAGATGTAGAGTAAATGTACGCAACTCTACATAATTAGCCCTTAAAACACTCGTGTGATCTTATAACGAAACTCGGCGTCGCCACGTCTCATAAAACCACACCCGTGTTTTAGGACCATCATGTAAGCCGTGATAGCCTAGTGGTTTGCCCTATGGCCTCTCAAGCAGAGGGTCGTGGGTTCAAGCCCCGGCTCGAACCTCTGAGTTTTTCGGAATTTATGTGCGGAATTACATTTGTAATTTATTATGAGCTTATCGGTGAAGGAAACATCGTGAGGAATCTTGCACACGCCTGCGAAGCAATTCAATGATGTGTGTGAAGTTCCCAATCCGCACTGGGCCCGCGTGTGAACTACAGCCCAAGCCCTCTCATTCTGAGAGGAGGCCTGTGGCCAGCAGTGGGACGTAAAAAAGGCTGGTGATTTATGTAACAGCAGCATAAAGTAGTACAGTTGACTCACGTCCTCGTCGGCCCAGAGGCCGGGCGTGGCGAAGGACTCCAGCAGATCCGCGCCGCACAGCAGCTTGACGGTGACCGAGCCGTCGCGGTTGCCGCTGAGCGCCTGCATGAGGTTGTCCGGCTCGTCCAGGCTGTTCACGTTCAGCACGTCGTCCGGCAGCCAGGCCGGCGCGTCGCTCGCCGTGCCGGATATACAGTGGTTTATTGTGTCCTGGAATAACGAATAGGGTTGTTGGCGGATGTCAAAATAAAATCGTGAACATTTTCACTTGACGACCGGATGGCCTAGTGGTTAGCGACCCTGACTATGAAGCTTGAGGTCCCGGGTTCGAATCCCGGTCGGGGCAGATGTTTGTATGATGTTATACGAATGTTTGTTCTCGGGTCTTGGATGTTTAATATGTATATAAGTATGTATTTATCTATATAAGTATGTTTTACCGTTGTCTAGTACCCACAGTACAGGCTTTGCCTAGTTTGGGACTAGGTCAATTGGCGTCAATTTGTCCCATGATATTTATTATTATTATTACTTATCCAGCTTCCGAAAATACCCATATAAAACCAATTTATTGAATCGGGCGTTACTTTGTGGAGGTTCATATTTATGAACTAAAAACAATTACTTTGCCCACCCGCGACCACTAATGACAAATAGTTATATCTGTGCGGCAAATGTATGTTTCCATGCAACACCTCCGCCTCCACTGCTACACGAATCAACATATGCCACACAAACCAAACTATCACCACCATCACTAAACTAAACGCTGACGCGTTTCGGCACTCCCGCACAACAACAACCCCTCAACATGCCGTGCTTAGTAGTGACAGTGGTGGCATGTTGAGCGGTTGTTGTTGAGCTTCGTTAATGGCCTCGTTGAGAGTGGCGAAACGCGTCAGCGTTTAGTTTAGTGGTGGTGGTGATAGTTGGGTCTGTGTGGCATGTGTTGATTCGATAAAACTGATGCCTCACTTGGGAGCTGCGTGAAACATCGACAAACGTTTCATAACTGTTTCATTTCATCGCATTTTCATTTCATCTAAAACTATTTTCTGCCAAAATCAGGATAATTTCAGGATAATTTTAATGTTTGTTGTACAGGTTAAGTTAGTTTTTAAATCAAAAGTTAAGAAAATACGTCGTAAAATAGCTTTCGATCAAGTGAAACAACTATGAAACGTGTGTCGGCAATTCAAGGGTGAACCGCCTCACTTATTACTGCAATTAAAACGATTTTAAATTCAACAGAAACTAATAAAAGGAGGCAGTTTGATCACTGAAAATTATGACGTCACAGTTTTGTAATTCATAAAAATCAAAATTTTCTTATGCCGCGATAGTAGATCTTCACATTCGAATTTCAAGTACTCTGTCCACGGAAATGTGCTTTTGCGATAAAATTTCGAATGATAAAGAAAGCCTTTCCGAGCTGGTGAGGTGAAAAGTATTAATTCATGTACTATTACCAGATTGGGCTTTGCCCCTGTGAAATATTTCAAAATGGGCTAGTTCCCTAACCCGTGGGAATTTCCAAAAATCCCTTCTCAGTGCACTCTAGGATACTCCAGGTACGTGTTTGCCAAATTACAAGTCTCTAGGTCCAGTGGTTTAGGCTGTGCATTGTCTGTCAGTCACGGTACTGTTTTATAGGTACAGATTATGGATTTCTTTGAAGTTTGATTGTAAGGTCCAGGGGTTCAGGGGGGGGAGCTGCCCCCCTGCCCCCCGGCCTCGTTTCGCCCATGGTTGGTGTGCGTACCTGATGGTGCTGCATGGAGAGCCGGGTGCGTGTCCAGCCGGCCTGCTGCGTCTCCCACTCCGAGACCTTCACCCACGCGGACGAGCGCAGCGCCAGCTTCAGCATCGCGATCCTGGGGAGCGGCAATGACTCGTAGTGAAACAACAAACCCCTTGTGCGTTGTAGATAACCAAGTTTGATAACTGGTATTCTACTAGGAAAAATAATTCCTTCTGGGGCCTCTCACCCCTCCGGAGCATGTTGTCAAACTTGTAAAATGTCAAGATTCGCGAAATGTCAAGAACGCGGAATAGGAGCTCCGTGAAGCGGAACTCCGTCGTCCTTGCGTTATGCTTAAAAAAATACATCAATCATGATATGACTCAAGGTCGATGGACGCGGAGCTTCTGTTTCGGGTTGTTCAGGCTCTTCACGCGAAATACTGACCTAACCTGACCTAGAATTTTTTGACATTTTTGACACATTTTTACTATCTGTTTTGACAATTTATGATTTTGACATTTTACAATTTATAGCCCGACATGTTTCGGACTAATCCTAGTCCTTCCTCTTGGAGCACACGCTTCGACGGTAGCGGAAAAAAGAGGTTAAAAGGGCAATGAGAATGGATGTGGAGTGGAACTCTCAACCTGAATGTTTTGAACCTTTCAGCCCCCTTGCGACCCCCTTGCGATATATAGTGTTGCGAAACTTAAGTGGGAGAGGGCACATTGCTCGCAGGACTGATGGCCGATGGGGTCAGAAGGTTCTCGAATGTCGTCCACGGACCGGGAGACGAGCTGTCGGTAGGCCTCCAACAAAATGGAGCGACAACCTAGTAAAGATTGCGGGACCGCGGTGGATGCGGAAAGCACAAGACCATTCTGAGTGGAGAGCCTTGGGGGAGGCCTATGTCCAGCAGTGGACGTCTTTCGGCTGACATGATGATGATGATATGTTAAGTTTTCACATCAGGCAGCAGACTTTGATACTTGATACCTGCTAGGTACTATAATGTTTTACGGAATGAAACGTTATATTACGTCAGTGTCGCGAGTTAGGCTATCAACTGTTATATTATAACGTACCTTGACCCCCAGGAACATTGATCAGATAAGGTGCCATTAATGGGCATAATTTATTGTAAAGTAATAACAATTTCATGGTATTTGCTCCACAAAAAAAATACACACTTACGAGGGCTGTTTGATAAGTACCCGTTTTCTAAATATATTAATATCACTTGCCGCAAATAAGTATACCACCTTTTTAAGCCATTTTTCAGAGGCGGGAAAATTAAAAAAAAAATGGCATTCTTTTGTTTTTTTTTCTCATTTGACAACGATTCAGTGAAGGCGTGAACTTAAAATTGTTAAAATGGAGAAAGAACAGTATCGGTCTGTAATTAGATTCTTATTTTTGGAAAGAAAAATATGTGATGAAATAAAAGTAAGAATGCAAGCGGTTTACCATGAATGTGCTCCTTCTATGACAACCGTCAGATATTGGTATAACGAGTTTAAGCGGGGGAGAACAACCGTCTTTGATGAGGATCGCCCAGGCCGGCCAGTTGAGGTGACTACAGACGATATGGTTAAGAAAATTGAAAATATCGTTTTAGCCGACCGCCGAATTAAACTTCGATAAATCGTTGATGCTGTAAACGTTTCAATCGAGAGGGTACAACACATATTAGAAGAAAAATTGGGTATGAAGAAAGTATCAGCAAGGTGGGTGCCGCGTTTACTCGCGGAGGAGCAAAAACGGAACCGACTGACTACTTCGGAGCAGTGTTTGGCCGTGTTCAAACGTAACCCGAAGGAGTTTCTGCGTCGTTTCGTGACCGTGGACGAAACGTGGGTCCACCACTACACCCCGGAAATGAAAGAGCAGTCGAAGCAGTGGATTTTACCGGGTGAACCTGCTCCAAAGAAATATAATAATACTAGACTCTGCCAGTTATCCATGATAGTAAATTTTGTAAGAACTATATACACAGCTGTTGCCCGCACTTCGTCCGCGTAGATTTCGGCTATCGCTATCCCACGGGAACTATATAATTTTCCCGAATAAAAAGTAGCCTATGTTATTCCTGAATATTCAAACTATCTTCTTACCAAATTTCATCTAGATTGATGCAGCGGTTTTCCCGTGAAGAGGTAACAAACAGACAGACAGACAGAGGGACAAAGTTACTTTCGCATTTATAATATTAATTAGGTAACCCTAACTAATATCCTAATCCTAATGAATATGGATAGCCTGTCATTTAATAGTATGTGGAAACCCTAAATTAAAACTAAATCACTATTCTAACGAATTTAAGATTAAAAATAATATAGAGAGAGATAATGGTATTTATTCTAGAATTGTCATGCCTGAATACACAATTCATTATTTTCAGCTTCTTGGTTTTATAATTTTATATTATTATTATTTTATTATTATATTATTATTTATAATGGTACACACACACAATACCTATTTGAAATAGTTGTGCAATTTGACTATTAGCTGAGGCGGTAGTTTTACCACCCTGCTTATAGGTACAGTCAAAGTCAAAGACTTGGATCCGCGCAAAGTTGCAAAAATATGTATACATCAACCTTACCGTCGCAGTAATATGGTATGTATACATATTTCTGGGACTCTGTGGTGTATGTATACATATTGGTGGTCTTGACTGTAGTACTTAGATATGTTTGTTCTACTATTTTTCTACTATCCTTTAATTAGCTACACATTTAACTGATATTTTATGAATATGCTGATTAAAACTGTGAAGCTGGATTAAAGCCAAATATCTTCCAACTGTTCAGCTACCATAGATATGAAAAAATTCTAACAAGTACTTAAAAGAATAATCATGCCCATAGTCATGATGAGAAAATAATAATAAAAAAAATCAAATACTTATTTTATGAATTATGGTTGGTATTTTTCTGTGTATTTATGTTTCGGTGAGTTTATTAAAAATATAATTGATATTCACGGGAAGACCGTAAAAATAAAAAATAAAAATTGGAAAAAATAAAAAAAATACAAAAAGATTTTCCAATTGAGATTGATTTTATGGCAAACTAAACATAAAAACCTAGAATAGCAATTGGCATGAATAATTAACAGTCTGAGCTCTGAGCCATGTTTCCCCATATGATGTCACGTAAGTATGAATTAGCATTCAAATCTAAAGAGTAAAGAGCAATATAGCATACTTCTACCTACCTGATTTTTTTTTTACAGATGACAATGGTATACATTCAGGAGGCTTTCACTAAGACTCCAAACCACATGTTACTGTATAGTTGAAAATATGACAAGCAAATCCATAGGTATATGAGAAAAGTTGACAAACCCTGATATTGTCATTTCAAAGTTCAATATTTCAAAAACGGGTGAACCAATTTTAATGAAACTTAGCTAAGAACCATCACGATTAAACTAGGTATTGATTAAAAAAAAACCGCAACAAAATCGGTTCATCAGTTTGGAAGCAATAATGCCACAGACAGATACACAGACAGACAGATACAATGTCTGCACAGGAGCACGGAAGTTTGTTTTTGTTCCTTCTTACCACATAACTGAACCAATCATAATTTGTTAAACACCATCTGTGGTTTCCTCTCAATACTTAGTAAATAATTTAATGAGTGAAAAAATGCAGGTGGCAATTCCTTTACCTGTGATGAGCGGCTACCAAATCTTTCTTCCCGTATGCGTCATGGACTGGGGATACTATGCCTCCTACCACCGTGCCCAAACCCAGGGTGTGAATGTAATCCCTTGCAATTTCTAAAACGAAAGAAAAACATTTAAGTATTTTAATTAAAACATGTTTAAAAGTCGCAAAAAATTCAGACGATATCTAAATTATGATAACAGTGAATCGACGTCACATTCAAAACCTTAGATATAATTATCTTGGAGAAAGTTTTGCGAGAAATTATGAAAAAATAGTACGCAATATCAACTTACCGAACATCCGTAAATGCATGTAAGTTGGCGGGCTAAAACTCCCGCAGGCCATCAAAACAATCTTTCCTTGAGACATATTGTTGTAAATAGGACCCACAATTCAATAATACTGATTTTTTCTACGATATATCATCACTTGGCGATCACAACAAAAACGCTCGATCGATCGTCCTTTGCAATAATGCGGCTGTTTTAAGTTGTAATTAGTTCTCCTTGCGCAAGTTCAAGAAAAGGCGACATCCTAATTTTGCCTAGTAATCGAAATGTCAAACTAATTTTTTTAATTTCTGTACTAAAATTCAATACTAAAGCAAGATATAAGCAAACAGCCTGTATGCAAAATAAATGTATTAATTTCTGACCAATTCAAAAGATTAGAAACTATTGCAGACTTTAAACATAATTTTAGAATTAATATGTTCAACTATTTCGAAATTTCTAACCTGTTTGTCTATACAATCATTTTAGGATCGCTATACAGATCATAGACTGACATTTGACCCAGAACTGAATAGATTACGTAATCCGGAACGCAGCATGTATAACCCGACATCATTTGAAAAGGTAGTGTATCCCAGCTCGAAATATACCCGACGATGAGTATTCATTTTAGAAGTATTACCTTCACCAGCTGTCTCGTGGAAATGTTTTCCTCTTGAAAGATAAATTTCCGTCTCGAAAATAAAACAGACGGTTGTTGTTTTATCACATGCGACGCTATAATTCAGTTTACACTGCCGCCAGACAGAGATAAGCGGTTGTTGCATTCATTTCTCGTGACCTTTCTCTCATAAACTGTTGAACGGAGGTTATTCTTGGGAAGTTTTCCAAAACAAATATGCGATTAACTTTACGATTGTTGTCTTCTGCGGTGCAAAAAAGACCTTTCTACGTTACAACGCCAATCTTCTACGTAAATGCTGGTAAGTAATTTAACTTTTACATATTTTATGCATATTTTTTAGCTGAGCCCTGACAATCCTATTTTTGGTTATAAAAGTAGGTAGGTAGTTAAACATAGGTCATAAGTATTTAAAATTTATACATTTTTGCTTTACCTACTACTTTTCCCAATAAATTAAAGCTTAGTTTTTGAATGCCCACTTTATATCAAAATTCCAAAATTTGTTTTTTTTAGCCCCTCACTTAGGCCACTTGTACACTGTAGTGGTTGCTGACGCCATCCAGAGATTCGAAAAACTCACTCACCCAGACTGCAACATCATATTCAGCACAGGTAATAAAATAATTTAAATTTTAGTAGGACTTTTTAGTTTCTTAGTTGCCTAGTGTGTTTCTAGTATTTCCATTTATTCCACAGAAATTTCAATTGTACTTTCTAAAGTAACACTCCTACAATTTTCAAAAAAAAATTATCCATTTCTTTTTTCTTATAATCTCTCAGAAACTTACACTGGTGTCAAAAAGACAATCATTTTGTAACTGTCAAATGACTATTGTTATCCAAGTTTTTATTTTCAGGTACCGACGAACATGGGACGAAGATACAGCAAGCTGCAGCAAAAGCCAATCAGTCCCTCCTCGACTACTGCACTAACATATCCAACGAGTACAGGAATGTCTTCCGAGATTACCATGTGGAGTACACAGACTTCATACGTACCACTGAGGAGAGGCATAAGACTGCAGTGAAACATTTCTGGGTAAGGATTTTCTGCCAACCTGATTTTCTTGGCTAATAGCAGTAGGACAGGTTTTCACCCATTCTCTCCTGCTGACCCGCTATGGGTCAAGACATTTTCATGCATAAAAAAAATCCAGAGATTGCTTTGAGCTATTGAATTTCTATTTTATTCTGCTTTCAAAAAAAAAATCCGTAATTTAAAAAAAAAATCTGAAAAACGACCAGACACATCGGGTTAAACTGGGGTCTATGGCATGATGTAATGTGTTGCATTGTCTAAGACTGTTTCTCAATTGAACACACTTGTTGAACTGAAGCAACACCACTTTTCTCAATAACGCCTCTGTGGTCATAAATGAACATGTTTTATTTTTCAAAATTTCATATAAAGGTACTAATGTAGTATGTAATTCAGTATGGAAGAGATGCACTATGATTTAAATTTTTCAAATGCAATTACCTAGCTACTAATGACATTGTAAATAAACTTCACTCAAGCCTCCATTAGTTAAAATAGGTTTTGTCTTCTTCTTACTAACGGAAATGTCAATGTGACAAAAAAGGACAAACAAACTTTAACAGCATTTTATTTAAAATGGGTTCATGAATAATAGGGTAACAGTTTTTAAGATGTAACTAACATGTTTATATTAGGCCTGGAATAATATTAATTTAAACTTTTTAGTTAGTAATTTTTTGAAACTTTGCAAGGGGTGGGTGCTTACTCGTAGATTAAGAAACCCTGTAAGTAGCCTTGTAGCCTTTACTCCCAATAATTGTAACTGCAAATGCTCGTCTTTTACCCTTTTACCTGATAACCTAAACAACTTAGGAAAGTGGAAGACTGACATTGTCAATTCAAAGCTCAATTGGCTAAGAACCACCTCGGTTACACTAGCTTTCGATTAAAAAAAACCGCATCGAAATCGGTCCATCTGTTTGGGAGCTATGATGCCACTGACAAATACACAGATACACAGACACACAGATGCACAGATACACAGGTCAAACTTATAACACCCCTCTTTTTCGTCGGGGGTTAAAAACGTCCTGTTTCTATGGTGACGACTGGATAGCCTAGTGGTTAGAGACCCTGACTATGAAGCTTGAGGTCCCGGGTTCGAATCCCTGTCGGGGCAGATGTTTGTATGATGAATACGAATATTTGTTCTCGGGTCTTGGATGTTTAATATGTATTTAAGTATGTATTTATCTATATAAGTATGTTTATCCGTTGTCTAGTACCCATAGTACAGGCTTTGCCTAGTTTGGGACTAGGTCCATTGGTGTCAATTTGTCCCATGATAGTTATTTGTTTATTTATATTTAAGAGCAAAAATATGTATTCACACAAAGTGACAAAAATATGTCGACGGTGCTCTGACTCAACCTCGTATATAAACTTTAACGAAATTGGAATAACCACCTTAGGTTCGCGGTCTAGAGTGGTTATTCCAATTTCGTAAAAATTTGTACATATACGAGCTTGAGTCAGAGTAGCTACCGTCGATTACCGCGGCAATAAGGTTGATGTACACGTCAACCTTATTGCCGCGGTAATAAGGTTGAGGTGTACATATTTTTGTCACTTTGTGTGAATACATAGTTTTGCCCTTGACTTTACCCATGATTTTTTAAACTTATGTTTTAGCTGTTTTGCGTAATTTTTCCCCTTTGGAGCCACTGCACTAGGTATATAGTTCCTTACATAGTTATCATAATCAAGTTCAAGTGCAGTTTGAACTTGATTATGATTATCTCTGATACAAGCATGTCTATGCTTGTATCAGAGATAATGATAATAAGGCTATTCAATAAATCAGTACCTATTTCTGTATGGCAGCATTGTTAAGACTAGACAATGGGTATTATACAAATATGGAATGTGATTCCAGTTCCAATGAGTATGATTTATAATATCATTTGAAGGGTATTTTTATTCATATTATAAAACACTATACTCCTCGCCAAAAGAGCAAGGGTGAGAGCCATAAAAAAAATACACTAGCTTATGCCCCGCGGCTTTGCCGCGGGTTAGTTCCCTATCCCTCTATCTATCTCTTTGTACTATTTTGTGGTTTTCAATAAAGAATATTTGTATTTGTATTGTATTGTATCTCATGGGAATTTCGAAAAATCCCTTCTTAGTGCATCTAAGTATATAGTAGATCCAGTGATTTAGGCTGTGCGTTGTCTGTCAGTCAGTCAGTCACGGTACTGTTTTATAGGTATAGATAGACATATTATAACATATGTTGCATGGATGTAGGTTGTATAACGTCCTACAGAGGGTCGAGCACGACTTTATGAATGCTGCGTAACGTTATGGTTATCGTATCGAGATCGACAAACCTCATACTAAATTTTAGTTCCAAATATGCTCACGGGCGGGCGCTGTTCCAAACGTCGTACAAACTCGACAACGTTTCAAAAAGTCGTGCTCGACTCTCAGTACGTTCCCTAAGAGCGTGTGGTGTTCCAGAACAAGCTGGTGGAGCGCGAGTACGTGTACAAGGCGCCGTACGCGGGCTGGTACAGCGTCAGCGACGAGGCGTTCGTCCCCGACGCGCAGCTGGCGGTCGAGACCCGGGACGGGGCGCAGGTGAGGCGGCGACCATGAGGGCTGTCGCGCCAGGCCCCTGTTTCACCAACTTTACAATTTTAACATGAAACTACCGTGAGACCCGCGGCGCGTAGTTTACGTCTCGCCACCGGCGTGGTGTGTACTCCCGGAGGAAGGACTACGGATCAGTCCGAAACATGTCGGGCTATACTCGACTGGCATACGGGAGTGATCCGTTTATTTCACTATAACATTACAATTGTCGGTTTGTCATGACAATTCGAACTACATTTCTTGGCCAGTATGAAGCGCGCTAAAACAAAAGCTATTCAAGTCGGCAATTGACACCGAATCGTCATTAAAAACTGACAATTGCAAAGTTGGTGAAATAGGGCCAATAGGGGCCAGGGACCGAAACTTTGATGCCGATGACAGGCGTATGACGTACGGCTACATACAGAGTGTTTTTATCTAGATTATACATTATAAGTAAGTAATTACTTACTTAGTGTTTACTTAACTAGACGCTTTATTGTACAGAGAATACATAAATAAATACAAGTTGCAAAGAGTGAGATACAAGTACAAAGGCGGACTTATCCCTATAAGGGATCTCTACCAGTCAACCTATAACCTATTATAGGTATTATTGGGATCTTTAGTTTACAGAAATTTTTGTTTTCATATTTTTTTGGACCTACAGTTTAGAAGATGAGAGGGGGAGACACAATTTATGCAACTTTCGTAGCGATGATTTCCAAAAATATTCGCTTAATCAATTTTTTTTCTTAGGAACCTCAAAGTGCTTTTAAAAGACCTGTCGAAACATACGCCGCACGTTGATGTTTGCTGAAAAAATATGTTTTTTATTTTTTTGTTACATGTATGGAGTTAGATGATGATGGGCAGTGGTGATCACCTACCATCAGGTGACCCACTTGCTCGTTTGCCTTCCTTTACTATTAAAAAAATATATATTCCAGGTAAAAGTTTCGGCGGAGTCAGGGCAGCCGGTGGAATGGACAGAGGAGTCTAACTACATGTTCCGATTGAGCGCCTTTCGGTCGCACTTACGGAACTGGCTGAAAAATGGTAAGAATACATTGATATACAAAAAATAACAACATACAATGACTGTACCTTACGATTTTTTCAATGCCTTGTGTCATATTTTTATTTGGAAGATCTCTCCTCAGCGCCATCTATGAGTAGCTTAATTAACAGTAGTAGACAGATACGCCACCGCTTCTCTGCGGACAAGCAATTATAGGTGATTAGGTGATTCGGTGACTTAGTATACCTTGATGTTTGACATTATGTCAGTCTAATGACAGCTAATGAGTGGTGGCCACATTTTGTCAGCGCTGAACAGGTGCGTGGTAAGAACACCATAATATGTATGGGATAGGCCACCATAAATAGATCTCTCCGGGCTGATGTTATGGCATGGGGATTGAATTGGGCTATATAAGGTGCTATTAAATTAGTTATAAATATTTTTACAGCTAATGGTACTCGTCTTTAGGAGTACGCAGTTATAAAACAAAAAAAACACGTCAGTTTTTGGAGAAAAACATACATAATTAATTAAATAGGCCAATAAAGTGCTGGGATGAAATCTTGAAAAAAAAATTTTTTTTAGAGTCCTCCCAACGTATCTATAGTGGGGATGATTTTTTTATTTCTCGCCTACCCCACAGTGTGGGGTATCGTTGGATAGGTCTCTTAAAAATATTGCTATACTGGGATGCTCAAAGATCATTTTTCGATTGAGTTATTCGTTTGCAAAATATTTAGCTTTAAAGTGCTAGTTTTTGGGAGTTAAAGTAAAAAGTGTTTTTTTTTTCTTATTTACAGATGGCGTGATAACACCCAACAAGTACCAGAAGCAACTCCAAGAGATGCTGGAGAAAGAAACTTATATTCCAGACATTTCTGTGAGCAGACCGTCCTCGCGCGTGCACTGGGCCATTCGGGTATGACCATGCTTTAAGATGCCATCAGCCTATTTAGGGCAGACCTTTATTAACCGATATTTTCGCTTAACACTATCTTGCACAATCTTCTTATACCTATAAAACAGTACCGTGACTGACTGACAGACAACGCACAGCCTAAACCACTGGACCTAGAATTTGGCAAACATGTACCGTGAGTATCCTAGAGGTGCACTAAGAAGGAATTTTTCGAAATATGCCACACGCAAAAAATTCCCACGGATAGGGAACTAGCCCATTTTGAAATATTTGACTGGGGCAAAGTCGCGGGGCATAAGCTAGTTGCGCTATATTAATGATAGCAGCCCGTCCCGGCTTCGCACGGGGTAGACAATTATAAAATGAAAAAAGTTGTTGTAGTGACATAACTACAATAGTTGGACATATGCTACCGCGGAGTTTTTTGTAGACATTATGATGTTCTTCAATATTGTTGTACATTATTTTGTTTTATCGCTAATAGTTTCGGCAGCGCATTCGACGAAAGACATTTTAAGACTCATTTTTCTACACCTTCGGTTACATTGTTCAAATTTTACCAAGGATCCCTAATTTTTTTCAAAATGAAATGTAGCCTATGTCAAATTGGAAGAATGTAGCATTCTATTGGTGAAAGATTTTTTTAAATCGGCCCAGTACTTTTTGAGCCTATTCATTACAAACATACAAACATACAAAAATAGGTACAAATCTTTCCTCTTTATAATATTAGTGTAGATTAGTGTAGATGTAGATAGACAAACGTATCGAGCTGACGTTTTGTATCGACTGTTTTTTTTTTATTATGCTGGGTTTTGAAGTTCCAGATTTCAAAGTCAGAGCGACATCGAATCCGATTACGTCACTGCTGTCGAAATGCTGATAATTTTCTTCGGTTTCTGAACGCAGCATAGAGGACTTATGATATGTTGTTGCCATGGAAATGTGCCCTGGGTAACTCGTCTAAAATATTTTTTTCTAAGGCACCACTCCATCAAACGTTAGGAGTTTCGACACTTATATGCCAATTCCTTCATGCTTCATCTCCTAAGCGAGCAAATCCTGACTTTTTGTCTTGCAAAATCTTATTTTAGGAGAATTACCCAGGGGACATCTCCGTGGCTATGAGTGGAATAGAAAAGTTGATTAACCCAGATACAGTATTTAGAGATTTGGTTTAAGAGGCTTCCCTGAGACGATTACCTTGAACATTTCGCGCCGTCCTCACCCCACCTCTCGTATACTAAACAACGATGTTTTAGTGGCGACTTCTATTAAATATCGGTCTAACTTCATGTTACACAGTATTATCATAAACAACACGTCTTTTCGCAAAAAAAATCGTTCAGAACTCGCACCGAATACGTAAATTACTTATATAAAATATTATAAAAAAGGCCTGATATTAATGTTAAACGTGGAACTCCTAGCCTATTAAATTCTGTATACATTGTTGTATGTCACAAGTCAAAGTAAATGATGCTTATGATATGATGTAATGGGGTAATTTCAGACAAGTGTAACCCTTTACTTTGTTTGAATAACCTAACAAATTTTGGATTATTTCAGCTCAGAATCACGAGGACTGTCTGTTTAAATAATAAAAAAAGTGTCCCGCATCTTTTTGTCAGTTTTGAGACGCGTTTTTACATAGTACGTTCTATATGGACCGTCACAAAACTGACAAATAATGTTCTATGGTTGTTTTTTTTTTGGAATTTTTTGGCAAAAAGGGTAAGTACACAGTTTTTTGAAAATGCCCGGTGACAAAAAGTAAATTGCGACTTGAATATTTACGACTTACTTGTGATGCAGATATCATAAGTATTAAATAGGATAAAAAAATGAAACGTGGAAAAACAAGTTGAGACGTTATAGGTGATTAGGTAGTGTATTTATATTTTTTGTTTTTATTGTTTCAATAACGTACAGTGTGGCTCTACAAAGAGATGAAAAATGCAGCCGTTTCAGCGTGTGGGTAATCTGTTTTATCCAGGTGCCGGGTGACGAAGAGCAAAGCATATACGTGTGGCTGGACGCCCTGATCAACTACCTGTCGGTGGCGGGCTACCCCGACGACGAGCTGATGAAGGCCCGCGGCCGCGCCTGGCCCGCCGACGTGCAGGTCATCGGCAAGGATATCCTCAAGTGAGTGACGCGGCGGCGTGCTCTGTGTGAGGTGTTAACAAGGATTACTTTGTTTTTAGGGCTCCGTACCTTAAAAGGAAAAAACGGAACCCTTATAGGATCACTTTTTGTCCGTCTGCCTGTCAAGACCCTTTTTCTCTGGAACGCGTTGAGGTAGCATGCTGAAATTAATATCAAATACTCAAGCCTGCGGTCCCTTGAAGCTGTGAAAAAATCAACCTTCTAAGTCAACGTCAAAAGATACAGTCATTAAAAAGGCTATATTTTTTATAAACTCACTGAAACATGAATACACAGAAAAAAACCAGAAAAATGCCAACCCCGGGAATCGAACCCGGATCCTCGACACTCCGGGTCGTGTGCTTTTCCCCTACACCACGATTGGACATAGAGGAAAGGCCGAATTTTTTCCATGTATTGAAATCTTAGCTTGTTTTTATCACTTTTTGCAGTGACTAAAAAATTGGGAGAAAAAATACAAAAAGATACTCCTACTGAGATCATGGATTAAAAAGGCTATTTTCATACAAATTGCCGAAATCCGAAAACCTAAAGGGTATATCCAGCTGTCCTAGAAACTTGAAATTTGGTATAAAGATAACTCTTACAGCACAACCACTCAGAAACTTCCCAAAATCTTGAATTTTTATATCTGTCTGTAGATTTCAGAGACCAATATAAGATACAATACAATTCAATAACTATTTATTGAACACCACATAACAACATACAATGACATTGCAAAGAAAAATCCGTTAAGCCACCAGTACCCAGCCACCATGGACCAGTGTCCAGCTGCTTAACAGATTTTTCTTTGCATTGTCATTGTATGTTGAATTTCATACTATGAATATTTCATAAAAATAAAAACAAAAATAATCACACCCCACACTGTGTATATTTTGCTTAGTAGCAGGGCTCTGTTAACACTGGACTTCTTAAAACACTGGGGAAAAGCGTTAATATCTTTATACGAAACCCTCGTGCGCGAGTCCGACTCGCACTTGTTCGGTGTTTTTGTTCGAAGGCGGTTTTACTTTTTGTTGATTTCTGTTCTGTTTGTTATGTGGTGTTCAATTCGATAACGACTTCTTGTATTGTATTGGAGAAAAAATACAAAAAGATACTCTATTGTGGTTATCAGGGCCGGCCTTTGTCATCTAGGCGCCCCGGGCGAGTCATGCAATTGGGTCCCTTTTGCAGTCAGTGGTGACATTATGCCGGCGCGGGCGGCGCCCTGTGTAGACCCCGGCACCCTGTGTAGACCCCGGCACCCTGTGTAGACCTCGGCGTCCTGTGTAGACCCCGGCGCGCTGTGTAGACCCCTTCGCCCTGTGTAGACCCCGGCGCCCCGGGCGGTCGCCCAGGTCGCCCCCCCTAAGGCCGGTCCTGTGGTTACTAAACGAGACTTGACGCCAGGTTCCACGGCATATACTGGCCAGCGTTCCTGATGGCGGTGAACTGGCACCCGCCGCGCCGCATCGTCTGCCACGCGCACTGGACGGTGGACGGCGCCAAGATGTCCAAGTCGCGCGGCAACCTGCTGCGGCCGCGCGACGCCGCCGCGACAGGCGACGCGCTGCGCTACTGCCTGCTGCGCGAGGCCACGCTGCACGGCGACGCCAGTGAGTACACCCTGCAGCCCGGCGACGCGCTGCGCTACTGCCTGCTGCGCGAGGCCACGCTGCACGGCGACGCCAGTGAGTACACCCTGCAGCCCGGCGACGCGCTGCGCTACTGCCTGCTGCGCGAGGCCACGCTGCACGGCGACGCCAGTGAGTACACCCTGCAGCCCGGCGACGCGCTGCGCTACTGCCTGCTGCGCGAGGCCACGCTGCACGGCGACGCCAGTGAGTACACCCTGCAGCCCGGCGACGCGCTGCGCTACTGCCTGCTGCGCGAGGCCACGCTGCACGGCGACGCCAGTGAGTACACCCTGCAGCCCGGCGACGCGCTGCGCTACTGCCTGCTGCGCGAGGCCACGCTGCACGGCGACGCCAGTGAGTACACCCTGCAGCCCGGCGACGCGCTGCGCTACTGCCTGCTGCGCGAGGCCACGCTGCACGGCGACGCCAGTGAGTACACCCTGCAGCCCGGCGACGCGCTGCGCTACTGCCTGCTGCGCGAGGCCACGCTGCACGGCGACGCCAGTGAGTAAATTTCTCACATTTTTGTATCGGGTTTGAAACTCCGAAATTGAAAATGGAAATTCCTTAGATTTCTACGAAATTTTCAAGAAATTTCCGAGAACTTATCCAACTTTTTGGAAACTTTCCGCAACTTTCACATCTGTACTAGTAAGTACTTGTGGTGACAGCTTTAAGATGGTTTATTCCTGCTGCAATTTTTTTAGTTTTTCTCGATTATTCCATAGAAATCGATTGAAAATTTATACAGAAAGACCAAAAAAATAAATTATCGAACCGGGACTCGAACCCAGACCTACGCCAAACATTTCCTTGCAGACTACAGTGAGTCCAAACTCCTAAATATCGTGAACTCGGAGCTGGCGGACACGCTCGGCAACCTGGCGTCTCGCTCGTGCGGCGCGGCGCTCAACCCGCGCGGGGAGTTCCCCGCGCTGCAGCAGCCCGAGGCCGGCGCCTGCGCGACTCACGGGGTCAGCGTCGAGCTCATGGGCCACGTGGAGAGGCTGCCAGGTAACTACACACACACACACAGGCACTGGCGTCCCGCTCAAACCGCGCAGGCAGCACTTTATCGTGGAACAGACAGACAGACGGACATGACGAAACTATAAGGGTTCCTTTTTGCCATTTTGGCTTCGGAACCCTAAAAAGGACTTGAAATTCGAACGTGAAGATCTTCTACTATCACCGCTTAAGAAATTTTTGATCCCCCCCCCCCCCCTGGGTCCAAAGCTGGTTACGCCCTTGAACACGTCGTCTCGTCTTCTTCAGACCTCTGCCGGCTGCACTACTCCAACTACCAGTTCTACAAGGCGGTCGATGCGGCCATGCACGTGCTACACCTGGCCAACCTCTTCTTCGAGACGCACAGGCCCTGGGAGCTCCGCAAGGACAGCACCAAGCAGAAGGACCTCGACGTCATCCTGCACATCACTATAGAGACCCTCAGGATCTGTGGGATCATCCTCCAGCCCATAATACCGGAGTTGACTGGGAAGTTGTTAGATAAATTGCAAATACCCAAAGACTCCAGGACTTGGAGACACTGTGAGGTGCCCTCTTGGAGGCTGGAGGGGGCCATACACGAGACGAAGAACATTCAGAGCGGGAAGTTTGTGCTGTTCCAAAGGGTTTATACTGATAAGAAGGCTGTCAAGAAGGCAGCGCAGTGATTTGCCGTTATTCATAAACCTATTTTAACTTAAAATGCCGTTAAAGTTCGTTTGTCCTTTTTTGTCACATTGACATTTCCGTTAGTAAGAAGAGGACAAAACCTGTTTTAGCTAATGGGGGCTTGAGTGACGTTTATGAATAAGGCCCTTGGTGTTTTAGTCAAATAGGCAAGTCGGCTGAATGGAGGACCGAAATGTAGAGGTACATACATGGACGTGTATAAGGGAGAGTTTACGTATAGAAGGATGATATCAGACGCGCGGGGGGCTCCCCCTATATACCCCCTCCCGCCGGAAGGAGGTCTAGTTGAGATTGTTTTCCTATGGTTTATATTAAAAGATCCCAAAATAGTCAAAATGTAGAGAATCGGTACATCCACGCGCCCTTAAAAACTGGTCGATTTAGCTACAAACTTTCAGCATAGAAACACAAGTTGCGATGTACAGTGTACATTTCTAATGCAGCCTTGATTTACCTTTTTAATGAGGGGGGGGGGGTCATTCCCTTGCACTTTTCGGTATTAAATGGAAGCCGATGTGACACTGAAACAGCTGTGAACAACCCTGGGACACATCGTGTAATTTCCATAGACCGTAATCAAGTTATTGTTTATCATGTACAGTTAGCATCAAAAATTACTTAGCGGCACAATTATTTTCCCAGTCTACATGCAAAATTGGGTTGCGATGAGACTGATGTCAAAAAACTGATTAAATTAAAAAAGTTGCTGATAAAAGCTATTTCACCAACTTTACAATTGTCAGTTTTCAATGACAATTCGCGTTGTCAACTGCTGACTTGAAGAGATTTTGTTTTAGCGCGCTTCATTCATACTGGTCAAGAAATGTAGTTTCAATTGTCATGACAAACCGTCAATTGTAAAGTTGGTGACATAGGGGCCTGATTCCCAGTACCTATACCTACATATGACCCACATTTTTTGCCGCTAAGTATATGTTAACATTATTACTACCTTGTCTACAATTTCCTAAACAACAAAGTACTAAAACGTTATAGTAGTTTATGCAACTGCTACATAATGAGGGTCCTTAAAACACGAGTGTGTTTTTATGAAACGAGGCGAAGCTGAGTTTCATAATAGGATCACACGAGTGTTTTAAGGCCTAATTATGTGGAGTTGCATACATTACTTTATCTACACACATATTATATGTACTCTAAGATGGGTTCAGAAGCCGAAGACATATATCATACCCATTTATCTGTCACGAATTTGACTGTTTTTTTTTAATCATAGACAAACATACCGAGCTGACGTTTCGTGAACTGTTTTTTTTTTTTTTTTTAAAAAAGCAAAATATATCACATTATTAATTATACATATCGGACTGAACTCGACTTATATACGTGAGTGATCCATTTTATTTCACTATGATTGTAAATTACGTTGGTCGTCAAATTCGAAAAATTGAATTCGATATCGAAAAGTCATTACGACATCGAATTCGATGTCGTAATGACTATTACTTTACTGCAGGACCCGCTGGTGGAGGTGGTTGGCTGGGGAGGCGACGATGTACTGCAATGCTGGTAATTTTCTACGGTTTCTGAACGCATTTTAGATGATTTATGATATGTGTGTAGATAAACATGTTTTTGGTGGTGACTGTATATTTTGATCTCTTGCACGATTCTCCGTAAATATAGTGTTGAGATATTTTGTAACTTTAGTAGAAATTTATTTATATTTTTTAAGTTTAGCAGCCAGATAATTATACCAATGTAAACATCACCTTTCAAATATTATAAAGCTCAAAGCTAGAAGCACAGTCTATACAGTCGTCCGACGAAGGCCTCTAGACAGGTCAATCGTGCGGGGGGGGGGGTGCGGGGCGGGCAGGGCGAGCCCCCTTGCATACGTCGCCACTGCCCGATTAGTTAGGAACTTTCGCCCTCCTTGGTGCTTTGGCCATGCGGTTGCGGTGTCGGCATTTACGCAAACATCAAAGGCGTCGGACCACTGGTAGGTATAAGCTCTTTACACTGTGCTAGAAGTATGGAATGCTTCGCCACGTCGTGTGACATTATTAATACTACAGCAATCATGGTATGCCAATCGATCCCATTTCTATCAACTTTGAGACCAACTGAGATTAGAGTACTAGAACACCCACAAATCAAAGAAAACTTTTTCCATACATTTTGTAGGGTAATTAATTACAATGTGAAATTTTCTTTAGCTTAAAAATGATTAAATTGTAGACAACTACAATTAGGATATTAGAAATGAGAATAATTGGTATCGTTGTAAAACTACAACTAGTCTGTGCGGAAAGAGAACTCTAAAAACGGACATGTTGCTACACAGATAATGCTGGCCGTCATGGACGAAACAGGTTAATACCCTACAAACTGTATGAAAAAGGTTTCGATTTGTGGGTGTTTTAGTACTCTAACCTCAGTTGGTCTCTAAGAGTGTTTTAATCCTTAATAGAAATGGGGCCGATTGGCATTAAAAAAAAAAGTCAAATCTGTCGATTTTCTCGCTGACTGTACATTTTATCAAAAATCTATGAATGTCCGATTGTCATCACTTAAAAAGTTAGTAAAGGTCTCCTAAGAGCATTTTCGCGTAGCAGCAAGGGATCTAGTAGCTGCCCTTACTGCCCCATCTCAACTTTCCACCCTGAATATTCACATTTTGTTAAATTGAAAAAAAAAAGTTGTTTTTTGACCGTCTCTGATCCACGGCTCAACTGCTCTGCCCAAATGGTTGAGCTATCGAGATTTAAATTCCCATTAGCACTTAAAGTTTTCGTTGGATGACTATGAGATTATGTCGAAGGAGCTCCGCGCGCGGAGCTCCTATTCCGCGTAGTTTAGGCGCTTCTTGACGCAACTCTAACCTCACTTACTAAACAAACTCATAATCGTCGAATGAAAACTAATAGGTAGGCAGAAAATCGGCGTGAAGCAACAACACCCCTGTTGCGTTTTGTTCGGTCAGTGAGAGTGCCGGAGGCACCGGACCAGTGACTCTCTTGGGGTTGCTAGTTCTCATGAGTGGCGGTGATCGCTTACTATCAGGTGACGCGCTTGCACGTTTGCCTCCCTCTTTCAATAAAAAAATAAATAAAATAATAGGTGCTATGGGGAATTTAAATTCTCGACGGTTTTACCAGTTAGCAGCGTAGTTATGCCGTGGTTCAGAGACTATTTTGACAACTCAATTATCTTGAGGAGTTATTTAAGAAAATCCAAACAGTAGTTAATATATGACAAACGTAATTAGTTATAAGTCAGCCTACACACCTTATTTTATCAAATTGACCATTTCTTGCCCATTCTTAATGACGCAAGCAAAAATACTTCATTTTCTTAATTATGTACCTTTCGCATAACTTTTCAACGGTGTGTAAAATAGTTCAAGGGAAAATATTCTAGTTTAATCGATACATTTATGATGCATTTTAAATAATTTTATCAGACTGATGTTATTTATTTGAATTGTAAATAAAATTGTTGTTGAATTACTTTGTCTTCATTCGTACGGCTATTACTTACTAAGTAAGTCTTACTTACTTAATCTGTGGAATTGGCCATTTTATTTAAAAAAAACACTTTGTTCTTACCTATGTTTAATGAAATTGGCGTAGCCACTTTTACGACTCAAATTTCAAATATGTTAATTTGTAGTGATGTCTTACAATTGTTCAGAAAAAAAGAAGAGCAGATTGCGTCTTTGAACCTTAAAGCCACTCAAATATAGTTTACTGCACTCATAGGCATCACTTGACGATTTTTATCTGCTAGTAGGTAGTGTCTGAAAATTTGAATCGGTTGGTTTTAGGTGCCAACGACAACTATGTTAAGGTAGCAAAAATAAAACGCCAAACTCTATATCGGAGTCAATTTATATTTACGAATACGCTTATTTAAATAATAATATTTGCATCAAAATACTGCAATAACGACTAACAGTATCAAGAAAGCTAGGTTTACATTCCACTATAAGCTACTTACAGCCCACCGACGCACAACACGATACAAACTAATATCCAGACAACGTTGACGCTGCGCCAACGGTTCGACATTTGACAGGACTAAAGGTAGACTGCCGAAGCAAGCGGCAGTGACGCTGTGGCAGATATGTGGCACTGACGCTCGCTCCGAAAGCCGTTCCTTGCATTTGCATAGTACAGTCAGCAGCAGAAGTAGCTAAGCAACCGAAGCAGTCACAATGATCTACACAAGCTCCTGTCTATAATAGAGCCGTGCTTAGATAATTGTGAACGCGTCGGTTGCTTAGCTACTTCTGCTGCTGACTGTACATTCATCTGCCGCTCGCAGCGCCTCTAACGCTAAAATATAAGGCAGTTAGTGAGCTTGTGGCTTAAGTTTACCTTAAAGATGAGACTGTCAAAGTAAGCGTTAGTGGCGTCGCGACAAAAGGGCAGGTAGCTGTATGCAATTGTAAGGAGCGCCTTTCGAGTGCAGCTTCGATCAATAATCACCTAGATGGGGTAAAGATGTGGCATCATTGCAGTGCCAGTTTACTATGAAATATCGTCTAATGCCTATTCCTTAAATAGTTGCAATTTTCCGTGCATTAAAATATCTTCCTATGCAAGCGAGTCTTCATTTGCCGTGCCGTTTCCGACTCTCTGACTCGACATGTAGTTGTAATTATCAATCGAAGAAGAGCAGCGACATTGACGCCGCGTCAGTGTCATTGCCTGCCGCAGCGTCCCTGACACCTCGAAAGTCAACCTTAACATTATTTGTCAAAATCGTTCGAGCGCAAGCGATAACTTGCTAATATCTCCATACACGTAGTCGAAAATGCATCACATGAGTATAGTACAGGTATGAACGATTACAATAATATAAATTCTTACAAAAATTCTGTGAAAAATACTTAAATGCTCCATTTTGGCGAACATTGACACCGGAGTGCAAAATTCGAACTTCGTATCGTGCCGTCCCGTTCACGCTGATATTATTTAATACGAGAGCGAGCGGGACGATACGAAACGAACTCCGAATTTCGTAGTAGTCCCCCAGTTGTGAAGGTTTAGCTAGTCTGCGCACCGATTAAAAAAAAAACAAGAATAATGGACAATTCAGTGTGCACAGTTACAATATCATCATAAAAATTACCCTTAAAAAATAACACATTGTTTAATTTATGAATAAAATATTCAAAAGCATTTTATAACTTACAACACCTTTCCTAATATCGTGACCAATGGATACCCAGTATTTATTCCCCACCAATTGATACCAGAATACACGTTGCAAGACTAGCAAAACCTTTTTTTTTTTTTGACATGTCTAGAGCCCACCTTAGGAACGCTAACCATTCACCGCCCTCTCTGTTAGTGCTATGCTCTAATCTATACTATGGCATTTAGTTTGGAATGGACAAGCAGTCTCCAAGCGATGACGGGCGAATGATTAGTTTATTTCTTGAGGAGTTGTCAATCTAATGCTAAAAAAAAAATTTGAATACAATTGTTTTGTTGACTGTTCTTGTGTTGTCATCCAAATTACATATCCATGCCAAATTTCAAGTCAATGCGATCACTATGTATCGAACATAGATACTTACAAACATTGCTAGTTAAATAAAAGCTTGTAATTAGACCAAAAATCGACGTGAATGTCCTATTTGACAGCTGTCATTAACATGACTGGGCCATAAATAGTGCAGAAATGAAAACAATTTAAAAAAAGACGACTTAAACACTTGTTTTTTCACGCTCAAGTCATTAAAGACAACTTAAATGCGCTTACAAATTAATGTTTATGAGTATGGCGGTAAATCCTCTTTTTAATTAGATTAACAACACCTCAAGGTTGTGAGTGTTAGCTATGATTGTGCGGATGAAACAGATGCGGCCTTTTATATATAGTACATATTTGTACAATATTACAACTTTGTTAAGTTGTAATATTGTACAAATATGTACTATATATAATACAAATTCCTTGGTAAAAACTATGTTTTTCTACTTGGCGACATTTTACGTATTAACCGTACGATCCAACGTCCTAAGGAAAAATATGACATGTTATTTTGAACTTTTCTTTTACGACATCAAGTTTCAAATTCAAACGATCGAAATCTGGGCCTCACGGGGTTAATTATTTACGATGTCGTTTACGCAATTTCCTTAAACGCAAATGCCACCGATTTTTAATCACTTTTAAGTTTAGTTAAATAATTTACTTTTAAACACTATTATGTATTACGACCGCATCTGACTAATATTAGGATCCAACAGCAAAAATATCGATGCTGGTTTAATTTATATTAGTATTTAGGTCAGTGTCGTAAGTTAGGTGAAAGTTACACTATAATGTACACACAGATCTGTTAAATATACAAAGTAGCTATACAAAGAACGGTTTTAAAGTTAACCTTTTGAGCAAAGTACTAGACACTAATATAAGTTAAACCGAGTCCTTCCTCAATGCGTACACCGCGCCCATTTAACAATTTTAGGCATTTTCCAAAATACTAAAATACAAGTCACATCAAAATGCTTTAATACTTACGCCTAATACAATATGGAAGTCGGTACACGCTTTTTAAATGGCAATATCGAATATCATTACGGTAAAATGTTGTCGAAAAATTTGTGCTAAACTCGCGATCATGCTCTGGGTGGATTTTAGACGAAATTTAAAAATTCTGTATTCGGTACATATTGTTTTAATAACTTCAATGGGACTCGATCACACTTTTACCGATAGTGTTTTTTTTATTAATAAATTATTTCTTGTGCTTGCCATAACCACCGCGAGCTACACGTACAGGCGGCTTCAAAAGTTAAAAATGTACACTAAAATACACCCACAGCTTTAGGATAAAAAATACAGTCAAGTAACTCTTTAAAAAGTATCCAAATTAACGAATATTCTATACAAACACCGAACCCCCAATGATGGTCCTCATGTCAAGTGTCATGTCATGAGTCAAGAATCCGCTAGGATCGCTAGTTTCGACAGAGGTCTATCTGTGAGTGAGGTCTATTTGTCTATCCTTCATTTTTCACCAATCACAGGCCAGTAGCTTGTCTCTCATTGGTGGGTGGAGAATGACAGATGGACCTCACTCGGTCTCTGTAGCGGTTTCTTTGACCCTCATTACACGACAAGACGTCACTATGACATACACCGAATCGATCACTTTTTAACGTTCGAGAAAAAACTAGTTTCCATTTGTTTTTATAAATCGCAATAGAATAACGCACGGTCCCCACCGCCGACATAAAACATACCTACATGGTATTTAAATTTGATAATCAATACTATTCTTATTAGATACAGGTGGACGACAAATATAAGTTACATCGCGCAGAAGAGTGTAGACAGATGCCGAACTAAACCCAATGTAAGCACCATACAATAAAGACCTTATTCCGTTAGGCGCAATGTAGAATATGCAATGACAGGCAACAACTGATTGACGCCGACGCGCCGCCGGCGCCGAACAAAATGGCGATCACCGCAATGGCGCGCAAACCGTTTGACCAATGGGTGCTCAAGATTTTACCAGCGCAAACGTACTGCTTTGCTATTGGCTAAAGTGGTTTCGCGCTTTCCCAAAAAATGCTCAGTGCGCAGGTACACCGTTGTAACTTACATTTTATGGTACAACTATAACAGTAACTATACGATAGCGAACTAATCAATAACTAAAAACTTAGACAAGTTGAAAAACCCCCGACATTGTCAAACCGATTTTAATGAAACTTAGCTAAGAACCATCTCGATTAAACTAGCTTTCGATTGGAAAAAACCGTATTGAAATCGGTCCACCCGTTTGGGAGCTATGATGCCACAGACAGATACACATATACACATGTCAAACTTATCACCCCTCTTTTTTCGTCGGGGGTTAAAAAGTGATCGATTATTTTTTGAATTGTTTCGTTTCATTATTATTTCTCGATTTATATTAAGCTAGATCGTGCAACGTTTCAATCTCAGTGTGCGTAGTGTGAACTGTCAAACTGTCAATGTTTCGTTTTCCTCTCAAACAATTAATTTACAAATGATCTATAAGTAAAGTCGACTAATTTCAGACATTGTAGGTAGAACTTTAATGAATGAAAAAACCCTTTGACATCATTCAATTTACTTAGACAAGCGATTATGACGTTTACTGTGAAAAGGTTCTGTGAATATCTCCCGTAATTTTCGGCAACTAAAACACCTCCATGTCAATTCAGCTTTATAAAAACAACCCGAAAACTTTCAACATATAAATTCGTTATACCTACAAAAATATAAATTTTAAAAATTCATAGACGTAATATACTTAATTCAAAATACTTACCCAAATATCATTTTGAAATACATATAGCGAAACCATGCATGTGAAGTTAGCAGTAGGTAACTGATTTAATAAAACATAATAAAAAACATATAACTATTTTTATAAAAAATCAAACCAAAGTAAAGCAAGTAAGTATGTTGAAGTTTAAAGAATTATAATGTATTCGTAGGGTCATCTGTATAGTGAATTATTTAGATTTTCGATGACATTTAAATACCGATACTAACTTCACACGCAAACTATTTCATATACGCAGCAAAAAAGAACTATATACCTACTAAAAAGTTTTTGTTCACATAATACTCACGATTGTTCAAGCGAATACCGAAATAATACGTAGCAAAGTAAATTCAGTCGAGAAACTGCAAAATATCATTTAAAACTTAAAAATAACTAAATTGTTCATGTTTTTTTTTTTTCAAACCGGGCACACAGTTCGACCCAACAGGTACATTGAGACATATAATATCTCTTAATTATTTCATAATGTTCATAACTCAATTTCGTTTGACGACATTGAAATTCGAGTAATTTTTATTTTGGAATACTGTAAGATAGCCGTATGGCTGTCGATATACTTGAGCAAGTTCCAACTTGCCGAATTTTAATTTGAGCATTGCATTTGTATTAAATTAGCGCAAAAATCTTCCTTATCACGTTCCTGTATAAATGTGCAAGTCAAAATTTGCGCAAGTACCTACATCGACACGTGTAAGAAGGTTATATTCTTATATTTCTGTATGATTTTCGAACGATAATTCCCTGTTCTTAAAACAAGGTATTACAAATAACCATTATCAAATCGAGGTAGACATCGAAAAAGTTCCAACTGTAATTTCATAGAAAATAAAAATTATGTTTTTTTTTTTATATTTTGTGTAACTGAAGGGCAGTCACAGTTATCAAATAGTTCGTCTATAGCTGAATATTAAGATTTATTAGTAAAATGCCAGACTACAAATAAATCGCAATTAATTTGACATTTGCTGTCTGAAATTTTAACTCAGAAACCTATATGAAATGCAGCCTAAGTAAATTCCTTATGAGTTCCTTGCTAAAAATGTCAGACCACTTATTTTTATTTTCAGCAAATCAGTTCGTATCACTCGTGATCTGACATTTTAAATGACGAACGTATGAAATGACATGTATACATTATTAGATTTTCACACATATTGATATAGTAGAATGGGCCTTAGTCGCGTATATGGTTTATGTAGGTACCTCCTTAGAGAAGATTTTCTTACGCCCGCTGCAGTAGGGCCAAAACGTTAGCCGTGGTCACCTAGAAATAAATAAAAAAATAATAATATGAAATACTGCAAAATAACACTCAGAATATTTTCGGTGAGCAATCTCATGAATTGTGCGAAACCTAGCAACGGTTAATGTAGTTAGTAGTCGCCAGCTCGGCAACGGAATACCGGTCAGCTGGCGCGGCGGGGGAATACCCGGTGAGCTGCGGTGCACGGCGGGGGAATACCCGGTGAGCTGCTGTGCACGGCGGGGGAATACCCGGTGAGCTGCGGTGCATGGCGGGGGAATACCCGGTGAGCTGCGGTGCACGGCGGGGGAATACCTGGTGAGCTGCGGTGCACGGCGGGGGAATACCCGGTGAGCTGCGGTGCATGGCGGGGGAATACCCGGTGAGCTGCGGTGCACGGCGGGGGAATACCCGGTGAGCTGCTGTGCACGGCGGGGGAATACCCGGTGAGCTGCGGTGCACGGCGGGGGAATACCCGGTGAGCTGCGGTGCATGGCGGGGGAATACCCGGTGAGCTGCGGTGCACGGCGGGGGAATACCCGGTGAGCTGCGGTGCACGGCGGGGGAATACCCGGTGAGCTGCGGTGCACGGCGGGGGAATACCCGGTGAGCTGCGGTGCACGGCGGGGGAATACCCGGTGAGCTGCGGTGCATGGCGGGGGAATACCCGGTGAGCTGCGGTGCACGGCGGGGGAATACCCGGTGAGCTGTGGTGCACGGCGGGGGAATACCTGGTGAGTTCTGGTACGCGGCGGGGGAATACTCGATGAGCTCTGACGTGAGGCGGGGGCATACCGGTCAGCTACAGCGGCCGCAGCTGCTGCGGACACAGCGCCTGCTGCAGTGACGCACCTGGCGGCGGTCAGCTGGCGCGCGGCGGGGCGGCGGGCAGCAGGTGCTCCGGCACGGGCACCACGCGCAGCCGCGGGGGCACCTTCTTCTGTGGGCACAGCACCTGGACAAGCGGACACCATTAGCCGAGTGCTACAGTTAGAGGATGGTAATGAGTGTGCCGCTACGCACCCGGCGCGCGAACGCGAAGCAGCCCTGGTCCTGGGCGGGCGGCGGCGCGGGCGGCGCCAGCTGCAGGTCGGGCGTCGGCGCCTCCTTCATCTCCTCGCCTGCAACCGACAAACCACACACTCGTGACGTGACGCAGCATACATTTAATCATGATTCTCGTACGGATCGCGAAATTTGTTCTACGTATTGTATGGCTTTTCATGAGGTGATGGTGGGTGATGGTGGTGGTAATGACAATGGTAATGGTAATGATGACAATGGTGATAACGATAATTATGATGAGAAAAGTATTGGTAATAGAGTTGGTGATGGTGATTGATGATTAAGGCAGCGATGTGAATTTGTGATTAAGGTAATAACGGTGAAGGTGATGATGGAGATGAAGATGAAGATGGTGATGGTGATGGAAGTGGTGATCGAGTTGGTGATAAAAATTGTGATGGAGATGGTGATGAAGGTGGTGATGGAGTCGGTGATGGTGATGAAGGTGGCGATGGTGATTGGATACGAATGTGGTGGTGACGAGGACTGACCGGGCGCGAACACGTTGAGCTCGGCGAAGCAGCCGGTGTCGATCATCTCGCTCTGCCAGGGGATGCTGACGGAGCCGGTGTTGAACTTGCCGTAGAAGGTGTCGTCGCCCGCGTCCAGGTTCACGCCCTTCACCGTCGAGAACTGCTCTATGTCCAGCACGTCCTTGGCGTACACGGCGTGCGGCTGAGGGACAATTAGAATTATTAACTATATTATTATGTCCGTTGCATCGGAGTGTGAAAATTGATGAAATGGCAGTTGTTAACGCCGGGTGGACCCGAAAACCCGCCCTTGGCCACAGCGCCGCGCACAGTAATCAGCACTCACGTCAGGCACGAACGGCGCGTCCACCATGCCGGCCTCGAGCCGCGCCCAGTTGAGCGCCGCGAAGAACCGGTGCTGCTTGACGTGCGCCGCGCCGCGCCGCCCCGCGCCGCAGCCCAGCCGCGCGCACGCGCCCTTGGCCAGCAGCGCCGCGCACAGCGACCGCGCGCACTCGCTGAACTTCGACGAGTACTTCTCTTGCTCGTGCTGGAGAGGGGGGACAACAGTAGATTAATGCCCAGGCATAGGAAGTGAGCAATCGCTGCAGCGAGTAACTTAGTTTTTAATAAGTACGAGTCCAGCAATTGCTATCCCAGCCGTGGCAGATATACATTTTTTCTCAAAAATGAAGAGGAAATAAGGAATTTCTAATAAATAATTAACTCTTTTAATACAGCGAGCCAAAACTGTACGTTTCAGTTTGAAATTTGGGAAATGAAAAACAGTCAAGCAATCCAATTTCTGGACAGGTAATCGAGCCTGCGATGTAATGCGGCCGTCTTCAAATCCCTTCCTGTTCCGTTACTTCGAGTAAAATAACAAACACCCTCCTTCCTTCCTTGTCATATAAAAAAAAAACACTTCCAACAATGTTAGAGAAAAACTATATTACCAAGGATATCGGGTCAGAGCATCGAAAAGGGCTCGGCAAATAACGGCTCACTAGCCGTCCTTTTGTGTGCGAGTGAGTAAGAAATGTCTAGCGGTCTATCTCTTTCTCTGTCTACGTTAAGGTGTGTACGAATTAGAGCCGCTCATGTCGAGGCAGCCTCACCACGCACAGCGAGGCTGCTCGCGAGCATTTAGTAGCGCATTTGTTTGTGCAGCGAGGCAACGTGCAAAGGCAAAAAAATGGCGTCGAGCGCGATCACAGCTGATGCTGCTTTTCGTGATTCAGTATTGTCAACAAGAAAAAGAAAAATCCACCTTGGTGGTGGATGAAAGTTCAGTACAAAAATCGCAATTCATATGGTATTAAATTATTTTCGAAAATTAGGCACATCAGAAAGTGAATTTCCATCGTATGTGAAGCACAGACTTATGTGCAAGATACTTTTATCGTTATCCCATATCATTACACAGTATCCAAATCAATTTTATGACTTTGATTATCTTTCTGATCAAATAACTCGCTCCACTACGTGATTTAACCTCAAAACTTTGAGGCACCTTTGAGCACAGTCAAAAAATCGACACTTGACGGCTCTCCCTAAAATGCTCGCGCACAGTGCGCAAGACACGTAGGAATTTGAGCAATTGGTCGAGCCGTGCGTGCCTCACCCTGAGGCTGCCTCTGACTCGTATGCATCTTTACTGGCACAAGAGGCATTTCATCTTAGCCCTCTAGGTAGGCAACGCATCTGCAATCCCTCCGGGGTCACGGGTGTCTATGGGCAGTGGTGATCATTTACCATCAGGTGACCCACTTGCTCGCATTCCTTCCTTATCGTATAAAAAAAAATAACAATATCATGGATAGATAGAGCGAGTTCTAGTCACCTTGACCCTGCGGTCCACCTCCTCGCGCTTGACTTTCTCTTTGCGCGCGCGGAAGGGCGCTCGGCCCTCCAGCATCTCGTACAGCAGGCAGCCGAACGAGAACCAGTCCGGGCTGAACGTGTACCGCTCGTTGTCTATCACCTGTCAACAGACATGTGACAAAGTTTTAATTATTAAAAAAATATTTAGGTTCGCTATCACGTGGGAACTATAAAATTTTCCAGGATAAAAAGTTTAGATTGTTTGTGACAGATCACCCCCAGTGCGCCATAGATAACATGTGACGGGTCATCCCAGCGTACCCTAGATGATCTGTGACGGGGTCACTCAGCGTGCCATGGGTAATTTGTGACGGGGCCCCCAGCACGCCATGGGTAATTTGTGACGGTTTACCCCAGCACACCATGAGAAATCTGTGACGGATTACCCCAGCGAGCCATTAGTAATCTGTGACGGGTCACCCCAGCGAGCCATTAGTAATCTGTGACGGGTCACCCCAACGGGCCACGGGTAATCTGTGACGGGGCCCCCAGCGCGCCATGGGTAATCTGTGCCGGGGATTTCCCAGCGCCACGGGTAATCCGTGACGGGTGCCCCAGCGTGCCAGGGTGCTCGCGGCCTGACCTCGGGCGCCATGTAGCCGACGGTGCCGACGCGGCCGCGCACGGAGCCGCCCTCGGGCACGTCCACGGCCAGCCCGAGGTCCGAGATGCGCACGTGGCCCGCGTCGTCCAGCAGTATGTTCTCCGGCTTGCAGTCCCTGGGGGCAATGTTAGGACGCTGTGTATCACCATTCGTTCGCAACGAAATAAAAATTCGCTCACGATCTGTTCCACAGAACATAGGCGAAAATAGGCGGCCGGATAACCTAGTGGTTAGAGACCCTGACTATGGAGCTTGAGGTCCCGGGTTCGATCCACGGTCGGGGCAGATGATTGTATGATGAATACGAATGTTTGTTCTCGGGTCTTAGATACATAATAAACATATTTATCTATATGTCTAGTACCCATAGTACAGGCTTTGCCTAGTTTGGGACTAGGTCAATTGGTGTCATGTTTATTTATTTATTTTTAAATATATTGTGTAACATTATACTACTGCAGCCGAACAGCAGGCGATGTGTACTACATACTCGTAAGTACATAAAAACCAGTAATGTCGCAGCGATACGTAGCTACGTATGTACCTAGCTAGGTGGCCTCTATTTCACCAACTTTACAAATGTCAAATTACCATGACAATTCGGTGTCAATGGCTGACTTGAACAGCGCGCTTCATATTAGCAATGAAATGTAGGTCATTGTCATTGTAAGCTGACATTTGCAAAGTTGATGAAATAGGGGCCAGCTATCGTCTGCAGTCGACTACGGAACCACACCTTAAGTGGTTGGACACGACTCAGTTTCAGAACATGGTCTTCACATTCGCGGTCTCAAAACGAGGACGAGACTATTACCACAGTGTAAAGAGCTAAAGTTCCTAACTAATCGGACAGCGGCGGCGTATGCAAGGGGGCTCGCCCTGCCCGCCCCGCACCCCGCACCCCCCCCCGCACGATCGACCTGTCTAGAGGCCTACGTCGGACGACTGTATAGACTGTGCTATTAAGCTGTACTGTAACTTACCGGTAAACAATACCCATTTTGTGCAAGTGTTCGAGCCCGCAGGCGACTTGCGCCGCGTAGAACCGCGCCCGTTCCAACCCTAGCCCGGTGTCCGCGCCGCACATATTGTATATGTGGAACTTTAGGTCACCGCCTGTAAATAAATATATTTGACAGTTAAAAAAAAAGACACGATAAAAGTAGGCATGGGACAATCTGAACAAGTATGATTGATCACTGATGAAGATTGACAACTTGACAAGATTACCCAAAAGACCGTGGGCTAATTCGAATGCAGTCTCGTCGAAGAAACAGCAGAGCTGTATCAGAATCAACTAGGTCTTTGAATTAACTTAATTCTCTACTGAGGGCACAACTTGTACTTATTTCATTGTAAGACCAAGATTACCACTGTCACAATACGCAAGCTATTGGACATTAAAAAGTTCCGCCATAATCCGCTAGATGGCGCTTTTCCGCACTTAGGCGAATAATATTAATTTAAGTAGAATTAAAATTGCATCGGTTGTAAATAAATTAATTAACAACCGCTACTTGCACTTAGCCAACATAAAACACATAAAAAACTACATTACACACTACACAGAAACAATACGTTGGTATTCAAAATGAGAAGCACGGACACGCCCATGGGCGTCGCCCAATTCAAAATCTTTTGGTTGTCCGTATCCGGTCCCACTCAACCATAAAACCGCTTGTACGGCTGGGAGACCCCACATTTCTCTACAACTCCTGAGTGGAACCAGCCAGCCCAGAACTTGGTAAGAATACTGATCGTTTCTGTACTTTATCATTGTGTTACACTACTTGTGTCTTTTATTGTAATTTATTTAATTCTATAGGGTTTCCACTCTGTTACTCTGCCCGAAGCATTACTGTACCTTAATAGCGCTCCGGACAGTTAATTATAATTTAATCTTTCCCTATTTCACTGCTCTACGGTTATAGACGTAGCGCTTATTTTAAAACCTAACGTCTTCCTAGAACGGTTGGAATTTAAAGTTCCAACGGTCACTTTGTGTAAATCTGTTATCCACTCTCACTAGAAACCTGTAAAAGCCTTGTTCTTAGACTCTAGCTAAACTGTAATTCCGTATGACCCTCCGTATTGCCATGCACTGCTAATCTGGTTCCCACTCCCTCGGGAATGGTCGGACTGGAAAGCGGAATATGGCAGTGCGAGCATACCATGGACGTTTGGCTCACACCAGGTTATTTACAGGGCAACTACGCTACCCGTGGAAATCTCTCCACCCACTACTGGTTCCTAACGGACCCCTGCCGACCTCTCGCAGCCTACTCAGAGGCTAGCCGTTGGCACGCTAAGGTCCCCTTCACACCATCTCAACACCACGTCATCACACGAGCCCCCTGGTCACTCCTGGTTGCTCTACGACGCCTGCGCCCTATCTTCGCCGTCGCCGGAGGATCCAGACACCCGACGGAAGTGTAGGCCACATTAGCGTGTAATCGAACCCGGTATCTTCAAAAGTGTCTTCGAACTCAATCCCCTGAGATTCTCTATTTTAATTGTCAATTTAGCCTACCGATTTTGTAGAAATAAATGTATTAAACTTGTAATTTGTTTCCTTCACAAAACCCTAGGTAGGCTACCTTAAAACAGACTGTTTCCCCTCATGAAAACGGCCTGTGACACCACTGAGACGCCATTTTGACGCATGGTCCTTTCATGATAAAAAGTTTAGTAAAATAAATATGACCTAATAAAAACTTAGTTGTTTTTTCTGCGGGTCTTAATATTTATAAAACACAAATTTATACAATCCCTCCTTGCTGAACACTCACCATTCATAATAGTGAGAACGAGACAGAGCGCATCTTTCGTCTCGTACGCGTACGCGAGGTTGACGACGAAGCGCGAGTTGATCCGCTGCAGAATTTGCTTCTCAATCAAAACCATTGCTTCGCCTTTCCGCTTCTTGATTCGCTTCTTTTCTAGCTTCTTACAGGCGTACATCTTGCCTGTTGCTCGGACCTGCAAGACAGTGACACGATACCCGACACGGGACGTGATAGGTTATACCTAAGTTAATTTTTAAGGTCAAATGTGGTTAAGGTGATTTTTGTCTACTATCAAGGAAGCGGAACATTGGAAGCTTGGAAGGCATCTAACAATTCAAACCCTGGACCAAAATTGAGCTTGGACGCGAACACTCAGCAACCGCATCTTGTGCTTGTGCTCTTTGAGGAATCTTTATCCAATAGTGGGTACATTCATCCTAATGACGACAATAACGACGATACACAGGCTGTTAAGACCGACCTGGCAAGCGCAGACCTCGCCGAAGCCGCCCTTGCCGAGCACGCGGTACATGCGGAAGGTGTGCTGCGTGACGGGCTGCGCCTCGAGCCATTTCCACTGCAGGTAGCGGTGGAAGTACATGGAGCGCTCGAACTCCGCGAACGGAGTGCCCGCCAGGAAGTTCTTCACGCATCTTATGCACTCGATGAATATGTCCTTTGAGTTGGCTGTAACAATATTAAGGGAAGAAATAATTTTACATACCTACTGGGGCGCATGTACCTTAATGAGGATTATGTTAGATATACTTTGCTACCGCTTCATACGCCTAATTTTGGCAGTTTGTGGGAGTTTTCAGTCAAATCAGTGAAGCGGTACATCACGTTTTAGTAAGACGTTTCACTAAAGAGGAAATACCAATTTACCTGAGTCACTATTTTAAAACAGCTAGTGCAAAAAGTAGAACTTCCCGTCTTTATTTACTGACAGATTTTTACCTTTCTTATAAGTCCGAAGTATGGGAGTTAGAATTTGTCTTAGAATGCGTCTATGAAGTATGAACTAAATTAAAACCTATGATTTAAATTAGAACTTCAATAGCGTCATTTGTCTTAGAATAGAAGATGATAAAAGTGTCGTCACCACGCGCTAGTTCCCCGATCATCATGAGATCTCATCAACTAAAGACTAGGTAGCACTTAAGAGTCCTATCAGTATCACTATAGCGATTTGCGAGCGAGTGCTTCATAGTAATATCGCTCGCAGCGAACACATTGCGTGATCGCCTCAATACAAAACTCGCTAGCAAACCGCCAGTGTGATATGATAACTTATCTATACCTATAAAAGAAGACCGCGACTGACTGACTGACAGACAACGCACAGCCTAACTAACTACTGGACCTAGAGACTTGATATTTAGCAGACATATAACTTGAGTATCCTAGAGGTGCACTAAGAAGGGATTTTTCGAAATTCCCACGGGATAGGGAACTAGCCAATTTCGTTATGTTTCACGGGGCAAAGCCGCGGTGCATAAGGCTGTCACGGCATCAGCTCACCCTCCAGCAGCTCGTTGGCCTCGTCGACGACGTCCTTGCCGACGACGTCAGTGACCGCCTCGCCGTCCTCGGCCTTCAGGTACCGCCGGAATATCTCCACGGCCAGCGCCGTGCGCACCTCCTCCACCTCCACCTCGTACCTTTCCGACTGCAATGAGTAACAACCAGGTTTAGAGTACCTTAACAACGAGAGTTTAATTTAAATAATGAAAAAACTGTACTGTAAACTACTAAATGTAGCTAGTTGTATCATCACACTTCGAAACTAAAAAAAATCTTGCATTTTAGCCTGCTACTTCCAAGATTTTCACCATTCTGTATTCGTCGGGGTGAGAAGAGCAGTGCTTAAACTGTTGTGCCCTGGGTGTCGGTATGGACTTTCTGGCCATTTGGGATGCGATTTCGCTAGCCGATGGCAATAACAATTACAAGCTGCACGAGCTGCAGGTTCATTGTAGACTACTTTATCGACCAACAGGTGTCACTGTACCGTGTAACGCTTGGCTGCTGTAAAAACTATAAGGAAGCACATACTCTCAAATTAAATAATTGGCGTAGCAACGGTGTTTGGTGTGAACAGGGTCTTTGGTCCAAGAACACGGTATCACCTTGTCGACATTTTACAGAAATGGCACAAATTCAAGATTTTAATAACAATAAATATAGCATTAGGGATTAGGTTACTGACCGCATCTAGAAAGCTGTTGTACTTGTGGTAGTCTGGCCTTGTGCGCTCGCAGAACTGTCGGAACAGCAGCTTGCCGATCGGCTGCTGGTCCACCACGTAATCGTAGCCTACATCTGTAACAACGAGAGATGGATCGTTAGTTGATATCCAACCACGACAAGGGGTCTTTCTGAAAATCAGCGCTGAGCACTCGAGCCCAGCACAAGCTGAGACGAGCAGCCATTGTCAAACCTGTGCACTGTTATTTTTAATTTTTAACATAAAATAAAGTCTTAATATACAGTCGAACAAATTGATTCCTAAACCAACTTGGAACGTTTTCACAATAAACGTCATAACCATAATCCTTGTCAAGTAATGCGAGATAGCTATGACGTTTGCTAAGAAAAGGTTCCACGGTGAGTCAGTATTCAATTTGTTCGTCAGTACTTAGTACCTTGTTGTTTGTTGGCAATAATGTTTTCTTATCATAATAGACGTCATTATACCAAGAGGTCTGAACACATGCCGTTATCAATTTGTGATTCCTTACCAGACTAACCCAAGTCAATAGGATAAGACAAGGGATTTGGGACTAGGTCAATTGGTGTCAACTGTCCCATGATATTTATAAATTTATTATATTTAAATGAAATTTTGTCTGTCTGCAGAGACTAATGTGCTAGTAATTGTCAACGATCCATTGATTATTCACACCCAAATTACCATCACATATTCCTCACGATTCTCTAACAAACACCTTAGGTACACATTCAATAATTCCAACACAGAGAGTCTGATTAAAAAACACAACTCAAATACTTAAATTTTCACCGACAAAGTGTATTATTTCATTAATTGTCACGTCCTTAATTAAACGCGGCACAGTTTAAACACGCCTGTAACCACATTTCCTAAATTAAATTGTTTTGGTTTTGTTAACGTCAGAGCGGTACGTAGACGATTCAATTTGACGAATATGCCGGTATTAAAAGTTTAGGGATGTTGTATTCAGGATTCACAGTTTAAGGGCATGTTCAGCAAAAGATGATTAGTCAACAAACGGTGGCCGGTTTCATCGACTGTTTCGCTTCGCAAATTTCGATGGGTTTACAGATTGATATTGAATACCGACATGTCGTAGATATTTGCGTAAAATTTTAGCTTCGTAGAAGCTCTACGACAATTTACTTTACACATACAGCTTCAAATAATGTTAGTGCTAGGTCAAAGAACGCGCTTGGAGAGTGCACAAGTTTCGCTTCTAAATGTTCCTATTCCCCACTGACGAAGTTTTCAATCGGCCTAATGGCGTGGCCAGCTTCCAAAATCTACTTGTCAGGGAAGAAAACACGCGCTACTTTATATTCATAAATCTATTAGGAAGTACATTTCGCAGATTTAGCCAAATAGGATTTGGCATCTACAGCGTATGTACGAATACCTTAACCTAACTACAAAGTACGACGAACTACGGTCTACGAGTTGCAAGTGATTGATCGGACGGCGCAATGTTGGGTTAAGGCATGATGTTAGCTGCCCGTTTCAGTATGACCATTGAAACTACGTGAGTAAGCGAAACGGAGATAACCTAACCAACTTAGAAAACAGCTACTTACCTAGAAAAGTTGAAAAACTCCCGACATTGTAATTTAAAAGTTCAGTATTTCAAAAACGGGTGAACCGATTTTAATTAAACTTAGCTAAGACTAAAACCATCTCGATTAAATTAGCTTTTGATTTAAAAAATCGCATCGAAATCGGTCCATTCATTTGGAAGCTATGATGTCACAGACAGTTACACAGGTCAAAATTATAACACCCATATTTTTCGTTGGGGGTTAAAAACGAAAGCTACGTAAAACAGAAGTCAAGGACCAGACTGGTCCTGAAAGCCACAAAACCGTAATTCTGCACTTCCAAAGCGCCTTACACAACATGTTAAATAACCTATCCAACTTAGAAAAGTTGAAAAACCCCCTAAATTGTCATTTCAAAGTTCAATATTTAGAAAACGGGTGAATCGATTTTAATAAAACTTAACTAAGAACCATCTCGATTAAACTAGCTTTCGATTAAAAAAACCGCATCGAAATCAGTCCATCCGCTTGGGAGCTATGATGCCACAGACAGATATACACATACACAGATACACAGGTCAAACTTATAACACCCCTCTTTTTTGTCGGGGGTTAAAAATTAACCAAGCATGCCATGAATATAGCTTCTATCGAGTATTAATCATGAAAGTTATCAGCTAATAGTTGCTAATAACGCTAACGCATGTGTCCATAGTGATTATGATTAATGTTTAATCATATTAAGTTCACATGATAACAGCAAACAGTTTACGTTGGTAAGTAGATAGCTATCTCTGTAATTATGATGGCCTGGGAAAGAGTATGTTGCGAACGTTGTTATTTTATCAAGTGCCACCTTTTCGTCACAACACCATTCAAGCTTTTTATGGTTCTCGCGATAGCACAAACAATAGTTTTTAGGGTTCCGTACCTCAAAAGGAAAAAACGGAACCCTTATAGGATCACTTTGTTGTCCATCTGTCTGACTGCCTGTCTGTCAAGACCCTTTTTCTGTGGAACGCGTGGAGGTAGCATGCTGAAATTAATATCAAATACTTAAGCCTGCGGTCCCTTGAAGCTGTGAAAAAATCAACCTTCTAAGTCAACGCAATCAAAAGATACAGTCATTAAAAAGGCTATTTCCCTACAAATTGACGAAATCCGAAAACCTAAAGGATACTTCCAGTTGTCCTAGAAACTTGAAACTTGGTAGAAGGTAGCTCCTATAGCACAACCACTCAGAAAAATCTCAAAACCTAAAATTTTAATGTCTGTCTCCAGATTTCGCAGACCAATATAAGTTGACCCCACACTGCGTACATTTTGCTTAGGAGCAGGGCTCTGCTAACACTGGAATTCTTAAAACACTGGGGAAAAGCGTTAAAATCTTTTTACGGCACCTTCGTGCGCGAGTCCGACTCGCACTTGGCGGGTTTTTTTTATTGAACACCATAAATTAGTACTGTGACATTACCAATAAAAACAATCAGAGTAGACAATAGGAGGTTTTAGCGCTTAAAAGCGACATACTTAATATATACATATACTAAGCAGCGCAGTTTGTTTTTTGGGAACCCAGTTATCTTCATAACAAATTTTGAAAATTTGTATAACAAAATCCATTTAGAATGCAGCTTAGCTGTGAGAGCGTAAAAAAGTGCAACTCTTTGCACTCGCATCATATTGTTTGTAATTAATATTAGTAATATGCAAATTTAATATTAGATGATACATCGAAGTGAAAATGTAGGGTATCAAGGTGTGGCTCGTACTTTTATTTTAATTAATTTCAGGTCAGTATCAGTACACCAAACTTTAGCTACAAAATTACAAATTGACTGTTGGAAAATGGTCGTAATACTCGCAAGTTCATTTTAATACCAAAGTCAACTAAATCTTAAAGTTCTTGCGCCGATATTGAAATAGAAATAGAAATAGAAATAGAAAAATATTTATTCAACGTACACAAGAAGTATAATAAAAAACAATTAAAAAGTAAACAAAGACGTTGAACAGGATCCCTCTCAGCATTGTGCCGCGGCAGGGGCCACGGCGCTGGTTTTCAGAGGGACCCCGATTTAAAACTAAACTTAAAACGAAGACAAAAACAGTGTACACTTGACGGTGAAAAGGGAAGAGGTAAGTAATTTAACAAATAAACAATGTAAACTATAGTAGACAAAAGACAGTTATACAAGGGAAAAGTAAAGTTATAAGAATAAATTGGCTGCATGGACCTCGTTTCCTTTGCCTATCCTTTATGGGACGAAAATAAAAATTTTAAGTAAATATTTGACAATAGGCCAGTGCTGCCAGAAGGTAACTTGGTATTGAAGATGATGATGAACAAGGTATACTCAGCGGAACAAAATTTGGCCTGTCTACATACAAAATTATCTATACGTAACACTCACGAACGTAATTAGAGGAAGGTTTATAAGGTGAGACACATAGTTTACGTATCTCTAATTTTGGCCTTGACTATAAATACATATGAGGACCACATTTTTTGTCGCTAAGGCAGACTTGCACCAACCTAGATAAGACACTAACCCGGAGCTAACGTAACATCAGGCGTTACAAATATATGAAGCTAGCCCGGGTCGGTGCAGGTAGGCCTAAGTCTACTATAAATGAATCTGCAGTTACTCAAGGAAAGGGAAGGTAGGACGTAACATACTACCTCAGTAAGTAAAGTACTATCATCTACTTTCTTAAGTAGGACACATACAGAATTCCATAGCTTTCGTTTTAAATGCACACAGACGAAGCATTTGGCAGAAGCTTTAAAATGTTCCAGATCGTTAACTTTTACATCACCCCTGTTGATTGTCTTATGCAAGCATTCGGCAATGCCATTACTGTAATGGTTATTGTGCGTTCGCCAACTTTAAATGTTGAGCATATATGGAACGTTGTCACAGTGAGATAATTGTTCATTTAAAACTACAGTGAAACTCAAACAGAAATAAACGGATCACACTTGGTTCACACGTCAGTTTTTGCGCGATATGTTTTAAACTAGCACGAGCATTTGCAGAGTGTCATCTTGCCAGTGACAACACTAGACGTTTTCAGTGAAAATATTCCATGTCAGCTCAACAATGAAAGTAATTATAGGTTCAATTTGTAAATAATGAATATTGCACAATTGACCCACAACTGGGCCACGGGGCACGGGGCGTGTCAGTGGGTTAATTATTATCTAATCTAATTGATACCAATTGCCCGGGGATCGAGATAACCGGGTCAATTACCGCCATGAATTAAATTGTATTCGTATGACAAATTTATTACATTGTTGGAAACAAAAAAGCGAATAGTTTCTAAGAAATGATAAGTACGAGGCAGATAGGAAATTGATCAATAAAACAGGTGTAGAGACTTCTGAGAAAATAACATTTAAAAAGAAAGAATAAGCAGTTCAAAGGCACAAATTCCTTGAGAACTAGGATCTAATTATTATACGGTAATTATAAAATTTTGCTCCGTCTTTCAGAAGACTTTTTAAAAACCGAATCATTCAATTAAGCAAGTATGTATTCTAAAATATAGGAAAACCGACAAATGAGCTAACTTCGAAACAAATTTCATATTTGATTGTGATCATGATCATACAACATTTGGCATACAACATTTAACAGAGTTCATAGTTAATCATTGAAACATCTCGAGGCCCTAGGCTTTTGTGGTCCCCCAGTGGTTCCTGGTGGTGGTTAAAAATAAGTCAAAGGCAGGGAAGATCTTTAATACGTTGGTACACTATCTCTTCTCTTTTCTCTTTTTCAACCCTTTTCCACCCAATGCTGAGTGTAGGTCTCTTCTAATGCACGCCATTCCTTCCGGTCTTGCGCTTTTCGCATCCAGTCCCTCCCAGCCACCCTAACCAGATCGTCGGTCCAACGCAACTATTTATATTTCTTTGCAATTCTAAAAGATTTTTACCCAAAACGACACAACGCGGAGACCAGCATCGGCAATAAACGACAAAACTGCACCGATAGAGTTAGCTTATGCTGGGCCAATACATGGGCTAACGACCTTGCCAACGGCCTTTATTGCAAGAGGAAATGCTTACAATCTTGGGTCGAGGATGATCGAAACGCGATGTTTATCCGCTTTCTCCATGCAATACCGGATTACACGACGCTATTCCATTCAAAAAGGTTCAGAGGGAACGGCGCGAAGTGATCGTTTCCTTTTGTTACGGACGCAATTTTCTAACTCAGGGTTACACGGTTCTACGTTTCCTTGGTAAGGTAATCACAATTTAACCCTATGCGTGTAAGGAAAGGTTCGTTTTTAAATAAACCGGAAACGTATCATAGATAAAGGAAAGTACAGTCAATTTTGGTCGCACATGTTACTTTAGGTTAAGAATTTCTATTTTTTTGGAGGAACATCATTGTGTTCCCGAATTTTTCCCGATGCTAGTATCTCGTACGCTAAATTTAATAAAGGTCTGTATACGAAAGTCCTGTAAAGAGTTCTCAGTAAAAAGACGCGAAGATTGTATTGCAAAGTTTCTTAGAAGTTAACGTGAATCGTACGCTTTCGCTTTGGCAAATTCGTTTGATACCGTATACCGTCAGCGTTCGGTATCACTCGAGGTGCTAAACTTTTATTTTGTATTACCAGGGACGTTAGACTACAGTTTTTAAGCTACCCGCTCATACGCTTTGTAACATTTCAATGTTAAATAGTGGACAGTAGAAAATGTGTGACACTGGATAGAAAAACTTTGTTTTTATTTTGATGTACCTAATTTGCAGTCGATTGGACCTTTTGGAAAATCCGTCCAGACCGCTACCGACCCTTTATCCGCTAATCCTAGCTAGTGGGGGTGCAGTGTTGTTCCCACATGGAGGGTCAGGTAGACGGCTAAATTACTGGCACAATAGGCATTCCTTCGTAGCCCTCTAAGTTGTCAACGCATCTGATACTACGGGTATTTAAGGGCAGTGTGGTTACATACCACAGCCACTTGCCCATTCACCTTCGTTGTTACATACCAAAAAGTACACCGTAATCGTACGAGCAAATATTAGCAAGATCTAAAATCTTCCGAACAAGTAGTACCATCCCTGTAACCTGTAAGTAACAAAGTTTCTCGTGAGGCAGAGAATTAGGTCCTCAGCCCGGCCATGTTTGCTTACCATTTACATTGTTTGTATTCGCTAATTGGTACGTTATAATGTCGTGTTTGATCGGTTAGAATACGCAGGGAGAATCTTAAGCTAGGGTGATAACAAAGCTTTGAGGTAAGTCACCATCGGAAGTTATTAAATCTTCATAAGCTTTTTCTAATGCTTTAGCGAGTTAGTATGGTGCTTACGGTTCTGTTACGGAAAATATTAACATAAGCATAATTCGAATTAATCTACGTATCTTCTTCGACAGTGTGCAAACAGTTTTCATACCTACCTAGTGTCAATATAAATTATAATTATAGCAAAAGTAGAGCCTTTCTTTGATGGCTTGAAGATTACTGAAGTAATACTATGAGACAAGAATAATCTTTAATGCAAAAAATTAACGAATGAATCGTTCCAAAAACCAGACCAAACGAACAGCTTCACCGTTTGCCTTAACTTTATTACATCACAAATGAACAATCAACAATCGCATTCAAAGACCGAAAACAATGGTGAATTGGAAATAAAAACGTTTACCATTCAGAACAAAAAGTTACGTGACAATACGGAATAATTTGGCGCACGAATTCACAATTTCAGATTACAGCCATAACTGGGAGGGTTCTAAAATTTTGAAGGGCATGGGGGTAGACATGAAAGACGAAGTTTCGCGCCGTCCTTGAAGGCTCAGTCTTAAGCCTTCATCAAAACTTTAGCGGAATTATAACAAGGTTGGCGGGATGGCGGGAGAGATGGGCCAATGTTAGGGGCTGAAGCGGAGAAAGGGTCTCTTTAAAAAAACTGACCAGCTCCACCTAATGACCCTATCTCACCTGATGGAAAGAGCAGATAAGGCCAAAGGAACTGATTCAGTAACACTAACAGCCTATTTACTCTAGACTTGAAGACGCCTGAATTGTATGTGTTAAAAAAATACCGTCAATGGGAGAAAATTACATTCCTTAGCAGTTTAAGTTTCAAATATTCTTTTGCTAATTTGTTATGAACTATTTTCAAAGAAAATTATGGTAGACGATGGAAATGATGACAAAATACGGTACTGACATTCAGTGAATCAATATTATTTGTTATTTTTCCCTTACCAGGCTTTCGCTAACCACACAGTGGTCGTAGGGAACTATGGTCGCATTTTCATGACAATGCATAAAACCTTAAAAACAATTAGGACATCAGCCTCTGATCAGTTTAATTAGGCTAATAAGGCCTTTGTAGGTCCTTTGTATCAGGACCAGTGTTAAACACATATAAATATGGTGTAATATAATTTTAGTTACTTTTAACATGAAACTACCGTGAGACTCAATCATAGTGAAATAAAAACGGATCACTCACGTATATAAGTCGAGTTTAGCCCGACATGCATGCATGTGTGAGTTTAGTAGTCGCGCGAGCAGAGCCGCGGCGCGCAGTGTGCGTCTCGCCGCCGCTGGGTCGTGCGCTCCCAGAGGAAGGACTACGAATTAGTCCGAAACATGTCGGGCTAAACTCGACTTATATACGTGAGTGATCCGTTTTTATTTCACTATAATTATAGTTATCTCAAATTTGCATGTTAGTACGAGGGCTGTTTGATAAGTACCCGTTTTCTAAATATATTAATATCACTGGCCGCAAATAAGTATACCACCTTTTTAAGCCATTTTTCAGAGGCAGGAAAATTAAAAAAAAAATGGCATTCTTTTGTTTTTTTCTCATTTGACAACGATTCAGTGAAGGCGTGAACTTAAAATTGTTAAAATGGAGCAAGAACAGTATCGGTCTGTAATTAGATTCTTATTTTTGGAAGGAAAAACATGTGATGAAATAAAAGTAAGAATGCAAACGGTTTACCATGAATGTGCTCCTTCTATGACAACCGTCAGATATTGGTATAACGAGTTTAAGCGGGGGAGAACAACCGTCTTTGATGAGGATCGCCCAGGCCGGCCAGTTGAGGTGACTACAGACGATATGGTTAAGAAAATTGAAAATATCGTTTTAGCCGACCGCCGAATTAAACTTCGAGAAATCGTTGATGCTGTAAACGTTTCAATCGAGAGGGTACAACACATATTAGAAGAAAAATTGGGTATGAAGAAAGTATCGGCGAGGTGGGTGCCGCGTTTACTCACGGAGGAGCAAAAACAGAACCGACTGACTACTTCGGAGCAGTGTTTGGCCGTGTTGAAACGTAACCCGAAGGAGTTTCTGCGTCGTTTCGTGACCGTGGACGAAACGTGGGTCCACCACTACACCCCGGAAATGAAAGAGCAGTCGAAGCAGTGGATTTTACCGGGTGAACCTGCTCCAAAGAAAGCAAAAACCGTCCCATCGGCTGGAAAGGTCATGGCGACCGTTTTTTGGGATTCGCAGGGTATTATACATATTGACTATTTAGAAAAGGGAAAAACAATAACAGGGCAGTACTATGCCAATTTATTCGATGAATTTGACGCCGTGTTGAAGGACAAACGACCCCATTTAAAAAAGAAAAAAGTACTGTTTCATCACGACAACGCCCCGGCTCATTCGTCCAGAGTTGTGACGGCTAAATTAGCACAGTTACGCTACGAACTATTGTCTCACCCCCCGTATTCTCCAGATTTGGCCCCATGCGATTTCTTTTTGTTTCCCAACCTAAAAAAATGGCTCGGTGGCAAGCGATTTGGATCAAATGGCGAAGTCATTGCCGCCACAGAGGCCTATTTTAATGACTTTCCAAAATCATACTTTTTGGATGGTTTATTGAAGCTTGAGTATAGGTGGAACAAATGTATAGAGTTAAAAGGTGACTACGTAGAAAAATAAATGCATATATACAAAAAAAAGTTTTTTTTTTTCCATAAACGGGTACTTATCAAACAGCCCTCGTATCTCTATCGTTGTGGCAGCTACTTAAAGGGGCTGAACTGCTGAAGTTAAGTCACTGTGCCCATATTATTTGCCACCTAACACAAATTCAGCTCATCAAACGGTCTAAAGACGGATAAAGTCTTAAACGGCAACATACAACAGTAGATCCTAGCCGAAATCTTCGGTCAAGAATTGTAGCAATTTGTGTTTTGTAACTAATCTCAGCCTCTCTCAAAGACTTGAGCCGATTTAACAAAAAGCCCCAGACAATCGAAATAACTCCATCTATTGCTGTCGATTTAATTTATTCCCCGGATCGGTATGAAGGCTGATATTAAGACAATCTTCATTCCTTCAATCATCAATGGTCCAAATTCTAATCGTCTTCCTCCAAAGGGTAGGTATGTTTCAAACGATAGCTTCACCTATTATTTATTACTTGGTTAATTCGTTCCTATAGGTACATACACTTCTAGGGTTCGTTTTTAAAGTAATGCAGAAAAAGAGTGTGCGGTCTTTGTGCACCTTTAATTTTTCCACCTCTTTTAACGCGTTCACTGCCGGCAACGCCTGTATGCGTTTTCCAGACTTTCATCCAGTGCCTCTGTCGTCATTTTACAGGTAATTTGAACGCACATGTGCGTTTGCGGCACCTGAAGAACTTTCAAGCCAAAGGGGTAGCAGCGAATGCGTTAAGTCATCTTCATTCAATCATTTTAAGATTCAAACCTAAGTCATAGCTTTGCATAATCCAAATGTTTACTACATCACGTCACTTAAATAACGGTGAAAACTGACATAAACTGAATCTTTCCCTGACCATGGCGTGACACATGTAAGTAAAACGTCGGGATGTGTAAAGAGTGTGATCGAATATCGAGCTTTACTGGTAAAGATTAACGCGAGCTTGGCTGCCACCGCACAAGAATGTTTTGAAAGAATGAAATTCACATCTCATCTACGCTCCGCTTGCAGTGTGATGATGCGATTGGTCGATTCAGCACGCCTCCGCTCTGCCTGGATGGAATCCCTTAGACCTAGACCTAAAAAAGTGTGCGCATCCAGCCAACGTTGGCTGGTAGGCATTTCACAGTGATCAATCTTGACATAATTTTGTCTTTATCTCGTCGACATTTAACGACTTCCGCCCGGCGTGACTTCCATTTTAACATCAACTACATTTCCTTCAAAAGTCAACTTGCAAGATCCAGTAGGAATTAAAGCAAATTGAGATGCAAATTTGCGAAAGTTGGCCCCCCCTGATCAAAGGTTCGGACGGACTTATTAAACGAGGTTAGAGGTTCAAATCTTGATTAATAAAATAACGATGTCGCTATGAATTCCGCCCTACGACTCGATCTTTGGGACGATGATAAAACGAGACATGATGTTTTTATTTTCGATCAAGTGACTATGTTGACGACATTTAATGCCAAGAATTCTTCCTATGATTCCATGGTCAATCATGTTACAAAAAATCTGTTCGACGCGGAAATTAGCATTACACATACCTAAGACATGACCAGTTTGCGCACAGCACTAGACAATTTCTTTTTTAGCTTTTCTTTCCTCGTGGGGTTAGAGGTATACATGTACAAGTTGTGCAACAGACGTCTATGCTCGTGTAATTTTTTTTACGTTCCTACAAAGTCATACCAAAACAGAATTATTTTACAATTGCAAAAACACGCACACAACTAACATTCCTTTTGTCCAAAATTATCAGGGATTGTCAATTTTTTCAGAGAGGAATCAGGCGTTAACATCTCCTGTCATGGATGGTTTGCGGCGCCCGGTAACTTAACTACTCATACCAACCTCTTTACATATCTTCCTTGTTGTCTTTATGTTAGGTAACTACAACTAGCAACCGTCACTGATATGTACCTCAGGACGTCACAACTATTCGAATAAATGAATAAATTAACTACTTACAAGACGAATCGATTTGCGTTATTTACGTAGTGCGGTTGCGGTTGGGAAATACTTTGGCGAAGTTACAAGGGTTCTTTTGTTTTCAGCCTGAACAACATGGAACCTTATAGTAGAGAATTCAAAGTGAAATGTTGACTGCTTTGGAAAGAGACCTCTGCAAACGTGAGCTAGAATAACTAATTGATCATAACTTTACTTAATATACTCCGGAAAGTATACCAATACTTTCAATTTGTTTTGCAGAGGACGTGGTTCGTATATCAATGGAATGGAAGGAGATATTATGACCGAGAGAGTGAAATAACAAGGTACATTTAATTTTATTAGGTCTTCGACAGATTTTCAATTAAAAAGAATAGTTACTACTATCCATCAGTTCTGACAGAGACAGATTCATAATGATTTAATACCGTCCTGCATAATACAGCCGGTTACAAAAATAAATGTATGAATGACAACCATGCAATGCATTTGCAAGCACACTGCAGCATCTTTAATATGCCATTACCATAAGGCACTGACCAACCACCCTCTGGACACAAATGTCAGGGCTAACGTTTCTGAAACGCATATGCTCATTTGCACCTATAAATCTTATTAGCCACTAATCGCGGCTCATTTTCGACCAGATGACAAGCGACATGACAAGCTATGAACCAATCGCGACGTAAATTATAGAAGATGCGGTGTCCAGAGGGTGGTTTGGTCCGTGCCATAGGGCATGCTGTAAGTCTCACTGTGATTTTGGCTTGTGAGATTATACTTGACCTGCGCGTGTAAAGGCAATAAAGCATGCGCAGAATACTTGGAACTCTTGCAAAAATCGTAATATTTTATTAGGCGTTCTGTTGCGTTAGTCGATTTGTTCTGATGATGCCTCCTCTCACAATAAGAGGTCTTGGACTATAGTTTCCACGCGGGCCCAGAAGAGTAGGTACGGATTGGGAACTTCACTCCATGGTGGTTACCTTCCTTTCCTCTCGAGGTTTTCCTTCACCGATAAATTACAAATGTAATTTCGCACATGAATTCTGAAAAAAGTCAGGACAGGCTCGAATCCACGACTCTCTTGCTTGAAAGGCCATATTCCAAGCAATAATAATTATATTTGTATGTTAACTGAAAACTTTGCATCCCCATATACCATACATGAATACCGCACTAACGGAGGAGTGTGAAACTTGGCATAGTTAAAGTTTTCATGACGGTCAAATTTCGACTTCTAGGCGACTACTAATCTATAATATTTTTTTACATCACACCACACACCTAAGAATACAGGCCTAATCGTAGCTACCACCCAAAAACTCATATACGGCACTTTTGACCCTTAAAACTGCAACTCTCTTTGTGAAAAGAGAAACTTCCACTCTTCCACGCGGAACGACAAATTACCATAGCATCCATACGACAAACTATCGAAACTTGTCAATACACTTCCTAGTCTTACGTAACTAATAAACATACAATAAGGTCGTTGTGGTCGCGTCGTAAACACACGACGCGGTTGTTGATCTGCTGTGACTCATGACTCATGAGTAGAGTTGCTATTTTTACCAAAAGTTTGGGTAAAAAGACGGATACCTAAAAAGAAGTCCAGATATTCTACAATCATGATGAAATAATACATCCTTCAGCTTGAAGGACCACGGGAAGACTTGTGTGCGGATGCGGAGTACATTATTAGATTTCTGTGTTAACATACTGTGGCATATTGCAGAATGTGTATTACCATGGGCGCTAAAACAAGAAATAAAAATAAAGTTAAAAATTGAAAACAATACAAGAACCGTTTAAAAAAAAAGTATTAAATACCTTTACGGCGGCGGTACGAATTTCCCGGTTTTTTAATGTGTTTGGAATAATATTTTTATGTATCGTTTAGTATTTTTATGTCCGGACGAATTCTGACGGATGGTCATGGTCACCTCATACATAAGTATGGGCGTTATCGCTACGAGTACCTAATTGAAGTTGAAATTTTGGTCGTCAATGAGTCGAAACAGTGATTCAGGGATGGCTACTAATTTTAACTGTTGTATCACACTGACCTTAGGTCAATGACACGTAAATATACGTGCGTCGCAAGTTCTAGTGTTAACGATGTATTGTTTACGTGATTTTAGCCAAGATTTTAAAGGATCGACCTGTTATTGTAAGCATATAGCGTGGTTATAAAGTCTCGTACATCGTACACACCACATTTAAACGGCCTGGGCGAGGCATACCATAATATCTTTAAAATTTCCTCCCCTACAGGGATTGTGCTAAGTAGCAAAAATAAAATACTTTATTTAAGTACGGTACTAGACTAGAACCAGTTAAATGACAAAACTTGGAGAGATAATGATGATACAAACAGCAATAAAAGTTCAAAATAATAGGTGCTTTAGGATCGAATGATATCGAGAGAAGTTTCAACTACCGTATTTCTTTGTGAAATCTAGTTCAACTTGTTTATTAGCAGTAGAATTATTAGCAGGAGCAATAAAAACCTAGCCTAGTGGTTTGATCTATGGCCTCTCAAGCAGAGGGCCGTGAGTACGGGCCCGGGCTCGCATCACTGAGTTTTTCGGAATTTATGTGCGAAATTACATTTGCAATTTATCATAAGCTTTACGGTGAAGGAAAACATCGAGAAGGAACCTGTACACTCCTGCGAACCAATTCAAATGTGTGTGTGTTAAGTTCCCAATCCACAGTGGGCCCGCGTGGGAACTATAGCCCAACCTTTCTCATTGTAAGAGGAGGCACAAGCCCACTAGTGGGACGTAAACAGATGTAATTTCTAATTTCGCGAGCGAAAGTGCTAGCAGGGGCTCCAGTCCACGACCGTCTGCTTGAGAGGCCATAGGTTAAACCACTACGCTATCACCATGATATCCCCTATTATCACCTATTTTGATCCCTCCAGGACAAAATTTGTATGGGGGGATCAAAACAGATGATCCTGGTAGACATGCCCGCTACCACAGCACATACCAGACCCATCGACTAAGCTAAAACCAAAAATGTTAGATGTTGTTTTTGCAAACATCCCTTCAATTTGCAACTCACGATCAACATCCCGTACAAGAACTCGCGATCGATTCGCATTCGGGATGCTGTATCAGGCCATCCATCATGGCGGCATCAACTATTCACAAGACAGAGGAACTTAATACTTGAGGGTTACTCCCCCTTATAAGGGTGGCGCCAAGGAAGGATGTGGCCGGGGAGTTGCGGAGTGGGATTTAATGCTGACCACTGGTTCCGCTAGTAAGCAAGATAAACAGCACGCAGTAACGTTGTTAAAAAAAACCGGCCAAGTGCGAGTCGAACTCGCGCACGAGGGTTCCGTAGTAAGATTTTAACTCTTTTCCCCAGTGTTTTAAGAAGTCCAGTGTTAGCAGAGCCCTGCTCCTAAGCAAAATGTACGCAGTGTGGGGTTAACTTATATTGGTCTGCGAAATCTACAGACATAAAAATTTAAGATTTTGGGACTTTTGGAGTGGTTGTGCTATAAGAGCTACCTTCATACCAAATTTCAAGTTTCTAGGACCACTGGAAGTACCCTTTAGGTTTTTGGAAATCGGCAATTTGTACGGAAATAGATTTTTTAATGACTGTATCTTTTGATTGCGTTGACTTAGAAGGTTGATTTTTTCACGGCTTTAAGGGACAGCAGGCTTGAGTATTTGATATTAATTTCAGCATGCTACCTCCACGCGTTCCAGAGAAAAAGGGTCTTGACAGACAGACGGACAGACAGACGGACAGACAGACAGACAGACAGACAGACAGACGGACAACAAAGTGATTATATAAGGGTTCCGTTTTTTCCTTTTGAGGTACGGAACCCTAAAAACTGGACCAGTATGCAAATAAGAGTGCACGCTGCACGCTAGCTGCAAAGCGTGTCCTTACAAAAATGTTGTATGGAATTTATAGGGCCATATTACTGGGAAAATATCTTGCTTTGTTGTACCAATTCCCTCATCAGATTTCAGCCACAACATGTATTATACGACGTATGTTTAAATGAATTTTGACGAGTTCACCTCCTCATGTTTAATAATTTGTTTTGCGATATCCGACCAAACAGCTTAATTCATTTCCTTTAGGTTTAGTTTACTAAACCAAAATTACGTATACATAATAATTTTCCCTCAAGTATGATGTACTTATTAAGTACCTTAATCATGAGGAAAACTTTCAAACCACAATCAAACAAAATAATACACTTAACTAAATTAACAGTAGTTACTTTAGGTCATGCACGGTGCACGGATTTGATCGAGAACTTTGTCAATAACCTCTCTGACTCACTAGAGCAGTGGTTCCGAACCTGGGGGTAATTACCCCCAAAGGGGGAAAACTGTGTTTCTTGGGGGGTATGAACAAGATACTATTAAAAATGGGAACGTACCAGAGAGTCACGCTGTTCTTGCTTTAAAAGGGTTCTCGGCAAAATTCTTGCTGTTTCCAGAGGTGTAGGTGGATGAAAGGTTAAGAACCACTGTGCCTTAGAGAATACGCCTGCTACCATGAACACTACACGCCTCGCATCCGATTTTATTTCTCTCTTACGACAAACGTAAGGCTCGCGGCCGTATGTCGTAAGTGAGATGTAATTTCGCCCGCATTGTCCATGCAGTACGCTTTGAAGCATTTCGGCATGTTACCTACGGAATAACTGAATATTTAAGGGCACTGCTCTCTAAATTTCGACTAACGCGTTTTCGATTAAATATCTCATTTGGATGAGACGTCATTCCTAAATCATTTCTGACTGATGCGAGTTGTGGTATCATAACCACAACATAGCTTAATGATCATGTCTGATGATGCGTGACGTAGTTTTGTATCACCTGCATCTTCCTACGATAACATAGATGTGAGATAGACACTTCAGAATAACATATCAGATACATTTCCGAATTTCACGAATGATTGTCAGACACTCAGGTTTTTGAAAACTTACATCCTGGCGAGATAAATAGACGTTTGCAAACAACACAATCTTACTGGTCATTTTTGAGTCAGATGCAGACGGCACTGAAAACTGTGCTTCGTGGTCTGGAGAAGCTAACTTTGAGACGCCTGCGACTGTTACTCTGTGACTCCTGGACATTCAGCGTACTTACGATCCCAATGATGAATAAGGACTTAATCCAAATTACTTTTTTGTTAAAAGATTTTTATTTCACAATTTTACGTTGATTTAACATTTTCAGAATTATCCTCCAACTCCTAACCGTTAAGGAGTTGTACCTTCCATCATCAGCTCATCAACATAAAATGATGACTACCGGACGCAAATACTTGAATAGCCTTAGAAAATATATGAAACACATGATACGTGCCTATAAAACTTGAGGGTTACCCTCGATTTCCCCGAGATCCTATTATCAGATCATGACTTGGTGACAGTGGGACCACCTCAGGAGTATACCCTTTCGAATAATGATTTAACATTTTCAGAATTATCCTCCAACTCCTAACCGCTAAGGAGTTGTACCTTCCATCATCAGCTCATCATCATGAGATGATGACTACCAGACGCAAATACTTGAATAACTTTAGAAAATATATGAAACACATAGTACGTGCCTGTAAAATTTGAGGGTTGCCCTCGATTTCCCTGGGATCCCATCATCAGATCATGACTTGGTGACAATGGGACCACCTCAGGAGTATACCCTTTCAAATTAAAAAAAAAATTTGAAAATCGGTCTACAATTGACGGAGTAATCGATGTACATACTCCTTTTTTTGAAGTCGGATAATGATGGCAACACACTCCACATAAAGCTTGCTTTATGACATTGAAGAGATTTTGGAAGCACTACAAGGAGACCTTCTAAAAACAGGTTACTAAAATTATCCGATTATTATTGTACGAAAATATTATTTAAATTGATTCCAATCAAACTTTTGATTGCCGTTTTTACGGTGAATGAACTTTATTTTTCAAAGAAACTATACATTGCTATCAGCGATCACCCGATACACAGGATCACAGCGATATAGTTATATTTACGACTAATTTTATTACTGAAGTTTGTCATGAAATACTAATCCAAATTTTCCCGAGACCAACAAACAAATACATCTGCCTAACAACGGACGGATATCCTTACTCGGCTTACAAATATTAATAAACGAGCTATAAATAATTATGGTAATACGTCAATAAAAAGGATAAGGTCGTAGAGGGAAAAAACTGGGTAAGAACGAATCCAATCGTGTTTTATGGCATCTTTTTAGAATATGTGCCTTCTTTCCTTAAAGCGTTGTCAAGTGAAGTCAAGTATTTGCTTAGGACGGACTTGCTAGCTTTTGCTCGCAGCATGTCTTACGTTACATTTGCACCTATAAAAAAACTACAAAACCACAATCATTCGTGAAATTCGGAAATGTGTCTGATATTTTAAAGTATCTATATCACATCTATCTTATCGTACGATGATGCAGGTGATAGACGACCGGATAGCCTAGTGGTTAGAGACCCTGACTATGAAGCTTGAGGTCCCGGGCTAGATTCCCGGCCGGGGCAGATGTTTGTATGATAAATACGAATGTTTGTACTCGGGTCTTGGATGTTTAATATGTATTTAAGTATGTATTTATCCATATAAGTATGTTTATCCGTTGTCTAGTACCCATAGAATAGGCTTTGCCTAGTTTGGGACTAGGTCAATTGGTGTCAATTGTCCCATGATATTTATTATTTATCTGTATATTTCCATTCGCATCCATCTTTCTGTAGCGATAAGGACGCCTATTGTTACAGGTAATTTTCTGTGTACCTAGGCTACCTGTTTTTAAGAGGGGTGTTATAAGTTTGACCTGTGTATCTGTGTCTGTCCGTAGAATCATACCTCCCAAACGGATGGACCGATTTCGATGCAGCTTTTTTTAATCGACAGCTAGTTTAATCGAAATGGTTCTTTGTCGGGGGTTTTTTCTACTATTTCTTTTCAACTTTTCTAAGTTGGTTAGGTTATGTTTATGTGGTGGTCTGGTCAAGAAAGGTATTTATTTACGTTACGATACGGTTGTACACCAACGGTTTAAGTACACACACTTTCTTTCGACATTTGTTTTAGTCTTAGAGGAGGAAAGGAAAGGAGAGATTAAAGGGCGTTTTCTGCGTCTGCGCAAAATGCACAGGGTCTGTTGATTGTGTGCGTGTTATCATTTGTTAGTATGAGTTTGTAGGAACGTAACAAATTTTGACATGGGCGTAGATGTGTGCTGTGCGTACATACGAGGTACATACCTCGTCCCTCTGGAAAAGTGACCGAAAAATTGTAGTGCGTAGACAAGCCAAAGGCGCCTTCCGTCTGTCTGCATTATAGTTTCAGTCGAATAGTGATTAATCCGTTTATTTTACTATAACATTGCTACGGTATTCCAAAGATGGCGCGAGTTCATTAATATTTTTAATTACCCGCGTTTGCGGACCGTAGCCGGGGCGATAAATCATGCAAATCACAAGTACGGTTACATGAAACTGTAAAATAGCACTGATTGTTACGAGGGGGATCTCGGATGGAGTTTACGTCAGCAGCTAAAGTAACAAAGTAACAAAAGAGACGTGCTTAGAACTTAGATCATTGCGAACACTCAGGTTCCTTAGCTGCTTTCCGATTACAATTATATTTAAGTAAAACTATTAGCTTAACTATTAACTTCGTCTGCCAGCCTGTTTTAATCGAGGGTATAAGCCATTGACATACTAACACCATGGACTTTGGGCCTAGTACAACACGGCATTTTTCGATGACAGCCCTACGTCATAGCGTTGTCGTTCGACCAAACTAACGCTGACTGACGCTCGATTAGTGGTCTTTTTTGCAAATCAGTGTTTTTTTGGTTCGTACTTACGTTTTCAAGCGCTATAACCCGAACTCCATGATGTTGGTAAGTAAGGCTATCTTTATCTTTATCTTCCAAATTTGAACAAAGCCCGTAAAGCCGTTTCAGCGTGCAGTATACACAACCATGTCGGCATTGTCGGGCTAAACTCGTTTTACATACGTTGAGTGATCCGTTTATTTCACTAAAACGTTTTTTCGCCTTTCACCCAGAGCGACGGTCGCAATTTTGAGTCATCTAACGGGTTTTCCGACGCCTGAAAAACTCCTTAGCCTCAAAGCCTCGAGACACTTGAAAATCAATGTTGTATTCTCCCCTGCGGCATAAGACAACTCATTTTGTCATACACGCCACAGCGCTAATATCGTTTTTGAGGGTTTACTTACGAGTTTATCTGGCGATCCATGCGTGTGAGTCACAAAACACTTACAGCAGGAGATGTTATGCTACGTATCCATCAGTGTTCGAGGTCCTAAGCGGTGCGCGAGGGAAGTTTTATATGACTGTGACAGCTAGCTGTTTCCGATACCAATTGTCAGCCCATACATAAGGCCGCTCGTGGTATGGGATAAACTACGATAACATGACCCGCCTCTTCAAAATTCAAAACGCTTCAATGCATTTGTGAAAGTATTTATAAAGAAGTGCTGAGACAGCCGTCAAAGAAAAACAAATACTTCATACACGCTCTTTGTTAAGGATGTGACTAAACACATCGAAATAGCAATTTGGAGGGGCGGGCCATGTTATCGTAGTTTATCTCTAAATACATATTAAACATCCAAAACTCGAGATCAAAACATATAAATATCTGCCCCCACCGGGGATCGAGCCCGGGACCTCAAGTCAGGTTCTCTAACCACTAGGCTATCCGGTCGTCAAAGTGTCAGAATATTTTTGTGCGAGATTAAAGGCAACTCCCGCCATGGGAGCTTTATTGTGCGAACCAACCGTGTCTGCGCACCTCGTTAATCAAATCATTACCCTCAATAGTTCGGATATGGGCTCAAAGGCAAATGTTTCTGCTCTGAAAAATCTTGACTACTATGCATTATTGGGTTATATTTTTTAGAGAGGTAAGAAAAAAGCTCACAGTCAGGAATATTGATGTGGACATAGCTTTATTACACTCTCTGCTAAAAAAGTTGTGCTGAGTGGAGCAAATTTCACACCATATTCGACATTAGTTTTAAATAGTAATAATTAGTAACTAAATTGCTTGCTCTTTTTTGTTTGTGTGTGTCGAATTATTTACTTATAGTTATGTAGCGACCCTAGCGCCACACGCGAGTGACGTCACTGTTCTACGTCACTGTTCTACATCGCGCTAACGAAGTTTCTCAAGTCGATTGCATAAATACAACTTCCAACTCTCTTCCTTCGGACTTCGGTCCCCAGGCATAGCATCTGCCTGGAGAGAAATCTCTATTGGAGCCCTCCCCCAAACTGGTGACCCTTGACATTGGACAAAAAACGCAACCTTCCAAGACCTACGACAATGACGCAGTCTCACAGCAACGCCAGACTAATACACTGTGCACCACTAGCATGTTGCTATATCTCCATGCCTGGTGTCTACAGTGTGCAACCCTCTCCTACACTGCTACGCACTCTGACGAGGATCCAGACTAGCAGCAACTCATCGCTCCCGCCAGCACAGCGGAACAACTCATCGTTTCCGCCAGCACAGCGGAGCAACTCATCGCTCCCGCCAGCACAGCGGAACAACTCATCGCTTCCGCCAGCACAACGGAGCAACTCATCGCTCGCCAACGAGGCTGAGCAAACCTCGCAATTGGCCCTTGCAAGCGTCCTCACGACGCACAGACTGCGCTCCCACACCGACCTCCGGTCTAAAAAGGGGGGCTGGTGTAGCGACCCTAGCGCCACACGCGAGTGACGTCACTGTTCTACGTCACTGTTCTACATCGCGCTAACGAAGTTTCTCAAGTTGATTGCATAAATACAACTTCCAACTCTCTTCCTTCGGACTTCGGTCCCCAGGCTTAACATCTGCCTGGAGAGAGATCTCTCTATTGGAGTCCTCCCCAAAGTTACAATTTGTTTATTAAAAAGTAAGTACTCGTTTAGTTTTTCAGATTCGCAAAGGTCCCCTAATCAAAATCCTTTACTCGCTACTTTGACTTCATCGCCAAAAAACACATGTAACCATTCATGATCTCAATTGGAAAATCTTTTTGTATTTTTTTATTTATTTCTTTAATTTTTTTTATTTTTACGGTCTTCCCGAGTCACTGCAAAAAGTGATAAAAACGAGCTGAGATTTGAATACATAGGAGAAATTCGAGCCTTACCTAAATACCAATTCTGGTGTGCACGCGACCCGGAGTGTCGAGGTTCCGGGTTCGATTCCCGGGGTTGGTATTTTTTCTGGTTTTTCTGTGTATTCATGTTTCGGTGAGTTTATTAAAAATATAACATGTAACCATCTCATCTGGCGTTCAACCCTACCACTCCGCAGAAAGCCTTAACATAACAATAACCTTTGCCCTGTACATAATACTCGTGTTATGTAGCCCCCAGTTGGTACAGTCATCAGCAGAAGTAGCTAAGCAACCCAAACGGTCACATGTTCCACACAAGCTCTTATGTCTATAACAATAGAGTCGTGCTTAGATCGTTGTGACCGTTTCGGTTGCTTAGCTACTTCTGCTGCTGAATGTACATATAATTGTTACCTCTGTACCTGTATATCACTCCCAGGCGAGATTAGTTATGTTGATGACAGCGTTTGCTCTGAGCTAGACTTACTTATTCACTAAGCAATGTTACAGTGTTACCAACCGTGTTTTTTCGCGTAATTTCTACTAGTATATCTTTGATGTCCCTGTATCTGACTTTTAGGGGCGCCATCCATTAATAGTGCGTAAAGCAAAGACTTTTTTAATTTAGCACTTAAATTCAGTAAAACACAGAGGTGCAAGCTGAGGCTTGAGCCCACGACCCCACTTGAGAGGCCATAGATCAAACCACTAGGCTATTGCTATTATTCAATCAATGTTAAATTTCCACAAAAATTAAGTCTTAAATCTAAGAAGGTTGTATGAAATCTACCCTGTTTGATTACCATTTTTCAACAGACAATAAAATTCCCATTTTGAAACATTCAGATTTCTACCATTGCTGGTTTAGGCTGGCAACACTGATTGCCGCAGGATATAGCGCGGTAATTGAATTGCGTAGGCGGCGTAGAGCTGTGTAAACAGAAGCAATCTCTCCTGGCCCCTATTTAACCATCTTTACAATTGTCAGTTTTATATGACAATTCGAACGACATTACTTTGACAATATGAAGCGCGCTAAAACAAAAGCTCTTCAAGTCAGCAGTTAACATCGAACTGTCATTGAAAACTGACAATTGTAAAGTTGATGAAATAGGGGCCAGATAGATGGAACTCATCAGTCTGCAAGTCAGGATAGCGAAAACTATGAAATTAAAGGGCGTTGCCAGGCCGACTTGCGATTTGATAGTCGAATGGACGTCGCAAATGTTGTTTGAATCGACTTCTCTTTTGGCGGGGTCCAACCTTATCGACTGTGTGTGATCCACCATAGGACATTCTTATAAGACAAGTGTCGTGTTGTGTTGATGTATGTTACCCAATCACGCTTTGACGGTTGAAGAAATTTAACACTCAGATTTTTCATTTCCGAATAAATCCGTGGTAGCCTAGCGTTTTGACCTATGGCCTCTCAAGCAGAGGGTCGTGGGTACGAGCCCTGGCTCATCATACCTCTGAGTTTTTCGGATATTATGTGCGAAATTACATTTGTACTTAACGAATTTATTACGAGCTTTTCGGTGAAGGTAACCTGCACACTAATGCGAAATAATTCAATGGTGTGCATTGACTTACTAACACCATGGACTTTGGGTCTAGTACAAAATTCATGAAAAATGTGTCCCAGTACAACACGGCATTTTTCGATGACAGCCATACGTCACAGCGCTGTCGTTCGACCAACTAAGACTGACTGACGCTCGATTAGTGGTCTTTTTTGCAAATTAATGGTCTTTTGGTTCGGACGTTTTCAAGCGCTAACCCAAAGTCCACGGTGTTGGTAAGTCAATGATGGGTGTGTGTGGTGTGTGTAGTTCCCAATCCTCAATGGGCCCGCGTGGGAATTATAGTCCAAGCCCTCTCATACTCATCTCATACATACTGAGAGGAGGCCTGAGGCCTCAGTAGGATGTAAAAAATGGGTTGGTGATGTGTAATATTCCCACGTGACAAAAATAACAAAATTCCATGCAGACGAACTTGCGGGCATAAGCGAGAGTCAAAATTGTAATATTAGCGACGTAACTTCGACTGTTATTTTGGAATGGTTCCACACTGGGTCACGACTTGATTGAACTGGTCTAATTGTACAGCGGCGGGACCTTTGAATAATGAACTTACATTGAAGGTACCAACAGGGAGCCCGGGGCAACCTTTCCCTAAATAACTTGCGAATAATTTAAGCTCTATATTTTTTTTTATTGCACGGCGTAATTTTTACATTTTCGCTGTGATAAGCCAAGATCCAAGGTAACGAATTATTTCTTCGCTTAATCGCGGTTTTTAAACGCCGACGCAAAATAGGAGGGGTGTTATACGTTTGACCTGTGTATGGGTGTATTATCTGTGTATATGTCTGAGGCATCGTAGCTCCTAAACAGATGAACGGATTTGGACGCGGCTTCTTTTATTTTATACGACAAGGAAGGCGAACGAGCAAGTGGGTCACCTGATGATCAGTGATCACCACTGCCCAATGCCCATAGACACCCGCAACCTCAGGAAGGTTGCAGATGCGTTGCCAACCTAGAGAACTAAGATGAAATGCCTCTTGTGCCGGTAACTACATCGGCTGTCTTACTCTCCACACCGGAACACAACAGTGCAAGCACAGAGGGTCGAGCACGACTTTATGAATGCTGCGTAACGTAAAGTCGACTAGTAAACGTTGTCGAGTTTGTATGACGTTTGGAACAGCGCCCGCCCGTGAGCGTATTTGGAACTAAAATTCAGTATGAGGTTTTTCGCTCTCGATACGATAACCGTAACGTTACGCAGCTTTCGTAAAGTCGTGCTCGACCCTCTGCTGCTTAGCGGCAGGATTAGCGAGTAAGATGGTGGTAGCGATCCGGACGGACCTCGCACAAGGTCCTACCACCCGCGATCTTTTAAATGTAAGCTAGGTATCAATATTAATCAATAAAAAAGTGGTAAAGAAAGATGAAGAAAATTAATATTCGGACTCGCGCACAGAGGGTTCCATACAAGCTTGTAGGTGTGATAAACTGGATAGAGGGACAATTTAACTTTGCCATTGGAAAACTGCTGTAAGCGCAACTTTATGTTGTAAGTTGTGAGACCCTTCGTGTCAAATTTCACTATCAATGGGAAGTAGGTACCCCATATAGCTTTTGATTTGCTTGAAATTGAGACGTACAGATAGACAGACAGACAGACGAACGGACAACAAACTGAACTTATAATTATAAGGGTTCCGTTTTTCTTTTTCATTTTAAGTACCTACATTATAACCCTTAATATCAAATTGTAACATAATTGGAGACTTGCTACAAAAAATATATTTATTTTTTTCCGAGAAAAGGAAAGAACTTGATTGGAACACGTACTGCGTACATATACACGCAACATATATATTCCCGTTTCAGAAAGTAGAAATTAAACCTGTGCCCAGAAACTGGACGTACAAATACACTGTAACATATAAACGAACATAGCATAACCTAACCAACTTAGAAAAGTTGAAAAACCTTGTCATTTCAAAGTTCAATATTTCAAAAACGGGTGATCCAATTTTAATGAAAGTTAACCAAGAACCATCTCGATTACACCAGCTTTTGATTTAAAAAAAACGCATGTAAATCGGTCCATCCTTTTGGGAGCTAAGATGCCATAGAGATACACAGATACACAGAAATAAGAATAAATAATAACATCTTATTATTTATTCTTATGACACAGACACACAGATACACAGGTCAAACTTATAACACCTTTTTCGTCGGGGGTTAAAAACGGGTGAACCGATTTTAAGGAAACTAAGCTAAGAATCATCTCTACGAGGGCTGTTTGATAAGTACCCCGTTTATGGAAAAAAAAACCATTTTTTTTTGTATATATGCATTTATTTTTCTACGTAGTCACCTTTTAACTCTATACATTTGTTCCATATACTCAAGCTTCAATAAACCATCCAAAAAGTATGATTTTGGAAAGTCATTAAAATAGGCCTCTGTGGCGGCAATGACTTCGTCATTTGATCCAAATGGCTTGCCACCGAGCCATTTTTTTAGGTTGGGAAACAAAAAGAAATCGCATGGGGCCAAATCTGGAGAATACGGGGGGGTGAGACAATAGTTCGTAGCGTAACTGTGCTAATTTAGCCGTCACAACTCTGGACGAATGAGCCGGGGCGTTGTCGTGATGAAACAGTACTTTTTTCTTTTTTAAATGGGGTCGTTTGTCCTTCAACACGGCGTCAAATTCATCCAATAAATTGGCATAGTACTGCCCTGTTATTGTTTTTCCCTTTTCTAAATAGTCAATATGTATTTCCTGCCTTAGACCTTTCCAGCCGATGGGACGGTTTTTGCTTTCTTTGGAGCAGGTTCACCCGGTAAAATCCACTGCTTCGGCTGCTCTTTCATTTCCGGGGTGAAGTGGTGGACCCACGTTTCGTCCACGGTCACGAAACGACGCAGAAACTCCTTCGGGTTACGTTTGAACACGGCCAAACACTGCTCCGAAGTAGTCAGTCGGTTCCGTTTTTGCTCCTTCGTGAGTAAACGCGGCACCCACCTCGCCGATACTTTCTTCATACCCATTTTTTCTTCTAATATGTGTTGTACCCTCTCGATTGAAACGTTTACAGCATCAACGATTTCTCGAAGTTTAATTCGGCGGTCGGCTAAAACGATATTTTAATTTTCTTAACCATATCGTCTGTAGTCACCTCAACTGGCCGGCCTGGGCGATCCTCATCAAAGACGGTTGTTCTCCCCCGCTTAAACTCCTTATACCAATATCTGACGGTTGTCATAGAAGGAGCACATTCATGTAAACCGCTTGCATTCTTACTTTTATTTCATCACATGTTTTTCCTTTCAAAAATAAGAATCTAATTACAGACCGATACTGTTCTTTCTCCATTTTAACAATTTTAAGTTCACGCCTTCACTGAATCGTTGTCAAATGAGAAAAAAAAACAAAAGAATGCCATTTTTTTTTTTAATTTTCCCGCCTCTGAAAAATGGCTTAAAAAGGTGGTATACTTATTTACGGCCAGTGATATTAATATATTTAGAAAACGGGTACTCATCAAACAGCCCTCGTATTAAACTAGCTTTCGAAAAAAACGCGTCGAAATCGGTCTATCCGTTTGGGAGCTATGATGCCACAGACAAATCGGTTCACCCGTTTAAAAGCTACGGTACCACATACAGACAAACACATACACAAAGCGGTCAAACTTATAACACCTCTCTTTTTGCTGCGGGGGTCAAAAAAACCGGCCAAGTGCGAGTCGGACTCGCGCAGGAAGGATTCCGTACCATTGTCTATAAAAACGGCAAAAAAAAATGGTGTCTGTTGTATGGGAGCCCCACTTAAATATTTATTTTATTCTGATCCGTGAGCAACTGCCCATCCTTTTCTGTCACTCAGAATACAACGGGACGGGTAATATAATCTCGCGCGACAAACAAAGTCGCGGCCAGTCGTGCTAGCCAGACTGGTGACAGACGGACAGGCAGACACACAGACTGACGGACAGCCGGAATCTTAGTAATAATAGGGTCCCTCTGGGTACGGAACCCTAAAAAGACCAAACCATCAGAACTATCAGTGCAGAAATACAACTGACATTATAATACATTGTTATTTGTACTACATGATTAATGATAATTGATTTATGCTGAGAGGGATCCTGTTCAACGTCTTTGTTTACTTTTTAATTGTTTTTTATTATACTTCTTGTGTACGTTGAATAAATATTTTTCTATTTCTATTTCTATTTCTATAATGATAGCTAGTAAAATAATGCCAAAAATTTTAGCACTTCTGACCCAAACTACATAACCTTGACATGACCTCGTCCGTGGAGTCCGCGGGCACACGGCGCAAATAAACGTTTGAGATTTTCCGCCATTATATTATTGATTTTACCTCTTAATAACAAGATGTATTAACAAGACGCAGCCACACGTGCAAGACAGTTATGCGTATGCGACAAATGTATTTTTCGTGCCGTTCCTCCACCTCCACTAACAACTCAACCACACCATACACTGACGCTTCCATTATTAAAGCAAAACCCCAAAACTATACTATATTGAAACTAAGTCATAGGGTTGCCGCTCGATATTTATTTCATTGTCAATGTTTTTGTTACAAGAATATTTCTGTAGATAAAAAAACAGATTTGTATAATTAAAGGATAAATTATTAAGAGTTTTTCGAGTTTTCCCATTTCGCCATCAGCTCTGTTTTAAACTAGGAAAATTCAGCAAAATCATTCAGGAAATTCATGATTTTAACTGAATAAAAAGTAAACGAAGTATAATGATATACGACATTAATCATTATTGACAAATAAATGACACAATCACCTATTATGGAGTTTTAAAACAGCATAAAATCTCTTTTAAGCCCGTACACTTGAAACAAATAAATAAAAAAGTGAGTTGTGAAGTTCACATCAAATAGACCAGGTGCATCGAATTATATTTGTTTGTTTGTGAATACTTTATTGCACATAATAATACAAAAAAATTACAATAAATATGCCAAAACAGAAAATGTCGTACAAAGGCGATATATTATGTATTATATTTGTAGTATATTATGTAGGTTAACTGTCAAGAAAATGTGCAGTGCCATCCCTGGCGTTTTCAATGAATCTGCAACACTGATAACGGGGTATGCTCCTAAGAGATGTCTCACAGTATTTGACTATCTCCATTAGATAATGAAACCAATCATACAACTAAAAGTTCAATTGCCTCCAATCACTGTGGATTTAAAAGACATCATTCACCCAGTCCAGACTGCGTCAATTTAAAATCAGCTTTCCTTTCATTCCGGAGGAACAATAAAGCCAAATTAAGTCCTAATTCCTTTATCATGGGCCTTAATTAAATTCTTAATATTCCGCGACTCTGCAAATACTTCGTTCGATGATTACATTTAATTTCGGGGTGTTCTATGTGTTCCTAATTGCCTGTGCTTTAAGTCAGGCACAGACATTAAATAGTTTATCTACAATTCTACATACATATCGTAAGGCCTCTAATAACCACTCAATTGCTTTTGGCAACTAGAGTTGCCTGTCAACGCTCATATTTTGTTATAAACAGAATTCAACTCAAAATTCAAAGCAAGTGAGTGGTTAGGTATGCGTTCAGAAACCGTAGGTAATGAAATTACGAGACAAATCAAACAAATCGAAAATCATAAACATCGATTCAGCCGTTGTTGAGTTATATAGTCTTCTAACCAGCTAGCACGACTTTGTTTTACATATACGGGGTGTTACAAAAATACCCGTAAAGCCGAAAGGCGGTTAAATGGTCCATTATAAAGAGCCCATTTACAATATTTGAATCACTGTATGAAACAAAAAAAAAATTCTCATACAATATGCAAACCCTAACCCAACATTTTTTACGGGTTATATTGTAACACGTTGTAGATAGATGTATATTAGGTATGACGGTACATTATCGGTACATACGCTCGATAAATCAGCTCCCGAATCTGGTTCAAATTAGCCGGCATCAAACAAAATACAATCAATGATCAAATAAATAATAAATAATACGAGTATTTAAAAAAAAAAAAAAATTAAATGGGCAAAGGAAGCAGATACCAAAAGCGGATAATGGATATCTGTACGAAGTCCTATACACATTTCCGTGAGTATAAGCCACAGAACTATAAGTATTGAGGTAAAAGCATAAGAATAAATAATAACATAGTAGAACGGAAACTCCCGCTCCGGACGGGCTCAAGGTTATGATATTAGAGTATTCGTTAAACAAACTACTCAGTCAGGCTGTCACGGCCGGCGTCGCCGCACGCGCGTTTGGTTGTTTGTAATTTGGTTGTAATAGTTTTACGTCAGCCTGTATGTATTTTATTTTATATTTGTAGGTAATTAATACTTACTTAAATCACCTTAAATGGCTTCATTTGGTATGGCACTCATAATAACTTCTTATCTAGAAGTGTTTATGATTATGTAGGTACGTAATCCTAACTAATATTATAAATGCGAAAGTAACTCTGTCTCTCTGTTTGTTACCTGTTCACGGGAAAACCGCTGCAGCAATCTAGATGAAAGAAGGTAAGGTAAGAAGATAGTTTGAATAATCAGGAATAACATAGGCTACTTTTTATTCGGGAAAATTATATAGTTCCCGCGGGATAGGGATAACCGAAATCTACGCGAATGAAGTCACAGGCAACAGCTAGTGATTTATAAATCTCATATTTTGTAAAATTTTAATAAAATAATGATCTCAAAGCAAAGAAAAACTTATGTCTTAGTGATATTATCGTTAGACGTAAATACCTAATATTTAACAGCAAGCAACCCTAGCAACACGCCTGGATGACAGAGGGGTGTAACGACGTGAAGGGGGAAGTAGGTATATAAATGGCGGCGTTTGGGACTCGGTCAAAAGAGATTTCGTTCTACTATGTTATTATTTATTCTTATGGTAAAAGACGAGTGTATGTACCTCGTGTACCAAAACGATGGGATGAGTACCTCATTGCCCTCCGCAAAATTTAGTCCGCTTTCCGACCGCTTGAAAGACAAAATGGTCGTTGTTCAATATCTAAAATCGATAAACTCTTTCCTTCTATCTCTATTACAGTGATGTGGTATTAGCATTGTGTTTTCAAGCCACCTTATGCCCGGTTTCAAATCGCAGCCGCCCTTCGGTGTTTCAGTCATTTCAACCCATAAAACTTGCGTCCCATAAAACCCCCTTATTTTTCTTTCACATTCTCTGTACTTAAATTTTATAACCCCATAATATGTACAAAGCAACATAAATAGATAACGTATTTATATTTATAAACGCGGTTTGTTTAGTTCAAAACGGGGGTTCCAATGTCTCTGCTCTATTTATACTCTTAAAGTACTTACGTCACGGTCCCGTTTCACCGACCGTTAACTTTGGTTTAGTTGGTGTGTGTTTAAGACTAAATCAAACAGCCAAGTTTTGTTAAGCTTCTAATGGAAGTTTTGTCAACTTGTAGAGGTGTGTAAAATCCAATATGGCGGACGAACCTCGTGTTCTACGAGTATATTACTCAAGTATTTAGAAAGGTAAGGAAGATCTCACTACCGTTAGCATTCACTTTTGTAACTTTGTAATTAGTGATCAATGATCACTCTAAAATTAACATGTTTAAGATGTTCCATCTCACGACGTCGGGTTAACTTTGAATGTGTCAGGGCGTTTACGTACACTAAAACAATGTAGTGTGTTGTTATTGTTTCGGATCGGTAGTCCCAAATCAAAATTAAAACACATTTTCACGACATCATCATCAGGTCTTTACATAATGTGCTCTTTTATTTTTTTTACAAAATTTCGTGATCGCCTTTCCATTGAATTTTTGGTGATATTGATAATAATTACGCCGCCCCCACACAGGCAATCTAAGCAACCGCTTTCTTATCTACCAATGATTAATACCAGATAATCGTCAATTTAAACTAATCGGCAAGATAATTATAGCCAATACCGCTATCATAAATCAAACACAAGCAAATAAACTTACGTAGGTAAATCAAATTGACAGTTGTATATTTTTTCTAGTCAGACTAGACTTTTTCTCGGCTAGCAAATAAACGGTCTAATTGATAATATGTCTATGTATTTTATACATCATATTGTTTACAATAAACGTGTCAATATTACACCGTTAAGTTAACTAACGAATGTTTGACACATTCTTTTTCGAAAACGAAGATTTAAGTAAGTTTTTCCAATGCTCATTTGCAAAACGCTCATCGGAGGGTCGAGCACGACTTTTCGAATCCTGCGTAACGTTACGGTTATCGTATCGAGATCGAGAAACCTCATACTAGATTTTTGTTCCAAATACGCTCACGGGCGGGTGCTGTTCAAAACGTCATACAAACTAGATAACGTTTACTATTCGATTTTACGTGACGCAGGTTTCGAATATTCGTACTCGGGCCTCAAGCCGGTGCAGTAAGCCCGAAAGTTCGCGCGCCGGGTGACTGTTATAAACACACTTAAAAGGCTACACACGATAAAGCTTTTTAGGGTTGACAATAACGACAATCAATAGAATAATCGAATGATATTTTCGTGTACTCGTAGTCGATTAAAGACATCTGTCATTAGGGGTGTGTCTTTCGTACAGCATAAGCAAAGACTATCTGAATGCTCATTGTTACAATGCTCATTACTTTAACCCGACACTTTTCCACCGGGCCAGTGCAGTAAGCCCGAATGTTTACGCGCCGGGTGACTGTTAAACACAGTTAACGGCGGGACGCGCGATAAAGCATTTTAGGGTTGTCGATAAGGAAAATTAAAAGAAAAAAAATCCCTGGAGACTGTCAATTCAATTACGACGAAGCTTTTAGTGCTTACTCCGTCGATTATTTTGAAAGCGTACGCGCTTTTTGCTATAGAAAGTTCTCGCTAAAATGTATTGAGTAATCTAATCTTGTTTGGCCTTGAATAAATCTTAGGTTTAAGGGGAGATTTGTTTGCTATACAAAGGCAGTAAATAAGTTTAACTGCGCGAGCAGACATTTAATTTGGGTACACAACACGAGTCGAATAAAAATAAAGACATTCGGGAAGGGGTCGGGTGTTGGCAACTTGGCGCGGTTACTTTAATAGCGTATGACACACAAAGTTGTATAAAATAAGTTTAACAAAGTAAGATAAAGCCTGTTAATCTTTACTGGTTAGACGTTTCTTCGCTAAAATTTCATTTTCGACACAAAAACAATAATATTTTGGTACCGTGAGTTCAATTTGCAACCACACTCCGTTCTTACACAGACCATTAAGAATGTTATGATTATGAAAGAATAGACAAGATATATAGATATATATGATCTTTTGCGTCTATTACAGACGATTCATGGCGTACCGTGTACCGTCTGGGAGGCAACGCCTAATATTGACAGAAAGATTAGTATTTTGTTAACTATACTTAAGACAGTTGAAAACGAATACACTATCTGAATACCGATCTCTAATATTCTGTTTGTACAACACCTCAATTTTAACACGTCAAAAAATAATTAAAAGTTTTTTTATTACGAATTGAATAGACCTCGATCGCCAGCCCTATGCGCCTGCACACCCCGAGTGGGCAATAAGTAGGGACATCCTCCGGCCACTGGATGGGAGCTCTGCTTTAGCACTTCGTCAGCTTTCATTAAATTACGATAACGAAACAAATGCTACGTATGTGTAGTTAGTATAAGTAGGTGATCAATTATCATGATCACTTTTGTACCTACTTTATCGCATTAAGACATTTGTCAGTTTTGCATGACGTCACGTACGACTCGGACGTGGCTGAAATGCGACAAGGTACAAATGACGCTGTCACGAGAAAAGTAACCTAAAGCCCTGGAATAATGTGCCCATTGAAAAGTTTGACACTTTTCCAATAACGTTCTCTTCTCGAACGCGCTACGTTTTGGGATAGGGCCCTTCTTTCTTGACAGTCAAAAATGTAACCACTATTTCACCAACGTTACAGATTATAGACCGATCAAAAAGCCAAGAAAACGGAGAAAAAAGGAACAAAAATTTTTTATACAAATTTGTTGTCATATTAAGCGATTTACGTCAAAAACGTGACAGTTACGAAAAAAGTTGCGTCTTCATTTAATTTCTTTGGTCGAACTGTACCAATGTCAGGCTTTGTCTTAGCGCAGTGAATATGAATATTGTCAAAGAAATGTATAGACATATGTAGTAGAAAAACCTTTCCAACGGGCCAGGCAAAAATCATCTTATGATTATGGCAATGGCTTTTCTCACTTTAACTGTAACAATTTTTTTGAAATTCATCATCGGATTGAACTGCCAGTGTTTGTAAGACTGTGACAGCTAGCTGTTTCCGATACCAATTGTCAGCACACAAAATGAACACGACGCTGATTGCGAACTAGTTAGACAACAAGCATGCTGACGATATCTTCCAAGGACACATGAAGGGTACACGAAAAGAACATGTCTAGTCACGTTAGCAATAGCAACTTTTCAAGTTATCGTGATTTGAAAGTGTAGAGCCATGTATATAATTATCCATATAATTTTCGTACACATCTATACCTATAAAACCGTGACTGACTGACAAGACAACGCACAGCCTAAACCACTGGACCTAGAGACTTGAAATTTGGCAAACATATACCTCGAGTATCCTAGAGGTGCACCAAGAAGGGATTTTTCAAAATTCCCACGGTATAGGCAACTAGCCCATTCTGAAATATTTAACGGGGGCAAAGCCGTCGGGCATAAACCAGTATTTTTTAAAGTGATAAAAAAGACAAGTTACATAAACATTTGTATCTGTAACCGATTGATAACTTATAGTCTATTGAGTGCTCTACATTTTGAAATAAAAAGGTCGTTTTTAAAAGAAAAGTGACTATACAAGACATGTTCTTTCAATGTATCAGTCGACCAAGAAAGTCCTTTACCACTCTTCAACTTCAACACCATACAGATAGAGGCGAAAAGTGGTAAAGCACTTAACAGTGCAAGTGAAGGTTCAAGTACTCACCTATTTTTGTTTTTATATCTAAACATTGTGATATGTGCGGGAACTGGAGGATCTTTCGCCACTTTTTGCTTTTTCCCTTGTTGCTATCGGAGCCTCCTGGGGACAAGAAAACACATATCGTGAGTATTTCTCGGTAAATAATTCCAAATCTGTAATCCCGTAGCGTTTAGGGAGCACTCGACAGTACAGACCATAAGGCTGCGTTTCCACCAGAGACGTGCGAGGGTGCGCGGATGTGCTGTCAAGCTGCGAAGTTCAAATGTAAAAAAAATACATACAGTGGAACGTAGAACTTCCTCCTTTTTTTGAAGTCGGTTAGTAAAGAAACCTCGCAACGCATCCTCGCACATCTCTTGTGGGAACGCAGCCTAAAGTAGACAGACGGGAGGCGCCTTTAGCTTTTCTACAAGTACGCACTAAAATTTTTCTGCCACTTTTCGAGGGGAATGAGGTACACACGTACAGCACACGTACGCCCATGTCAAAATTTGTTACGTTCCTGCAAACTCATATTAAACTACAACTCACACAAAATGCAAAAAACACGCACACAATCAACAGACCCTGCATTACATTTTTGCACAGACTTAATGACAAATTTTAGGTAGAGGGGAAATTGCTTTCCTGGCTCTAAGGTATAACATTTTCATGGCCCATTAAATGCCCCGTCTGACTTGTAAGCAATCGAGTTACGTCCAACCATCAGCATTGAACTTGCGAAACCCGATACCACTTAGGACCTCCCTGAGGGTAGTCATACATATATGCCTAGGCAGCATTATGTACAATTTTACAGTACAGCATTATGTATGTATGTGCCCATTACGCTAAAATTTACGTTTTCGAGTATGTACTCTGTAGGGCTAACACGAATGGCCGCGACTTAGTCGCACGAGATTATACTTATTATTGCATTCTGAGGGACAGAAAAGGACGGGCAGTTGTTCTCGCGCGAGATAGACCTACAGAATGGAACATAATCTTCCACTTAAAACAATCCTCCATGCACCAGGAGTATTTAAAACTAAACCAACCTAATCTAAACCGTTAACTAGAAGTGTAATTACAACTGTAATTCCATTTTAATGGTCTCGTTAACGCGACGGCCGTAGTTAACTCTATCCCAATTGTTCAGCAAATATGTGGAGCGCGCCTAAGCGCTTAGAAGGGTGGTAAAAGGTCGCCTGGACGCAACGGGTTGGCTGGCACAGAGGGCCAGCTTAAAACAAGTTACTAATAAGTCCAGTTTAGTAATTACATTTAGTTAATTCGGTCATCGCTATCCCGCGGGAACTGGCTATCTACATTCCAAATTTGACCAAAATCCGTCTAGCTATCTCTGTATGATTGGGTGATACAGGAAGGGTAATATTACTGATTATTTCCCCACGAAAAAAAAAGATTAATCCAGTTCTTCATGACAGTTCTGATCGCACGATTGCTATAAACCTCGTGTATGTATAATCCGTTCTAATTCGAACACATTCATTATCTTCACAAGACTGTAATTTCTCAATAAATCATTTTAATTTAACTACGAGCAGACCTTCTGTCTTTTTCTGTCATTACACCATCCGACTATCTCTGGATCGTTGTGTATTCAGTAAGAGGGCTTTACGCCCACGTCCCTCAATTCGGTAGGTATTTTGCAATTGAAGGCTCAGAGCCACGACGATGGCCTGCTTTTTCTAGGCTGAAAAAGTACGCTTTTGTGAGCTATTGTTATGGAGATTGGAGGGGAGGTTTGGAGCTGGAATTGCGAGCGTAGAGACATACAACGGGTTTTGCTCGACGGGTGTAATGATTATGTGTATCCTGAATTAGGGATAAACATAGCAGCGTTGTAATACAATTTGTGAGTGGTTATTCAAACGCTAGTGTCACTTTTCGGATTTGACACTTCAGCGATGAAACAACCACGAGAAACCATAGAGAAAGAAAGCAACACCCCAGCTACCGGTACAAAAGCCACATAAACAAAACGAAATTGACCCTTAAACGAATCGTAAGCGGCGAAGGCAACCGAACAGAGACGATCGGATTAGCGCTCCACAAACCACATTATAGAGGCCCTTATTTGATTAGGATCTCGTGAGAGGTGGGACTTATTGACTGTAGGGCTTTTAGAAAGCGATATAGGTTCGATTTAGATTAGGTCGTTTCTTATTAAAAGAGAATCACGCTGTAGGGTAGGTAGGTAGGTTTAGTCAGGTAATGAAAGGAAGGTCCCAGCCAATGTCGCTGTTAAGGCGGTAGGTGCTTTTAGGAGCGGAATTTATTCACTCAAGCGAGACATCGCTATCCAGTAGCGCATGTGTCAATAGAATTGTTTCTATTCGCTACTAAATAGCGTTGACCCGCTGGCTAATAAAAATGCGCCCAAAACGCATAGCGTAAGAGTTTAAAATCGCTGGGTACGTAACTAAAAGTATTGGTTTGATTTTTGTCTAGACATAATTACTATGGTGCTTAGCAGGCACTTGAAGTAAAGTCTAAAGGATATCAACGATTTGTGAGGGCTCCTATTACAATAAGATCCAAAATCATTAAAAACTGCCAAGTTTCTTGCGGCGCATTCTTCTAATAATATATGGTCATTCTAAAAGCGCCGGTAGACTAAGAAAAATACACGTAGCTTTTCGAGGAACTAAAATTTAAAATTCAAACACAAATTCCACACAAAGTAGTTCCAATTAGTCAGATAAGCCCGTTAGCTAAGTATTAACGGAAGTCGACAAATAATTAAAGTTATCTAAGCCCGTCCACTATCTCGGCCGACGGATGTTTCGTTCAAAGCTGATTACAGTTATCCGGGTATCTATTTAGTTATTTTATTTTATTGGCTGCAGTTAATTTGTCAGGATAATATCTCATTGGAATTATAGCTAGGTTGCGCTTCGTTTGCGGGGGAGCAGAGCGGGGACGAGTCATGGATTTCAACTAAACCGTAGGCGTAGTACTAAGTTATTCTGTGACTAAACGTCGAATGGTCGATTTCCCAAATGCTCAATGGTAGCGTGTCGTTTATACTTAGTCGTTTCAAGGTAGGTTAGGTTAGGTTTAAGAAACACTGGCTTATACGGTCTTTAACTATGACAAACGATTTTACTAAAACAAATGGAGCTGCTAAGCAAAAAGATTTTGGGGTCATGGCTTCCGCGATTCCCCTCCTTCGGTGATAGGCACAATAGCCATACGATAGCCATACGATAAATTAAAAGGCACAATGCGAAAGAGGTCATCAGGCCCTTATTTCACCATCTTTACAACTGTCAAGTTTTATATGACAATTCGAACTACATTTCTTTGACAATATGAAGCGCTCTAAAACAAAAGCTCTTCAAGTCAGCAGTTGACACCGACATTGTCATTGAAAACTGACAATTGTAAAGTTGCTGAAATAGGGGCCAGGGCATCATTAGGATGTAACAATATTAGTATGGCAAAGCTACGGGATGGCACTGCCATCATGGCAGTTGAACTTCTATTCATTTTATCACCAGATTGGATCTTCAACTTTTCGCCAGTCTCACTTTTGTGAAAACAAGATGGCCTTGAATCACTAGTCTCTCTTTTAATAGCAAGTACAAGACACGTATAAGTAAAACGTACTTATATCGATTTGATAACGTGCAAGTTTGGTGCTACTAATCTCTTAGAAGTCACGAAAAAGACCAAATAATCCAATGGAATCATTGACCTATAGCGACTATTTCTATAACGTTTAGAGGATTTCATATCTTATAGAGGGATGAAGTAAAACATTATTAGGAGTAAACATTTTTATTACATGCGCTTATAGGATCCCATTAATGCTTGTCCTATTGCAGCTATTTTTATTACATTTATAAGACTACGTATCTTATAACGGCAAGAAATAAGAGCTTAATAAAAGTAAACGGTTTTATTAAATGCGTTTATAGGACAATACTGCTAAAAAGTCTTATAACATGCGTTTATAAGGCCATGCTCTAGTAAGAGTCTTATAAAATTATCCTGTAAAAGTTCATGAGACTAACTTAAAGGATTGAAAGGTTTTGTAGCTCATTGACTATGAAGCTTGAGGTCCCGGGTTCAAATCCCGGTCGGGGCAGATGTTTGTATGTTGAATATGAATGTTTGTTCTCGGGTCTTGGATGTTTAATACGTATATAAGTATGTTTATCCGTTGTCTAGTACCCATAGTACAGGCTTTGCCTAGTTTGGGACTAGGTCAATTGGTGTCAAATTGTCCCGTGATATTTATTTATTTATTTATTTATTTCGTCTTGTAAGGTGCTGTTGTAAGATCAGTGGTCCAAGTCAAAACGTTTATTCGATTCCTATAAGACGTTTGGTCTTATAAATCGATGGTCACAGGACAAATTTGCTTGTTGGGTTTACACGATGACCCATTGTGACCTCATTTTTAACCCCGACGCAAAAAGAGGGTTGTTATAAGTTACCGCTGTGTGTCTGTGTGTATGTCTGTGGCATCGTAACTCTTAAACACAACAAAGCTGAGAGAGCAGCCAGGCTTGCGGATGAGCTCGCCCGTGGATCACAACAAAGCTGAGAGAGCAGCCAGGCTCGCGGTTAAGCTCGCCCGTGGATCACGACAAAGCTGAGAGAGCAGCCAGGCTCGCGGTTAAGCTCGCCCGTGGATCACAACAAAACTGAGAGAGCAGCCAGGCTCGTGGTTTAGCTCGCCCGTGGATCACAACAAAGCTTAGAAAGCAGCCAGGCTCGCGGTTAAGCTCGCCCGTGGATCGCGCGGTAATCTTTGCCGCAGTAAAGCTCGTCCGTCGATCTCCCCTTTTCCGCCATCGCCATGGAAGTCAGTTAGGTACTTCTCTTTATTGACCGTCAATTATGGGGTCAGAAGGTTCTCGAATGACGTCCACGGATCAGTAGACGAGCCGTCGGTAGGCCTCCAACAAGATGGAGCGACGACCTGGTAAAGATCGCGGGACCGCAGTGGAAGCGGAAAGCACAAGACCGGTCTGCATGGAGGCATGTCCAGCAGTGAACGTCTTTCGGCTGACATGATGGTGATGATGATGAATTATAAAGCGCTAAGAACTACGACAACATGAAACAAAGAATGCCTACGGTTATTGTTAAGACAGAATTGCTTATTACGCGGACTTGGACCTTGAGTATCGGACGGTAGTATATTGAGTATATGGGTATTCACCCAATGTAGACTACATGGGAGATCACACAATGTTTTGCACATAATATACTTAGTTTACATGTAAGGACGTCTTACACGCAGTGACGCACTTTATTCACGGACAGTCAGGGTTACCAGTAATAATTATTCGCTTTCGGAAAACTATTAAATACCTAAAATTATTTAATTTAATTAAATGAGCCAATGAAACGTAACGCAGAAGGTTCGCATAAAAATATTAAACGATGTCTCTAAAGTTATTTCGAAATCATCAAAAAATACATTAGTTCCACTATAGGTCAATATATCTCCATAATATGATCATATCAACATCTTTGGTTGACTGTACTTGTATTGTCATCCAATCCAACTTACACATGCATACCTACCAAATTTCAAGTGTATCAATCCATTAAACGTTAAATTCCTTCCTGCGGAGACGATCCTGGCCGGACGACCAAAATTTCACTACTGGATTATTGTATTGTCACCGGAAAAATAGAATTGGCCGCTGTCACAGTCGTACAAAAGCTGACATTTCAATCCGATGACGAGTGTCAAAATAGTTCCACAATTGCCCGGCCTAATTTTATCCGAAAGTCTCTAAATTAACAGACATGAAAATCGTCTCAGCAAGTTTAGGATAATATTGGCATGGAGCATGGATACAATACAACTACCAACCCTGCCATTAAATCATGACCGAGTTTAAGCGTGCGACAATTAAAATTAATGGAGTGTCTCTCACGACAGGCAATACATTGCGCGGATCTTTCAGTTTACGAGATGACTAACGACTTGTTGGTCACGCTGTTACGTCGACCCGATTTACACTTACGTCTATTTATACGGCGCAAGAAATAACGTGCGAAATGCAGTACAATGCCGTGACCGTAGGTTGACTTAAAATCTTTAGCCGCGCGAACACGCAATGTAACACAACTGTCGATATTTCTCGCTAGCAAACAAGGCATTGTCTGCACGCTTTTTTAGTAGCTGACAATTGGTATCAGTAATAACTGCATGGACAAGAGTAACAGTAACACTCTTAAATAAGGTGATGAATAGCTAGCTTGCACAGTCATACAACAACTGACATTTCGATCCGATGACGAGTGTCACAATATTCCGACGATTTGAGAACCTCCTCCTTTTTTTTGAAGTCGGTTAAAAATAGTTACGCTGCAATGTACGTAGTGTTTGTGGTGATCACTAATCCCCCCCCCCCCTCCCCCGCCCTTTAGAGGACAATAGGGAGGATGCCTATAGTTGGTCAAATCAGCAAATGTCAAAGTGATCGATTAGTAGTATTACATTACATTAAATTACTCCACTATGACGTCATACTTTTTCTCCTGCGTCCTGCCTCCTTTTTAAACCCCGACGAAAAAGAGGGGTGTTATAAGTTTGACCTGTGTATCTGTGTCTGTGTGTCCGTGTGTCTGTGTATCTGTGTATCTGTCTGTGGCATCGTAGCTCGGAAACGGATGGACCGATTTCGATGCGGTTTTTTTTTGTTCGAAAGCTAATTTAATCGAGATGATTTTTAGCAAAGTTTCATTAAAATTGGTTCACCCGTTTTTGAAATATTGAACTTTGAAATGACAATGTCGGGGGTTTTTCAACTTTTCTAATTATTAGCTTGTGTTAAATTTTTGTGCTTAATTCCATAATATCTATCAGTGCCTAATTACCTAGCTTAGACATGACTTATTGGTTTTAATGACATAATAAGCTCCTCCATCGATCTGGCTGCGTTGAATGGATTATAGGCTCGAAAGCTTCGGAGCTCTGCTTTAATATAATAGTTAATTAAACTACCATTCTGAGTGGCTTTGTGATTAATGAATATTAATCTATATTAATTAACTCGACTTGGCGTAGGTACTAGTTTTAGCTAGGGGTTTCGTTTTGGATGATGGTGATGGCTGTCAACTTGTCACGCAACTAGCAAACAACCGCTAAACCTCATAAAAGGGTATTTGAAAGAGAATCTTGTGTTAGCAAAACAATTTTTTTTATAAAAATACGTTTTAATCTCCAAGTCTTAAATAATATTTAGATCGAAAAAATATAAATTACATCATAACTAATAGAATCAAGTAAGTGATACTATGGCGCCGTTTTCTTTCTGTAACTGCCCACTACTTATTGGTTCAATCACATAAGAGTTTTTTTTTACTTTTCGGTGTATTATTTGATCTTCAAACGAGATGTTCACATTTTAAATACAATGACATTTCCCATTGACTTACCAACGCCATGGACTTCAGGTTTGCGCTTGAAAACGTCCGAACCAAAAGACCACTAATTTGCAAATTTTAATTTTCGGATTTGTCTTTTGGTGTTTCGTGTTTAGGAAAACCGATTTTAAAAATACTGCTACGGACCCACATAATACATACGCTAGACGACTTCAATAAGCATTTCGCTATAACGAGTCTATGTATAGATCCAATACACTCAACTTTATTATACCGCCTATATTCTAATTAATGGACTAGCTTATCTCGTTTGTTTATATTAATTAAGGCAAGGTCGTCGAACCCGCGACGCACAACGGGCTACGAAATAACGTGCGGTTATAAAACATTTTTTATTGCAGTTGATATCATAAAAAGGAGATACGCAAACGTACACGTAAACGTACGTGTTTGGTACGGTTTGCTAATGTTGTGAGTGCAAAAATGTGTATGTGCCATTTAAGATTTAAGGGCCACAGCCGGTCTAGCACAACTCACAGTGCGACTTCTATTCTATCTCGCGCGAGAACAACTGCCCGTCCTTTCTGTCACTCAGAATGCAACCGGATGGGTAATATAATCTCGCGCGACAAACAAAGTCGCGGCCAGCCGTATTAGCCCTACTAACATAGACACATATAGCGTACTAGCTGTTGCCCGCGACTTCGTCCGCGTAGATTTCGGTTATCGCTATCCCGCGGGAACTATACAATTTTCCCGAATAGAAAAGAAAGTAGCCTATGTTATTCCTCAATATTCAAATTATCTTCTTACCAAATTTCATCTAGATTGATGCAGCGGTTTTCCCGTGAACAGACAAACAGACAGACAGAGAGACAGAGTTACTTTCGCATTTATAATATTGGTTAGGATGGAACAAAATTGACAACAAAAACGGAGTACCGAAGGGCCCCCCTTCGGTACTCCGTTTTTGTTGTCAATTTTGTGGCAGTAAAGTTAGTGCCAGCGATATGAGCCGCACGCACGATGCACGGGCGCCGCCGGCCGCGCGCCGCTCCCCGCTGGCGGGTTCGCATCGCCGTGCCTGTTTCAAAATGCTCCAAAGGGCATATCCTGATGTTTATATTAATGGGCCATATAATTTTTATAGCTCAAACAAGCGTTTCACAATCGCCCTGTACTTGAGGGATTGTCAAGTGTCAAGTCAAGTACTGCCAGTGGTCTGTGATAATCTTGCCGTCGGCACCGATGGCCTTATATCGGAACAGTCGTTAGCCACTGATGGCTGGTCACGTTTCATCAGAACTGTGCGTTTGGAAAAGGACAAAATCAACGTTGAAAACGGCTTGAATGACTTCGAGAAAAGGATGTTACGGCCACGGCCTTGCCTCTTTGTTTAGCTCCACATGGCGGGGGCACTGCCCTGGCCCCAGATCAGTAGCATCACTTCTTTCATCCTCGAACAGTTCAGTTACTCTACCACCTTCTTCTTTTCTCCGTTTCGCTTACTCACATAGTTTCAATGGTCACATGGAAATGGGCAGCTAAAATCATGCCTTTAATACAACATTGCGGCGTCCGATCAATCACTTGCAACTCGTAGTTCGACCGCCGAGCAATGTAATTATTAGTTACATTTCCCACACCAGCAGCGCGTTTGCTAATCTAGTTGATATTAACTGTGCCAGCCAGCCAATAAGCTTTACGGTTTCCGCCAGTAAAGCATCCAAACGGAACATTTCCAATTCACTCAAAGCGTATGTTCCGATCTTAGAGCAGGAAAGGAATGGAGATGTTAACGCACAATTTCCCCTCTGCCAAATCTCTAACATTAAGTCATCAAAATGATCAGGGTCTGTCGATTGTTTTTGGCATTTGTGTGACAGTTTTGTTTTAGTGTGCGTTTGTAGGAACGTAACAAATTTTAACAGAAGGGTAGACGTGTGCTGTACGTGTGTTCCTCGTTCCCCTCAAAAAGTGGCAGAAAATTGTAGTGCATATACAAGCCAAAAGCGCCTCCCGTCTGCCTGCTTTATGGTTCCGATCGTTCTTCACTAAGGCAATGAAACGATTATTCTTGTATGTTTGTTTATTCGGTCTGCATAGTGGCTACGCTTCATCTCGTGGTTTAATTATCGCTTTTGTGCTACTATTTCTATTTTTACGTCAGCTATTTTAACACTAAACACACATACTAGCATTGAAAATTTACTCGTTGTTTTTAGGGATTGATTGGGCGACCAATGGCTCTAATCGCTGAGAATAGCTCTGAATCGTGATATAAATACTTATAAAACAGTACCGTGACTGACTGACTGACAGACAACGCACAGCCTAAACCACTGGACTTAGAGACTTGAAATTTGGCAAACATATACCTTGAGTATCCTAGAGGTGCGATAAGAAGGGATTTTTCGAAATTCCCACGGGATAGGGAACTAGCCCATTTTGAAACATTTCACGAGAGCCGCGGAGCATAAGCTAGTATTATATCCCAGGGGTCTTCAAACTACAGGCATGCTAAGAGCTGCGAGCCAAAGGACCTTAGAGCCGGAAAGGAATGGAGATGTTAACGCGCGATTTCCCCTCTGCCAAAAATCTAACATTAAGTCGTGCAAAATGCACAGGGTCTGTTGATTGTGTGCGTGTTTATGGCATTTGTGTGACTGTTTTGTTTTAGTGTGAGTTTGTAGGATCGTAACACATTTTGATAGGAGCGTTGACGTGTGCTGTACGTGTGTGTTCCTCGTCGCCCTCAAAATTGTAGAGCACAGATAAGCCAAAGGCGCCTCCCATCTGTCTGCTTTATGGCCAAGACATTCGAGAGAACACCACATTTCAGCAAACGGTACCTTCAAAATGGTTGCTTAATTAAAAACTAGCTTATGCCTCGCGGTTTTGCCCCGGTGAAATATTTCAAAACGGGCTGGTTCCCTATCCCGTGGGAATTTCGAAAAATCCCTTCTTAGTGCTCCTCTAGGATACTCAAGGTATACCTATGTTTAGACTATACCTACATCTGATGTAACGGAGTGCCATTAGCTATAAGATAGCGGTGCAATCACAACCTAAGGAAAAGCAAAGAACATCTTGATCATGATCGTGTATCTACGCAAAATTTGCCAAATAAAGTGTTCTAACTCTAACCTACATAACTGAACATAAACCGTTCCTGAACCCAAAATAACCTCGCCAGCAAATTAAAACTGTTTAATCAACTTCGGTCAGGTATACCAGCCTATTTTAAGCTAGGACGGATAAACTCACACCCGAAAACCAACAAGAGGCTCACGTGAACAAACCGCCTCCACAAAACATGTGACTTAGCATTATCACGTTATCGTAAGTGCTTTATGTAACTTTCGGATGATAAAGAACGGAAGTGCTCGTTGAGAGGTGAGAGTGGGTTCCGCGGAGGCTTTTACAGCTCTAAGCCTTAGGCGTAAAATGGGCTCTTTGGCAATGCGCGTTTGTATGTACAGACAGGTCCTAAAATTGTTTAAGGCAATATGATACCTATTACATATAAACAGGAAGGTAGATGTTACCATCGCGCCTGAGTTCAAGATTCACAAAAATGACCCAATCAACACACTTTCTGACGTTCACTTTAAACAACTGTTTACGTCAGTATACGTATATATTCTTTGACGAAACTCTACGAAACCAAAGAATACATATACACGAAACGCAATTTACTAGGAACGTAACATATTTTTATTCTATATCTTTACTCTGAAGTTTATCATTGGGTTTAGGGGGCGTTTAGAACTGGGTTATTGTCTAACGCACTCGCTATCGCTTTCGTATTCGTATTCACCATCCCTTTCCGTCAAAAAACGCCTCATTCCATAAAGGCCTCATACCATCTTACAAATTCATACCTACTAGAACAAATCTGTCACACAAATGCAAAAACACGCACACATATTATAACCAACTTAGAAAAGTTGAAAAACCCCCGACATCATCATTTCAAAGTTCAATATTTCATAAACGGGTGAACGGATTTTAATGAAACTTATCTAAGAACCATCTCGATTAAACGAGCTTTCGATAAAAAAAAACCGCATCGATCTGAATCGAAAATCTGTCCGTCCGTTAGGGAGCTGTGATGCCACAGACAGATACACAGATACCTACACCGGTTAAAAACTTAATTTTAGAACCGCAGCATCAACCCCCTAAACCCGCGGAACCCTAAATATTGGATAACCGTACACGTAAACACAACTAAATGTCATTCCGTTTAAGATAAGGAGTTGTTTGAACTTGTACTGAGACAGTCAATATTCTAAACAATAAACAGTTGAATTCCGTTGTACACTCAAAAACGCTTGATACCTAACGTACAGTAGGTACGCGTCGAACTCAAACGCGCTTAGAGTGAACTCAGTCACTTGTAGGGGAAGCGAGACGCACAGAGACTAACAGGAATGTGGGAGTGGGACCGTGATACCTCCTGAAAATTAAATGAATGCTTATTAAACCCACCCGTCCATCACCTCACCCACCAGTACCTCTAATTACTAAAATATAGTAATTAGAGGTTTCGAGTTGGAGTTATAGGTATTCAAGGCCAGAGTGAATAGGCTGCTACTGAACTGGTGACCTACATCTTTGGAATCATATAGGCACTTAATATCAGGCCCTATTTCTGCTTTTACAAATATCAGTTTTCACTGAAAATTTAATGTAAATTGCCGACTTGAAGTGTTTTTGTTTTAACGCGCTTCATATTGACAGGAATGCAGATCGAATTGTCATTCATCATCATCATCATAACCAGCCTTTTTTATGTCCCACTGCTGGGCACAAGCCTCCTCCCAGAGTGAGAGGGCTTGGGCTATAGTTCCCACGCGAGCGAAGAGCGGATCGGGAACTTCACACACATCATTGAATTGCTTCGCAACAGTGTGCAGGTTTCCTCACGCTGTTTTCCTTCACCGAAAAGCTCATGATAAATTACAATTAATTCCGCACATAAATTCCGAAAAACTTAAGAAGTGCAAGCTGGGGTTTGAACCCACGACCCTCTGCTTGAGAGGTCAGAGGTCAAACCACTAGGTTGACATTTGTAATGTTGGTAAAATAGGGGCCAGCAGGGCAATAATTATTGCCCAACTAACTCGCAATTGCCATCATGTACATTTTTACAGTTTTTGTATGGGATGACAATTGACACCGGAAACAGCTAGCTGTCAGTCATACAAAAACTGTCATTTCAATCCGACAAAATAGTTACACAATTACCCTGCAGGTGTGATAGAGGTCCATCGCTGGTCAGTTTTTAACTCCCGACGAAAAAGAGGGGTGTTATAAGTTTGACCTGTGTACAGATACACATATCGTATCTGTCTGTGGCATCATAGCTCCTAAACTAATGGACCGATTTCGATGCCGTTTCTTTTAATCGATAGCTAGTTTAATCAAGATGGTTCTTAGCTAAGTTTCATTAAAATCGCTTCACCCGTTTTTGAAATATTGAACTTTCAAATGACAATGTCGGAGGTTTTTCAACTTTTCTAAGTTGGTTAGGTTATTAATAAAAAAAAGAAATTAAAATAACAGAATGCAGTATTTGGGTACAAGTAGGTACCCAAAACATAAACCGACCCTGGCAACAGTGCAAAATTTCATATGCAACCTTAATATTGCAACCAACACTCCAGCTATTCAATCACATCAACGCATGTAATGTTTTTACATATGTCAGCCATATTGCCTAAACAAATGCAAGTTCATTTGGCAATCCGCCATACTATGTACGCTGTAAGCAGTTTTACTATCTCGCTAACACAGCTTTCATGCACTTTGATATGCAATTTGGTTTTACGATGTATTGATGTAAATTTTGATTTGAACGCGATTTTATGTATGTAAATGGGAGCATGTTGCGCTAGATTGACTGCTACAAGATGTAATATACATGAGAAATTCATAGATTCTGATTTTGCTTATTTGGCTTTTTAACCGACTTGAAAAAATGGAGGAGGTTCTCAATTTGTCGGAATGTTTTTAAGGTATGTGTTGCTCTGTTTGTAACAGACTTCAAAAAAGGAGGAGGTTCTATGTTCCACTGTATGGATGTTTTTTATGTATCTACTAGCTTTTGCCCGCGACTCCGTCCGCGCATAATCTCGTTTATTATCTATCCCATGGAAATTTCAACAAATCCGTCCTTAGTGCTTGTCTAAATCATAAAGGCAACCTCTGCAAAATTTCAGCCTTCTAGGGCCAAGAGTTTCAGCTGTGCATTGTCTGTCAGTCACTCAGTAATGGAAGAGTTTTATACATATTGATGTGTATGTGTATTTTGTTTATTACTTTATTACACATATAAACTGCTTTGTTCTGTTCTTTTTCTTCATTCCATTATGGTGTGTGGTAAAGATCGCTCTGTGGCGATACGCCCGCCCATTGCTATCGGTAATTTTCTGTGTAGGTAGGTACTTACCTTTTTTTCTGTTTTGTTTGTTATGTCATGTTCAATAACGAGTTTTGTATTGTGTTGTATTTGCTTACAGGGTTTTAATTTTTAGAAGTTAACATTATGGCATGTATATGCAATGGAAAAAGAGGTGTTGTGTTTGAAGCCTCATCTGTTTTCTGTTTGTCTATGGCAGCTTTTAATCTGACATGGGCTGAGCGTTTTTCGGAATACATTTTTAAATTTACTTATTAAAATTCTGTATTATATATATTTTTCAAAGTAATTTCTGGTTTTTTTTATGTATGTAAAAAAAAATAAAAAATAAACAAAAAAAAAAGTCTTGACCTGTATAGGGTCAGGAGGAGAGGAAGGGTTATAAAGGGCACCAGTGTACTTGGTATTACCTAGTATCCAATGACCAATACCTTATTTTGCAAACTGCGAGTCAATCACAATTCATTCAAGTGTAAATAAAATTGATACTTTAGATATTATAATACTCACACTCGCCAACAAGCCAACACTTGTAACTGACCATTACTTCACTCCTCATGGTCACTAATATTATCAATGCGAAAACTGGTTTGTTTGTTTGTTACAGATTCACACCTGAACTGCTGTTTTTTTGTACAGGGATAGATGGTTCCTTGGAAACGGACATAGGCTACTTTTTTTAACCCAGGAAACTGCATAGTTCCTGTGGGATAGCCATAACCAGATTGCCTAAATGCAAACTCATGGACAACAGCTAGTATTGTAATAAAACTTACAAACAGTCAGTTAAAGTGTTACCAACTGTACCATGACGTAATAAATGAAGTGTATAGATCTGTGTGTGTGTGTAAAATGGCAATAGAAATATGGTCACAACTGTACACTGCACAACTGTACACTGCACAACTGTAGCTACACGGCAAGTGTGAAAAAATTTACAACCATTTGTTTTCAGAAAAATCTTCAGCCCCACAGCACAACAAATACACACAGCCTACAGCACAACACAAACAATTTGTGACCAGTATTAAAAAAAATGGCTGAAATAGGTACATAGTTATGATCAAAACATGAGGTACATGTAAGTATTGAGACAGCTGAATGTACAATTTAATGTAAATAAATCGGTAATTACTTTAAGCCGTATCAATGAATGAACTTATAGGTAGTTATTTAATTGGTTTTAGTTAAATGAGTTAATAAACAGGAAAAAATTACTTTTGCTGCTCTCCTCTTAAGAATCATTACCAAAAGCAAGTGTTTGTGACTTTGTGTGGCATTTAATTATAGGCAATGAAAAAGATATATATCACACATACAACTATACCTATCAAAGCACTCAAGTGTAAAAAGACCTATAATTAGACAAACCAATCATCACCTGAAAAAAACAAGTGTTCATGTAATGATTTTGAGTTACTTTTAGTTTGAGTCTCAGAATGTATATAGCTTCTAGAATCTAGACCTTCAACGCAGTTGGATGCCTTTTATTCTAACATGACACATCAAAAACATATCACTTGCTTAAGATCAAGCTAAAACACTTCACTTGTTAATTTTTCAAATAAAAGTTTATGAGAAATTAAGAACTTTATGGTAAGCTGATAGATATTTTACCAAAGTCATTGTAGATGTGATAACCTAGCAGGATTCTTGTAAATTATACAATTTGCCAACTATAAAAAAATGTTCTTGGTAAAGTTTGCATGACATAAAACCGTCTTGAAAGTTTTTTTGACCACCCACAATTTTATTCATGAAGTTAAGTCCTCAACCGCAAAACAGGCATCAACTCCTCAACGGGCGCCAGTTTACCATTTAGCAAAGTTACGCTTAGTCTATTTGAATGCAGGATCCCCACTCGGCCGCGCTTCGCTTCATGAATAATTCCGTAGGCGCCACGCGTTTCGATTTTAATTGTAAATGACTCTACCTTCTCTGGCCTTCAGATACACTGTGTTGGCGACAATGTTCTCTAATTCCATTAGTTCCAGTGTGGCGGGTTATAAGGTTCTTCCTGGCTGCAAGTTCACGCCACTGCGGCTGCGACGCCGCCGTGCACCCGGCCGCAGGGAATCCCATCAATAAACCAACTGGCACGGCACTCACACAACCACTGCAACCTCTAGCCCTCACGCATAACACTCGCGACCAGCACGCACGAAGATATCGCACAAAACAATCCCGAAACCGAGCACGGGACGTTCACCAAGGGTGTGGTAACGCAATTTGTTAATTGCTAAGAAAGTTTCGAGCACTTTTAGATACCGTCGGCGACGTTAAACGGCCAGTTTATCTCACTTATTTGATCGTAATCGGATAACACGCCCGAATAAAAGCGAATTATTGACGACGAACTACACGAAACGCTGTAAAATTACTGTGAGTGAGTATAAATTGTAAATGTAGTTGCCAGGTTATTACAACTTAAACTACTTTTTTCTACTACATTGGCATGAGTCGGGGTTTTGATGACATTGACATTTGACGGATTATTCAGGTTTAAAATTTCATTAATAACTATAATAAAGTAAGCTTGTTTTCAATTTTAACAGACTTCAAAAAAGGAGTAGCTTTTCTATGTTCTACTGTATGTACCTTTTTTAAGTGTATGTACACACCGATTTTTCTGTCAATTATTTATCGAGTTTCAAAATTTTTTTTACTTGACTCCTGACCTAAGATGGTATCTATATAGGGATGTTGACTGATGCCAAAATAAAATCATTTTACATTCTCACTTATCAAACTTCCGAAAATATTCATAAAAAAGCGATGCCTCACTTATTTATTACTGCCTCCCTTATTATTTTTTAATTTAATAAAAACTAATAAAAGGAGGCAGTTTGATCACTGAAAATTATGACATCAAATATGAGTTCTTAACTCAATATGTATACTTCATACTAATGGATCGTTTTAAGTTTATAGGCACGTACAAAATTTGTTTCATTTTTTTTTCTAAAGATCCAACTCCAAATGTACCGAGTGCATTTTACTATTGACAAATGCGATCTTCCGGCGGTAGTCTGGAATAATCCTCGCCAAAAATTTTATTTATTTCACTTTTATTTAATTTTATTAGTCGTCATCCCAATTTCAACCGTGATAGTGGATGGTCAGTGCCCCCGAGTTGGAAAACTGTGTTGAATACTACGTCAACAGCTACCTAGTGTGAACGAGCCTTTACAAAGTGATGTGATTAGTGTAGTGTGCTACTCTACTTTTGACAATAATAAAAATGACGATGAAAACGAGGGCAGTTGTGTGCCACTGTGAGCAGAGCCGCGGTGCGCAGTTTACGTCTCGCCATCGGCGTAGCTTGTGCTCCCAAAGGAAGGACTACGGATTAGTTCGAAACATATCGGGCTATACTCGACTGACATACGTGAGTGATCTGTTTATTTCACTATGATTGAATCTCACGGTAGTTTCATATTGAAAGTCTTGTAAGCAGTTTCTAAACAGTTCATAAGGTAAGGAAACAGTCATGCTTAGGAGTCATGTCGATGCTTCTCACTCACTGAGTGGAGAACAAAGCGAAACGAAGCATCTAGTTTCCTAACTAATGTTGAAAGGCGTGGACGTGTCTTGTGGAAGTAGGTGTATAAACATGTTTATAAGTTTATAAACATTGCTACCTCCTCCTACCTAACCCTAGCAACAACTGACGTGTGTGGATGGCAAAGTATATGACACAGTCTTTACGGTAAACTTGTTTAAGTATGAACATCATGATCAATTCATAAAAAGTTTATAAACAAATGTTGTACATACCCGGCTTTATGTTATTGATGTCGAGTAGTATTGTAATGTAAAGTCGTAATTTTCTATTTTGAATCGACTATTAAGAAAAAGTTTTACCACTCGCAAACAGAACTACCATTTTAGTAGAAATTATGCGCTGGTAATGGTGTATACGTCAATTTCTGAACAGGAATGCCAACTGTGCAACAATAATCTGCGTTCAGAAATATCACAAAACCATAATCATTATAGAACGGAACCAGCGGCCAAAGTCTACTATTTCATTTTTGACACTATTGACAGTGACAGCTCTAACCACGTGTGATTGACATTGACAACAACATTAGCGGCAATTCGTCGTTGATGCACGTGTAGTTTTTGTAAAGAGAAATTCTGAATAAAAATCTCGTATGGTTTAGCAATTATGCACAATGGGTGAAGGAAACACGTGCGATGTATGCGGCGGGTCAGAAACAAACCTTGTGGACGGGTTCTATTACTGTGCAGAATGCGGCACTCAAGATACGAATGTACGCGAAACCGTTGTGGAACACACGGCTTTGGCCGACGGGACTTTTGCTTATTTTGCCAAGACCAAGTACTCTGTTAAAATAAAGGATGGCGTAGAAAGTAAGTTGACTTGAATATATTTGACTGTTCCATTGAGCTGGAGAGGATAAATTAATACCGCGACAAAAATATTGCTAAGTACTCGCCGGTTTTACACAATGTATTCTTCAAGGTATTCTTTAGTCCTCTTTTGATCAGCTTTTTCGATCTTGTGCCTGTTTATTGAGTTAACTAGTACTGTCTAGGCTCTAGATCTAGTTAGAGCACAATTAATAATGAATAGGCAATTAATTAAATTCGAACTCCTTTTAAACCATGAAATAAATCTTAAGATATTATAGGAAAATTTAGAATAAGATAGAATATCCCGTTTTCGTTATGTCTAATGAAAATTTAGAATGTTGACGTCATTTATTTCATACATTTAACTAAAAAGTGTTCCTCAATGTGTCATAAATCTTACATATCTTTATTTTTATGTCGGCAGTGAGCGCGGAATGGTACAAGTGGCATGCCTACAACTTTGTTCTGGCGGGCCTGACAGAGAGGATGCTGTTGCTCGGAGTGGAGCCAAGCTTCAAGATGAAGGTGCTCTGGATCTGGGCCAAGTATATCAAGGAACACCAGAATATAAAAGAAATGGGGTTTGTGTTACTCTAATTATGATCAACTCATGAGTGAATCTGTGTTGACCTATAGTTTGAAAATATGCAAGTCCTCCAAAAGGGTGGTGGCGGTGCCGGCCAGCCGGCCACCCTCCCTCCCACTCCTCCCTCTTTGTGCTACTGATTTCTAATGCTTTGTCTAACTTTGCTTGCTTTGTGTAATTACGGGCACAAGAGGCATTTCATCTTAGCCCTCTAGGTTGGCAACACATCTGCAAACCCTCCGGAGTTGCGGGTATCTATGGGCAGTGGTGATCACTTACCATCAGGTGACCCACTTGCTCGCTTGCCTTCCTCGTTGTATAAAAAAAAAAAACTTGCCAAGAAAAGAAAATAGGTATTCACATATTTATAAGGAAAGGAAATAAATTCTTTGCATTTACACATAAATTGATATACTTACAGATTAATTGAAGGTGCAAGTGGAATAAACGACGAAACAACCACACACATTGAGGAAGACCACAATGAAAAAAAAAGTGGTGAAGAAAATGAAGAAGGCAAACCCCCACCCTTGATGACTCTCAAAATACTAGTCGGCATATTATATTTAGCGTTAAACTTAGATAGGAGCGCAATACAACTGTCACACTTCCGCAGGTACATGAAGGATGGCAGATTGCACATACATAGAAGCTTGGAATATGTACCAAAGGAGATTGACAAAAACTCACGGGAATTAAGAGGACTTACCTATAGTCCTCATATTAAATTCTCACCAACAGCACTTCCAAATACAATAAATAATTTTGAAAACCTGGATCTAGGTCCACACTTGGTACCTGACTTGGAAGCAATGACAGATAATCTATTAAAAGAATTATGTCTACCAAAAGACATGAAAAACTTAGTGCTGTCGTTAATGGATTTTGCACCTGTAAATTTTCTTAATAAAGCTAAGAAAAGTACAGTTTTACCAGACTCTGAATGTTTGGTTATGTCGTACATACTTGTAGCTCTAAAAATGTGTTTTGGACTTGATGATGATTATGAAATAAGACTGTCTGAAACAGTTGATGAAATTAACTATCAAGAAAATTATTTAAAAGCTTACAAAACAGACTTGTACTCGGAACCTTCAGAGCGCCTGTTTTCATTCAGGGAGTGGTCCAAATATTTGCTGTTTAGAAAACATATGCTGTGTAAATACTATTTACCGATAGCCAAAGAATGTAACCTCTTTATAGATGATTATGTTTATATGGAGCATTCGAATAGGAAAGCGAAAAAAGCTATCAAACTCAGTGACGAGGTCACAATGGACCTTATCAATAGGATACCAGAGAATAATGATTTAAGTGTCATTCCCTTATCTGAATTTGAGGCCAGTGCGACACTTATATCGAGTCACACTGACGTTATTTCACGGCATTTACGAGATCCAGATACGAGGCAGTTATTGAGCGAAGATTTCACTCAATATTCAATTGCTTATGCTTGCCAAGATTTATCTTTACAATCATGCTCTGAAGAGACATCTGAAAACATCATTATTGGTGTCAGTAAGGCTGGAAAAACAAATAATGATTTAATTGGATTACATTTGTTTAATAGTTGCAGTGACAGCACTATTGTTTACGTAAAGAAATGTGAAAATAAGAATTGGGTAAACACCAAAAGGCCGACGGCAGAACATATTGTTAAAAAAGACAGTGATCATGGATATGACTCTAATGCAGAAAATTCTATATCCAAATCGAATACTAATACGAATGTAATAGAAGAGGAAACAATCCAAGACGCCCAGAATATATGTAACTCTACTAATATGGACGACATCAAAGACAAGATACTAGAAGTTTTTGAAGAAGAAGAAGAAGGCAAGAACATATTTGATGACGATTTCCTGGACATTGACACGGAAGATAGCAAATTAGATGATACTATTCAAAATTTTGATAATGATTTCAGTGAAACAATGGAGACTTTACGCTATGATGATAGTTATTATGAAAATAACGAGGTTGAAGACAGTAAAGTTGATAGTCAGAACCAATCTCTAATTGATATTGAGATAGACACATTTAATAGAGAAAAAACCGTTAGTCCGAAAACATATGATAAACATGAAACCTTTAATCCTGAAAAATTTAATAGAGAAGAAATCATTAAAGAGTTGATTATTGCTGCATGTAAGGAATACAAAGTACCGGTGCCACAGAAATTTAGACCACGAGAACCAACTAAAAGAAAGGCTGGTCCAAATGTAGAAACAGAAGCAACGCGCCCTAAGAGGGCTAAATGTGACGAAGAAAGTAAAAGAGTGAGAGTAGAAAAAAAAGATCAAATGAAAGAAATCGTGTCTGCTTACTACAGGAGCCTTCAAGAAGACGTATTGCGCGAAGTTTCTCAACAAGTTAGATCATTCGTTGAAAACATGGAACAGAGCGCTAGAAATGTCTCCTTTGATCAAAATTCATTAATGGAAAACGATAATAACAGTATAACAGAAATAAATGATCCTTTCGATGCCGTTATAGAAAACGGTAATGACACTGCAGCAGAAACAAATGTTGAAATTAATTCAGATCAAGATGGAGCAGAAGGAAATGAAAGTAATTTAGAACAATATAAAGTAGATGGCGATAAATCTGATAATGAATCTATAGTGGACCCTGTATATAAAGGCGAGCCAAAGTTCGATGAGAAAACGCACGACGCCAAACAATTGTACCTTAAACTTAAAGGTGAAGTCGAACAAAGCGATTTACAAGATTTAGATAATGACGAAAAAATAAATATTTTGATAGAAGAGAAAATTCAGCAGTCAAAGAAACCCATTACTGAAATTGTTGACGGCGATTTCGATTCGTCAGACGATTTGCCTCTAAGTCATTTCAAAAAACAAAAAGACAAGAGAAAAGCAAGGAAAAACTATGAAGGCCTAATAAAAAATTCAGAAGAATTAGAAGAGTTCAATTATTGGTTCAAACATTACATATCCCAGTTTTTGAAGAAAGGTATAGGTGTAGCGAAAAGGTTTGATGCGGATATGAGAGAGAGTTTTCCAAAGAGTTTCGTCTTTGTGTTGAGCGAGTGTGCGTTCGTCTTGAATTGTTCTACATGGGTCTTGTATAGACACCTGACGGACATAGAAGAGAAGATGCTACAGAAAGATGGTTACAAAAAGAAAATAAGGAGCTTTAAAGGTACTGGCGTTGTGTTGGAGCGTAGAGACCGCGCGGAGCGGTACGACAGAATGATAAAATTGCAACTAGCCAAGGCCAATAATTGCCAATGATCTAGGTATACAATACAGTACGATAACTCTTTATTAATCTTAGTTTTAGATTTATTAACTTCTTAACATAACATAAGAAAGACAAGTTTGTGATACTAAATGCTTAAATGTTATTTAAAAGAATCCCAAGCTTTAAGTGTTTCATTTTCAGTTTCTCTGTGTCTTCAAGATACTGGATCATGTACTCATGACTGGAACTTAGTTCAAACTTAGTTTGAATTTAGGTTGTACTTACAAATTTACCGCTATTTTATTAAAGACTCTTTGGTCTAATCTATTTTTTAGTTCTATCTATGGCTCTATGTTAAAGACCAATATAAAAAAAAAACAATTCTAAATTCAAACACAACTGACAGTGTTACCACTAGCAACGACTGCCAAAGATTAAAACTGTCTTAAATTACCACTATACTTACTACTGTTTATTACAAGGCAACCATGCTTCGAAATTGCGTGAATCTGCTTCGGAGGACTACAAGACCTAAGTTCCACGTGCCTGCACGGAACTGGGCGCAGGTCACGATGTGTATCGTTATTCCGCCGCGGTGTAAAATGACTTTAGCGGTAAGTTTGCTGTTTCAATAAAATTGTGTTCAATGTTCATGTTTCCATCTTGCTCGAAGACCAGAGACCAGCTAACGCGGCAGCCACTCACAATATCGAGATGTCTGCCTAGGCGATGTTGTAGTTACCCTAAATCGTTGGTTGTTAGTCGAACCTGTTCCAATATTCAAATCAAATTATGGCGGTAGTTTGACAAGCAGTTCTTGATAGTAACGAAGCGCCAAATTAGCAGCCTAATATTGGCTTTTAGGTAGCTCTGAAAACTTGTTAGAAGCTTTAAGTATATTAACATAAGTGTTTAATAGAGATTTTAATTTGGGTTAATTTCCGATAGAATTAATCATTAGATTCATTATTATTTCCAGGAAGGAATTATGCACTCCCTATTTATGGTGACCGTCTGGATGACGCCTTTCTGGTACTGCATGACTCAAATCAAAGTTTGGAAACGCAAATACTTACAGAATTAGAAATTTTAAAAGGATATAAGTATACTTAAATCCGAAATATATGAAAAATATTGGCAATTCTGTCGTTTTATTTTTTCAGATGAAAGTTATTAGAAATTAGATTTTAAAATTTAATTTCCTTCTTTTATTTGATAATATTGTCTCTATTGATGCTTTGAGGAACATGACTAATTTTCTTACCTAGCAACCCTAAGTGACAGCCGGTTGAGCCGGTTGCTTGTCAATTTTGACATTGACATATTAATTCATATTCTGACAAATACTACAAATATAGTAGAATTTGTTCTATGATTTTGTTAGCAAAATAAAGTCATTTCTCACCATGAAAGAATCAAAACAGGCTCCCATCAAAGACCTAGCTGAATTAAGAAGTTATTTTCAATCACACAACGTGATACGAGAGTATATTGCCCACACATCTAAAGTGCATTCGGTAGGATGGTCCTGTGATGGTAGGAAGCTGGCTTCAGGATCATTCGACAAAAGCGTGGCTATTTTTAACTTGGAACGGAATAGATTGGTAAGTTTACTTCAATTTGAACAGTATTTCTTAGCATGTTAAAAGTACTTCTTGATGTTGTTATGTAGACATTTTGAGGTTATGTTTGTTTATTTTTATGTTTATGGAAAAATATTAAGTATACATTTTTGAGTTAAACCTGCAGTAGGATGTGTAGAGAGAGAGAGAGAAAGAGATATTTATTAACATGCAATTTCTTTCTCTACAGTCAAGTCAATTTTTGCACACCTTGGCTAACTGCACCAAATGCACACATTTTAATTTATTTTTATTTTTTATCTTCACTTATTCTTGCTAGAGTTTAAGAGCTGAAATTTGTAGACGTGCATTCACGTGTGTGTATGAGTGTGTACGTGCGTGTATGAGCCCAGTGGCCAAACCATTTATCTGTATTAGATCAAGTCTTGAGTAATCCGATACCCCAAGTGAATTCAACTCATAAAACATACAAGTGCGCAATTTTTTGTAAGCAGTTAGAATTTACTGAGTACTACATGTAAAAAAAATATATAACAGATTTTGACATTGCTTTTGGAATTATCTAGGTATTTGTTATTAACACTTGTAAATCCAAAGAAAAAATATGCAAGTGTAAATTTTCTCTACTAGATTATTGTATTTAACTATTAGAACAACACCTATCATTTTCTAACACTTTTATCAAGAGCTTATGCCAGCATTGTTAAAATCGCGTAAAAAAAAAATATAAATCTCTTTAAAAAAATTACAAATCAATGATGGCTGCTGAAATGTATTCAAAACTGTTAAAAGTAACCACAGTTTTAATTTCTAACAGATTTATCAATAGCGTCTTTTTTATAAGCAGTGGAATTTTCAAAGTGTTCTATTTTCCACAAAAAAATCCATAATTCTTGAGTCTGCTTCTTAGATTCGGTTTCATTATAGTAATTTATAGACAAAAATTGTAACAAATTCATCAATAGCTTCAAATTTTACTAACTTATCAGTTATATCCCTAATTCAAATAAATGCGGTCTCACGCGAATCAGCCGCAGCGCGCTCGTCCAATCACATACCTGTAATAATACAAGGCTGTGCTCCCCACTCCCGCTGCCGTTCGATGTCTAATAATCTGCTCGTTTTTATTTTCGATTTATTTACAGTCGGCCCGTGAAAACGTTGAGCACTTTAGGACCATGTCAAATTAAACAAAGGCAAAGAGTTGTCACTGGACAGCTAACGTTGCAAAAACAGATTTCGAATTTTAAATTGTGACAATCACCGAAAAGAGTACCGAAAAGAGTACCGTCGTGTCATATGATCTATTTTTTTTCTTTCTTTTTTTTAATGGCTTTCACCCTTGCTCTTTGCTTGCAAGGAGTAATTTGCCAATATCAGCGTTTAGACATTGCACACGTGAGAAGATTGTTTGGTTTAGGAACTCGAAACTTTTAAACTTTTTCTATTTGTCTCTTTCATTTGTGAAATATGTCAAAGTAAACCCTGACCAGAAATATATGACTACTCGCCATGTTGCGTAATTTCATTGGAACTAATTTCTTACACTGGCAATAATTTTAATGATTGTCAGTGTCACTGTGGCGGTTTCTTTGAACAATAATAAAAAATGCCCAAAACAATTCGTGGTCAACAACGGATCATTGTAAATAATGTTTATAATAAACTACTGGAAAAAAAAACGCTTGAGGAATGCAACTATTTCGCTACAAAACCTTTCCAAATTAACATCAGAGCTAACAGGTCAAAGTTGTAGACAAGTCAAGATGTCATTGTAGTCTGGTTATCATAAATCAGTTCTGGTTTTGACCCGTAGTAAAAAATAAGCAGTAATTATAGTTATTAGTAAACTTTCTAGGTATATTGGAGTCATCAATTACGCGAATTACGACAGAAGGTCGTTCCTCCTCAGGTTTTAGGTCGCCAAAGAAAAACAAACCGAAAATAAAAAAGAAGATACAATTAGACGATTTTGACCTCTGTGTGATAAGTAGGAAAATACACGAGCTTTATACGGTAAAAAAAGAAGTAAAAAAATTGTTGGCAGTTGAAAGAGGACATAAATTTCCCTGGAGGCAGAGAGTCCTTACGTCTTATTTTGAAAAAAACTAGGCTATAAATTCAAAAAGTGTCGAAATCAGAGACAAATTTTAATGGAACGATTCGATATAATTGCTTGGCGAGAAAAGTATCTAGACGAAATTGACAATGTTCGAAAAAATAACATACCAATAGTATATTTAGATGAGTCATACATTCATACGTCGTTAAATCATAGCAAGTGTTGGCAAAGTCCCTAAGAACCAGGTGTATCTAAATCTGTAGCTACAGGAAAAAGGTACATTATGGTACACGCAGGTGGAGCTACTGGTTTTGTACCAAATGCTTTGCTTTTATACAACGATAAAGAAAAAAAAAGTGACTTTCATGACTCCATGAATAAAGATAATTTTAAAAAGTGGATCACCGAAAGGCTTCTTCCCAACCTGAATGAATATTCCTGTGTGGTTATGGACAACACAAGATACCATTCTTACCAAATCAACAAAGCACCAAATGATTCTTGGAAAAAGGTGTTGATACAAAAGTGGCTTCATGACAACAATATTGTTTATCCAAGCACGACAACCAAGGGAACTTTGATGGCTATCGTAAGACAAAATAAACCATTGCCGAAATATGAAATCGATGAAATATTGAAAGATCATGGCCACACAGTACTCCGTCTACCGCCATATCATTGCGATTTTAACCCTATTGAAATGATATGATATCCACGTGGATAAGTTCGTGATTAAAGTTGGCTCTGACACCAGTGACACGTCTGACTCGGAAAGTGATTCCAATAAGTCACTTTCTGCATCTGAATTTGAAGCTAATTACCCTATGGACACCGACTATTTGGATTCTGATTTTGACTACTGCGAATGAAAGTAAGTTAAAACGAGTGGCCAATTCGCATTGCTCCGACTATACTGAACTATTGCCATATAAATAAGAACAATACCGCCCTCTTGACAATAGTCATATATTTCTGGTCAGGCTTTAATCAAATTTATTTTACGGCTCATTTTATGGTTTAATACAGCTGCTGTCAATTCATCACCCACTCATTCAAGTTCGAGGTGTAACCTTTTTTTAAACCATAGATAACTTTTGATGCCAAGGAGTATTTACTTCAGATAATCCTTCGATAAGTCAGCGATTACCGGGAAAGTTAATTAAATACTTCATGGTTACGCTAGTTCCGTATTGAAACCATTGAAACTCCTAACTTTGAAAAAATATGTCTGACAGTGGGTGTAAACGGCAGGCGCCGGCGTAGCGACCCCTCGATGACTTACCTGAAAAAGAGCTTAAAACTAAAGTCTAATAAATACATATATTAAAAAGGGCTTTACAAAATACTTACCTGATACACTGAATGCTTATGTTTTTATAGTTTGCTTATATAATAAAGACGCATCACACGAAGCGAGCGCGAGGGACGCCTGTATTATGTATATCTGTAGATGTCAATAACGTATGTCATTACCTGCGCCCAATCGGGGAGCAGTTGCAAAATTAATGGCAATCCGAACGGTCGGTGTGTCGCCCTCGTGACCGTTTTCGCGAATTTAATACTTACGCTATTTGTTTTCTTGTTTCTCCAAGTCCGTTGCCTCTATTTTACCGTCTAAAGCTTACAAAAGTGGTCATTCAAACCGGATCTGATTTTATTCTGCATGATACGAACGCCGCACAAGATGGTAAATACCCGCAGCACCGTGAAAAAAGAACAAGAACGACAGAATCGTAATAACGAACTGGTCACAAAGGACGAATTTAATGTCCACGAGCAACTCACGAAGGAGCTACCTGATAAAAACCCCAAACCAGATGTTAAAGAGTTCGACAAGACTTACGTAGCAACTGATCCAGTTGCGGGTACCTCAACTTCAAAAGATGTGAGGAACTCGGCTGAAAAAGTGCCGTCTCGCCCGCCTGGTTCACGCCATGGCAACAGCTCGAAGTCAAAGAAATCTACATCTACATCATATCAATTAATAACCGAACGGAAGAAGCTAGAAATTCAGGCTGCTGAAGAATTAGCACGCATACAAACAGCACTAGTAAAAAAGAAATTGGCGGCTGAACTAGTAGCCCTGGAAGAAAAATACAGTCACGTATCATCGAAGGCAAGTGAAATGGTGAACGACGACCAAATTGAGAAGTGGATCGATCAAAGTCAGCAGGCGTTCCCACAGGGCCAGGAGGCCGATGTGCACGAGGAGGAGCGCCCCCGAGGCCGCCCTGCATCAGCCAAGGGCGCCCCAGAAGCCGACGCCACCTTACTGCTAGCGCAGGCTCTCAACAACCTCACGTCTTCCACCAGCAATCACGACCAGCATTTAATAAGTCGTTTGAGTACTCCACGTGAATTACCTACATTTTCGGGTGATGCAATGGAGTGGTTGAATTTTAAGCAAGCTTTTGAAGAATCAACGGAAGTTTGTAACTATACCTCAAAAGAAAATCAATGGCGCTTAAGAAAGTGCCTCGTCGGACCAGCGAAAGAAGCTGTGTCCGCTTTACTCATGAGCGGTACCTCGCCCGATATAATAATATCAACCCTCGAACTGCAATTTGGAAATACTGATGTGATCATAACTAGAATCATGAGCGACATTAAAAAGCTTCCCCCGCTATCCCCTAATTATATCTGTGATATTGTGAAGTTCTCCATTAAAATTAAAAACTTTGTGGCTGCGGTGAAGACTCTCGGCCGAGACGAGTACCTGCAGGGGGTGAGCATATGTTCTATAATATTGTCCAAGCTACCTACCGCCCTGCTCACTAAATGGTCTGATTTTATTTATAATCACAGACACAGAGTCATAAACAAAGAGTCAAAACTAGATTTGCTATCGAGATTCCTGTCCGAAGAAGCAAAAAAGATTACAGAGGCCGGAATCAGTCAAATAAACACGATAAACTATATCGACAAAGGAGCAAGCAAACAACACGCAAATTTCGCAATCAATCACACAGAAAAATGTAAATATTGCAAGCTATCACCGCACAGTCTCATCAACTGCAGGTTATTTAAAAAATCATTGCGCAAAGAAAGATGGAGCTACGTTAGAAATAACGGAATTTGCTTTAAATGTTTATCAAGCAATCATGACAAAGAGAGTTGCTCAGCACCGATGTGCGATAAGGATGGATGTGGGCAGCCGCACCACGCATTGTTGCACTACCCGCCACAGCCGTCAGCGGCGCAGGCGCCGCCGCTGCGCGTGCACACCGTTGACGTTGACGCCAACGTCGCCGCAGCCGAACCGGAGCCCGCCGCCGACTCGGAGTCCGACAGCGAGCCCGTCCCCGAGGCCACGGTGGCCAACGTAAACATAAACAATAATAAAGTGTTATTAAAAATTGTGCGAGTGAACATTCACGGTCCTAAGGGCGTGATAACAGCGTTCGCGCTCCTGGACGATGGCGCTACCGTGTCGTTAATTTCCGCGGACTTAGTGAATCAGTTAGACCTGACCGGAAAAGCCGAAACTTTACGTTTACGTGGTGCTTGGAACTCTGGTGAAATATTGTGTAAATCGGAACTTATTGACTTTAAATTATCTAACGAAAATAATCAAACTTTCGATTTGCGAGCACGTAAAATTTCTGAGTTAGATTTACCAGTGCAAAAGTTATCTAAGATAGACATTAATAACTATGATTATCTATGTAACATAAAAGATTATCTTCAAAATATAAATGTTAAACCTCAATTGTTAATAGGACAAGACAATTATCATCTCATGATGCCCTTAAGAATAATTTCTCGTAATCAATGTGAACCTTTTGCCACTTTAACACCATTAGGATGGTGTGTACACGGCCTTATAATGTCGCCACTAATCCGAGGGTCGCTAAGCCAGCGCCCCGCGCTGTCAAATCCTGTTGATCAATTTGCGTTACGTCACCCGGGCGCCGCACACCCGATGCCCAGCAGTGGGCCGGGCGCGCGCGCCGCCGCCCCTGCCCCGCGCGCGCGCACCGCTACCTCTGCCCCGCGCGCGGGCACCCCGCCGCCGTCACCTACCTGCACAGCTGATTTACCGACGAGAACCGAGCGACTTCATGTTGATAGATCATGCGCAATTATAAACATTGCCTCGAGTGAACGCGCGAGTACCTACAGTGAAGAAGAAATATTACATGAGATGGTGCGCCAATACTTCGCATTAGAAAATATAGGCATTGGTAATAAAAAAAGAGAAAATAAAGATGAACAACGGGCGTTGTCTCTATTGAATAACACCGCAATAATTACAAATGGTAGATGGGAAGTTGGTCTCCCGTGGAGAAACGAGGAAGGATTGAAGAATTCCCTTCCGAATGCACACAAACGATTTAAATCAATCGAGAATAAATTACGAAGCAATAAAGAATACGCGCTGCGGTACAGGGAACGCATTCAGCATTTATTAGAGAATGACTACGCCAGAGAAGTGACAGAGACTGCAGAAACCGGAAGTCGGATTTGGTACCTTCCCCACTTTGGAGTAGATAACCCTCGTAAGAAGAAGCTAAGGCTGGTTTTCGACGCCGCCGCTACCGCCCACGGAAAATCCCTAAATGACTACCTTCTGCAAGGGCCAGATTTATTGCAGTCACTTTACGGTATTATGCTACGATTTAGAGAAAATTGCATCGGAGTAACCGGAGATATTCGTGACATGTTTCTCAGAATAAAAATAAGAAACGAGGATCAAAACGCTCTGAGGTTCTTATGGCGCGATAGTGAAAGACAACCGATAAAACATTATGCGATGACATCACTTATTTTTGGCGCAAACTGCTCTCCGTTTATAGCTCAATTTATTAAGGATAAAAATGCACAGCTGTTCACACAAACAAAGCCGGACGCCGTGCGAGCCATCGTCCAAAGTCATTACATGGACGATTACATAGACTCCATGTCCACTGCGAGCGAAGCGATAAAGTTGATAAATGACGTATCCACGGTGCACAGTTATGGAGGATTTGAAATGCGCGGGTGGACCTGTAATAACAAACAAGTGTTATTGCATTTGCCCAAAGATCAATTAAGTGACAATGGAGAAAATCTATTGATCGACGGTGAAAATAAATCCCAGCGAACCTTGGGGCTGTTGTGGGACCCTAGTGAAGACTCGTTAGCTGTGGATATTTCGCTGAAGAATATTCCCGACGACATCCTCGAATTTAGGAGACCACCTACAAAAAGAGAGGTTTTGAGAATTGCAATGTCTATTTACGACATATACGGAATTTTATCTCCCGTTACTATAAAGGGAAAAATATTATTGAGATCTATCTGGAAGACAGACCTTAGATGGGACGACAAAATAACAAAAGAATTGTTTATTGATTTTCAAGACTGGATCAATGACTTAAAACAAGTTGTTGGCTTGCGTGTGCCGAGATGGTTTTTCTCGCCCGCGCATAAGACTACGACCGTGAGTACGAAAGAGATGGCGGACGAGCTACAACTGCATGTGTTTTGCGACGCTTCGCCCAGTTCATACTCAGCTGTTGCGTATTGGCGGTCAATTAACTCGAACGGCGATGTGTGCGTTGCATTCATCGCTTGTAAAAATAGAATTGCACCTACAAAACTAGTATCGGTGCCGAGGCTCGAACTGCAGGGCGCGTTGCTTGCGGCCCGCCTGGCTAAAACAATACGAGATGAACATCGAATTAAATCAAAACAAACTTACTACTGGACGGATTCTACAACTGTATTGTATTGGATAAGGAACGAGAGTCGCAACTACAAGGAGTATATAGCAAATAGACTGGGCGAGATTGACGAGTTAACGAGTTGTTTTGATTGGCGTTACGTTCCTTCTCAAATGAATATCGCTGATTTAGCGACAAAAAAAACACAGTATAAACTACACAGCGAGAGCAATTGGCTAAAGGGCCCAACATTTTTGCACTGCAGCGAGGACGAGTGGCCGGCGGACATTCTATCGAATGAAATTAAGAAAGAAAATTTGGAGTTGGCATTGATAGTCCACCGGGAGACTGAAAATTTAAACATACCTGAACCGACGAGATTTTCTTCATGGATCCGTCTGCTGCGCGCGACCGCTGCTGTTTTGAAGTTTATTTACAAACTAAAAAAGTATGAATTTGATCATTTGGAAGCTACAACAATAGAACACGCAGAATGTCTAATCCTGAAATATTCACAAAATCAATCATTTAGCGAAGAAATAGCGCTGCTTAAGGAAAGAAAATTATTAAATAAGAATCACTTACCTGTACTATGCACCTTATCTCCTTACCTGGATAGAAATGGACTGATGCGAGCTGAAGGTCGAATCAACGCTGCGACCAACGTGAGTCCTGAAATGAAAACACCTATTATTTTAGAAGGACGAAATTACATAGTCAGACTGCTTGTTAAATATTACCACGAAAAAGCCGCTCATGGATATAATGAGATGGTAGTGAATGAATTAAAGCAAAAATACTGGATAATTCGCATGAGACCTACAGTCAAAGCTGTGGCTGCCGAATGCTTGACCTGCAAGATTCACAAAGCTAAACCCCAAATTCCGCGAATGGGTGAGCTCCCAGAAGCCAGATTAGCTCATCATCAAAGGCCGTTCAGCTACTGCGGCGTGGACTTATTCGGCCCCATGGAGGTAACAGTCGGCCGCCGCCGCGAGAAGCGATACGGGGTGCTGTTCACATGCCTGACGGTGAGAGCGGTTCACATTGAACTGGTTCATACTTTGACTACGGACTCGCTCATCATGGCCCTGCGCAGAATGGCCGCAAGACGTGGCTGGCCACAAAATCTGTTTTCTGATAATGGAACTAACCTAAGAGGTGCTGATACCGAACTCAAATTAGCTATTCAAGATTTGGACGAAGTCACACTCACGTCAGAGGCCGCCAACCGGGGTATTAAATGGTCATTTATCCCACCAGCTAGCCCCCACATGGCTGGAGCCTGGGAGCGTTTAATCCGGTCTATTAAGACCTCTTTAAAAGTAATTTTGAAGGAAAGAGCTCCTCGGGAAGAGGTGTTAACAACCCTACTTGCAGAGGCCGAGAATATGGCAAACAGTAGACCTTTAACCCATGTATCTGTGGAGCCTGGATGCCCTGAAGGACTCACACCCAACCACTTTCTTCTCGGGTCTTCTTCAAACCTGCCGCAAATCGGAATATTTGATGACTCTGACCTCTACTTAAAACGGCAGTGGCGAATAGCACAGAGATTAGCTGACCGGTACTGGAGCCGATGGGTGAAAGAGGTTTTACCTGAGTTGCTGTCCCGCCAAAAGTGGCATGAAGAACACCCAAACTTACAAGCCGGGGACCTAGTACTTGTTGCTGACCCAAACGCTCCTCGTAATCATTGGGCACGTGGTCTGGTGCAGGAGGTGTGCCCCGGCAGGGACGGACGCGTAAGGACGGTCCACATAAAAACCAAGTCGAATGTGTTAGTGCGACCGGCCGCCCGCCTCGTACGCCTACCGATGTGAGTGCTGCCGACGCAGCACTGGGGGGGAGATTGTAAACGGCAGGCGCCGGCGTAGCGACCCCTCGATGACTTACCTGAAAAAGAGCTTAAAACTAAAGTCTAATAAATACATATATTAAAAAGGGCTTTACAAAATACTTACCTGATACACTGAATGCTTATGTTTTTATAGTTTGCTTATATAATAAAGACGCATCACACGAAGCGAGCGCGAGGGACGCCTGTATTATGTATATCTGTAGATGTCAATAACGTATGTCATTACCTGCGCCCAATCGGGGAGCAGTTGCAAAATTAATGGCAATCCGAACGGTCGGTGTGTCGCCCTCGTGACCGTTTTCGCGAATTTAATACTTACGCTATTTGTTTTCTTGTTTCTCCAAGTCCGTTGCCTCTATTTTACCGTCTAAAGCTTACAGTGGGATTGTCAAATAAAATGTTCAATGCGAGATCAATGCTGTGTAATGGTAATGGCAAAATATAATATTACGTGAAGCAGATTGCTAACTTTAACAAAGCTTTCGGAATGCCACCTTCGATTAACGGCGAAACCACAGACAACATACAATGACAATGCAAAGAAAAATCCGTTAAGCAGCTGGACTTGAACCAGCAACCTCGGTAATCCGTACCACGCTCCACCAATTAAGCCATACTTAACATTGGTGTACCTAACGAATTTTTCAATGCCTTGTCATATTTTTATTTGGAAGATCTCTCCTCAGCGCCATCTATGAGTAGCTTAATCAAGCGGCTCACCCACTACGGAACTTCTACAGTTACGCATTAGTGGCCAGAGATGGTACTATTTTCTGTATCAATGAAAATAATCGATTTATTGATTATTTTTGTTTTTATTTTTATGAAACATTCATAGTATGAAATTCAAAATACAATGACAATGCAAAGAAAAATCCGTTAAGGAAGGAAAATTCGTTAGGTACACCAACGTTAAGTATAGCTTAATTGGTGGAGCGTGGTACGGATTACCGAGGTTGCTGGTTCAAGTCCAGCTGCTTAACGGATTTTTCTTTGCATTGTCATTGTATGTTGAATTTCATACTATGAATGTTTCATAAAAATAACAACAAAAATAATCAATAAATCGATTATTTTCATTGAAACCACAGACAACTAATAATAGCAACCGCTTTCAATATGAACCGGAGTACTGTCAGTTTGTGGGTGAATAGGTATGCTGAAGAAGGGGCTATAAGTAAATCACCATCGTCAGGGCAATCAATGCACCATGGTCTTTCAATAATCTCGGCTGAACAACGCGATGAGATGCGACAGAGCTACGAAGATATGGATGAGCTCTGCTGTGGTGGGTGTGCTGGTTCCAACCTCTCAGAGCAAATGTTCGATGTTACGTCAGTGTGTTAGACGAAAGCATGCTGCCCACGGTAAGGGCAGTTTATACACACGGCCAGAATTGTGATTGACTGGTTCCATCAACATCGAAATCATGTCATGGGCTTTAATTTCTCCGAGACAGGATGGGTAACTCGGAATAAGCGATCAAGAGAAGCCGTTGAAAGCCACTGACATCAGAAATATGGGAAGGCTATGTCTTCGCGTCTCCGATCTGTAATGGACACCTATGATGCAAATACCAGCTACTAGCTTTACCCACAAGAGTTAACTTTTTTAAATAAATATGTATTTTTTTACCTGTTTTATTACAAAATAAAACAAATAAATGGTCATGATATAGTTTTGTTCTTATTTTTTAATCGAATATATTTAATTGAAAATATATCAATACAGTATACAATGGTTTTATACAGGCCATATGGAATTTTTCGTCATTCCCGACTTTATTAGAATGCTGTATACGTGTATTATTCTCAAAGTCAATGATATTTTGACATAATCAAAGAATCTTCGTTCGGATAAAATCGTGGCTTCCAAGTTTTTCCGATGTCGAAATGACCAATCATAAGACATTTCACGCTTGTCACAGTTTTGTCACACACAACGACAAATATAGGAATACAACTTTCTTCTTCTATTATACGAAATCTGGTCACATTTCTTGTCTGGCTAGATATGCGAGTGTAACCGACTAAACCCGATTAGCATTAAGTGACATAGACTGCAAATTTGAATATAGAAGATCCTCAATTAATCATATAAGACAAGCCTTTAAGTTTCTTTCACTCCGATATGAAAAGGTTCCAATATGCTCAGTGTAGGTATTATTTACTGTATACGGCCTAACTCACGTTGAAGGTTGTAAGGATATCTGAATTAGAATGGAAACACGTGTTGACTGTACATTTATGTATTTGAGACTGCTTATGTGGCGGCGCAACCGCCTCTATGATATTATGATAGTTTTAGCAACACACATTGTATTTGAATTAGGGATATAACTGATAAGTTAATAAAATTTGAAGCTATTGATGAATTCGTTAGAATTTTTGTCTATAAATTACTATAATGAAACCGAATCAAATAAGCCGACTTGAGAATTATGAGATTTTTTTTGTGGAAAATAGAACGCTTTGAAAATTCCACTGCTTATAAAAAAACACGCTATTGATAAATCTGTTAGAAATTAAAACTGCGGTTACTTTTAACAGGTTTAAATACATTTCAGCAGCCATCATTGACTTGTAATGTTTTATAAGAGATTTATATTTTTTTACGTGATTTTAATAATGCTGGCGTAAGCTCTTGATAAAAGTGTTAGAAAATGATAGGTGTTGTTCTAATAGTTAAATACAATAATCTGGTTGAGAAAATTTACACTTATGTATTTTTTTTTTGGATTTACTAGTGTTACTAAGAAATATCTAGATAATTCCGAAAGCAATGTCAAAATCTGTTTTTTTTTACAAGTATTATTCAGTAAATCCTAACTGCCTACAAAAAATTGCCCACTTGTAAGTTTTGTGAGTTTACAGGGTAATTAACATGCTCCCGTACTGGCCTATGAGGTGCTGTTATTTTTAAACTCTTGAAGATTTTGGTCGATTTCTCCATTAATTTATTTGCCAGATGATTTGGATGACTTTGCATTCTCCTTTCATAAGCCTTCAGTCTGACCGTTACTTCTTGTTTGATTGTAAGTAGGTATTCTTAAGTCACTATGAAGTTGGCAATTTGTCATGTACCAAGGTCATACCACATAAGTCAGATTTGCTTAGTTTTCAAGAGAGACGAAAACTGTATTAATTAACATTTTTTAAATAAGCAAATCTGATGCAGTATCGTTAACTAAGCAACCAACTGTCCATCAATTCTGTCTGTTTATCACCAGGTACAAGACTTTGTTTTCCGTGGGCATACAGGCTCCGTGGACCAGCTTTGCTGGCATGCAACCCATCCTGACCTGCTCAGCACAGCTAGCGGGGACAAGTCTGTTCGGATATGGGACACAAGGTAACAATGTATACATATACAAATAAAAAAAAGTACTAAACAAAAAACAATATCAGATGCAGCGCCCATAGTTTGTTAGTGACAGTTTTCTTAATGAAATTAGGTGATAAATGAATGACTATAGTTTTCCAAGCCTACAATGTACACTGCTCAGTTTTAACAAGAAACTTTCATGAGACTGAATCTTAATGAAATAAATGGATCAATTATCATGTTTAATAATGTATTTATCTATACAAGAACGTTTATCCATTGTCTAGTGCTTAAGAGACACAAGGACAAGGTCTGCTTATAAATATAGTTTTAATGCATGGCGTTCCATATATGGCACATGGAGTTGTGAGCAACGGACCATAGTGGAACTCAGAGGTCTCGCATTACCAGGTCCCGCAAGTGCGTCGCGATAATCCCCACGAAGGGTGAGAACATTAACATCGCGTGGTCGCCCAACGGCAGCACAATCGCCGTTGGCAACAAGGAGGATCTCGTGTCGTTCATCGACACAAAGACTTATAAAGTGGTGAGTTAAGTCCGAGGTTTTGTAGACCCTGTCCTGGCCAGGTATTTTACCAGAGGAATTTTTAGAAGATATTAAACTTTGGAATGTTTTTAACTTTTCTAAGCTGGTTGGGTTGTAAAATTTGCTTTTAAAAACATTTTGTGTTTAGGTGGTAGAGGAGCAATTCCACTTTGAGGTGAATGAGATATCTTGGAACAACACGTCGGACCTGTTCTACCTGACGAACGGCCTCGGCTGCGTCCACATATTGACGTGAGTTTATTATTTTTAAATACACTTTGAAAGCTGGAAGAGGCCTTTGTCAAAAGACAAACAGATATTGAATAAAACCAAATTAATTAATCAAATGCATGTATTTGAAATATAATTATCCGAATAAAGGGCTTATATTATTATTATACACTTTGATCAGATAAAGAAATAACAGAGGAACAGACAATGTATGAGGTTATTTCTCAAATTTCAAACTGAAACGTAATTATACAAAAAAAACCGGCCAAGTGCGAGTCGGACTCGTGCACGAGGGTTCCGTAGAAAGATTTTAACGCTTTTCCCCAGTGTTTTAAGAAGTCCAGTGTTAGCAGAGCCCTGCTCTTAAGCAAAATGTACGCAGTGTGGGGTCAACTTATATTGGTCTGCGAAATCTACAGACAGACAAAAATTTAAGATTTTGAGACTTTTCAGAGTGGCTGTGCTATAAGAGCTACCTTCATACCAAATTTCAAATTTCTAGGACATCTGGAAGTACCCTTTAGGTTTTTGGAAATCGGCAATTTGTATGGAAATAGATTTTTTAATGACTGTATCTTTTGATTACGTTGACTTACAAGGCTGATTTTTTCACTGCTTCAAGGGACCGCAGGCTTGAGTATTTGATATTAATTTCAGCATGCTACCTCCACGCGTTCCAGAGAAAAAGGGTCTTGACAGACAGACAGACAGACAGACGGACAACAAAGTGATCGTATAAGGGTTCCGTTTTTCCTTTTGAGGTACGGGACCCTAAAAAACCAGAAAAATAAATTTTCGCGTTACCAACTACCCCCCCCCCCCTCCCAAATCGTATTCACCCATACAAAAAAATTACATTTCTAAAGATTTGAGACTGCTCCCCCCAAAATCTTAAGTTGCGACCGCGCCTGTGTGAAAGTATGTAAAAGTTGACTGTGTGTTGTTGCGATGACTGAACGTTCCGACATGCACACTACTGTTTCTGCGGTTACGATCGCATACGGCGCATTCTTCTTAACAATCATGGCCTTTTCGAAAGCACGGTAGACTTAAAAAGAAAAGTGCAACCACATACTGAATAAATTTTTGGTTTTGATTTTGATTGTTCTGCTGTTAGTATTAGGAATTAGACCAGCATGCCTATTGTCTAGCTCGCTCGCAATCAGCATCGTGTTCATTTTGTATGGGCTGACAATTGGTATCGGAAACAGCTAGCTGTCACATTCGTACGAAAACTGACGTTTCAATCCGATGACGAGTGTCACAATATATACGCAACTAGCTTATGCCCCGCGGCTTTGCTCCCGTGAAATATTTCAAAATGGGCTAGTTTCCTATCCCGTGGGAATTTCGAAAAATCCTTTCTTGGTGCACCACTAGGATACTCAAAGTATATGTTTGCCAAAGTCCAAGTCACTAGGTCCAGTGGTTTAGGCTGTGCGTAGTCTGTCATTCAGTCAGTCAATCAGTCATTCAGTCACGGTACTGTTTTATAGGTATAAAGATAGGGCCTCAGGCGCGGGCTTTAGATGCAACGACTATGTTATTATCCTTCTTGTTCCAGGTACCCCGGCCTGGAGCTCCAAGCCGTGCTGAAGGCGCACCCGGGCACCTGCATCTGCATCGAGCACGACCCGTCGGGCCGCTACTTCGCCACGGGCTCCGCCGACGCGCTCGTGTCGCTGTGGGACGCGCGCGAGCTGGCCTGCCTCCGCGTGTTCTCCAGGTGACACTAGCGGCGCGACGCTTGCTTTAAGGGGGCACTAGTGACACGACACGTGCTCTGAGGTGGCACTAGCGACACGAAACGTGCTCTGAGGTGGCACTAGCGACACGAAACGTGCTCTGAGGTGGCACTAGCGACACGAAACGTGCTCTGAGGTGGCACTAGCGACACGAAACGTGCTCTGAGGTGGCACTAGCGACACGAAACGTGCTCTGAGGTGGCACTAGCGACACGAAACGTGCTCTGAGGTGGCACTAGCGACACGAAACGTGCTCTGAGGTGGCACTAGCGACACGAAACGTGCTCTGAGGTGGCACTAGCGGCGCGACGCGTGCTCTGAGGTGGCACTAGTGACACGACACGTGCTCTGAGGTGGCACTAGCGACACGAAACGTGCTTTGAGGTGGCACTAGCGACACAAAGCGTGCTCTGAGGGGGCACTAGCTACACATATATAACCGTAGAAAATTACCAGCTTTTCGTTACTGCTGTCGCCGGCAGAACGAGGTATTCGATGTCGTTAAGAGTTTCAAATTTGAAATATCTTCAGAAATCAACACAATTTAAAATAAAAAAAACATTCATATGTTTGTCTATGATATAAAAAAACAGTCAAATTTGTGACAGGTTCTGAATCCATCTTAGGGTATTTATAATATGTGTGTAGTTAAAGTAATGCATGCGACTTTACATAATTAGGCTTTAAAACACTCGTGTGATCCTATTATGACACTGCTTCGCTTCGTTTCATAAAAACACACTCGTTTTTTAAGGACCCTCATTTCATTATGTAGGCATTTTCAGAAAACAGTGTACCATTTACTTTTTCGAATAACCTAAGAAATTTTGGATTATTTCTGCTCAGAACCACGAGGACTATCTATTTAAACAATATAAAAAAGTATCCCGCATTTGTTTTTGTCAGTTTTGTGACGCGTTTTTACATACATTCTAATGGACCGTCACAAAACTGACATAAATTTTCTATGGAAAAATTTAGGGTTTTTTTGGCAAATACGGTACACTGTTTTCTGTTACATATAATAGCTGCGCGACTACTATGGCAACGTGTCGTGTGTGCGCAGGCTAGAGTGGCCGGTGCGCACGCTGTCGTTCAGCTTCGACGGGCGGCTGCTCGCGTCCGCCAGCGAGGACCACGTCATTGACATCGGGGACACCGAGACCGGTCAGTGCTGTTTAACCCCCGACGCATATGTGCCTGTCTGTGGCACCGTAGCTGGTGATTGGACCGATTTGAATGCGTTTTTTTATTTGAAAGCGAGTTTTGACATGTTTTATCAAAATCAGCTCACCCGTTTTTGAGATATTTTTGGGGTGTTTTTGTCATGTTCATATCAAAAAGACACACTGCTTTAGTGATCAAACGTATAACATGAGGAGTTAGCGTATAGCGTCGAGAGAGGAGTACGTTTTGCGCCGATGGTTAAAAATGAAATATATTTTTTTATTGAGAAGCGGGTCACCTGATGGTAAGCGATCACTGCCACCTACGAGAACCACAACCCTAATCACTAGTCCGCTGCCGGCCTTTGACAGAATACTTATTCCTTTCATACAGGTGAAAAAGTAGCCGAGATCCCAGTATCAGCAGCTACATTCACGGTGGCCTGGCATCCTTCGCGGTACATCGCGGCGTTCGCGTGCGAAGACAAGGAGGCCCCCGAGAGGAAGCGAGACGCCGGCAACCTGAAGCTGTGGGGACTGCCCAGCCAGGGATAGACACGAGAATTAAACAGTAACTGCCACACTCAGAGACGGCAAACACCTCTCCCGTTGACCCCTACAGTCGAATCAGAACCGAATCGTCTATGTAACAAAATAACAAAATGTCCACGACTTCAGTTGGTCTATGAAGCGCTATGTAGACCATAAAGCTGAACACCGATATGTGTGTTTGGTAGTTTGGACATTATGCTACACAGGCCAATTGCTTTCTGAAGCGGAACCAACCGAATAGTCATCAAAAACTGACATTGACCCAAGCCTTCTGGCCGCCATTAAGGAAAATAGAATATAATAGACCAATTGCTATTTTGATGTTCTGAGTTATGGAAGTTATGTTAGTTGGACAAAATGCTAATTGGACGCCTGACGTTTTGCTTCTTGGTCAATTTGCGTCACTAGACATTTTGCTACGTAGACGATTCGTTACTAACCCAAAAATCCCATTTCAAACTTTTATAAATAACTCCCGACGCAAAACAAGTATTGCAGCTTTGACGCAAGTAACTGTCTGTGTCAAGATGGCGTCGTAGCTTCCAAAATTTCCCAAAATTTGTCTTTGGCACGTACGTACACTATTTCCTTCTGTGTAATTCTGTGATTGGGACAATAGACAAAGACATAGAGGTTTAGTGGCAGACAAGAAAACAGACAGACAGGTAAACATAAGGCATGAGATTATGATTCGATAACTCAAAACTCCCAGTAGGTTTAAGTAGTATAATTTAGTTGTAAGACTTATTTAAGTTGTGTTTGAAATAAAACATTTTGTGATTAAAGCATTATTTTTATTAAAACGTAAAAACCCATATTTACAAATATTTATTTTGAAATACACCCAAAAACAACCTCTAATTTATTAAAATGATAATTGCGTTATTCGAGGTATTCTATAGTAACTTTAGCGAACGTGATATCAAATATACATTTAAGAAACAAAAACAATGGCTCAATCCAGTCCACCAGCCTTGGAACAACTGTCCCACTTGGTTTCTAGAACCATTTCATATGTGTAGGATTTAAGCAGCACTTGACAGTTACTAACAAAGTTAGAATGCAACAAGTTGCTCTAAGTAACAAGTAACTCTAAGTTAAAATATGATATTACCAAAATATGATATTATAAATGCTACGAGATGTTAACAAAATTGTATTCTTCGTGTACCATATATGGTACACGTACAAAGCTATATTCTGCATGTGCCATATATGGCACAAGCTCTATAATCATATTAAGGCGGACCCATTGCGCCGTCACCACGTCTCGAGCTGCAGCCGGCCCGCCCGCTCGAGCCGCCCGAGCCGGGCCGGCCCCGCGGCCGCCGCGAGCGCGCCGCGCACGGCGCCGGGCATGTTCTTCGCGTTCCCGGATATGAAGATGGACCCGTTGCGGTCCAGGACTAGGGAGCGGATGGTCGCGCTGTTCTCGACGATTTTGTGTTGCACGTATCTGAAGGATAACGGTTGATTTATGTACCAGTACGCGGTCGCCACTCCAGAACCTTACAGCCAAAGAGAATATAATCACTACGCTTACAGCCATCACACTGACGATTTGCTAGCGAGTTTTGTATTGAGCGTGTTCGCCGCATGCGATATTAGCATGAGGCATTCGCTCGTAAATCGCTAGTGTGATAAGGACTCTTGCGGCCTTCAGTTCGGCGTGCAATAGGTATGTCCCTCCCACTGCCACTTGAAGTGTGCAGAACTTAAAAATTCCAAAAAACTAATCGAAAATAAATTAATAATTATCCAACCTACTCAAAAAAATTCAGGAGAATCGGTTGACAAATATGCGACCTGTCGCCCGACTACGAAGTGAAAAATTAGAACTTGGTATCGTGCCGTCCCTCTCAAGCTAATATTATTTAACACGAGAGTGAGCGGGACGACACGATACGAACTTCGATTTTTCGAATTTCGTAGTTTATAGGGGCGGGGGACTGCTACGAAATTCGAAAATCGAAGTTCGTATCGTATCGTCCCGCTCACTCTCGCATTAAATAATATTAGCGTGAGCGGGACGGCACGACACGAAGTTCGAATTTTACACTTCGTAGTATAGGGCTGTAGAGGAGAACAGTTGGACAGACAGCGGACATACGAAAGCATTTTTGTCCCAGCTGAAACGGAGACCCTTCACCCGCTCTCTCAATAATCTGTAGACTATAGTTTATGAACCAAAAGTCACGAGGGCTATCGCGAGTCCGAAATCCGCTAGGATCGCTATCTGTCAATTTTCACCAATCATAGGCTAGCAGCTCGTCTCTCATTGGTGGAGAATGGCAGATAGACCTCACGCGACACTAGCGATCCTAGCGGACTTTTGACTCACGTCAGCTCTCATTGTTTTTAACTCCGGACGAAAAAACCGGCCAAGTGCGAGTCGGACTCGCGCACGAGGGTTCCGTAGAAAGATTTTAACGCTTTTCCCCAGTGTTTTAAGAAGTCCAGTGCAAGCAGAGCCCTGCTCCTAAGCAAAATGTACGCAGTGTGGGGTCAACTTATATTGGTCCTCGAAATCTAGAGACAGACATAAAAATTTAAGATTTTGAGACTTTTCTGAGTAGTTGTACTATAAGAGCTACCTTCATACCAAATGTCAAGTTTCTAGGACAACTGGAGGTACCCTTTAGGTTTCAAAAAACGGCAATTTGTATGGAAACGACTATTTTAATGTCTGTATCTTTTGATTGCGTTGACTTTTAGATGCTTGATTTTTTCACACCTTCAAGGGACCGCAGGTTTGATTATTTGATATTAATTTCAGCATCCTACCTCCACGCGTTCCAGAGAAAAAGGGTCTTGACAGACAGACAGACAGACAGACGGACAACAAAGTGATCCTATAAGGGTTCCGTTTTTTCCTTTTGAGGTACGGTACCCTAAAAAGGAGTGTTAAAAGTTTGACATGTGTATCTGTCTGTCGCACCATAGCTCCCAAACGGATGGTTTTTTTTTAATCGAAAGCTAGTTTAATCGAGATGGTTTAGCTAAGTTTCATTATAATCGGTTCACCCGTTTTTCAGATACTGAACTTTGAAATGACAATGTCGGGGGGTTTTCAACTTTTCTAATTATTAGCTTGTGTTAAATTTTTTGTGCTTAATTCCATAATATCTATCAGTGCCTAATTACCTAGCCTAGACATGACTTCTTATCAGTTTATTCAATACTCACATCTTATCCTCCTGGTCTCTAGAGAACGCGCAGCACAGCGTCACCCGCCCCCCCGCCGCCCACCGCTCGAGCTCCTGTCTACAATGGAAGTCCTTCTCCCTGTACCGACAGCCGAAGTAAAGGTGTATCGTGTGTTTGTCCGCCTGGCCGAGGTGCGCGCGCTGTTGCAGGAGACTGCGGAACGGCGCCAGGCCAGTGCCGGGGCCAACCAGGATAAGGGGGATGGACTGCGATGGGAACAATAATAATAAATATCATGGGGCAATTGACACCAATTGACCTAGTCCCAAACTAGACAAAGCCTGTACCTGTAAGAGCTTATACCTACCAGTGGTGCGACGCCTTGATGTTTGCGTAAATGCAGACATCGCAACCGCATGGCCAAAGCACCAAGGAGGGCGAAAGTTCCTAACTAATCGGGCAGTGGCGGCGTATGCAAGGGGGCTCGCCCTGCCCGCCCCGCACCCCGCACCCCCCGCACGATTGCCCTGTCTAGAGGCCTTCGTCGGACGACTGTATAGACTGTGCCTGTTTTATGGTTATGGGTACTAGACAACAGAGGCCCGAGTACGAATATTCGAAAGCTGCGTCACGAATAGTAAACGTTATCGAGTTTGTATGACGTTTGGAACAGCGCCCGCCCGTGAGCGTATTTGGAACTAAAATTTAGTATGAGGTTTCTCGATCTCGATACGATAACCGTAACGTTACGCAGGATTCGAAAAGTCGTGCTCGACCCTCGGATAAACATACTTAAATAGATAATACATACTTAAATACATATTAAACATCCAAGACCCGAGAACAAACATTCGTATTCATTGGTATTCATCATTAAAACATCTGCCCCGACCGGGGATCGAACCCGGGACCTCTAGCTTTATAGTCAGGGTCTCTAACCACTAGGCTATCCGGTCGTCAAACAAGGAGGTATCTTAGCTCCGGCGCGCACCTCTGAGATTTTCGGAATTTATGTGCGAAATCACATTTGCAATTTACCATACGCTTTTCGATGAAGGAAAACATCGTGAGGAAACCTGCACACTTCTGCGAAGCAATTCAATTGTGTGTGTTGTTCCAATCCGTACTGGACCCGCGTGGGAACTATATAGCCCAAGCCCACTCATTGTGAGACAAGCCCTATGCCCAGCTGTGGGACGTAAAAAAGGCCGCACCGCAAAAGGTAGCACTAGTCCGCAATACTGCCATCTAGTGGGAAAAAATAGACTTATTCTGTAGTGCTGCCCCCTTGTGCGTGCCCTAGTGAAACAAAACAGCTATCTCAATAGCCTGCCTTAGGATGCTGCCATTTTTCTGTATGAGATTGTGCATCTGTACTTTAGTAATATAAATATAATTATCTTTGCTACAGTGTGGCAGCCGCTTTACTCACCGTATCCTTAGGGAACTCAATGGTCCCTTTCGTGATCCATCCATAGACGCTATCCCCCGGATTCAAGCTCTTCAGCCAATTGGAAGCCAGCCCCAGTCTAGCTTTCTTCAGCTTACTGTAATACTTGACCACAGCTATCAGCAGTTCCAACTTTTGTCCACCAGATGGCAGGCAACTGCTGGCTATGGAGAATGAGCGCGGTTTGATAGGAGAAAAGAGTTCGAATAGGATCTCTATGGTCAATTTCGATGCCGATTTGTGGAAGTCGTGGAGAACCTGAAAAAAAAAAGAGCGTATTAACCGCGGACCCACTGCTATGACCCACTGGTGGGTCCACAGGTAATTTTTAGGGTTCCGTACATCAAAAGGGAAAAAAAACCGGCCAAGTGCGAGTCGGACTCGCGCACGAGGGTTCCGTAGAAAGGTTTTAACGCTTTTCCCCCAGTGTTTTAAGAAGTTCAGTGTAAGCAGAGCCCTGCTCCTAAGCAAAATGTACGCAGTGTAGGGTCATCTTATATTGGTCTGTGAAATCTACAGACAGACATAAAAATATAAGATTTTGAGAATTTTCTGAGTGGTTGTGTTATAAGAGCTACTTTCATACCAAATTTCAAGTTTCTAGGACCACTGAAAGTACCCTTTAGGTTTTCAGGGTACGGCAATTTGTATGGAAATAACCTTTTTAATGACTGTATTTTTTGATTGCGTTGACTTAGAAATTTGATTTTTTTTTTCACAGCTTCAAGGGACTGCAGACTTGAGTATTTGGTGTTAATTTCAGCCTGCTACCTAAACGCGTTCCAGAGAAAAAGGGTCTTGACAGACAGACAGACAGACAGACGGACAACAAAGTTATCCTATAAGGGTTCCGTTTTTTTCCTTTTGAGGTACGGAACACTAAAAAACCGAGTTTTAACCGCTACAAAAATACTCTAGGATTGCTAGTGTCGAGTGAGGTCTATTTGTCAATTTCCGCCAATCATTAGGTCAGTAGTTTATCTCTCATAGTGAATAGTTTTTGTTTCATACAGTGATTCAAATATTGTAAATGGAATCTTTATAATGGGCCATTTAACCCCCTTTCGGCTTTACGGGTATTTTTGTAATACGTACCCTGTATACGTGAGTGATCCGTTTTATTTCACTATGATTGAGTTCACGGTAGTTTCATGTTAAAAGTTTGTCTCTCATTGGTGGAGAATGACAGAGACCTCACTTCAACACTAGCGATCCTATCGGATTTTTAGGGACTTAAAAATATTAGATAGATCAGTCTAAGAACTACTGTACGTATCTACTTATTAGGTTACTATAAGGAGGTCGGGAGATCGCTCTGCTTGTCGATGTGTAGAGTTAGTTCGTTATTTGAAGACGAACGAAAGGTGTCTGGGGAGACAGCAAACAAGTGCGACGCTCTGACGAAAAGTCGTGTAATCGCTCATTGGAAAAAAACATTTTTTTTTAAACAAGTGTCGTTCCTAGTTCACACGCAGCTAAGAAGCAACCACTAGAGCTACATCCAGCAACCACTAGAGCTACATCCACCCAAAGAGCCGTGTCCAGTTAGGCTCCGGCTCACAGTACAGTAGGCCGACTACGAGTTTACGAATCCTGCGTTACGTTGCTTTATCGTATCGAAATCGAGAAACCTCATAGTAAAATTTAGTTCCAAAGGCAAATAAGCTTATGGGCGGGCGCTGTTCCAAACTTCATACAAATTTGTCGATGACGTTACGCAGGATTCAAATATTCGTACTCGGGCCTCTGTTTGTTCTCCAAAACAATGCATTAGCAAAGAACGACTTTGTCTAAATTTTATCATTTACCTCAAGAACAGTCCTTCTCGGCCTCCTGCAATAGCTCAACCAATCCTCCTGCCCCTCCGCCGTGCTGAGCTCGATACACTTGTCCCGCTCTAGCTTATCGTCGGACACGAGCGCCAGAAGAGAGAAGACGTACTGCGTGGGGTAGAACTTCAAGTCCCAGTACTGTTCTGCTATTTCGTAGAGCGTTAAGGGCTCCTTTAAGAAGTCTGGTACTGGCATGTCTGGAATATGTCGGTGGGAGTCAGATGTTAAGAAAATTGTTATTTTCTCTTATTTATATGGCTGGTCATATTTGAACAAAGAAAAAGGTGTTAGCTAGGAAGATTAAAATAAATGAACAGGACCAACCAATATCGACGGTACCAGAAGTAGTGTATGTATTGTATATGTAGGTATATGTTTATTTATGTAGTATATTTATCTGTAGTTATTAATTTAATTTAAGTTGTTAATTTTAAGTTTCTCCTTTCTGTTCATTTCTGCCACCTAATTTAGCTTCTTCATCTTGGTTTCTGTATTTTGGTTGTCTGTAAGAGATCGCTTTTAAGCGATAAGACCGCCTATTGTCTACCATACCTGTTTTCTGTAATCTCTTTGTACTATTTTGTGGTTTTCAATAAAGAATATTTGTATTGTATTGTATTGTACCAGACTCAACCTCGTGTATAAACTTTGACGAAATTGGAATAACCACTGGTTTTGCGGGTGGTAGGACCTTGTGCGATGTCTGTCCGGATCGCTACCACCATTTTACTAGCTAATCCTGCCACTAAGCAGCGGTGCTTGCACTGTTGTGATCCGGTGTGGAGAGTAAGACAGCCGGTGTAATTACATGCGCAAGAGGCATTTCAAGTTTTCAATTTAGCTCTCTAGGTTGGCAACGTATCCGAAAACCCCCCGGGGTTGCGGGTGTCTATGGGCAGTGATGATCACTTACCATCAGTTGACCCACTTGCTGGTTTGCCTTCCTTGTCGTGTAAAAAAATAGACTGCGAACCTAAAAAGGTTATTCCAATTTCGTCAAAGTTTATACATATAAGAGGTTGACTCAAAGTATACATATACCATGCATATACCTACTTGCGATATGTTGTGGCTAGTTTTCATAAAGAGGTCTCAGTACCATTTATTTCACAAGCCACATACATAGAGGGCTGTTGCGAGTCAAAAATCCGCTAGGTTTGCTATTCGAGTGGGTCTATCTGTCAATTTCCACCAATCATAGGCCAGTAGTTTGTCTCTCATTGGTGGAGAATGACAGATGGACCTCACTCGACACTAACGATCCTAGCGGATTTTTGACTCGCGATAACCCTCTGCTAAGCACAATCACGCCATCTATTGGAGCTTTCCTGTTGAGCCCATAGAGGGCACTATTCTAAGAGGTTCAACACGTACCGCGTTCTGTCACTTCAGACGTTTATTGATTCAATAAAAAAAACCGGACAAGTGCGAGTCGGACTCGCGCACGTGGGTTCCGCACAAAGATTTAACTGCTTTTCCCCAGTGTTAGCAGAGCCATGTTCCTAAGCAAAATGTACGCAGTACGGGGTCATTTTATATTGGTCTGTGACATACCTAGACATAAAAAATTAAGATTTTGAGAATTTTCTGAGTGGTTGTGCTATGAGAGCTACCTTCATACCAAATTTCAAGTCTCTAGGACAACTGTAAGTATCCTTTAGATTTTTACAGTACGGCAATTTGTATGTACAACCTTTTTAATGACTCTTTCGATTGCGTTGAATTTCTAAGAAATTTATTTTCACAGCTTCAAGGGACTGTAGGCTTGAATATTTGATATTAATTTCAGCATGCTCCACGCGTTCCATAGAAAAAGGGTCTTGACAGACAGACGGACAATAAAGTGATCTTATAAGGGTTCCGTTTTTTCCTTTTGAGGTCATCATCAAACTTCCGAGTTGCACTCTTGTCGGTGGAGTTTCTTCCAATCATCTCTCCTATGAGCCAGTTTTTGAGGTACGGAACCCTAAATATGTAGGTATAAAATGGTTACAAGATTAATTATTTCTCAAAAAATAACAAAGTTGGAGGCTGGGGCCTCCTTGAGGCAGACGCTGAAATGGCTGCTTTTTAGAGCCATTTTGTACATTAATGGCCCTTATTCATAAATGTCACTCAAGCCTCCATTAGCTAATATAGGTTTTGTCTTCTTCTTACTAACGGAAATGTCAATGTGACAAAAAAGGACAAACGAACTTTAACGGCATTTTAGTTAAAATAGGTTTATGAATAACAGGGTAAACGATAAAAACAAAATAAAGACGCGTTATATGTGATAACACTGTGTAAAATGAGGTTAGATATTTAATAGTTGTCGTCACTAAAACGAAGTCGTTTAGTAGAAGCGAGGTGGGGTGAGGAAGGCGCGAAACGTTCAAGGTTATGCTTTCAGGGGAGCCCCTTAATAAAAGGCAAACAGTCGTGTGTATATTTTATTGGTCCAGCGGCCCCTGCCAGCCGCCGTCAGCGCTGAGGAAGCGCCGCTTGGCCGCCGTGTTCATGTGCGGGCGCAGCGCCCACTGGGTGGCGGCGGCGCCCGGCGCCTCCAGCGTGCCCAGCTTGATCTCGTACAGCTTCATCTGGAAGCGGGGCCCGACCTCCGTCAGCTCTATGTCCTTGCCGGCCTGGGAAACGATTCATTCATTTAATAATAGTACTTTATGCAACTGCTACATAATGAGTGTTTTAAGGCCTAATTATGTGGAGTTGCATACATTACTTTATCTACACACATATTATAGGTACTCTAAGATGGGTTCAGAAGCCGAAGACATTATCTATCATACAATTTTGCTGGACTTTCCAACAAAATGGAGCGGTTTTTCAACTTTTCTAAGTTGGTTAGGTTAGGATTGACCTGAAAGAGCAAGGGTAATCAGGTAAAAATCTTTGTTAAAAATTACTGTTTTAGCCAAAATCGGTACTCGTTGTCTATTAAATCCCTATGTTGAGATTCTTGGACGGCACATCACATCCAAATACGTATTTTCTTTATAAAAATGGCACGTTCACCAGTAAAGGTTCGCCACCCCTGGGTTAGGTTACAGGTTTACCTTCTTGTAAGTGTGGTGTCTGAAGCTGATGTAGTCATCGTTGTTGGCGAAGGTGACGACCCGCCTGGAGTCCGCCTTGGGCACGGGGAACAGGTATTTCAGGATGCTCATCGTTCGCAGGCCTGTCGACAATATCTTAATCTATACCATACAAAATAAACCGGCCAAGTGCTAGTCGAACTCGCGCACGAAGGCTTCCGTACCATTATCTATAAAAACTGCAAAAAAAAACATGTCTGTTGTATGGGAGCCCGACTTAAATATTTATTTTATTCTGTTTTTACTTTTTGTTATTACAGCGGCAACAGAAATACATGTGTGAAAATTTCAACTGTCTGACTATCACGGTTCATGAGATACAGCCTGGTGACGGACGGACAGACAGACGGACGGACAGCGGAGTCTTAGTAATAGGCTCCCGTTTTTTAACCTTTGGGTACGGAATCCATCCCGGTTAATAACATCCCACGTTTCTCTATCGGATACACACGTCGATCTTGTAAACCCTTAGAGCAGGAAAGGTATGGAGATGTTAACGGGCGATTTCCCCTCTGCCAAATCTCTGACATTAAGTCTGACCAAAATGATCAGGATCTATTGATTGTGTGCGTGTTTTTGGCATTCGTGTGACAGTTTTGTGTCAGTGTGCGTTTGTAGGAACGTAACAATATTTGACAGGAGCGCAGACGTGTGCTGTACGTGTTTCTCGTCCCCCTCAAAAAGTGGCAGAAAAATTGCAGTGCATAGATAAGCCAAAGGCGCCTCCCGTCTGTCTGCTTTATGTGTGAACCACTCACTGAGGTCAGTCTTGAAGTTGTGGAACAGCAGGTGCGGAAACTGCTCGGACATGGGCCCGAGGCCGGGGATGTCGTGCCGCATCACCACGCCCGACAGCGTGAAGCAGGCCGTGGGGCCGTGCGGCAGGTGGCACACCACCTGCGGGGGGGAGCGCGCCGTTACGAACATGAATGGGTACATAGTGGGCGTTTTCTTCAGCCTCTACGGCTATAGTGGTTTATGCAACTATTACATAGTGAAGGTCCTTAAAATACGAGTGTTGTAAGGCCTAATTATGAAGCAACCAAACACCTTTATGACGTCAGTCGTTGGCGGCTCCCGCCTTTATGTAAGTTAGTGCTCTTTACGGTATTATCGCGACCGGGTGCATTCCTAACATTAACATTTTTAACTAATCTATAAACAAGTAATAAAGTAAAGTTATTAGTGCGTACCAGAAGTGTTTTACTCAACAATCAACATAACAAACGCCACTCCCCGAACAGTAGGCATAAAATATTATATCGATCACGAATTTATACGAGGGCTGTTTGATAAGTACCCGTTTATGGAAAAAAAAAACATTTTTTTTTGTATATATGCATTTATTTTTCTACGTAGTCACCTTTTAACTCTATACATTTGTTCCACCTATACTCAAGCTTAAATAAACCATCCAAAAAGTATGATTTTGGAAAGTCATTAAAATAGGCTTCTGTGGCGGCAATGACTTCGTCATTTGATCCAAATCTCTTGCCACTGAGCCATTTTTTTAGGTTGGGAAACAAAAAGAAATCGCATGGTGCCAAATCTGGAGAATACGGGGGGTGAGACAATAGTTCGTAGCGTAACTGTGCTAATTTAGCCGTCACAACTCTGGACGAATGAGCCGGGGCGTTGTCGTGATGAAACAGTACTCTTTTCTTTTTTTAATGGGGTCGTTTGTCCTTCAACACGGCGTCAAATTCATCCAATAAATTGGCATAGTACTGCCCTGTTATTGTTTTTCCCTTTTCTAAATAGTCAATATGTATAATACCCTGCGAATCCCAAAAAACGGTCGCCATGACCTTTCCAGCCGATGGGACGGTTTTTGCTTTCTTTGGAGCAGGTTCACCCGGTAAAATCCACTGCTTCGACTGCTCTTTCATTTCCGGGGTGTAGTGGTGGACCCACGTTTCGTCCACGGTCACGAAACGACGCAGAAACTCCTTCGGGTTACGTTTGAACACGGCTAAACACTGCTCCGAAGTAGTCAGCCGGTTCCGTTTTTGCTCCTCCGTGAGTAAACGCGGCACCCACCTCGCCGATACTTTCTTCATACCCAATTTTTCTTCTAATATGTGTTGTACCATCTCGAATGAAACGTTTACAGCATCAACGATTTCTCGAAGTTTAATTCGGCGGTCGGCTAAAACGATATTTTCAATTTTCTTAACCATACCGTCTGTAGTCACCTCAACTGGCCGGCCTGGGCGATCCTCATCAAAGACGGTTGTTCTCCCCCGCTTAAACTCGTTATACCAATATCTGACGGTTGTCATAGAAATAGCACATTCATGGTAAACCGCTTGCATTCTTACTTTTATTTCATCACATGTTTTTCCTTTCAAAAATAAGAATCTAATTACAGACCGATACTGTTCTTTCTCCATTTTAACAATTTTAAGTTCACGCCTTCACTTAATCGTTGTCAAATGAGAAAAAAAAACAAAAGAATGCTTTTTTTTTTTTAATTTTCCCGCCTATGAAAAACGGCTTAAAAAGGTGGTATACTTATTTGCGGCCAGTGATATTAATATATTTAGAAGACGGGTACTTATCAAACAGCCCTCGTATACTATTATTTATTAAAGATAAACATACCGAGCAGCGAGCACGCTTCGTATCGAATATTTTTTTTTATTGTAAATTATGTTGATTTTTGAAGATGACTCACATTTGAAACTCATAACGACATCGAATTCGATATCGAAAAAGTCATTACGATATCGAATTCGATGTCGTAATGACTTTTCGATATTGCTGGTCATTTTTAACGGTTTCTGAACGCATTATAGAGGTCTTATGATATGTGTGTAGATAAAAGAAGTAAAACATTAACCCTTAAATGCATAATATACATTCCTCTACATTCTCTGACATTCCCATTCCTGCGCTGTAGGTAGTGTAATTACTATGCTTGTTTATTTTGTGACGGCTTGTTAATTTTCCTGTTTTAGGGAAAAAGTAATTTTCTTATAAGGTAGGGAGCCCTGACGATAGTTACCAGAGCGTCGGGCACGCCTCGGTGCTCGTGCACCACGATGAAGTCCGTGACGTTGTTGGCGCGGCACGCGTGCATCAGCTGCGACATCTCGTAGCCGCCGCGGTTCATGCGCTGGCTGTTCGGGAATATTAACCTGCAGACAGACAGACACACAGGTGTGAAGGAGACGGAAGAAGGAAAAATGTGGCCCTATACTGATAAGATCATTGCGTCTGCTGGTTGACTAGTCGCAGTTCCATGGGTGCTGCGTATAAAAGCGAACAGCATTTATAGGTATAGTGAAATAGTATGTCATATTGCATTTTCAGATTAATCAAAATTACACTTATTATGTAATAATAATAATAATAATAAAAGACATTTATTCAATAGTTTGTAGGTATAGCTTAAACTAGTGTACAGTAACACAGTACAGTAGTGTACAGTATACTATTAAAATCAAAGGGCTGGCGCGTTTTTTAATAAATTTGCGACAAAAATGTTAATGAAATCAAAGGCAATGAGCCCGGCGTGCGCAGCCCCATCATTACCGGCCGGCGCCCGCGCTGAGTCCAGCCACCCTGCGCACCCACCGGCGCAACTTTTCTAACTAAAACTAAAAAGCTTTTACCGAGGGCCACGCAAAAATCAATCTTATGACAATGTCATAAAGACTCTTACTACTATGACTATAAAATCCTACACATACCTTTCTTACTATGAACCTAAGCAGCGCTTTTTAATTTCTCACCTAATCTCCTTGACGAACATCTTGAGCCTGGCGCTAGGCTCCCGGGAGGTGGTGATCATGATCTTGGGGTCCTCGACTCCAGCATACCGGTACTCGTCGTCCTGCGAGTTCTGGGTGTTGGCACCACCGCTAAACCCACCGATCACCGCTGCTCTTTCGGGGCCTGAAATTTTATAATTTTCAGTTACCGAAGTTCTACCACTTGGTTGATAAGCACTAGAGTGACAGCTACTCGTTGATCACTTAAAGAGAAGTTGAAAATTAAACATAAATGTGGAATAGAGAAAGAACTGGCAAAGTAAATTTAGTCAGTGAAAAAAAAAAACCGGCCAAGAGCGAGTCGGACTCGCAGGCATGAGGGTAAAGTTTTGCGGATTTTTTCCTTGAACTGTAAACTGTAAAACATACTAGCAATGCCTATGGTGAATCTCGAAGCATAATATAGAGGTATCCAACTAGAAAATCCTAGGAAACATGATTGATTTAAAAACATAATAAATAATCATCATCAATAAAATCAACTGGTATTTAGTTAACCAGGAAGGATAACAATATTCTAATAATGTGTGTCAAATCATTGTGTAACATTGTAAACAAGATGGTAGCATTAAAAATACGAGCACGAATATATTAATGCAAATTTGTAATAAAATGCGAAAATAGGACAAGATTTTGCGTCAGAGCCCCAATCGTAGAGATCATAGTTGAGTTTGTGTTTTGATGCAAAATGGTTGTTCCCGACAGTTGGTAAGATGAGAATTCACTAGATTATTAGTTAATTTTGCTAAGCACAACCCTTTTCCAGGCAATTCACAGGCAAGTCACAATTTCAACCCTAACCATAAGAATAAATAATAACATAGTACAACGGAATCTCTTTTGACCGAGTCCAAAACGCCGCCATTTATATACCTACTTCCCCCTTCACGTCGTTACACCCCTCTGTCGTCCAGGCGTGTTGCTAGGGTTGATTGCTATTAAATATTAGGTACTTACGTCTAAAGATAATATCACTAAGATGTAAGTTTTTCTTTGCTTTGAAATCATTATTTTATTCCAGTTTTACAAAATATGAGATTTATAAATCATTACGTACCTACATAATTATAGACACTTCTAAATAAGAAGTTATTATGAGTGTCATACCAAATGAAGCCATTTAAGGTGATTTAAGTCAGTATTATACTTACCTACATCGACTTTTAAACATGAAAGACTGGCCACGCACCTCTTTAGCGCTGACAAAATGCGGCCTTCACTCATTAGCTGTCATTACACTGACATGTCAAACTTCAAGGAATATACCACAGACAAAAGTACCATCTGGATAATGTACGACTACCGACCTGCTAATTCATGTCCACAAAATAACAAGTAGTCGCATGATAACAATGACCTGCTAATTCACGAACATAAAATAACAGGTCGTTCTTTATTGACCGAGCGAGCGAATCGTCAACATTTCAAATTGGACAAAAATTCTTTCGTATGTCTGTCCAGCTGTTCTCCTCTACGGTGTAAAATGTTGTAATTACAGTTTTTTTGGAAAAAAAAACTAGCTCACGAGGTCTACAGCTCACAGAGCCACTACTGATAATATTTTACGTATAAGAGACGAGAAAGCTCACAGAGTAGCAATGGCAAGTGGAATGAAAGGCAAGTGTTTCGTAACTGTTTCAAAGGTAAAAATATAAAATAACGGAAAAAATACGAAAGAGATATTTCAGGGTCATCATTGGCCAGATAATGCACAGTCTATATCGGTAGATCAAAAACTGGAAAATTAGTGGAAATAGATGGAATAGTCAGTTTCTGTAATAGTTTTATACAATTTACCAGGATCGAACAAAGCTATAATAAAATAAAAATAAAAAACAAATATTTTATGAAAGTTAACCGGGAGTTTTTCTTTCCGAATTTCTACTCGGGTCGGGATTTATCAGGTCGGGAAATTAATGGCCCTATGTTATTTGGCCATAATATTAGAGGTAGGAATTTATCAGGTGGGGAAATAAATTGTTGGCCCTGCATTATTTGGCTATAATGTTTTAATTTTAAATGCATGGTTTTCTTTACAAATGTATGTATGTATGTATATCTCTTTATTGCACATAAAACAAAAAAAATACAGATAACAGAACAAAAGCAAATGTACAAAGGCGAACTTATCCCTTAAAGGGCTCTCTACCAGTTAACCTTCGGGCAAATAACAAATAATGAGTATATTATTTATTTACGTATTGAATGTGATTCCTTGTGCTTTGTTTTTCTTTTTCGTGTCGATTGTACAGTTCAAAAATGTGTAAAACTGTTGAAATTGGGCAAGTCAAGGAGATGTCACCTGAGCGGCGGCCGTTGGCGACTAAGTCATCGAATCACCTAATCACCTATATTGCTTGTCCGCGCGCCGTGAAGGGGTGGCATATCCGTCTATTTTTGGTACATCAATGCTTACCTACAAATATAAAATAAAATACGTACAGGCTCACGTAAAACTATTACAAACAAATTATAAACAACCAAACGCGCGTGCGGCGACGCCGGCCGTGACAGCCTGACTGAGTAGTTTGTTTAACGAATACCCTAATATCGTGACCTTGAGCCCGTCCGGACCGGGAGTTCCGTTCTACTATGTTATTATTTATTCTTATGCCCTAACACAAAGGTTTAAGATTCAAATCAAATTGAATTTACTAGAATAGTTACTAGTCTTAAAATGATTGTGAAATATATTATTATTGTGAATACACGTTTAGTTTTTTGCTGGGCCGCCTAGATTAGTGCAGCCTGGAAAAGGGTTAATTAGAAACTATTTCCGAGTTGTTCATTTGACACAATGATCTTGATGAATTCTAAGGACATTAGACCTTGACCATACTCACAATGTTATGTTAACTAATTTTGAAGTAGCATTAAGTTGTGGGTGTCTATGGGCAGTGGTGATCACTTACCATCAGGTGAACCACTTGCTTGTTTGCCTTCCTCGTCATATTAAAAAAAAAAGTGTTGAACAGGTTTTTTTTTGTTTTTCTCAATACACCCATGTCAGGATTTCTTGCTTGGATTTCAACAGAGGGTTTCATAGTTAAACTTTAATTGGAAGATTATTTTATTGTATCCCAACCCTCCACTTACACTCACAACACTAAGCTATAAAACAGTTCTTTATAAAAGAAATTAGTTAAAAAAGCTACCTAGACTCAGTCTTTCACCTGGTTTGTTGAGATTTTGTGGTTAATCCGATGTGGTCTGGTCGTTTACAGGAAGACATTTTTAAAATTAAGTATTTAATTCTGTGTTACATTTTTTTTTATGATCGGAACAAAATAGAAATCCATACATAGCTCAAAGCAATTTCGGATTTATTTTATGCATGAAAAAAAAAAAAAGTCAACCCGTATCGGGACAGCAGGAGAGGATGGGTTACTTTAATGTATTAATACAGTTTTATTTAATCTGTCGTCTCCCGTTCACCCATATCGGGTCAAACTTTTTTTTTGGTTTTATTTATAGTATTTTTTTCATGCAAAAAAAAAACAGAAATTATTTTGAGCTATGTATGGATCTCAAAAAAAATATATGAAAAACACACTAAAAACTACGAAAAAAACAAAAAAAATTGCGGTGGTAGGCAGGGATCGGGAGGTTAATACAACATTACAACGATGTATGCAAGAGAAAGCATTTCGATTATGACATTATTAAATCAGCAACATTTAATTTTGACAAATAATATGTACATGCATGAAGATGACTATGTATCAACCAAAAACAGAACAGCCACAGTTGTATTTTTTTAGTGTAACACTCATCATCACCAGCCTTTTTTTACATCCCACGGCTGGGCACAGGCCTCCTCTCAGAATGAGAGGGCTTGGGCTATAGTTCCCACGCGGGCCCAGTGCGGATTGGGAACTTCACACACGTCATTGAATTGCTTTGCAGATGTGTGCAGGTTTCCTCACTATGTTTTCCTTCACCAAAAAGCTCATGATAAATTACAAATGTAATTTTGCACATAAATTCCGAAAAACTCAGAGGTGCGAGCCAGGATTTGAACCCATGACACTCTGCTTGAGAGGCCAAACCACTAGGCCACTAGGCTTTAACGCTAAATTACCTCTATTTTATCATTAGCCATCAGGGCCGTGTTTTATAAAGCTACAAGTTACAATTTACAAGCGAAAGTCTCTTTCTAACAAAAGGTGATAGAACGAGACTTCCTCTTGTAAATTGTAACTTGTAGCTTTATAAAACCCAGCCCAGGTATCTTTGTCATCACATTTCCACAGTGAATGATGCTAACAACACTTATTCCATCAAAATCAAAGTCTACTATACTCTTTTAGTTTGAAAGAAATACAAAGACTGCCAATGACTGCAGGTAAACAAGAAGTAAAGTGCAACTAACTTCAGACTTCCTTGCATTTTAAGGCCTATCAATATCTATTCAATTCTTAATTGAAATCTTTAGTCACTAAGTTGATGAAAAAACCGTAAAGCCGTATTTTCCTACATTGCCGAGGTCAATCTCAATTCTGCATTCAGTTTAAAAAAAAAATCTTGTCAAGAAAAAATAAATAGAATAAATCGGTAAATTGACATAAACACAGCTTACCTTTGTCCTCATAGTCTATTCTTCTTTGCAGCGCCAGAGCTTCTTTCCTCAAATCACCATGTATTGGAATGTTTTCTTCCAAGCTTCTTTTTATTTGATCTTTCTTTGCTTGAATACTTTTCTGTTTCTCTTCCACTGTCTTCCTGTACAAATACTCGCGGCGCAAACGCGCCTGCCTCCGAAGCATGTTGTTTTGTTTGTTATTAATTTAATTTAAAGAAATATATTGTTTTTGCTCTAGAACAGCATTTTTTATCAAAGCGTAGTGAGCGAACGCACGGCACGTGTTGGTTTGACATTGACGTTTTGCGTTTTGATATTGCTTGCGGTCAGAAAAGTGTTCACGGAAAAAACATACTAAAAATACGCTTACAATAATAAAAAGATGAAACAAGTGAAGAAGGGATACTTATTCATACAAATATGTATGACTTTATCATGCCTGTTTAAATAATTTTGGTCAAACATAAAACCGGTTTTTGTTACACGCAACAACGAAACGAATGTACTTTTTCGTTCGGAAATCATTTGTTTTTTTTTTGTATAAAAAATAAACAAAGGCAGATTGTACATGCAATCGCTATCGGGAACCATAAACACGTTTAACGTTTCCCATTAACTCATTATATTAATACCTCTGTCCTGTTATATTTATGTAAATTTAAAAAACATTGCTTACCTTCATGGCATTCTTCTACTAATAGTCGATAATAAGGCTTTATGTCCATGCTATGTGTTTCAAAAATTTGAAATAGATCTTCAATGTCCTCTTTGGAATTCCGCGGTCTGATGTTGAACACGTCTCCGGGCTGGTACTCTACTTTTGTGTCATTTTTTGTTGTAAATGTTAATAATCTTACATCCTAAAAATTTTTACGGAATTGTAAATCCAAAATAATTAACGATTGTAACACAACATTTTTTAAAGTGAATGTATGTTAAATTAGGGTGTTTAATATTCAACAAGAAACAACTAACAGATTCGAATCCTCGAATCGAAGTCTTGCAGAAAATAAACTACTTAATTAAATTCATAAAAACTTACAGACAATTTTTGTGACATATAAAAGTAATTTCTGATAATTAATAAAATTCATGTTACAATACTTATTAAAAAATTTAAATTACTTATTAAAAAAAACACAAGACAAGTTTAGAACAAATAGACAGTAACCAGATCATAAACTTTACTATCCCAACATTAGATATAAAGATAACCCAAGTGCAAAACAAGATAACCTTACTTGAAAATGTGTTTCATCTGTGGTCCTAATATTTTTTTCTAACTCCAGCAACTTGGCATTGACAAAGTGGTCCTTTAAGCCTTTTGCAAAATAAATATCCTCTATTACATCATCTTTTGGTAGATCAGTGCCATCTTTGATTAGAGATACTTTCCAGCGGGGAATGAATTTGGAATCTGTATTTAATTCTAGTTGAGGGAAATAGGTTTTTAGGCTATTGGTGTATTGTTTCAGCCATGGCGTCATTTCTGCTTCATGTCCTAGGTCATGTTGATAATCACACAGACCTGAAAAGAAACATAGGGCTTGTAATGAATTTTGTGATGAATTTTGAAAATGGTGGAGTATAAATTAGGTTAGTATTGTATAAGATTAAAATAATTACTTACATACTTACATGAACCCTGAAAACAATACACTCTTTTTCTTTAGGCAGTCGTGTAATAATGGAATTTTAGTGTTTTTGTAATATAGTGTTTTCTTAAAATTTGTTTATTAAAACTTATCATTTCAATATCAGCCTTAAAATTTTTAATCCATGGTATCCCGACATATATAACAGGTGTGAGAGATAATTAAGTTAAGACATTTATTTCCAGAAATTCCAAAATAATGCCCTGTCATTGAGGGGGAGAAATGTTTATCTTTTATTATTATCATTTTTATGCACTAAATCTTATTCAGCTACTATTTAATAATAATTTTAATTCATACCAATATCTAGCAGAGGAGTTGCTCCTAGCTGCTTCAGCCTCTTATGGAGCTTCTTGCCAGCGAAATTAAACTTTGAATACGACGAATCGCCCAGTCCTAGGACCCCATACTTAAGTTTGACCAAGGAGTTGGTAGGCAAGTTTTTCCTCAATAAAAACTTCCAGAACCTCTTCATATTGTCCGGTTCGTCTCCATGTCCTGTCGTAGCACACACGAACAACGCAAATTCTTCGTGAATAAGCTTTTGTATGGGATAATCGTCCATCGCCTGAACGGGGCCACGAAAGCCTAAAGCCTTGGTTATTCGCCATATTCTTTCGGCTATTTCTTGAGCGGTGAACGTCTGGCTGCCATATAGTACGAGAAGTCGCGGTGGTTCATGCATTTTCACTGTTTATTAGTTGAAAATATTTCGGTTCACAGCAAAGCAGTATGGTTTGACACTTGACTTGGCAGTGACGTTTGTCAGCTGCTGGATTCGTTCGGAAATCGTAATCAGCTGAAAACTTTTTAGATGTGAAGTAGAATAGTTAGCAACCACTTTTAACATGAAACTACCGTTAGATTCAATCATAGTGAAATAAACGGATCACTCATGTATGTCAGTCGAGTATAGCCCGATATGCCGGTGGCTACACAGTTTACGTCTCACCACCGGCGTAGCGTGTGCTCCCAGAGGAAGGACTACGGATTAATCCGAAACATGTTGAGCTATACGATATGTTCATCACACCATCCATCATTTAGGATCATTGCAAAGAAATTCACTTAATATGCTCTACCATTGCAACTCCATTTATTTTAAGATTTGGAATAAAAGTCAAATTATCACACACGTAATACAAATGGGGAATAAACATGTAATAACATCTATTAGCAGTACCTATTTATTATGTTTTCCTCATACAAAGTTAACTCTATCTATTTTAAATAGACGTGCTAATCGCAGTATCTAGAGATCTATGGGGGATGCCAATAAACTTCATAAACTTAATACTTAACCAGCTCAATTTAAAAAATAAGTTAAACACTAATTAACGACTAGAAAACAGAACTCTCCACACCGGTAACTACAGAATAGCAGCAGAATTAGCGAGTAAGGTGGTGGTAATATTTTTGTTTCATTAGAAGATGCAAAGCTTGTACACATGAAATATTTCCTTTTTCCTTAGCTCCTACTTATTGTAATGTCCAACTGAAATATTACAAAGTTGGCTAAAGCTATAAGCCAACCTAAATAGGTACAAAAAATGTCGTTTACCGAATGCTATCCCCTCGAAACTTTCAGCAAATAAAATAACCGGTTTTGAATAAGCAAGTACGTCACATCGCAGACCCCCAATACCAAAATTCTACGTCACCCATCTTGGACCCTAGACGCCCCTTTGCGTTCAATACCATCGCTCACACCCTCACTCCTATGCAAAACGACCTTCCGTTTCACTCATATTTGGCGCGCGGCAGTCTCGCTTCTCGGCTTGGCGGGAATAGTCGCGCGGGAAAAAAAAGGGCGGGAAAAATCAGTGCAGTGGCATTTTTAATTTAAGTGCGTGAAATTAATCGAAATCAAATCGAAATGTAAGTATTTTATTGCGTATGAGATTAGTTAAGTTTTTTGAGTCATGATTTTTGACTGGGATTAGTGCATAATGTGGGACGCCGGTTAATAGTATCACCTTTGACATTTTGGTAATCTTTTCATTGGATTAGGGGATTTTAGAAGGATATTTTTTTTCGACGGACCAATTATAATCGAAGACCAAGAATAATTATGATCGAAGTAAAGTAGGTACCCAATGAATTAGGTACCTATGAGAATTATTATTTATTATATCATTATTCTATTAGGAATATCAAATATACCAATCGTTACTCTCGGGTGATGTAATCTACTTAAAAATAGATAATTAGTAGTACAGTTAGTACTTAATATTAGTAAAAATATAACAAAAAATTACACTAAACGTAACAAAAACTCTAAGAAAGAGCTCCATAGAAATTAAAATATTTAGAAAAGCGTCGAATATAGGTTAATTTCAGACGAACAAAAAAATCGCAGTCAAATCTGTCAGTTTTGGCCTGCAGTTTGACTTCTACGAGGTTAGATGGAGACATGCCGACACATCGATTAATGCGTCAAACTCATGCTTACATGAATTATTTTTCTGAGGAGGACAAAATGTGTTTTCGCCACACTAACTTATTCACTTGAATCAATATGAATAAAGATCTTAATACATAATACCTAAATGTTTCATGGCGATCTTTTACATATTTAAGTACTTAGGTACTTTATATCATGCATGCAAGAGCGTATAGGACACGCCCAGTATATGGTTCCGTAGTCGTTACGAAAAAAAATATTACAAAGGTCTCCTGCATTGTGGGGGACCAAAACACCTAAACTAGAATTCTCTGTTTTCGATCTTATTTTTTGCTATCTTTGAGGACCGGGATCTACGGCCCTGATATAAAAAAGTTTTTAATAACTACAAGCTTTTTTGCCGACTCTACTTTTTGTTAGCTGTACAAGTACTTTGTGTTGTCATCCACCTTAACAAATTAACTTACAAGATTTGACTCTAACATTACGTTGCAAGTTAATAAAAAGCTTTTTATAAAATGGTCTACCCAAGTTCTACCGTATACTTGAAGAGCGCGATAAATATTTACTTTTATTTAAGTACTTAGGTACTTCAATGTAAAATTGTCACATTAAAATTATCAAACGCCCTGCTTGCTAGGTAGCACGCTGGCCGTTTCGATAACCTTTCACTGATACAACAATTAAGAAACATATATATAGTATTGCTTATTATACGTTATTTAATATCGTTCCTGTCACATGCCCGCTGATAGCGTAATGTCTATTAGTTTTAGATAATTTGTATGTTACGTTGTAATGGACAGCGATTGTATTATGATTGTATTACAGTGATGCAGTTAGTAACAGCGCACAATCATATAACTTTGTGGGCTATATATTAAATCTGTGATTTTCGTTTAAACCACTTTTAATAAAGAACCACGTACGGACTCATTCGAAACATATATGTCGAGCAATCCGTCAACAAATACGTGAGTGAACCGTTATTAAATGACTAAGCGACCTTCGACCTTGCCACTAATTCATCAAGGTTGATTTTCGTAACTGTTTCAAACATTAGCAGTGTAGCGTGATTTTCAGCTACACATTCGCCCGCTGCTCGCGTCTACGCCGTAGCACTCCAGTTTCTCGTAGCACTACGTGTAGCACTTTCGATGCGACATATTATTCTCGTAGCCAGGATCTACGAATAAATTCTGAACTAAAAAATCGAATCAAAGCCGAAAGAAATTATTTTTATTTGAAGTATTTAACGAAGGCTTTGTTCCTTTGTTGTTTTAAACTTTAGGGATTATCTCACACTTACCTATTAATAAATAATAATATACATGCATGCATATGCATGTGTAAGTATCTCTTTATTATAAGACAAAGGCAAATGTAAAAAGGGACGAACTTATCTCTTAAAGGGACCTCTACCAGTTAACCTTCGGGCGATTGATACAATATTCCGGAACTTAAATCGACATAAATATTTTTAAAAGTCGCTCGCTCAAGCTATTTTTTTACATAACGTTTTCAGTTAACCAAATGACTGGCATTCATTAACTCGTTCTAGGTACTTACCACACCTAAAATAGATTCCATTAAGAAATCTCAAACGGATATTTCGTAAGGCGCCACGTGGCAGCTGGCAAGCCTTATCGATCATGCCCTGCACGACAAAACCAACCTAAAATCAACCTTAGGAATTTGCACTTAAAGCTGATATCATAGTATCTCTTTTCATCAAATCTGAGGTCACATACACAGGGCAATGGAATTGAGACTTTATGAGAAGGATTTTGGAGTTGCTTTTGGAGTGTGTCTTGTGGATATCCAGGATAGGTCTTTGGCCAAACGTTAGGACGTTGACCCTTGATTTTCAGCAATGCTGCATTAGACTTATTCTAAGAAAGCAATGGAAAAAGGGGTTTATTTTAATACGGTATATAAGATTTATTTTAGATTGTTAGGGCCACTTGCAGCAAAATTGTATAGGTAGGTATCTAGTTTAAGTAAGTCTCATAACCAGCATGCTTATTGTCTAACTCGCTCGCAATCAGCATCGTGTTCATTTTGTATGGGCTGATAATTGGAATCGGAAAGAGCTAGCTATCACAGTCGTACAAAAACTGAGACTAACATATCGATCCGATGACGAGTGTCAAAATAGTTACGCAATTGCCGGTTTAAGCTAGGGTTGTGTTTTATAAAGCTACAATTTATAATTTACGAGCGGAAGCCTCTTTCAAACAAAAGGTGAAAGAATGAGACTTCCGCTTGTAAATTGACAAGGCCCTGACAGTTGCATACATTTTGACACAACTAAACTGGATTTAAAACTAAAACTGGGTTTAATTTTTTGCTGCAAGGGGACATTAGGGTTTAACTTGTGGTTTCGGTAGGTAGTCGGGTGGTTGCCTGGTTGAAATCGTTCTGTAGCGATAAGGCACAAATAAAATACAAGGTAGTGTGCGGACACTATTTTGTATTTTATTTGTGCCTTTTTAGGGTTCCGTACCTCAAAAGGAAAATACGGAACCCTTATAGGATCACTTCGTTGTCTGTCTGTCTCTCTGTCTGTCTGTCAAGACCCTTTTTCTCTGGAACGCGTGGAGGTAGCATGCTGAAATTAATATCAAATACTCAAGCCTGCGGTCTCTTGAGGCTGTGAAAAAATCAACCTTCTAAGTTAACGCAATCAAAAGATAGTGTAATTATAAAGGCCATTTCCATACAAGTTGCCGATTTTCAAAAACCTAAAGGGTACTTCCAGATGTCCCAGAAACTTGAAATTTGGTATGAAGGTAGCTCTAATAGCACAACCACACCGAAAAGTCTCAAAATCTTAAATTTTCATGTCTGTCTGTAGATTTCAAAGACCAATATAAGTTGACCCCACACTGCGTACATTTTGCTTAAGAGCAGGGCTCTGCTAACACTGGACTTCTTAAAACACTGGGGAAAAGCGTTAAAATCTTTCTACGGAACCCTCGTGTACGAGTCCGACTCGCACTTGGCCGGTTTTTTCTATTAAAAACATTGATATACAAAAATAGACAGACACGCCACCGCTTCACCGCGCACGGACAAGTAAAGCAATTATAGGGTGATTAGGTGACTTATAGTATCCCTTGATGTTTGACATTATGTCAGTCTAAGACAGCTAATGAGTGAGCGCCGCATTTTGTCAAGTGGGTGAACAGGTGGGGTCTTTAATGTTTCAAACTTCGATGATCAAAAATCTTGATTTTTTTATTTTTTATATAAATATGACATTTATTTAAAGCAATTTACAATGACATTAAATCCTAGCTAAAACGAATTAAACTAAAATTTAAAACTAATGTAATAGCCCCCGTGGCATGCGTGCCCAAAATGCTGGCAGCGTTGCCTCGCTGAATAGCGATGCTGATTCTTTGAGAGAGAAAACTGCTGCTAGTATGGTTAGAATATTGTTCGCGTCGTATTTTATGGTATTTCCCCGCCTCTCCAAACATGTCGATTTACGCCAACCCCCTTGTTAGTGCTGGCACCATCCACTTACCACCTCCAGGAAAGGGCGCGGTTCGCAAACACTAGCGCCAAATTACTGAGGGTCGAGCACGACTTTTCGAATCCTGCGTAACGTTACGGTTATCGTATCGAGATCGAAAAACCTCATACTAAATTTTAGTTCCAAATACGCTCACGGGCGGGCGCTGTTCCAAACGTCATACAAACTCGACAACGTTTACTATTCGATTTTACCTGACGCAGGTTTCGAATATTCGTACTCGGGCCTCTGGTAAACATGACTTGTAACGTTAGGCATGTTACGAGTAGGTAAGTACACGAAAGCTAGCAGTAGGAATTTAAATAGTGGTAATTTAGAATAGTAGTCTTCCAGGGAAATAACCGAAGTACTTACCTAGTTAGTGTATGCGTATCTATAGGAGGTGACACTGAATGTCGACGATCCGGTTTCGAATCTCGGGATGGGGCATATTTCATTTTGAAAAACCGGACGAATGCAAATCGGACTCGCGCACGAGTGTTCCGTAGAAAGATTTTAACGCTTTTTCCCAGTGTTAGCAGAGCCATGCTCCTAAGCAAAATATCCGCAGCAGCGTGGGGTCATCTTATATTGGTCTGTGAAATCTACAGACATACCTAAATATTTAAGATTTTGAGAATTTTCTGAGTCAACATACTTAAGTACAGTCAGCGTCATATAGTTCGGTACACCATACGATTTGTATGGTGTACCGAACTATTTGATCACTTATTTGAGCACTTTGGATGTCACCATATATATGACGCTGACTGTACAATGACAATGCAAAGAAAAATCTGTTAAGCAGCTGGACTTGAACTATAGCAACCTCGGTAATCCGTACCACGCTCCACCAATTAAGTCATACTTAACATTGGTGAAACCTAACGAATTTTTCAATGCAGTGTGTCATATTTTTATTTGGAAGATCTCTCCTCAAAAAATAAATAAATAAAAATAGATAAATAATTTTCTGAGTGGTTGTGCTATAAGAGCTACCTTCATACCAAATTTCAAGTTTCTAGGACAACTGGAAGTATCTACTACTTACTCGTAAATTTTGGAAACAACCTTTTCAATGACTGATGTACAGTCGAGGAAATTAATTCCTGACCCACCATGGAACCTTTTCACAGTAAACGTCAAAGAGACATCGCATAGCTTGACAAAGAAAATCGTTATGACGTTTACTATGAAAATGTTCTATGGTGGGTCAGGAATTAATTTCCTCGACTGTATCTTTTGATTGCGTTGACTTAGAAGTTTGAATTTTTCACCACTTCAAAGGACTGCAGGCTTGAGTATTTGATATTAATTTCGGCATGCTCCCTCCACGTTTTCCAGAGAACAAGGGTCTAGACAGACAGACAGATGGACAATAAAGTGATCCTATAAGTTCAGTTTTTTCTTTTGAGGTGTGTATGGGAGTCAATCTAGATTCCGTATATGTATAGGTACACGCGAAACTGTCAGGACCGATGTTAAAACCCATATAGATGTCTACTAGTGAGGCTGGTAACCCCAATCCAAGGGTCTTTGGGGGACATAATTATATGGGCCAAGGCTGTCAGAAACGTGACCGGTAACGAGGGGACCATTATCCTTACAAATTGTATTGCTATTATATTTCACGAGAGAGGGGTACGTCACCATGTTGTTACAAGGCTGCATATGGGTGCACAGTGGACCAAGTAGGTAATAAGTATATCAAGCAAAGCGAGAAAGTGACTAGTAAACCACGTTAAAAATGCATGTAGGTTTTGTTTTGCGTATTTTTCATCCGTTTATGGGATGACTTTAGAGACGTTGGAGTTTCGGTAGTCAATCGTATTGTAATCGATTGTTTTTTTTTTATGCCCCTACTTAGTATATTTTAGGATCTACGTACACGCCGTATAAACCTTCTTAGCACCATGTTTTATTTTAAACATCACTTTAGCAGCTGTTAATTAAGGAACTATACAATAGGGGCCCAAACGCGCGTCCTTGAGCAACCCCAGACCACGTTTTAGCACTAAGCGAGCCTTTCACAAAGCGCTTTGAATTACACCACAAAGACGCTTGAGAGCGTAGCGACGAGCTCTTTCGCATGGAGCCTCTGTACCTAATGGTCTCTTTACACTCTAGTGTTAAAAGTTTAAAATATCGGATAAATAAGTTATCTAGAAAAAGAGTTCATTATCACTATCTCGAAGTATCCACAACGACTTGCAACTGCCAGGGCCGTATTAGGTGATCGGAATTTTGTTTAGAACATGGGCTTTGAGTTTTCATTTGAAACTTGTTAATGAATTTGTGTCTTTTATATCATTAGGTAAATTATTGTAGTTACGTGCTCCTTCAAAAGTACCTTCAAAACCTTTCTTGCCAAATTTTTTTGTACGTGAAAAAGATATGTATAAGTTATTTGCACTTTAATAGGTACCTAATGATTTTGTTTTTTGACTATAGTTAGGTATGATGGTTTGTATTGTGTACTAGTTTTGAAGGGCAGTGGTAAACACTGGAGAAGAAAGTTATAAATTTCTGGGACATGCATTTTAGATTCGCTAAGCAGGGTAAAGTAAAAAAGTAAAAAGTTTTATTTGTTAACAAAAAATCTTACAACAATATTACAAAACAGTACATACAAACCAATACAAGTTTTACCCTGTACTGCACCGTCCTAACCCCCCCCCCCCCCCCCCCCTAACCCTGTCCCTATTAACCGAATTAACTGCGTTTTTTACATCTAATTTTAGAAGAACCTCGCACGAGTCACTTTGTACGAAGGTGCGTACAGCATGAACTGCCGCCTCGCAACCTCCGTGGGTGCCAAAGACAACTTGTGTAGGTTCAAAAAGGGCCTGTAATTTTGTTCGGGTGAGCCGGACGCAGATCTTAGCTGCTAAACGTCGAAACGTTGAGCCTACCGCAATGGGACGCACGCCACCATCTTTTTTTGCCAGGGCAATAAGATTAGCTCCATAGATTATCGGCGTCACGTCCGGGCATACATCTCCCAGCAGCATGAGATTGACAAGTTTTGTAAGGCTGGTAGTCAGCTGTTCACCAGCAACTCCTGTGCCGTGACTGGTGAGGTCAATCAGATGCTGCGGGGAGATGCCGTCCAGACCTGACGCCGACCCCTTTGGGAAAGAGGCGAGGGCTATTAGGACGTCTCTTTCGGTGGCGTGTAGGCAGGCTGAGGGATCAGATGAGGGATCAACGAAAATGGGGGTGGAAGGGCCTGGGGGGTGCTTTGACTGTAATGCGGCTGCGGTCTCCGGTGTATCGGTGTGTCGTTTGAGAATAAAAGGCGCGTTGCTCCTTTAAGGTCTCCATCGTGTATTTTCTCCTCGACCTTCGCAAACAAGTCGTACTTCTTTCTGTGCGTTCTAGGAAGAGAGGTAGGATTAGGTACAGTCGGATGTAGTATGTTATTTTTTATCTTTTGTGTGAGGGATATATTGCTATGAGATTGCTCTGAACGTGGAGAATTTTGAAAGAAAAAGTAAGAAGTTCATGCCAAGAATTGGAGTTGTTGTTCTGGACGCAATTGTTTACGACGTTTGTCAGTTCTTGCGATACAGTGGAGCGGGCACCGCGTGGTATGCGTTTGATGATTGAAGTAGATTGTTTGAGTTGGCCAAGGAGAGTCTGAAGTGGCGTGGCAGAATTGGAAGATGGTAGAGGAAGAGCAGAGCTGGGGTGGTTTGATGCAGAGAGTACTGGGGTGATACGGACCTGATGGACACGTCCCTGGTGAATATGTAGCCCTTCGGGTGTTGAAAAGGCCCTTTGGCACACACAGCATTCCATCGGAGGCAACAGGCACCGGAATAAATTTTAAATATTATAATAAATAATTTAGAAATAAAGAAGTTATACTAAATACTTACAAATAAAACACATGTTAAAAATATTACAAAAATTGCAAATTTCACTTCCTATAGGTAAAGTCGTGTAAAATTCGTCTGTCTAGAAGTGAAGAGTGCTCGAAGCAGGAAGACAAGAAGGCCACTACAACGATGCACTAGATCAGAATACGGAGATTTATCACAGATTTATCTTCTTTATTTTATTTTTCTCGGTGTTTTTAGTTCACAATGTTGCTTTGACGGCGGCTGTCACGTCCGTGTAGAGGCTTGAAATTTGACTCGGGCTTTCGCAGAGGATTCGTTTAAAGTGCGTAGACTGTTCACAGCAAAACACGCAGGAAATCCAGTGATAAGATATGTATAAACTAGGTACAGCAGCTTTAGCATTTAATATAAATTAATTATTCATTTTGAAAAGTGTTTTTTCGTTGCTAGGTAGGTGACATGTGAGTAGCTCAAAGTAATTTCTGGATTTATTTTTTTATTTATGAAAAAAATGCCTTAAAAATAAACAAAAAAAATGCATTGACCCGTCTCGGGTCAATGGGAGACAAAAGGTTGTACCTATGTCAAAAATAAACTCTAGTTTACAAATCTAAATTGAACCCTGTAGGTATCTACAGTCTTTTAGCTAGACCACAATATGATAAAGCACCAAAATAGCTAAATGATATTACAACACGATTGAATGCTGCGGAAGGAACAATTTAAGACGACAGTTGGCCATTCATTGTGAAAGCGAATAGTTGTGTGAACCGATTTATTGTGCGTGTGTTAGTAAATGGTAGGGTACAAGTAGGTAATACCCTAGTTTTCTAGGCAGGATGCAAGTGTAAACAATGTCACGTGAAAAAAACTGATTATATTATTAAACTTGAGAATGGTGGGCAAAATAGGTGCAGCAGCAGTGAGCGTCAGGATCAAGAGACAATTTCGGTAATAAGCTGATGCCTGAGACATGCGAATTTTCAAAATAAGTCTACAAAACATAACGCAGAATCTTGACTCGAGCTCCAAGCCGCCATACCTTTCTAGACCCACATAATGTATTGGTCGAGTAGATATTCTTCTGATACTTAGTTGGCCTTTCACTTCTGGAGCCTGAACCCTGTATACAAACTTAGAATGTAATAGACTCTACACTCTTAGGGCCTTATTCATAAACGTCACTCAAGTCTTCATTAACTAAAATAGGTTTTGTCTTCTTCTTACTAACGAAAATTTCAATGTGACAAAAAAGGACAAACGAACTTTAACGGCATTTTAGTTAAAATAGGTTTATGAATAACAGGGTTAGACCCTATATATACCTAATTCCTACCGGAATGAGAACAATCACTGCTAAAAATAATAACAATTAACAAACAAACACTAAACCTTAATTCTTCTTCTCCAGGTCACCGAAAAGTAAAGCCGCCGATGAAGAATGCGAGGACCTCAAGCCGGACCCAGAGGCTGGGGAGGCGAAAGAATCGGGGACATTGGAGGCCAAGATGACACTCCTCAACGGGTGTACGGTCATAGTGGGCTCCATCATCGGGAGTGGCATCTTCGTGTCACCCACAGGGGTCCTGAAATACACTGGATCGGTGAACGCTAGTCTTCTGGTTTGGATCGCTTCTGGAGTTTTTAGTATGGTAAGTGCCTAATTCTGAACCAAGTAATACAAAACAAACAGGAAAATAGAAACAATTGAAATAAATACGTGAGTAACCCGTTTTTTTTATCCTTATTTATTTAGATTAATTTTCATTGTTTTTAATGTGCTTGTTTGCCACAACGTTTGTTAAATGAATTCATCTTTAGTGTTTTAAAGTAGAAGTGCCATTTTAAAGTAGAATTGTAAGTGCTTTGGTTGCTTCAGCCAGGATTTGAACTGAATTGAGTCCGGAAAACATGATCGCTTGCATGATTACTCAAGACTCTCAAGACTCCTAAATTTTAGTATCAGTATCGCTTCATGATTTTAACCAAACACTCTCACGTGCCGCTAATATGAGGTGAAGATGGGAGATAAAGTTTCATTATATACTTATTGCACTGAAAATCAAACCAAATTTTAATGATTTTCGTGGTCTAAATTTTCATGAGCTCTTTTTAACTTAGGTGTTTATAAAATATCTAGTAATGTTAATTACGGACGCACGAGACTTGTTAAACATTAATAAAACGGATGATCTCACTATGTACTAAATCATGAAATAGTTATTCTTTGTTGTTTTACCTTTTATAAAAAAAATGTGATCTATGAAACACAGATTCGTACTTAATAAATTCCGTTTTTCAAACTTTTCAATCAAGATCCAGACCAATTTAATTAATTCTCAATGGATGCTTCGGAAGCTCTCAAGCTGATTAAATTTCGTCTTTGATTGCCCCGGAGACTTGTCATCTGATATTTTTCATACTTAAGAAGCTTTTAACTATGCTTTTGTATTCATTTGGTAAGATTTTGCTGTCATTTTCTTGGTAAGTATATTTTAAAAGAAGATTTTGTTTATTTTCTTACAAGTCATTCATTCCACCGCAACAGTACCTACAAAGTTCTTAAATGTGAAAATAAAGGATAAGTTCAAGTGATTTTCAATATCTAATACTAATAATAAATCATACCTTTTGGATTTACTTAGGAGTTTTGGTAAAATGTTGCTGAAATATTTCAAATGATCAATGTTTTGCGGCAATATTACGAGTAACACCATTTTACAAGCTTTTATTTAGTTTCACCTGTCCTGGGCTCTATATCTGTGCCTGTGTGTGTGTAATCAAATCTTGCAAGTTCAAGATTTAAAAATCCAATTCCAGGGGGTCGATTAATCTCACTTGGTGACTAAATTCTTGATATCACTATTCTTCATTTTAAATTCTCCATTTAACATGCATCGCTGCTCTTGATAGATCACTTTCTGTCTCGTTAGCTCTACGGCCCGCAATGTAAACACTCCCTGCTCGATTTTTCTTGCACTGTGTACTGAGTAAACTGGGTTAATAAGCTATTTATGAAAGATGAGTGATGACGCGGAAATGCCCGAAAACTTTTATATTTAACCAATCTTATCAAGCTGTTTTTGTTTTAATTATATCATGCGTTTATTTGCGGTCAATGTCGTTAAATTGACCCGACTATAACTGATAACCTTGTTCAGAGAGATCTGAAATCATTTGAAGAGTTAATTTGGGGTTAGATTTACATTTCACTTGATACTTACCTACATGATAAAGTCGGGTATTATATTTCTTATCTCCTACTTTTTCTTGTTGGTTCTTAATATTGTATTGTACAGGGATAATAAATGTAGGGCAGGAGGTATAGTAAATTGTTTATGGCCATTTCTTAGGCAACACAAAGGTATTGTAAGTATGTCTGTGTGTGTGTGTTTTGATCCACGTCGCGTCAACTAAACGTGAAATGTTTTATAAATGAAACTACCGTGAGACTCCATTATAATAAAATAAACGGATCACTCACGTATAGTCGGCCACCGGTTCGTGCTTTTCCAAGACGAAGGACTATACGAATTAGTCGGAAACATGACCGTCCAAACTATAAGTAGGTACTTATATGAGTCAGTGATCCGTTTATCACAATAATAATACCTATCCATGAAACGTATGAAAATACTTTATTATGTAAATGAGATATTTTGATGTTATTCACTGCAGCATGAGGACTGACTATATGTCTGAGGGTCGAGCACAACTTTACGAATGCTGCGTAACGTTACGGTTATCGTATCGAGATCGCGAAACCTCATACTAAATTTTAGTTCCAAATACGCTCACGGGCGGGCGCTGTTCCAAACGTCATACAAACTCGACAACGTTTACTAATCGATTTTACGTTACGCAGCATTCGTAAAGTCGTGCTCGACCCTAAGGTTTGACGATTCACGCATCGTTTCAGCTTCCTGAAAAAAACAACGGTTTTAATCCTGCGAATAATTCCGTACAAGTACCTATTCCATTACTATTGCACTAACTTTCACATGCCAGGAGGCCGAACATATCATGGATCACTAATAATTTTATGTAACCATCATATTTGTACCATATGTTCTGTGAATAAACAATTCATTCATTCATTCATTCCCCAAAAAAGAGACTCCTTAAACACCACAGACTAGTTGGAAACATGTCGCTCAAAACTAGACTTTTCATACGTGAGTAATCCTTGTCATTCCGTCCTCGCAGGTCGGCGCCTATTGCTACGCGGAGCTGGGCACCATGATACGGCTGAGCGGCGCCGACTACGCCTACATCATGGAAACCTTCGGCCCATTCGCTGCCTTCATCAGACTCTGGATCGAATGTATGATCGTGCGGCCTTGCTCACAGGTACCAATCGCCCAATGCTACAATCGCCCGAAGGTTAACTCGTAGAGATCCCTTTAAGGGATAAGTTCGCCTTTGTACATTTGTGCCTTTGGTCTGTTATCTGTTTATACGTACATACATTTTTGATCCCCGTTAAAAAAGAGGGGTGTTTTAAAGTTTGACCGCTGTAAGTGTGTGTGTCTGTCTGTGGCGCCGTAGCTCTTAAACGGGTGACGATTTGAATGCGCGTTTTCATCGAAAGCCAGTTTAATAAAGATGGTTTGTAGATGATAAAAAACCGGACAAGTGCGAGTCGGACTCGCGAACGAGGGTTCCGTATAAAGATTTTAACGCTTTCCCCCCAGTGTTTTAAGAAGTCCAGTGTTAGCAGAGCCCTGCTCCTAAGCAAAATGTACGCAGTGTGGGGTCATCTTATACTGGTCAGCTAAATCTACAGACAGACATAAAAATTCAAGATTTTGAGAATTTTCTGAGTAGATAAGAGCTACACCTTCATACCAAATTTCAAGTTTCTAGGACAACTGGAAGTACCCTTTAGGTTTTCAGGGAACGGCAATTATAACATAATACTAATTTCAGCCTGCTACCTCCCTGCGTTCCAGAGAAAAAGGGTCTTGACAGACAGACAGACAGACGGACAACAAAGTGATCCTGTAAGGGTTCCGTTTTTCCTTTTGAGGTACGGAATCCTAAAAAGGACAAACGAACTTTAACGGCATTTTAGTTAAAATAGGTTTATAAATACCTATAGGGTTAATGTCCGATTTTTGCCAGAGGGGAAATCGCGCGCTCACACTCCTTTCCTTTCCTGCTCTAAGACCTATCCAGTATTATTGTGCCATGTAACACGGTATGTAAATGCTGCGTAGGTTGACAGCTCGACTATTATCATCTATATTTAGCTACCCCCTGTAACCCCTGTTATGTCAATTTAGTCCTATCCGACCTTGCCGTAAAAGCTAGCTGTGTTGATGGTCGATATTCACAATACGTGCTTTATCATTTTGATTTTATCTGTTCCCTTTTACGTTTGATTGTTTCGGTATCATTAATAGTTAGGTACACTACATTGACTTCTTCATTTTAACATGTCTTTAGATAAGTTTTAGATTATCATCATCATCATGTCAGCCGGAAGACGTCCACTGCTGGACGGCGGCCTCAACCGAAAGACGTCCACTGCTGGCTATGTCCATAGGCCTCCCCCAAAGCTCTCCACTCAACGGTCTCGTGCTTTCCGCTTCCACCGCGGTCCCGCGATCTTTACCAGGGCCGTGTTTTATAAACCTACAAGTTACAATTTTACAGGCGTTTATTGGCAACACTTGTCCTGTTTTTTACAATTTGCGTTTTATAAAAGTACTGTGCTACTATTTTACAAGCTACAAGTACAGGCGCTTGTAGCCGTATCATAGACAAAAAGTGGACATTTTATAGTTTTAAATTCATAATCGAACAAGCGTTTTTTAATAAAATTGTAAAATACAACTGTAGATTTGTAAAATTGTAACGAAAACTTACGTACGTCTTGAGACCTGTAACAATGGCTACAGGTGCACAAATTTTTGAATTAGGTGTCTTGATCAGTACCAAATCAATCGTTCTATCTACCTATCTATCTCTTCTTCAAGTTATTAAACTCAAGGTCATCAAGGAATGATTCGTTTATTGAGGAATTCGCCTGAGTCGGACTCGGAAGAAGAGAGTCCACGACAGCAAAGAACTAGGGAGTTTTGGCCACGAATAAATACAGATTTTGACACACCTTTTCAATATTATATAATGAAAGGTCCAGAATGAACTGTACGCAAATAGACAAGACTAGATTCTGCAAGAAATTGGGAGCTCATTAGAATCGTCGAGTAATCAAAATGATTCATTGAGCACGAAGCTTCAATTCTCTGTATGTGTCTGTCTGTATGCACTGGAGTATCATGCAATCGTTGACATGCATTTTTTGGCCGTTTTTTGCCATTGTTTAGAATAGATATATTTTACTAGCCGACCCGCGAACTTCGTACCACCTAGGTCATTCCATAGAAAATGTACCTATGGGAAAATGAACTTCTTATTTTTTTTTCTTGTGATTTTTTCCCCTCTAGTAATACCTATCCTGCTATTCGAAGCAAAGATGTAAATTCAACAAATGAAAGATCATAAAAATCGGTCCAGCCGTTCTTGACTTATAAATACTTAGTGCAATTAACACGATTTTGTTTTATATACTTAGATAGATTTTTATTTATCAACTTTGCATGGGTATTTTTAATATTTAATAGATAAAAAACCTCTACGTATTTGTAATTTTTGGCCGCCACTTTTTTTAAATTAGTGATGTCCATTACACTTGTAGAATTTTCTTGTAGAATTTAATATGTAGTCAAGATTTACAATACCGTATTACAAGTGTACCTTTCCGTGTGTCTTTATAAAACACCTGTAATTGTACATAGTGCATTACAGGTGACTGTTTCCTGTAGACTTGTAACCTGTAACTTGTAGGTTTATAAAACACGGCCCAGGTCGTAGCTCCATCTTAGTGGAGGCCTATATACCGACAGCTCGTCTCCCGGTTTTAGATGATAGTTTGTGTTTAAAAATAACATGCAAGCCTATTAGGCCAGTAAAAGATACTAAGCGTCAGCTGTCTTTGCTCAAGAGTTCATTCCCTTAACTGGTACAAGCCAAATTGAGAAGATTTACTTTTGTTTTATTACTACAATTAGTACAATTAAATTTAGTTAGGTTAGTACAATCCCAATAATTTAAATCCCAATAATCCCAAAAAAAAAATGGCACTATATTCTTAAGCGTTGCTTACCAAAGTAGTCTTATCACATTTTGCCTTGTGCCAGTTGAGCGAATGAACTTTAGTGGAAAGATAGCTGGCGCTTAGTTTACTATACTGTGTCCTAAAAATAGGACAAGCATTTAAGTATACACAAACGAAACAACAAAACACACAACACAAAACAAAACAAAAGGCTCGTCATTTAAAAGTCGAAATTTGCTTATAATTACAAAGTTTGCACCAGGACAAATAGGACAATTACGGCTGCGTTATTTATGACAGACATTATTTGATTCAAACTTTTTAAGCGCATTCGTTTCCGAAGGTTAGCCCCAAGATTTCTCGTTCTGAGAGGAGGCCTGTGCCCAAGTGGGACGTAAAAAGACTGGTGATGATGATTGGTCAAATCAGGGCCCGCTCCTCTCCGCTCCGAACAGCTCCGCGTCAGTTTAAAACGCACCCTTACGAGCCTCACAAATAGTTCGCTGGAAAACAAGCCACGGACAAACGTTTAAGTATTTACAATACATGCGCAATAAACAGGGATTTGTACCCGCTTCCATATCACTAGATCCAGTACAAATCCCAATAGCGTCGTTTATTTTACTATCCTCTGCCGTCTATTTGCTACGTATTTTTATTCTGCAATATTGGCGCCCAATATGGGGCCCCATATTGGGCGCCAATATTGAAGAATACCCATTTTATTGGCTTAATAAAATTAACTTGGTCCTACTTAACAACTGTGTTAGATGAAATGATTGGTTATATTTTTTATAAACTCGCTGAAACATGAATACACAGAAAAAAACCAGAAAAATGCCAAATGGTGTGTCGAGGATCCGGGTTCGATTCCCGGGGTTGGCATTTTTCTGTTTTTTTTTCTGTGTATTCATGTTTCAGTGAGCTTATAAAAAATACAATTGATATTCACGGGAAAACCGTAAAAATAAAATTGGAGAAAAAGTGCAAAAAGATACTCCTACTGAGATCATGAAATGATTGGTATTATTGCTTTGTAATTTGAAATAGTTAATGTCTAACAATCGAATTTACGAGTTTGCGAGTTAGCGTTTGGGAGACGGGAGGGATAGGCTATAGTGTAATTCTGGATCACTGGCCATTTGTTTCATTAGGTAACTTCTTCATGTTTGGCAGAAGACAGTCAGCTCACATATCACAATTTTTTCTTTTATTGTGTCTCGTAGGCAATAGTAGCGTTAACGTTCAGCGTGTACGTGCTAAAGCCGATCTTCCCCGAGTGCAACCCGCCCGAAGACGCCACCCGCCTGCTCGCAGCCTGCTGCATACGTAAGTTGCCCAACCTTAATACACGCTTTACTTTGTATCAATTGATTTATTTTAATCACTTACTTATGTATTTGGATTCTTTTGTTGAGCACACCGAAATCTAAAGCTACTGGAACCAGATAAAGGAGAAGGCCGGTGTCGTGTCTTATCAGGATAATTTCAAGGAGTTGGCTCATAGGAGATATTATGCTTGGAACAAAATGGCAATTTGGTGTTTTAGGGCGCCTTTCCACCAGAGATGTGCTATGCTACGTTGCTATGGATGCGTTTGATATCCACCAATCACATTCATTGCACCTGTTTCCACCACTGCTATACTATGTGAAGCAATGAATATGATTAGTGGAATCAGACGCATCCATAACAACGTAGCATAGCACATCTCTGGTGGAAAGGCACCCTGAATCAGCCCCCCGACTACGAAGTGCAAAATTCGAACTTCGTATCGTGCCGGGACGGGACGCTAATATACTAATATCTCAAGCTAATATTATTTAACACGAGTGTGAGCGGGACTATACGATACGAACTTCAATTTTCGAATTTCGTAGTATGGGGGCAGGTAGCCCGCCCCAAGGAGTATCATTAGCCCAGGGTCGAACTTCACGGTCCACCCCTGCTTCTGGACTACTAAATCCTTAGTGATCCTATGTCCCCAGTCCTCCTGACCTTCGTGAACTGTTGGTCAGTGCGCGCGGCCACTCGCGTGCAGGACTGGTTCACGTACGCGAAACTGCTGGCACTGTTCATCATCATCGCGGCCGGCATCTACCAGCTCTGCAGGGGTGAGTGATGGCTATGACACTGTAGTGTTAGCTGGTGTTATGAAACATTCCCTTTACCCGCTATACTATCGGAATTTGTGGTCTCTCGCGACTAGGTTCTTAGATTTTGCTGTGTATAATATTGTATTGGAAGTTCCATTTGTAATTAGGTATTAGTGATTATTGATTTTATTCCTTAAAAATAGCAATGATGCCGAAACTAATAACATTTCTGGACTTAATCACGACATATTAGTACTTTTTGATAACAAGTGCTAAAAGTCCCCAGGTGTCTAGGCCCGAGCAGTTAGGCAATCCCTCGTCTCCCGACTCGGGACGAGTGAAAGTAACACTTTGGCACGTGTACCAATGACATTTACAATGCACTTGCTCGGAAAGTGCACTTTGATGTGGGTCAACATGTTCATAGAAAGTTAGTCTTTTTAGCACGAATTCGCAAGTGTGCGGAAAAAATATATGGATATCTTTTACCACACGTTTGTGGAAAAGTAGTTTTTTAATTTGCTAAATGTCAAAAAGTTGTGTCCAAACTAAACTAGTGTTTAACAGAATGATACCAAAGAGGTGTGACTTTATAATTTAGCTTTGCGCAAATGATAAAACATTTGACGAAACTAAGTTAATAATTAAAGATTTATTATAGTTAAAATATAAAACAGAAGTACATGAAACAGTTTTTTTATTATAAGGTCTTAGAATAAAAATACGATCATGGTTAACATAATTAAGCAAGTCTAATTCGGACCTTGCAATGCGCGAGCCGCAGCGCGCCACAGATAAGTATAGATCTGTACTCTTAGCTCATCATAGAGTTCCCGCCAATTAATGGTTCCCACTTTTTATAAACTTTTTAATTTTGTCAAGCAATTGCTAACGATTGGTAACAGTTTATAGAATAAAAATTAGGAGTCAGGAACATAATTATTTTAAATTTTGAAGATTTAAAATTTACAAATGCAAATAAGTACTTATTGTCGAAAGTTTCAAAATAATTTTAGGCCTACAAAATTTATTTGAGATTATTTCACCATACTGCTCCTTTAATTTAAGTCTGTGGTAGGTATTTGTTTTGAGTTTTATTATGTATATTTTTGTTTCCTCGCTTAATGCATTGTAAAACGTTGTATGACATATGTGCGGAAGGCAATTTCCAACTCGTGTCGGTTTAAAACATTCGCTTACGCTCGTGTTTAAGATCACCGCCACTCGTTGGGAATTGCCTACTTTCCGCACTTGTATCATAAATAACTATTTTTAATAAATTTGCAAAAAAACAATACAATTAAACCAAAGGCAGTGAGAAAGGTGCGCGCTTCCCTATCATCACCCGCCGACGCCTGCAGTGAGGCCAGGCGGGCGGACACCCACCGGCGCTTTGAAAAATTAAGAAGCACTACTTAGTGCGAAAAATCCTACTTTCCGCACGATACATACCCACAAAAAGGACCAGTTTTTGCCCAACTGTAATAGAAAATGTTATACAGCTAGAGTGGTCGTTATTATGTTACACATCATATAGCACACGCAGAGGCTCAGTTTCTGACACATTTAGATTTGAAAATAAATCTTCTTCCTTCAAGGCCGACAGTCGATTAAATAACAGCAGATAACGCATTAGAAAACAAATGAAGCAGTGGAACAATGTCTAACCAGTTAAAACCAGAACTCAACATTGTGTGCACAGATGGTCTCCAATAAAACCAATAGTTATATGAAAGAAGAGATTTGGGTCATAAAGTTACTTCGTGAAATTAAAAAGGCTTATGTCCTTAGTATTTACATACATATAGGCTTTTTTGATATGAGCTAGTCGTGTAGCGGCCTTGCAATGTCTTGAAACAAAAGAGTTCGTAATCGTGTACTCAAGTGGGTATGAAAATTTAGAGTGGAGATGGCATACACTTTGCTTTGGTGTAGGTACTTACTTTTTAAGGTAGTACCTACGCGATTTCACACCAAACACAAATCATCATAAATAAATAAAAATCATGGGACAATTGACACCAATTGACCTAGTCCCAAACTAGGCAAAGCCAGTACTATGGGTACTAGACAACGGATAAACATACTTATATAGATAAATACATACTTATATACATATTAAACATCCAAAACCCGAGAACAAATATTCGTATTCATCATACAAACATCTGCCCCGACCGGGATTCGAACCCAACTAAACTAAAGCATAACTAAAGCATTAGTAGTATATTGAATAGACTATATATTGTAACTTTTTGCAATAGGTACATCATCTCCAGCCTATTAACGCCCTGCTGCTGGGCGTAGGCCGCCGTTCAGAATGAGAGGGCTTGGGCTGCAGTGCAGTACCACTATTATTATAGGGTTTATTAAGGCTGTTAGGGTATTCGTCATCCCCGTCAATACTTTCCACTTTGCCTATTGTAAATTCAGTTCAATGACCCAGGTAGGTATGAACTCCGCCCGACGGTCCCAACCATCCAAATTGCGGGAAGATGGCATCAGAAGGAGCTCATTGTTCGCCGCACAAGGCAGGCAATTTGCTGCAAATTGGTTTAGCGGCACGAGTGTTTAGGCAGACGACAAATTATCGGTTTTCTCTAGAAATAATTTATTGGACCGCTAGTAATAACACGTCCTCGCTTTCATTCGTTTTCGTGATTTATCTATATTTTTGTTACGATAAATAACCACAAAGTATTTAAGCTTATTATTAAGTAGGTAGTCCTTGGAAATGAAACGAAATGTAAAATTTAACAGATTATTTACTATTTTTGCATAGAAATATACGAGGTTGACTATTTCCCGCGTTTTAACTTGTTCAACTCCCCTTGCTGTAACGACGCGTCCTTGTAGATCTGTTTCACATACTCTTTCCTCACGTTGTCGCTGGAAATAAAAGTTGATCTTTAGTCTATACTTCTAGTTAACGTGTTCATATTAGCAACCACGGACCAACCACCCTCTGGACACCAAATGTCAGGGCAAACATTTCCGAAACGCATATGCTGATTTGCACCTATAAATCTGTCTAGCCTCGAATCGCGGCTCACTTTCGACCAGATGACAAGCGAGATGACAAGCTATGAACCAATCACGACGCATTCCCCCGGCCCGCACGCCGCGGCTTTTTTCGTAATGACTTTCCAAGTAAATTATAGAAGATGCGGTGTCCAGGGGGTGGTTGGTCCGTGATCTTAGGTATGTAATAATTCTGAGGATGGACTTCAATCGGCACTGGACTATTGTATAGGAATTATTGCACCATGTTTTTTTCATATTTTATTTTTCCGGTTCGATTATCGCATCGAATTGAGAAGAGTAAGTAGATTGGTTGACCGTTCGAAAACCATCCTTGGTCAAAAGAACCAGGGATCGGTTCGCAACATACTTGTTTTGTATCACGTGACATAAGTATTTTCGGGAGTTCCATAAACCAGTTTAAGTTTACTTATTATTTTCTTCGACTTACTAAGTAAGTATAAGATGAAAAGGAAGTGTTATCCTTTACATGGCATATTGGTATAATTTTCACTTCCCGTGCTGTTTTTTTTAAAAAGAGGGGTGTTATAAGTTTGACATGTGTATCTGTAATTTATTGAAAATAATTTATTGAATCAGGCGTTACTTTGCGGAGGTCCAATTTATGAACTAAAAACAATTAATTTGCTCACCCGCGACCACTAATGACAAATAGTTATATCTGTGCTTCAAATGTATGTTTCCATGCAACACCTCCGCCTCCACTGCTACACGAATCAACACATGCCACACAGACCCAACTATCACCACCACGACTAAATTAAACGCTGATGCGTTTCGGCACTCTCCACGAGGCCATTTACGAAGCACAACAACAACCGCTCAACATGCCACCACTTCCACTACAGTACTAGGTCTAGTACCAGGTCTGTGTGGCATGTGTTGATTCGTGTAGCAGTGGAGGCGGAGGTGTTGCATGGAAACATACATTTGCCGCACAGATATAACTATTTGTCATTAGTGGTCGCGGGTGAGCAAAGTAATTGTTTTTAGTTCATATATATTGTGTATCTGTGTATCTGTGTATCTGTCTGTGGCATCATAGCTCTCGAACGGATAGACCGACTTCGATGCGGTTTTTTTTTAATCGAAAGCTAGTTTAATAAAGATGGTTCTTAGCTGTTTCATTAAAATCAGTTCACCAGTTTTTGAAATATTGAACTTTGAAATGAAAATATCGGGGGTTTTTCAACTTTTTTAAGTTGGTTAGTCTCCTTGTGTGAAACAAAAACCTTTAAGTCTTTCTATACGAACGAAGTCACACGTCGAACTAATGTGGTACCACATGCGGTGTAAGTATAGTAATTGAATTGGATATGAAATAGCCGGCGGGGGCCGGATCCGGCCAATCATCTAATAAGACGCCGCCGACGCCTTCCGACGCCGGCGGGAGATGGATTTGACTTTCAAGTTATTATTTGTTACTTAATATTACGTTAGTAAAACTAAACTTATAAAATACATGCGTTTTGGGAGATCCGGTCAGCTTACGGCCACATTTTTTCACACAACCCGTGAAGGCAAATTCCCCAAATGGCCACTTCCCTGTGTGAATTTCTAGGTTAGGTTTAGTATTTCGTCAAGACGCGAAGCGACTCAACAACGCGGAATAGGAGCTCCACCGTCGGTCTTGTTTCATAATATTCATCATCATCATGTCAGCCGAAAGACGTCCACTGCTGGACATAGGCCTCCCCCAAGGCTCTCCACTCAGACCGGTCTTGTGCTTTCCGCATCCACCGCGGTCCCGCAATCCCTACTAGGTCGTCGCTCCATCTTGTTGGAGGCCTACCAACAGCTCGTCTCCCGGCCCGTGGACGCCATTCGAGAACCTTCCGACCCCATCGGCTCATAATATTATTGATGTTGAATTTATAAATTTGTGGTGGCAATTTTGAATATTTAAATTTTAATTATTTAATACTTAATTCATAAATAGTTATGCTGCATGATGTGTAGTCTACATATTTGTATGCCTTATGACAAACATAGTGATACAAAACTTTACGCAACATCTGTATTACTTACCTATGTTAGCAAATAAATTATTTGATTTGATTTCATTTCATGTATTTTTTATAAGATTGATGTAGCTGCTCGCGGAGCTTCTATTCTGCGTAACCTTACCTGACCTTTATTCACACAGGCAGCGGTTTGTACTGGACATGTACGAACTAAGAAGTGGTCGATATGGGCGAACTAGGAATTTGGACAATGGCCCTTTGGATAATTGGCAGTAGCTGACTCGATTCGCTTAATAGTGCAATATACAGAGAATTAATTCCTTTACTTCTTAATACCTACATGAACTATACATGCCTACCCTTCAGATTGCTAGTAAAAAAAACTGTACTTACCTTTATTGTAATTTTAATAATTGTCTGTTCAGGCAAGACGGAGCACTTCACTTTCGAGGGAACGACGAGCGACGTGACTTCCATTGCCCTGTCCTTCTACTCCGGACTCTTTGCGTATAACGGCTGGTACGTATTCAACATTGTTTTTTAACAATACTTCGTTACTCGTACATTTTAGATCTCGGCTTAGCACAATAATAGCACCACCTTTATTAGCTTTTCTTTAATTCTTAGATGGATAATTTATGGAATCAGGCGTTACTTTGAGGAGGTTCATATTTATGAACCAAAAACAATTACTACGGGTGAGCAAAGTAATTGTTTTTTGGTTCTTAGACGGACTCGCTCTGCCGTTCCTGTGTTCACCATGTTCCGAAGGGCATCATACCCTGATGTTTATATAAATATTTCAAGGTTGTTTAATTATTTTTGACCTCGCGTGTTATCTACCTTGCCACAGGAACTACCTGAACTTCATAATCGAGGAGCTGAAGGACCCGGTGCGCAACCTGCCGCGCGCCATCGCCATCTCCTGTACGCTCGTCACCGTCGTCTACACGCTCACCAACATCGCCTTCTACACCACGCTGTCGCCCACCGAGGTGAGGACAGTGACAGGCTTTAGCAGGATCCATCCATCCTGCACACTCGGCACCATCGTCTACACGCTCACCAACATCGAATTCTACACCTCGCTGTCACCCACCGAGGTAAGGACAGCGACAGGCTGTGGCAGGATCCATCTATCCTGCGCGCTCGGCACCACCGTCTACACGCTCACCAACATCGCCTTCTACACCACGCTGTCGCCCACAGAGGTGAGGACAGCGACAGGCTTTAGCAGGATCCATCCATCCTGCACGCTTGGCACCATCGTCTACACGCTCACCAACATCGCCTTCTACACCACGCTGTCGCCCACCGAGGTGAGGACAGCGACAGGCTTTAGAGCAGGATCCATCCATCCTGCACGCTCGGCACCATCGTCTACACGCTCACCAACGTCGATAAAATTGAGTTTGATAACACTGCCGGTTGGGTGTCCGCAGGTGCTGGGCAGCGCGGCGGTGGCGGTGACGTTCGCGGAGCGCCTGTTCGGCTGGTTCGCGCTGTCCATCCCGCTGTTCGTGGCGGCCTCCACCTTCGGCGCCGTCAATGGCGTCCTGCTTACTTCTTCTCGGTGAGCCTTCCTCCATCCATCCAGGCTTATCCTCGTCCAACACAAAGAATACCTGCTGTGAATCCGCGTTTATATCTGACTGAGACTTGTCTCTAATGGCATGTTGCTAGTAACCCTTCAAGAACAACAGCTTTACCAATTTTGGCATTGGTGTATCGAGAAAGTATATTTCAGGGGATTCTGCCTCAATGAAACTTAATGAAATTCAATGATCAGATTGATCACGTACTTATTTTAAGTACTCACGAGTCACGAAACTGGGGTGGGTACGGTTACAGTTTTGCTGGCTGCAATGAAACAGCTATGGAAAACATACTGGCAGTCAGCAGTTGTCTGGGCGTCGGTATGCGCCGGTCCTGTAACCCGTGTGCCCGCAGGCTGTTCTACGCGGGCGCGGCGCAGGGCCAGATGCCGGAGATGCTGACGATGGTGTCCGCGCGCGCGACGCCGGCGCCCGCCGTGCTGGCCGTGGCGCTGCTGTCGCTGCTGTACCTCACCGTCTCCGACATCTACGCGCTCATCAACTACGTGGGCTTTGCCACCTGGGTATGTTAGCATCTGTAGTCTGTAGCTGGCAACACACAGTTACGTTGGCAAAAGGATTTGAGGGCTCTATGCATGCTTTATGATGCTGTGTGCTGTTCCAAATCACGCTAACGAAATTTCTAAAGTCGGTTGCGTAAATACAACTTCCAACTCCCTTCCTTCGGACTTCGGTCCCCAGGCGTAACAAGAGGGATCTCTTTATTATAGACTTCCCCACAAGTCAAACCACTAGGCTACCACGGTTTTTGTCATACCTGGAGCTGGAGACACTGAGCTTCAGTATGTGAGTCGTGTCATCGACACCTGACACCCTACACCTAGTCATTGATACACACCAGGAACTGACGCTAGTTGATTAAGTTTTGAAATTAGTGTGCTGTATTTATTTTCAGTTGAGCATCGGCGCGGCCGTGCTGTGCCTGCCGGTGCTGCGCTGGACGCGGCCCGACCTGGAGCGCCCCATCAAAGTCAACCTCTTCTTCCCTAGTAAGTAGCAATTCATTCTTAGAAACACATTGTTCCCAAGGACGATAAACGCAAAGGGAATAAAGTCGACCGAGAAATACCCTACATCCACTTGATATGATTCCACACGTCGGATGTAGAGGCTGTTTTGGTAGAATCTTGCAAGTTAAATTTGGCTTACTTCCAGTGGTCGGATCAATTTGAAAATTAGAATGGATATCGGATTCAGATAACAACTTAAATACAGCCAACAAAAAGTGAAGTCATCAAAGAATCTTGTGCTAAATGAAAATTTTAAGTGACTATTAATTTGACAGTAATCTACATAATCTGCACGATACTGGTGGTGGCGGTGCCGGCGGTGGCGTCGCCCGCCGAGACCGGCGTCGGCTGCCTCATGATCCTCACGGCCGTGCCCGTGTACCTGCTGCTGCTGGCGCCGCGCACGCGCATCCGCGGCCTGGCCTCCCTCACCAGTCAGTATCTAACTTAAAAATAACTGCCCAGCGAAGTCATCCTATCCTACCTGATTAAAAACCGCGATAAGGTCAAAGGCGTAGCTCACTGGTTCCAAGGGCGTCGCCTAGGAAATACTGTCCTACCGACTGCGCCATGTGTTGTTATTAAATAAAAGATGTTGTTGAAAATTTCGAAGGTTCATTTTGTAAAACACAATGTATGCCGAGCTGCGTCGTGTTATTTCTTCTGCTTTGATGGCGGTCTCTAGGGCTTGTGCCAATGCCAGTAATACATATAATTATAAAGCAAAATTGTAATATAAAACAAATCATATTTAAAAAAAGATGTCGGATAGGCCAAACTGAATACTTCTCGAGTTCTTAGCCACTGGCCAATGATGTTCCATAAATTCGAATAAATTCTTGAACGTTTGTATTCGGAAAAAATGAGGCGAACCGCGGTGTTCGACTTTTATTTTTTTGTTTCGTTTAAAAGAGTGCCTATATCTTTTACAGCTGCCGCAACGCATCTGATTCAAAAGCTAACGATGGCAGTCCGGCCGAAAATGAAGGTGAGATGATTCATTCGAAAAGTAGACTAATTATAAATTAAAATACTTTCTTCTAAGAAAAACGGAGTCATTTGCTAACTGCATTATTTAATGCATTTTTTTTCAGTGAACGGCTCATCGAAACCCGTGGAGCTCACAATATCCGACCATTCCCGTTTCGTGAATTTCAGAGTTGGGATTGACCTTGTACGTAAACTTTCTAAAATACCTAATATAATAGAGTGAATTACGAAAACAACAAAATCACGAATAGCGTAGGCTTCCAAAAGAATACGGCCGTTTCGATTGTCTTGTCTGTGGTAATATAGTCTTGCCAGTGTAAAATATATACTCAGTGTTGCCAGCGTTTTCTAAAATTTTAATGTTTCTGAGATAAAGAAAACGGCCATATATATATATATATATGTGCTTTTATAATGTTTATCGAATATACGAATACGATACAGTCTGACAAATAAGAGTAAAATTGATATAAAGGGAGAATCAAATTTTTTATCATACAGAATTGTTGTCATATGCAGCATTCTACTTCAAATAAGGGAAATACTTCCCTCGTGGCGCCGGCGCCCTGATGTACTTTTTATTCTTTTCTGTGTGACTGTAAGCTATTTAAAAACAATTAGCAGACGTTTTATATAGCATTTTATGTAAATGTAAGTCCTGTTGACTGTTATTACATCTAATTACATAATTTTATGTGTAATGTATTTAGGAAGAAATTTTGGTTTAAAATAAATTAAAATTGGTAATTTCGAATTTACTTTCTTTATTACTTTCAAACGGGTATCTCCAAAAACGGAACTCTTAGTTTTGAAACTACATTTGCATTTTGTCTGTAGAATCTATTGGGGACATCATCTACTTAATAGAATTATATTCCTTGTTTCAATGTAATTCTATAAACATCCCAAATAATGGCTGATGGAATGCACATGAAAAAGTTTGTAAAGCGTTATGAGGGAAATATCTAATGGGCAAGAATCTTATACCACGCTTTATTATTTTTATGATCCAGAAAACGACAATACATTATGTATTATGTACTATAACTAGTAGCTTTTATATGTATCACTATTATATGAAAGTGTTGGTGTTGCTACTTACAGGCAATTTAAACATAGTGGGTACCATTTTATCAGTAATTATATAATAGTGAAATAAACGGATCACTCACGTGTGTCAGTCGTGACGAATTATTAATTGACATGTTTCGGACTAATTCGTAGTCCTTACTCTGATTCTTGTGATTGAATCTCACGGTAGTTTCATGTTAAAATAATTAATTAAATTGGGATGGTAGATATGGGTTTTATTACATATATCAACCGCACAAATTTTTGCCCATTTTATAAGTATAGGTAACAAACTACCTTTACATACCTACATACATAGTGAGAGCCACATTTTTGCCGCTAAGTATGTATATGTATAATAATATTCAGTGAAGAACCTCTGAAAGCATATCAGATATAATAAGAGCAGTTGTAGTTAATTCTTAGGAACATATGGTAACAAAATAACGGTTATATTGAATGACAGAGACTACAGCGAGCTACTTCTGAAAGAAAAATAATCAGGAGCAGTGAAGTATTTTAAAAATGTGTAAATTGTCTGTAAGTATAGATTCGTAGTGTGTAGCAGTTAAAACATAGGTATAACAAACAATGTAAGTAATGTTTGTCAAAATGATGAAAATTATGGTTCAATGTCAGTGGATTAATCTCAATGTTTTTTTTTCGGTAAAAATAAGAACGATTTTAATATTTTTATGGCTGTGTCCCTTTTTTTAAGCATTCCCAAAGACTCTTTTCGAGCACTTAAGTAATTTGTGAAATACTTACAATTAGATTATTTTATGTGACTAGGTACACTATTCTTTTTGTATGCTTTTTGATAAGTAGGTACATTATTTTGTTTGTAATTTTGTATATAAAGAACAAAAACATACTGAACATTCCAAAACATTTGCCTCAATTTCGAATTGAAGGTGAAATTTTTATTTTACTTTATTTAACATTAGTTATGTAGGTATGCTTAAGATTTTACAATGCGTTTCTTTGCTCACTTTTAACTAGAATTTATTGTGACCTTATATTTTAGTCAGAAATACGTTTATTACATATAATTATGAATGTTTATTCAGAACAGGTTTGGCCTAGTAATTGTACTATGTGTAGGTACTAAATATTGATTGTACCTACCAATTACAACAAGCATTGTTTTGTGATATACAAATAATAAAATAACACAATTTCTTTGTAAATAAAAGTTCCGTAAGTACAATACAAGCATAAGTTGCATCCACTTGTTATTTCCACACTGGGACTAGGCCAATTGGTATCAATTGTCCTGTGATATTTATTTATTTATTATTACTTAAATTTAAATTCTACTCTTCAGAATAACATGTATGAATAGAATATTAAGTGTCATGTTATATGTGCCGCCGTTTGTGTTGCACCCGATGTACTCCTCGAAGGATGAACGCAGTATGACAATAATAAATTGTTAAAGAAAACTGTCGTGTTATTTCGAACCTCCTATTCTGTGCAGATTTTTCACTGTGACACTTTGTTAATTACCTAAATATCTATTTGTGTTTAATAATGCCCCAAATACAAGCTGTTTCAAAATTATTCTTCTTTTATTAATATGATATGACAACAACTTTATTTCTTTAAAAGAAACAAGTATATGGAAAGAAAATGGCAATAAATAAAATCTTAAACTAAATTACAACTATGATTAAATAAGTAAGTATATTTTGACCGAATAGGGAATAAAAAGCTCATAAAACGTGACTTATTTTTAGGTAAGAATTTTTTTACTTTGGCAACTTTAAACCCCTTAAGTGACAACCCAAAAAAATACAAACAACTGTCAAATCTGTCAGTCACATGGTCACAGCACACGGTTCAAATAGTAAACAAATAATTTCACGTGTGCTTAATTGTTTGTTTTTGCGTTTTTGCACTGTGAAACATTAAATAAGTGGTTTATTCATAGCTAATATGGTGAAATTCGGAAAGAACAAGTTAAAAATGTTAAACAAGCTTTCCAAAGTGGATAAAAGTGAATCTAAAATCGTGGGAAAGATTACGAAAAAGAAGCATCAGGCGGTTATCAACCAGGCTTCAACTAGTAGAAAGGCTTCAATGATAAAAGAGCTTGCCACAGCTAACAATGAACTCGTACAACTTAAAACTGGAGGTAGCAGAAAGGAATCGAGGTTTGCGAAATCATTGGTCGCTAAGGAAAGTAAAAAACCTGTTCAGCCTAAGCAGAAACCAGTGGAGAAACAGAAGAAACGACAGAAAACGCAGATCAACGACACGAAAATGCTACTAAAGTTGATGAAGAAGAAGTAGCTCAGGTTATTTAAACAATTTACAACCAAGAAGTAAAATATGGAGGGGAAAGTGTTAGAAGTTGAGTTCTAATCTAAGTACCGATTTTGAAGTCTAAGACAAGATGATTTTTACTTGTTAAATAAACAATGTATGAATTTTAGAGATTTTTAATTTATTGGAGCTGACCCTAAAAAAACTTTGTAACATTGTTTTTTTTTAATTGTCACCTAAGTACGGGTCAAATGGGTCAGAGAATTAATGACCCCCCTCCCTTGCAGATATTTCCAATCTTTTTATCATGTAGCTTACTTGTAGGTTGATCCTTTTGCTACACCCATGTAAAAGAAAATATTTGCATGTAGCTCTAGATTCCCTGGAAAAATGCAGTTCATACAGGATAACAAAAGCTAGTGTTCTGTAAAATTCCAAAAATAAAAACCTATAGGCTAAATAAGGCAAATGAACAAATGAGTCACCAATGGCTGAAGATAAACGTTCAGGTGCCTGGGCATTTTCGCGAGAAGAGATGTACACTCAAAATTTGGCATGTCCCACACATTCACAAAGTAAATTAAAAAAAAACGGCAAAATTTTATAATTATATAGGTGCAGTCTTGTTCCATTTTTCATGTAGCATTATAAAAGAATGGATTGAAGGTAGAGTTTCTTAGGATTTTTTGCATAAACTTCTATTTTTCGGTGTGGCTACCCCTACTTTTCAACATGTCCTACCCTAATCGACGAACTTTAAAAACTGTTTTAAGGTTGGTTCAACAACTTTGCCGTCTTTATGTTGTAATATAGTGATCTGTTTCTTTATGAAGTATAAATTTAAAACATACTGCATTCAATGATACTACTCTGATATATTAAAATAATCAATTTCATCGCGTCCCATAATTTCAAGCAGAAGTGGAAATCCACTTTGTAACCATTATTTTTCACATAGTAAACATAAATCTCCCAAATTAAGTATAAAGCGTTACACTCTGGCAACACTAAAACGCCATTAAAACTTTAAGGGTCAGCTTTTTTAAAGTTCTGTTAGTCAAGGTCAAAACTTGAAGAGGTAACTGCGCAAAAACGAATGTCCACTTTGTAACTTGTGATTTAGAAAGGCATGTTTGTTTTACTTTTAGATTTCATTTGTTTTTCAATTTTCAACAGGTTGTTTATCGATTGCACTATTCAGCGCAGAGAAATACCTTCATTGACATACAATATTCAAAGTTATATTCAAAGATCGTGAACCATGGATGCGTTACTTCCACTTTGTTGGGTTACATATATGTGGAACGTCATAGTTACAAAGTGGAAGTATAAAGGCGACTGCACCAGGTGATTTTGAGGTTGAATAATAGTAGATTAATGCCCAGGCATAGGAAGTGAGCAATTGCTGGAGCGAGAACTTAGTTTAAAAACACTCACCTGCGGTTCATGTTTTTAATAAGTACGAGTCCAGCAATTGCTATTCCAGCCGTGGCAGGTATATATTTTTTCTCAAACATTAAGAGGAAATAAGGAATTTTAATTATTAATTAACTCTTATAATACAGCAAATCAAAACTGCCCTAGTTGTTACTATAATTGTGCCAGTGTCTTGAATATTATATGTTGAAAATATTACAATATCTGAGTCATTATTAATATATTTTATTTAATTAAATAATCACTATCTAACTAAATTCGTTAATTTCCTTACCCCTATTTTATAATAGTTTCACGACTAAAAATTTTCCATTGAAATTTAAGCAGTACTGTTTGCCATAGTTAATAGTTCTCCTCTTATTTTCACAATGGTGGACACCAAAACAATAAATGATCACGATTTTGTTACTAAAAACTATTAATATCATTTACATAACTTTATATAAATCGAAACTTATTGCGTTATTGTTATTTACATATTCCCGCCGTTTTTTTTTTATTATTATTATTTTTTTTTTTTTTTAAATTCATCCCATAAGGGATAGGCAAAGGAACTGAGTCCATACAGCCACGTCTGATGTGTTTTGTAAATTTCTGTATATTAAAGTCCTGTCACCATCAGAGTTGTGTCAGTCTGTCCTAGTCACGTCCTGTCACCTGCTCATGCCTTCCGTAAAGCGATAGTGTACTTTACGGCGAGCTACTGCGAGCAGCAGCCGGCGGATATTTGGGGGTCACAAACAGAGGGAATACGCGTTTTCACTTGAATTCTTCATTTGCTGGGCACTGTCACGTTAATTTGTTGTATAACACACTATCTTTATTATCCACCAAACAACATTAAGCACAGAAACTAAGATTCAAATAACGACACGATCCACTCTCATCGGTTTCCCGCCAAATTCCTCCTTTTTTTATTAAAAAAACTGTATTTTTTCCTTTAATGCTACCAAGCTATTTAAGACATTGATAAAAATGTTAAATTTCGAATGGAACGCCTGCATTCAGCCACCGATTTGGCTGAATGAGATATGTCACTGAATGTTTCCATGGTCTATTTTACTTTTTAAAAAGTTAAAAACGAGTGAAAAACAGTCCAGCAATCCGATTTATGGAAATGAAATGCGGCCGTCAACAAGGCCCTTCGTGTACTGTTACTTCGAGTAAAATGACAACATTTCCGACAATGTCTGAGAAAAAGTAATTAAATTTAGCATGATTTTTAATAGCCAGGCTTTGCAGTGGCGCCTGCCTGGAGAAGACGAGGTCGGCCCAAAACAACATGGCCGCGTTCGCCCGTTCGGTTGAAAAGGAGATCCAATCCCTGGGCATGAGCTGGCAAGAGCTGGAGGTCGTAGCGCAGGATCGTTCCAAATGGAGTAAAATGCTGAGAGCCCTATGTCCCTGATTAGGGGCAACAGGATGTGATGATGATGATGATGATTTTTAATAATATTCCTGTGATGTTGTGCTGTACATGTAAATTACAGTTATTTACTATATTATTTAAATTATTAGGAACTATGTTAACTTTATCGAAGTCGGGTGCCGAACGGAGGGCCTTCAAATACACAATACACTCTATTTCTTTGGGCAGTCGTGTAAAAAAATACGGCACCAAAGGACCAGGACCAGAAAATTCATGTTTTACTTTAATAGGTTTTTTATGTAGTTAGGGTTTTTTTTTATTTAGTTTTAATCGTATTTGTGAATTTGCCTTTACGTTTTCCATTTTGTAACCGCAGCGTTCAGTTTTGTAACTGTCCTATTTTGATTTTGTGAATAGTATTTTTTCTTCATTTATTGTTTAGAATAATGATGCATAATAAAACTGATTAATATTTAATGACCTTTCATAGAAATAAATAAATTAAAATAACCATACAAAAAATTACCCTAGATGAAAGACGTTAAAAATACCTAACGGAAAGGACTAAAATGTAACAAAGAGGAGATTATTTATTTTGAAACAAATACAAAAGTCATTATATTGGGATATTCTTCAGTTGTATGTTTACCATAAAACTGTTCTTAAACGGAATACATGAACACGAATAAAATACAAAAACTATGTAATCAATCATTTCACTTTGGAAAAGTTACAAAGTGGAGTCCTGATCTGCAGAGTGGTCAACAATTATGTTTTTTATCTCATTTACATGTTGTTGTGTAGTATATATATTATGAGATTACGCAAATATAGGGTCTTAAGTAATTAATTAAAGTCATATTAATAGCTGATGAAAAAAAAAATCGTTCTGACTCCACTTTGTAACTGTGACTCTTCTTGCGAAAATGCCCGCCTATATAGTAACCTGGGCCGTGTTTTATAAACCTACAAGTTACAGGTTACAAGTCTACAGGAAACAGTCACCTGTAATGTACTATGTACAATTACATTACATTTTTGTAAAGACACACGGAAAGGTACACTTGTAATACGGTATTGTAAATCTCGACTACAAGTAAATTCTACAAGTGTAATGGACATCACTAATTTAAAAAAAGTGGCTGCCAAAAATTACAAATACGTAGAGGTTTTTTATCTATTAAATATTAAAAATACCCATGCAAAGTTGATAAATAAAAATCTGTCTAAGTACATAAAACAAAATCGTGTTAATTTCACTAAGTATTTATAAGTCAAGAACGGCTGGACCGATTTTTATGATCTTTCATTTGTTGAATTTACATCTTTGCTTCGAATAGCAGGATAGGTATTATTAGAGGGGAAAATTTCACAAGAAAAAAATAAGAAGTTCATTTTCCCATAGGTACATTTTCTATGGAATGACCTAGGCGGTACGAAGTTCGCGGGTCGGCTAGTAAAATATATCTATTCTAAACAATGGCAAAAAACAGCCAAAAATGCATGTCAACGATTGCATGATACTCCAGTGCATACAGACAGATACAGACAGAGAATTGAAGCTTCGTGCTCAATGAATCATTTTGATTACTCGACGATTCTAATGAGCTCCCAATTTCTTGCAGAATCTAGTCTAGTCTATTTGCGTACAGTTCATTCTGGACCTTTCATTATATAATATTGAAAAGGTGTGTCAAAATCTGTATTTATTCGTGGCCAAAACTTCCTAGTTCTTTGCTGTCGTGGACTCTCTTCTTCAGAGTTCCTCAATAAACGAATCATTCCTTGATGACCTTGAGTTTAATAACTTGAAGAAGAGATAGATAGGTAGATAGAACGATTGATTTGGTACTGATCAAGACACCTAATTAAAAAATTTGTGCACCTGTAGCCATTGTTACAGGTCTCAAGACGTACGTAAGTTTTCGTTACAATTTTACAATTTAGCGACACACTCTCGGCCTTACAAACTAAACACCCTCGAGCTCCTACAAACGCATACTTTTTGGACCCGCCTACGTCGCCCGATGTTTGTTTAAACATTCACGAGAAAGACACAGTGAATGCAATCTATTCATTTAAAACCGGTTCTGCAGCAGGTCTTGACGGACTTGCTCCCCAACACCTAAAAGACCTTACCTCTCACTGTGTGGGCGACGCAGGCAAACATTTAATCCTCGCTTTAACAAAATTAATAAACCTCATGCTGTCTGGCAATGTTAATCCCGAAATAGTTCCCGTTCTTTATGGAGCCAACCTAATTGCGCTCACTAAAAAAGACGGAGGTGTCAGACCCATTGCGGTCGGCTCTACATTTCGGCGATTAACTTCTAAAATTTCAGTTCGTCACATAGTTTCAAAATTGCAACCTCAGTTTGAACCAATTCAATTAGGTTTCGGTACTAAAGGTGGGTGCGAAGCGGCAGTCCATGCCCTGCGCACCTACCTTAATAACGATCAGTGTGAGGTTTTACTCAAAATTGACGTCAAAAATGCATTTAATTCGGTAAACAGGGACACCTTGCTCACAGAAATTAGGAATAATATTCCGGAAATTTATAATTACCTACTTAACTGTTATCATGAACCTTCTAAATTAATGTACAAAAGCAACGAATTATCTTCTGAAGTCGGCTGTCAGCAGGGTGATCCCCTCGGACCAGCCATTTTCAGTTTAGCCATTAACCCCATCATTCAAAATTTAAAGTCCAAATTTAACGTATGGTATCTTGATGATGGTTCCCTAGGAGGTGATGCAGTTACGGTACTTTCAGATCTCTCAGAAATTATAAATAAATTTAAGGCCATTGGTTTAGATCTAAACTTTAATAAATGCGAACTGTTCATAAACAACGAGATCCGATCCGATCTCTCCCAACATTTTAATTTACTTTGTCCAAATATCAAAATTGTCGATAAGCAAAACTTAAGCCTCCTAGGGTCACCAATCTTCGACGATGCCATTCCAGATTTAATCGCAAAAACTGTTTCAAAATTTCAAAATTCTGCAGACCGGCTGCTGGAAATCAGTGCTCACACTGCTATCACTATTCTAAAATTTTGCCTTTTTGTGCCAAAATTTACTTATTTGCTTCGTTGTTGTCCCTTTTGGAAACATCAAAATTCTCTGACCTTAATTGATTCCCTTATGAAAACTTCTTTGGAATCTATACTTAACTTACAATTCAATGGGCAATCTTGGACCCAGGCTTCCCTTCCTATCAGATATGGTGGGCTAGGTATCCGCAAAATTTCTAGTGTTGCTTTACCAGCGTTCCTATCATCTGTCCACAGCACGTCCACCCTCGTAGGTAAAATCCTAAAGGATTGTCCTTCAAACTACGAGACGACGGGTTTGGTCGATGCTAGGAATGCTTGGCTAATGGCTTGTCCGGGTGAAAATCCTCCCGCTTATCCAAATTTCCAACGGAGCTGGGATGACACACTATCCAAATTAACTTATTCTAATATTCTCAGTTCCAGTTCAGGCCCAGACCGCGCAAGGCTTTTGGCTGTGGCAAGAAAGGAATCCGGTGACTGGCTTCATGCTTATCCTTCCGTTAACACCGGAACCTTTCTTGAGCCTGAAACACTGAGAATTGCAGTCGGGCTAAGACTGGGTGTTGCGCTGTGTTCACCACACCGTTGCCTCTGTGGCACCAATGTGGACGAAACGGGACACCATGGTCTTTCCTGTCAAAAGAGCGCCGGCCGTTTCTCCCGTCATGCCGCGCTCAATGACATAATCCGCCGGGCTCTTGCCTCTGCGAACGTGCCGGCCATTTTGGAGCCAAGCGGCATTGCCCGCGACGATGGCAAAAGGCCGGACGGTATGTCTCTGATTCCCTGGAGAATGGGTAGGGTTCTGGTTTGGGATGCGACCTGTGTCGATACAGTAGCTCCCTCACATCTCCAGGGAACCACACAAAAAGCTGGTGCGGCGGCAGAAACGGCTGAAAATAGAAAAAATTCTAAGTATCAATCTCTCGGTCCGAATTATAATTTTGTTCCTGTCGGGTTTGAAACTTTGGGTCCATGGGGTCCCAGCGCTTACAAGCTTATTTCTGAGTTACAAAAGCGCTTAGTTGATGCAACTTGTGACCAAAGGGCTGGCAGTTTTCTCTCTCAAAGAATCAGCATCGCTATTCAGCGAGGCAACGCTGCCAGCCTTTTGGGCACTATGCCACGGGGGCCTTATTTAGATTTAATTTAGTTTTAAGTTGTAGTTTATTTAGTTTAAGCTTAGATTTAATGTCATTGTAAATTGCTTTTATTTTACAAATCTACAGTTGTATTTTACAATTTTTTTAAAAAACGCTTGTTCGATTATGAATTTAAAACTATAAAATGTCCACTTTTTGTCTATGATACGGCTACAAGCGCCTGTACTTGTAGCTTGTAAAATTTTAGCACAGTACTTTTATAAAACGCAAATTGTAAAAAACAGGACAAGTGTTGCCAATAAACGCCTATAAAATTGTAACTTGTAGGTTTATAAAACACGGCCCTGTTATTTTATTATTCCTATTAATCTATACCTATAAAACAGTACCGTGACTAACTGACTGACAGACAACGCACAGCCTAAACCACTGGACCTAGAGACTTGAAATTTGGCACACATGTACCTTGAGTATCCTAGAGGTGCACTAAGAAGGGACTTTTCGAAATTCCCACGGGATAGGGAACTAGCCCATTTTGAAATATTTCACGGGGGCAAAGCCGCGGGGCATAAGCTAGTATTGTATATATGTACTATTCCTAATCTTGTACTATACTCAAGAGGCAAAATTAATTGCCCACCATTTTATCCTTGATTAATGTAAAAACTAACATACAATGACAATGCAAAGAAAAATCCGTTAAACAGCTGGTCCAGCTGTTTAACGGATTTTTCTTTGCATTGTCATTGTATGTTGAATTTCATTCTATGAATGTTTCATAAAAATAAAAACAAAAATAATCAATAAATCGATTATTTTCATTTAATGTAAAAACTGTTATTTAAGTAGTGAATACTTCTACAATAAACGGTAAAAAAAATAGGTTGGGCTCTGAGTATTGTGGCGTAATGCCGATCTTTGCCGATTAGTTGGTAAGTTTATAATGATTGTTTGTAACGATTACTGATATTTGGGGAGTGATTTGGGGTAAGGGAATTGTGTTCTTTAAAAATAAAACACCTGAAAATTGACAAATCGTTATGTATTAGATTAAATATAATGTTCACATCGAAGTTCCCTTAATTGTAAACCATCTACTAGTTATTTTATGATAATGCATTTGAATAACGAATGAAACACACGGAACTACATCAAGATAGAAAGAAAGAGTGTTCATTGCCCGCCGCGAGCTTCGGCTCACTCGGCCAATTTCCTTTGACAAATTTTAAAAACAAATGCCTTGTCGTTCATTTAACTAACTGTTTAAACACCACCAAAAAGGTTAAGAGCTGTTAATCGAGGTATTTTCTTTCATCAGTAAGTACTCTTAGTCCTGAAATATTTGATTGAATAAGACGTTACTTTGCGGAGGTAAATATTAATAAACTAAAAACTAAATATAAAAATAGCTAATTCTGTGCGGCAAATGTATAATTTTATGCAACACCTCCACCTCCACTGCTACACCATGCCACACAGACCCAACTATCACCACCTAAAAAAACATGTATGCAAAATGTTACACGCTAACTCTTTCCTTGTATCTAGATTGCTCTAAATTTACCACTGACGGATGGTTTGCCTTCAATTAATTTTTCAAATTTAATTTCGTACAAATAAAATACTTATTACAAAATCTATCAAACATGTTACAGATTTTGTAACCCATATGTACTTTATTTGTAAGATATTAAATTTGAAAATGGAATGAAGGCAAACCATCTGTCAGTGGTAAAGTTGAAGTAATCGTTCTGTGACGAAATGGATAGATTAAAAAAATGCTGGTGCTATACAGGCTAAACAATCAGCATAATCTTCCAACCAAGCATTTTATGAACTTTTGTGCACTACCTATTACCTATAGCTCTTTGTAATCCAAGAAACTAACTGAAGCAGATATTTTAATTAGAATTTCCTTATAGAACATTTAAGCATTATTTTAGCAAGAGTGGAAAAACAGAATGCAGTTGAAACTCAATACTCTAAATAACATGCTACGGTCTAACAATAAAAAGTAGAAAACTGACGATACAGGAACTAACATTACTGTAACCAAAATGTTGCGAAGTGTCGCTCTCAAATTGTTCTACTTTTCACTGTCAGACCATATTTTTATAATGGCTACATTCTACACATACATCTCTACATCTGCCAGAGATGTTATCTAAAAATATATCTTAACATCTAAAGTATGACGGAAGCTATGAGCTTCGACAATTTCAAGTTCCGAATCATACTCGAGAACAAAATTGTCCAGGCATATAAGTTCAATACTATTACTATAATTACTATGTACTAAACAGGAAGTCGGTGAAAGGAGTTAAAGACAATTTGGAAGTATCGGCATAAGAATAAATAATAACATAGTAGAACGGAAACTCCCGCTCCGGACGGGCTCAAGGTCACGATATTAGAGTATTCGTTAAACAGACTACTCAGTCAGGCTATCACGGCCGGCGTCGCCGCACGCGCGTTTGGTTGTTTATAATCTGATTGTAATAGTTTTACGTGAGCCTGTATGTATTTTATTTTATATTTGTAAGTAAGTAATACTTACTTAAATCACCTTAAATGGCTTCATTTGGTATGGCACTCTCTGACAATATCTTCTTATTTAGACGTGTCTATAATATGTAATGATTTATAAATCTCATATTTTGTAAAATTGAAATAAAATAATCATCTCAAAGTAAAGAAAAACTTACATCTTAGTGATATTATCTTTAGACGTAAGTACCTAATATTTAATAGCAAGCAACCCTAGCAACACGCCTGGACGACAGAGGGGTGTAACGACGTGAAGGGGGAAGTAGGTATATAAATGGCGGCGTTTTGGATTCGGTCAAAAGAGATTCCGTTCTACTATGTTATTATTTATTCTTTATGGTATCGGAGAGTAGAGCCAAAATTTACTATTGGCAAAGTTATGCCTTTGACAAGGCCGAAGTAGAAAAGACTAACTTAACTATATCAAAAACATTAGTGACACTTGATCAAAATCCAGGTTAGATGTTTGTGATTTATGGATGAGATGACATTTTGGAAAAGTGTGCTATTTTGGAAACTACTTATCGTAGCACAGATATGGAGAAAATGGCCTAAATAGGAAAGTTACTTTTCAGGAGTGTACAATTTGAGGAAAATTTAAGTTTCGAAAAAGTGAACATTTCGTAAAAGTGTGTACTTAACAGTAAGTTTTTAGAAAAAAATAATAATAAGAATTTATTGTTTTGCTACATTTGAAATGTTAATATTTATCACTGTTGTCATTCAGAAATTCAGACATGTAGAAATCAGTGATACACATTGTCGCTTTTCATACACACGTTCAGGAAATATCGTGGTCTACTGATATTCGGTAATTTGCAGTGGACTACAATATTTAAGGTTGAGTTTCGAAACAAGCGCCAGTGGCGCCGCGGATGACGTGCATTATCTGCCGCCCTATCGCAGAGCTTGGCTTCTACAGCACACCCTAACTGCTTTACACTGGCGATTTGCTAGCGAGTTTTGTATTGAGGCGATCACGCCACGTGTTCGCCGCGAGCGACATTAGTACGAAGCACTCACTCGCAAATCGCTGGTGTGATAAGATAAGACTAGCAGAATGTCTACTCTTCGCCTATGGGTCAATCAACTTTTTAGTGTTGTTATTCTGTAACGTGACCACGGAGACGACTTGATACAGTTGCTTAGAAAAATAGTTCTCATGTATACTGCTAGCATGCTTAAGAGATAAGGCATGAAGGAATAGGCGTACTTTTAATCAGTGACCGAGGCGACGTCGCCATGGCAACGAGCAACACTTAAAAGTTAATTGCCCCTGTCTGTGGTCGTTAACATTTAGTTGCAGCGGCGGGTGACGCGGGGCGAGGAGCGGGTAGGCTCGGCCAGTTTCACGGAGAGCGGGGTCTTTTCTTTCACCGGCGCCTGCTGTTCCTCGTTGCCGTTAGTTTTCTCTTCCTGATCTGTAGACGAAATAACACTTTCACTATATAGTAGAGAGAAAGTTTTTGTGAAGATGTGAATTCTCTTACAGAGATGTTACATAGATGACGATAGCGAGTCAATATTCACTAAGTAATATGAATTAAACTGAAACGTGAATATAAAGGAGTTTTTCGCTGCTACTAATGATTGCTCGGATGGCGCAGTTGGTAGTGCGACTACACGGTATGATGGAGATCCTGGGTTCGAATGCCAGATTGAGAATTTAATTTTCTAGTCTTTGTAGATTTAAATTTCAGTTTGAAATTTCAGAAATAATGTATCGTTCTTACATGCATAAATGCCGTTGGTTTTATAAAAAACAGAGTAGGAATATATTTCAAGTGTAAACGGGTAGCGAAATAATAAATAAATAATATCATAGGACAATTGACACCAATTGACCTAGTCCCAAACTAGGCAAAGCCTATGGATACTAGGCAACGGCTAAACATACTTACATAAATACATACTTATATACATATTAAACATCAAAGACCCGATAACAAACATTCATATTCTTCACACAAACATCTGCCCCGACCGGGGATCGAACCCGGGACCTCAAACTTCATAGTCAGGGTCTCTAACCACTAGGCTATCCGGTCGTCTGGAAATCAATAAAATATGGCGATTGAACGTGGCTCCTGGTTTGTTCTCAATAGTCAATTCTTTATTGCTCTTCCACAACGTAAAGTACAAGTTGTTTTATAAGGTACAATGTGATCATCATGGACTCTGTTGGGCATGGGCACTTTTACACAATTATTGCACATATAAATGACATCTAACATATGTATGTGCATTTGTACGGGCGCCTCACCCTGTTCGTCGTCCGCGGCCTGGTCCCAGTCCTCGAGCGCGTCGTCCGGCGGCATGCCCGCCGCGTCGCCGCCCGCCGCGTCGCCGCCCGCCGCGTCGCCGCCCGCCGCGTCGCCGCCCGCCGCGTCGCCGCCCTCCGGCGAGGGGTCCGCCTCCATCTCCTTGTCTGGACAGAAAACAAATAACGTTCAAAATTAACTTTTTTTATACGACGAGGAAGGCAAACGAGCAAGTGGGTCACCTGATGGTGCAAATGGGTCACCTGATAGCATGTGATCACCATTGCCCTTAGACACCCATAACCCCAGTGGGTTCGCGGACGCGTTGCCAACCTAGAGAGCTAAGATGAAATGCCTCTTGTGCTCGTAATTACACCGGATGTCTTACTCTCCACACCGGAACATAACAGTGCAAGCACTGCTACTTAGCGGCAGGATTAGCGAGTAAGATGGTGATAGCGATCCGGACGAACCTTGCACAAGGTCCTACCACCCGTCTGCCAAACAACGCCGTCTTCACCACGGAGCCGCGAACCAAACATGTATACAAAAACTGAATTAACAAGCACAAGAAAAAATTATTATTTCAATGGCAGAACAGGAGTTCTGGACAGCGCCAAGTCGTTCGTCTCAGTGTCAAGAGTGGCTCTCGAATGTTCTTCAGCTTTTAGGGCAATTTAAGATCGGCCGCGCAGTTCCACGCGCCAGTATTATGCGCTTAGTAATACAGCAGTATTGCGCAGTGTTAGTGCGCAGTATTATGGACACTTCGGTCGATGCGCGTGACCGACTGCGTTTAGGGAGGTATTGTTGTTGTATCTGGTCGCTACCCTACCTACAGGTAGGTACTCCCTCTAGGTGTTATTTTAAGTGGGGGTGCTCAATACAAAACCGGCCGGGCTGCCAATCTATCTGAAAAAGTTGTTCTTGGCAAAACTAAAAAAATAATTTACTAAAAACGTGCAGTATTATAAAAATACAAAAAGACAATTTATTGAATCAATCGTTACTTTGCGGAGGTCCATATTTATGGACTAAAAACAATTACTTTGCTCACCCGCGACCACACGCGGTCCGCGCGCGGGGGCAGTTGTAGTCGCGGGTGAGCAAAGTAATTGTTTTTAGTTCATACAAAATGACTACTATGGATAATAACTGTTTAGAATAAAAACGGTTTATGTAAACTTCTGTTGCTAACGAAAATCGACATTCGGTTGGGCATTTTCATTTAACTTGTGCTGTCAAGCGTTACTTAAGTTGTTTAAATCACGTCTTAACGGTCAGCTTTGTGACGAAATGTATGTGTCTGACACTGACCGTCAGTTTTGTAACTGCTAACCATAGTTAACTAATTAATGAATCACTGAAAACGCCCAGTTATATCGGTTTATGGCATAATTTTGAAGAGCAGAAAAATTCAAATACAACATATTATCAATGGACATTTGGAGACCATATTATACATCTACAGTTTATGTATATGTATTGTTATACTTATTATTTGACCGTGGAGGCGTTTTACAGCTCTGCTGATTTTAAATTTAGTTTAAATTTACCCTAGAGACTATACATCTCTAAGCCATTTAGATTAAGTATTCATCACCAGCCTTTTTTACGTCCCACTGCTGGGAATAAGCCTCCTCTCAGAATGAGAGGGCTTGGGCTATAGATTAAGTATCATATTATAGTATTAATTCTGGGACCCTATACATCCCTTTGTAATTCAAATATTCACAGATATTTGACCTGGAGACCCTATACATCTCCTGCTCAATTAAAACGTGCCAGTAAAGATTTATAATTAGTATGGAGTAAATTAGTTTCAATATAATTCCATAGATGGCGCTGTGCCGCTTTTTAACACGGTAACGGAATGTTGCCCTGGAATGCTTAAGACTTATAAGTATTTATGCTATTAGTGAGAAATAGAGAAGGGAGTTTGAGAGTAGAGTTCAATGTTGAGAATAAATAACTTGTTTCTAAAATACGGTTTTTTTTTTAATGATAGCGAGGTTTCTTTGTGCAATTTATCCGTGGTTACGTATTGTAAGAGCTAAATGTAACTTGTTTTTAGAAAAAAATGACTTTGTGCCAAGTTTCTTGCGGCGCATTCTTCTTGGCAATCATGGTCTTTCCGAAAGCGCTGGTAGACTAAAAAAAAAGAAGACTTGTAAAAGAACATTCAACTGCCTATTTGCTGAGAATAAAATGTATAATTCTGAAATGCACCACATGTGGTACGTTGTCAAGTAAAAAGTAAAGTCCGGTGTGGCGCGTGACTGACCGTCGGCGTCAGGCTCGCCCGCGTCCTCGGAGGTGCGGCGCCGCTTCCAGTTGCCGCTCTCCTCGGCCTTGATGCTGCGCTTGTTGCTGTCCGGGACCTCTTCAGCCTGCCAACGGAACGACCTGTTGCTATCATGTGCCAACTGCCTTAGATTACCTTATAACTATCCAAATGCATAGGTATTCGTGGTAGGCAAGATATCAATGCCCCTTGTGCCGTAACTCATCTATACCTATAAACCTGACTGACAACGCACAGCCTAAACCACTGGACCTAGAGAATTGAAATTTGGTTGACATATACCTTGCGTATCCTAGAGGTGCACTAAGAAGGGATTTCTCAAAATTCCCACAGGATAAGGAACTAGCCCATTTTGAAATATTTCACGGGGGCAAAACCGCGGGGCATAAGCTAGTTAATTATAATAGCTATAATAAATCTGTAACTTAGTTTAAGTACAGTATCTACTAACCATTATTTCTTTTGTTCTGTAATTTACAAAAGTCCTGACTGACTGACTGATCAACGCCCAGCCCAAACCCCTGGAGACCTAGAAAGCTGAAATTTGACATAGAGGTTCCTTTCACAATATACGCTCGGGATAAGGCGGAATTTTTTGAAATTCCCACGGGATAGAGAGTTCTGCCACGGGTGCGAAGCTGCGGGCGAAAGCTAGTTGTATTTTTTAAAATTAGTACTGACCGCGGGCGGCTGAGCCTTGTCGCGCGGCGCGCTGGTGAGCAGGCGCGCGAACAGCTGGTGGTGGCGCCAGGTGCGCAGATGCACGGCCGCCGTGTCCGGCCCGTCCAGCAGCTTGCGGCACAGCCGGCACTGCACGCAGTGGAACGGCGTGAGGAACGACGCGCCCACGCCGCGCTCCGTGCTGCAAACGACAACCTCACGTCACTACTGCCTCGTCGCTATCCTACTAATCCTAACTAATATTATTTGCATTAGACATAATGAAAACGGGATACTGACAGCGATTACCTTATAGGTTTGATGAGCTCCCAACAGTGAACGCATATAAGACATGGAAGCATTCCTGTCACTTTAAAATGACCCCACGAAAACTATACCGCGGTGGGTGGGGCTTGCAAACTGTACCGGCGCGCCGATCAGTTAGGTTGCGCGAGTCCGCAATGGCGGACGCTGTTTTGACAGTTTATTTTAATCATCAGAAATAAGATTTATGTTTTAAAATGCCTTCATGTGGGGTGAAGTTGTGCAAAAATCACACGGATCACTGTCCCAAGGCATCCATGGGTAGTGGAATCACTTTTCACATGTAAGTACACCATTACCTGAAAATTCAAAAATCTTCTTGCTTACCACAGGGATGTCATTATGCATAATGTAGCAGCTCATTTTACTAATTATTAATTGCCTGTTGGACTATTATATTTATTAAGATACAGATTTGGATTTCAAGCGAATTCGAGCGAGTAGAAATTCGGAACGTTGTCCAAACCCAGGCTCGCGGGAAAGTAAGTAATTCAAATGCCCGCCAAGGCATTTGAATTTGCCCGCCAACGCGTTAATTAGCCAGCCAGCCAATAGCGCGACGCGGCGATGGTCGGCCACACTGTTTCCACCTCCGTAAGTACTCATTTGTTATTAATAAATAAATGCGACGTGTTGTCTTCGCTTCGTGCTGCCCGCCATATTTGAATGCAGAAAGAGAGGGAGAGGCAGAGAGGGAGACTGTGGCGGGAAAACGAAGAGGAGCGAGAGCGAAGGCAGCCGGCACGGTTTTTTAGAGGGAAACGTTATATAGAAGCTTAAGGATTTTTCAGGGTGATAAAAACTTGTAATGCAATATTAGAAGGACGACAAATAAACAAATTATAATCGTAATAGTAAGTAAATGTAAAATCTTACAATGCTCTAAATTTGCTAAATATAATATATTAAGATAGTGCAAGAATATTTTTTTATGACTGGTCCCCTCATACATAACGTTGTCCGCGCATCTGACCACATCTGACAGACGTTGACATCGCAGCAGACGCGCGAACCAATAATGGCCGTAATCTGTCATGCCGAGAACCAATCACATTGGGCCAGTGCGCATTGCCGGACGCTGACAAACGCTACTGGCCTTCTAGTCTCTTTGAGTATTTATAAAATGGCGTAACTAGCAAAGCACATCCTAATAGCAACCTAGATTGGTGCGTATTAACGTAATTTTTGAATGCATGGATAGTTTAGTGTATGGTTACTTTGCTGCTGTGTGTGTACTTCATCTTTGTGCGAGTTTTGGCTCGACATACGTTGTATGGAAAGACTGCTTCCATGTTTTATATGCGTTCACTGGCTCCCAATCAAACCTATAAGGTAATCGCGGTCAATATCCCGTTTTCATTATGTCTAATGCAATTAACCGCGAATCATTTACAACTGTTAATATTATTTTTAAGCATGCATGTATTTTATGTTTTATGTGCAATAAAGAGATTATTTATTGCACATAAAACATAAAATAACAGATAACAAATGCATAAAACAAAGATTATAAATGCGAAAGTAACTCAGTAACTCTGTCTGTCTGTTTGTTACCTCTTCACGGGAAAACCGCTGCACCAATCTAGATGAAATTTGGTAAGAAGATAGTTTGAATATTGAGGAATAACATAGGCCACTTTTTATTCGGGAAACCGAACGATAACCGAAATCTACGCGAACGAAGTCGCGGGGAACAGCTAGTAATATCATAAATGCGAAAGTTTGTGAGTGAGTATGTTTGTTACTTCTTCACGCTGAAACGGCTAGACGGATTTGGATGAATTTTGGAATGGGGATAGCTTATACCCTAGATTAAAACAGGCTATCTTTCATCGCGGAAAATTGTATAGTTCCCGCGGGATAGCGATAACCGAATTCGCGGAGACGAAGTCGCGGGCATCTAGTGAAGTCATAAGCACAGTATATATATATATAAGCTAAAGCAGTACAGAAACTAGGCCTTTTTGTTGAGATGATGACGTAAGCGTTGTCCTCTTATTTTTTGTAAAATTGAAAAAGTTTTTGTGTAGTTAGCTCTATATATATCTCAGCTATATAAGCCTTTTTTGAGATAACTAGCTAGTTTTCATTAGAACATTAGGGTTGTCACTCTTAATTATTATAAAATTAATGGGTTTTTATTTATTATTTACTAAAACGTTTATTTGGGTTTAATAATGATCAAATAATCGAATGAATTGACTGACTAGTTTACAAACAAAATTGTGTAATTAAATAATCATCAACACTTTAAGAAAACTTTGTTTTCGTTAGTTATTAAAAATGCCAAACTGTCATCCGCCACCTTGAATCAAAAAAACAATGTCAAATTCGAACTCACCGCTGCCAAATTACGTGAAATCGATACCCTTGACCATTTTTAGTGATAAAAATGCCAAACTGTCACCCGCCGTCTTGGATCCAAAAAATAATGTCAAATTCGAACTCACCGCTGCCAAATTACGTGAAATCGATACCCATGACCATTTTTAGTGATAAAAATGCCCTGTCACCCGCCGTCTTGGATCCAAAAAATAATGTCAAATTCGAGCTCACAGCTGCCAAATTACAAGAAATCGCCACCCTTATGATCATTTTACTAACAAAAATTACAAACCCAATCCCGATCCGCAATCTTAGATTGATTTTTTTTATTCCACTGATTACAATTAATAAAAAAAAAAAAAAATGTAAATAAAATAAATGTAAATAAGTTATGTCACTATTCTATTACCATTATTCATCATTAAATTATACCATCTATCTAATAACTATTAGGTTTTAAACACAAAGAGTCGCCACTCGTCTCGACGCGGCACCCGCGACTGACAGCACCTCTATTCCCCCTTATTAGCCTTGTAAAGACTCTGTGTGCTTGTGTCATTTCGAACGTTTGTACGTAGTTTCTGTACTGCTTTAGCTTATATATATACTGCGTCATAAGCATATGTAAATCCTGACACATCACACACCTATGAAGTTTCTGATTATTGACAATGTTAACCATACACAAAAATGCTACACTTGCTTGTTGCATGTTGCAAACGGACAACATTGACTTGTCACCTGTAAGCGGGCACCATGTCCGGAGTGACGTGGGAGAGATCGTCTCCCTCCTTGTAGTCCAGTATCGTGTTCTCGTTGTCAAGAGATTCAGACTTCTCCGGCTTCTCTGAGGCCTCTTCACCATCCGAGGGTTCCTTCTTCACTTCAGCATTTTCATCCTGGAAAATAAAAACATATAACACACCTGACTTTCTCGTAATTTGTGTGAAACATCGTGAGGAAGCCTGCACTCTTGCAAAAAAGCCAATACAATGGTGTGTGTGAAGTCCCCAATCCGCAATGGGCTCGCCTGGGTACCATAGCCCAAACCCTGTAAGCGTTGCATTTGTAATGTGAAACATCGTGAGGAAGCTTGCACACTCTTGCAAAGCCAATTGTGAAGCGGGTGGTAGGACCTTGTGCAAGGTCCGTCCGGATCGCTACCACCATCTTACTCGCTAATCCTGCCGTTAAGCAGCAGTGCTTGCACTGCCAGTGTAATTACAGGCACAAGAGGCATTTCATCTTAGCTCTCTGGGTTGGCAACGCATCTGCAAACCCTCCGGGGTTGCGGGTGTCCATGGGCAGTGATGATCACTTACCATCAGGTGACCCACTGCTCGTTTGCCTTTCTCGTCGTATAAAAAAAAAAGAAATCCCCAATAAGTTCGCGTGGGAACTATAGCCCAAGCCCTCTAGTTCCGAGAGGAGGCCTGCGCCCACCTGTGGGTAGTAAGCCTACCTCGTTCCCGTCCTTGTCCTGCGCCTTGTCCTTGTCTTCCGCGGGCTTGCGGCGCTCGCGGTCTTCGCGCAAGTAGGACTGCTCCATTGTCAGCGTTGATATAACCATCACTGCGGAGGGTGATAGGTTATGGAATGAAGATGGATGGCAGCAGACACAAAGTTGGAATTTGCCACAGGCAACGATATAAGTAAAGATACGTCATATCGTACAACAATCGAATATCATATTCAGAACATGTCGACATTTGCGCGCAATTTTTTACCTCAGAGGCTACAAAAGAGCCTTTCCTGCGCTTAATTGACATTAGTTCAGTACCATAGGGTTCACACAAGAGATCCACACCATCTGTTATCGCTACCTTAGCCGTTTGGTCTACCTCCTCATTACCCACTAATCCCACATAAGATGGTATCCATTGGCACAATTGAACACCATCAGAGCGAGGAAGAGAGTTGGAAGGTTGGAACTTGTTATTGAGCATTTTCAGATAACATAACTGTGTAACCCTTTTTGCCAAATACTCCAAAATTCTTCAATAGAAAATTTATTTGGCAGTTATGTGACGGTCCATATACATAGAATGTAAGTAAAAACGCGTCAAAAAACTAACAAAAAAAAGCGGGGCACTTTTTTTCATTATTTACATAGATAGTCCTAGTGATTCTGAAAATAAATAATCCAAAATTTGTTAGGTTTTCAAAAAAAAAAGGGTAAGGTACACAGTTTTCTGAAAATGCCCATTTATGCAACCAACTTGAGAAACTAAAAAACAATTACTTTGCTCACCCGCGACCACTAATGGCAAATAGTTATATCTGTGCGGCAAATGTATGTTTCCATGCAACACAGACCCAACTATCACCACCACCACTATACTAAACGCTGACGCGTTTCGGCACTCTCCACGAGGCCATTGAGAGGCGAGTGCCGAAACGCGTCAGCGTTTAGTATAGTGGTGGTGGTGATAGTTGGGTCTGTGTGGCATGTGTTGATTCGTGTAGCAGTGGAGGCGGAGGTGTTGCATGGAAACATACATTTGGCGCACAGATATAACTATTTGCCATTAGTGGTCGCGGGTGAGCAAAGTAATTGTTTTTTAGTTCATAAATATGGACCTCCGCAAAGTAACGCCTGATTCAATAAATCATACAACTTGAGAAACTTCGTTGGCGCGATGTAATGAGGACAACTGCTTTTCAGGGCATGTCGACTGCATTAACGTTATAGAAGCAGTCACCTTCGGGCTTGGGCTTGGCGACGAGCTCGTTCTTGTCGTGTATGTTGCGCAGGTGCTCGGCGCTGAGGCGGTGCTCGTCCAGCTCGATGCGCGTGGGCATCTCCTTGTGGCAGCACGTGCACGTGGGGTGCAGATATTTCTGTCAACAATTTATAAATAAATATCTAAGGGAGCATAAGCTGCATAAGTGGCCCTTTCAGTCAAATTAGTGTGATAAAAAATATGAATTCAAGTGTCAGCATTTCGGGAGAGTTATACCTACAAGTTTCATGTCAAAAGTTACATGCTGATGATAAAATAAAACCATAAACGGGAGATTGAATTAGGGTGATGGTGATGAATTGATGATGATGTTCAACTCACCTTCAGCTTGCGATGGCCGACGGTGGTGCGGTGCGCGGCGCCGTCGGCCGCGTACATGTCGCACATGGCGCAGTAGAAGTCGCGCGCCGGCTGCTGGCCGGACTTGCGCGTGCGCTTCATCTCGCGGATCTAGGGAAAACAGTTTCATAATACTACATTATGTATTAAGGCTTGTCCTGCGAAGTCCTGCCAGTATGGACCAAAATGGGTGAGCGGTAGGAACTTGTACGGAATATTTCAGAAATTAGCATGAAATGTAGGCTTGAGTCGGTCAGGAACTAAGAACTGTTAGGAATGAATTCTCGTCGCCGACCGAAAGGAACTAAATCCTTTCGCACGATTTGAATCGGTCTTCGCTCCTTTAGTTCAGTAGGTAGAGGAGTGGAGTGGATGAATCGCTTGAGCGGAACGGAGCGAGTGAGAGTGACCGAAACCGAGGAGCGAAATAAATAGCGCTCTTTCAAAGTGTCTCTAGAGCAAGTGGGAGCGAGATGAACAACTATCATTCCGTTCCGTGTCCTTCACAGATCAAAACAGTTCCAACTCGTTCACTGAACTAAAGGAACTAAAAGTCCGAACTAGTTCCTTTCACCGATTGAACGAGATCGGAGCGTTCCCTTTAAAGACCGAGTAGGCACAACTCTAATGAAATGAGGTAAATATTTAAGAAATTTAAAAAAGTAGGGAAACCAAGTTATTGTTCATTATTTTATTTTGTATGGAAGATTACAAAATTTTGTATTTATGCAGCAGTAGCATGGTTACAAGTTACAACTGTTACAAGCGGCAAAACAGGCAACTTTTTTCTCTACTTTTCTTTCGTTAAAATTAATTTTGAGGAAAACTATATTACTCTTCTCTTTATTACTACTATTATTACTATTCTCTTGTCTAGCAGATCATGTTTCTTCTGATAGGAAAATTGTAACATTGGTTACAAAACTAATCATTTCACAAAAATTTACAAAGTATTTTCTTTGTATGTCAGCTACCTTGGAAGGTGGTTTGCTTAGGAATGTTCTGAAGTATCATACATACCTTGTACTCCTGTCTCATGGTGTCAGCAGTGAGAGCGTAGCTCTCCGCAGTCTTCTGCATCATGATGGCATGTGCCCGTCCACTGAGATGGTTCTCGAATGAGCGCCCATCCCACATGCTCTTATGGCAAATGTGGCAACGCAGCAGTTGAGAGTCAATGTCATCATAACGGGTCTTGGGAGTCTCCTTCTTGGTCTCTTCTTTCTCATCCTTGGTCTCCGACTTGTCATCTTTTTCTTGGTCACTGTAGCAAACTCAAGAGGATCAGATATAGAATGCTAATGTAACTTCTCAATACTAACTATTGACAAGTTATGGTATTTTGTAGGCAGATCCTTTGGGAATCGGATCTAGGAAGATAACAGGTATATTGAGGGATTGAGAACAAACTGTAGGTATGAAATGTTCTGTCTGTAAGCATCAAAAGATTGACGAGTAGCTTTAAGATGAGTAAAAAAACAATGACATACCCAACTAAAAACAAAAATAGGTTGTACTAGGAAGAGTGAATTGTCTGCTTTTATGTATATCAAGTCGCTGAATATACCTCGCAGTTTTTCTGGTGTCTTCAAATAGAAGTTTGTGAAGACGCGAGAAAAATGCGGCTCTGAACAGAGCCAACCAGACAGCGCGCTGTCTATGGTGAAGACGTGATAGAAGTTTATGTCCAATTCGCTTCATAATTCAGAAGTGTTTAAGAAATTTGTGCACCTTTGGAGGAGGCACGGAGCGTTGTTTCGGCCAATCAGGCTAACATAAATGCCAGGTGAACGCATGTGACATGGCAGGACTACCAAGGAGTCATATGGTAAGAAGTGCGGTGTCTCGGTGGGGAACACCGGAAGGAAAGTGGGTCCTTACCTCTCCTTGACAGGTTTAGCCTTGGAATCGGCTTCCTTTTTCGGGGAATTCTTGTGCTGGTGGCGGCCGTCATTGGGCCTGAACGGCTTACGATTGCTGTTGATACGTTCACCCGTGCGACTGTTGTAATTCCCCGTACGCCGGAAATTACCCTGATTGCCCATCTAGGGAATGAGTACAAGTCAGTGTTAGTACAGAAGCAGTTGAGGCCGCTGGGCCACAGGAGTTGCTGCAAATTAAACTGTCTCGTAAGTTTTTTTTTTTTTGGGAAGTGAGAAATGACGTGCACGACACGCCAAGAGAAAACTGAGAATTCTGAAATACACAAACATGCATGAAACAAGACTCTTAGAATCATGTATGGGTAGATGATCCATTTAGGGGATGCCACTTTGACAAGTTTATAATTTAGATGTTATAGAGTAATTTTGAACCTTACCCTATTGGGCCCATAACCACGATCATACCGCCCCATATCAGGGCCAAAGTCCCTTCTTATGGGCATGTCAAGTAGTGAAGGAACCGGATTCTGCCGGGGTTGCAGCAGGTTGATAATGTTGCTAGCCAGCGCCAGGGTAGCTTCAGTGGGTACTCCAGAGAGTGGCAGAAGATTGGGAAGCCCACCACTGGGCCCCGCACCCTGCCACGGAGACACCCCAGAACGCCCAAAATTCTTCCCGCGGTCGCCACCGTGGAAGTCCATGCGACGCCTACCATCTTGAGGTCTTCGGTTTGCCATCTTCGATCTGAGTAAGTATTTACTCGGTCAATGAACCGAACAATATGTAGGTAACCTAAACCAATGTCAATGAAAATGCGCAATAAGAAAGCTAATCGATAATTGAGCTGTATTGCTCTCAAAATCCCAGACCTAAATTAAAAAATGCCACATGAGTATTGAGCATGGTAAATATTTGAATACGCTATTTCTTTATAATATCTGTAAGCGGTAATTCGTAATGTTTGCAATAAGCCAAATAAAATTATCTTTTATGTTGCCAAAAATAGAGACAGGTTTGTCAGCATTCATGTGAACTTTCTTAGATTAAGCTGCAGATAAAAGACAATTTTATTTAGTTACAAAATCATAAGAGCACGACACGACACGATAAATAATGCTTCTTTTTCGTTCGAGTTAATAATAAAATAATGTACTTACTAGTAAACTACTGGAATTTTAAACACAGAAGCTAGCGTTAATATGTAGTATATTTTGCGGGAATAACGACAAAAATCCCAATTTATACGAATAAATCGGAAAAGCTTCGAGCACCCAAATAGCAAAGCAAAATGGCTATTTGGCTAAACGAAAATGGCGGATGCCGGATACCGGCGTCTGCAAATTTGGTGTTACTAGGTAAAAACCGAAGTATAGAAAATTCATTTCTATATATTTACATTTTTAATAACTGTATTAATTGTAGTAATAGCACAGACTACTTAGATCTTTATATAAATGTCGAAACTTTTCCATTAATTCCTTAAATAACTTTAAATTATACTAGCAGACCTCTCTAGCATGGTCAATTTTATGCCTGACATAAATCATTCGTCACTTTCTAACAAATCGGCAAGTGCGAGAGGGGTAAATGCTTTATGTCGTGGATAAACGTTAGCGTGCTAGGGGGTCAGTGGCTGTATGGGTCTCTGATTCATGTCATAAAAAGTAAAACTCAAAAAATAAAATCAGCTGTGAGTGAGTGAGACGGCAGTGAGCTGTCGTCTTGCTTGTCATAAGTGCCCCCCCCGACTACGAAGTGCAAAATTCGAACTTCGTATCGTGCCGTCCCTCTCAAGCTAATATTATTTAACACGAGAGTGAGCGGGACGATACGATACGAACTTCGATTTTCGAATTTGGTAGTATGGGGCACAGACCTAATAGCAAGTGGACCGGTGATACCTACAGAATTAGCGTGCATACCTACTAAAATTTTGCACGTAACATGGCTGCTTTTCCTAGGGTTGGGACTGTTAAAGGTATGCAGATATCGATATCGATAAAATCTACGCTATAGAAGTTTATGCAACTGTCACGTTACGAGTGTTTTAAGGCCTACTTATCTAGAGTAGCATACATTACTTTAATCTACACACATATTATAAGTACTCTAAGACACATTCAGAAGCAGAAGGCATTATCATATCCATACCTGTCACGAATTTGACTGTTGTTTTTATCATAGATAAGTAAACATACCGAGCTGACGTTTCGTTTCGACTATTTTTTATTGTAAATTATGTTGGTTTTTGCAGATATTTCATATTTTCTACGGTTTTTGAACGCATTATAGAGGAGTTATGACATGTGTGTATATGGGTTTGCAGATGCGTTGCCAACCTAGAGAGCTAAGATGGAATTCCCCTTGTGCCCGTAATTACACCGGCTATCTTACTCTCCACGCCGGGACACAACAGTGCAAGCACTGCTACTTCGCACAAGGTCCTACTACCCACAAAAGTGAAAATAAATAACATTTGTCTTAGGCATCTCCAAAGTTTTTATTCATTTCTAATAGTTTCTGAAAGATACTTTGTCACAACACTCACAACATATTTTTCCGTGATAGCGAAACCTCAAATCTATAATCATTTTGATTACAGACATTACCTTACCCTCACACTTGATGTACAAGGTAACACAGGTGACAGGCACGAGTAGACTGAAAAAGAAGAATATTAAGTTTCTATAAGTTTATCTCTAGCCTACTCAAGGGACATTTTTTCCAAATCTCAAATCTGGTTCAGGCTGTGCGTTGTGTATCAGTCAGTAAGTCACGGTTTTATTTTATATGTTTAGATCTAACAATTACCTGAATTGCTCCGTCACGTCATCAATCTCGTCACATTAAGAGTTCTGTTGAAGCATTATGACATGTCGAAGTGCATCGAGCAGACAAACCATATCTTATGTCGTGGGTTTATATTTTCAATTCCAATCCTTTTCTTTTTGGCAGTTTCATTCACAGGAAATCTAACGAAAAAAAAATTCAAACAATGTTTAGAATTCCATCGATACCTATGTCGATACTTAGCACCGCATAAGCTAATATGCCAAAATCATGCAAACGATTTCTGTTGAAATAAATAAAATCATTGGAAAATAAAACAAATCGTACTAAAACAGACGTTCATACTCATTTTATAAGAGCATTATGTTACGATACGATGGTATTAGAGGAAATGCACTAAACTTGATACAGAGTTACCTCACTAATAGACAACAATGCACAGAAATACAGCACATAAATAATAATGAGTTAATTTCCACAAGATCTAGATATAAATACAATCGCTGTGGAGTACCACAGGGAAGCATTTTAGGCCCGTTACTGTTCTTGTTATACATAAACGACTTGCCATATCATATGAAACATAAATGTATAATGTTTGCCGATGACACTACTATCATCGTGAAATCTGAGGATAACAAAAGTTTAAATAAAGAAATTAATGAATCTCTGATAAATGTAATAAACTGGTTAAACAAAAATAACTTAAAAATTAATATTAAAAAAACAAACATAATGCAATTCAGAACACATAGAAACCAAGACGCTAAATTAGACATAGAATATAATAATGAAAAAGTGGTAGAGGCAGAAACAGCTACCTTTCTAGGTATCCAAATTGATAAACTTTGCAACTGGAAAAGTCATATTTCTGATGTATGTAGCAGACTAGACAAATTTGTATTTGCTTTAAGGAGGCTAAGTAGTACTTCCTCCAGAGAGGTTGCACTGACTGCATACCACGGATATGTTTCTTCTGTTTTAAGCTACGGTCTGCTTATTTGGGGCAACTCTGTGGATATCCAAAAAGCGTTCCTAGCTCAGAAAAAATGTATACGAGCAGCGTGTAACACTCACTACCTAGAGCCATGCAGGCCTATATTTAAAGCAACGAAGGTTCTCCCTCTACCGTGTATGTACATAAGGCAGATGTGCATTTTAGTAAAAGAACACCCGGAATATTTCAATATGAATAAAAATGATCACTGCTTTCCCACTCGGCATAAAGATAGGCTACAGTTACCACTTATACGATTAGAAGCTTATGGAAAAAACGCTTTATGTATGGCCATCAAATTATACAATAAATTGCCGAAACACATAGAAAAATGTCATATGAGCCAATTCAAAAGGGTCCTTACTGATTGGTTACTAAGTAAATGTTTTTATTCCGTCAAGGAATACTTGACGGAACAAAAACATTTATATGTATAAGGTATTATAAATTTTAAGTCAATAGATTTAGGTTTATTCTCATTATAATTTTCTAGGGCTGTGATAGTATAATTTAATGACTATTAAAATAGTTAATTTCTGTTATGCTCGCAATAAACTTAGATACTATACTTAGGTGATTGATCTCATGTAGTTACTAAGCTGAGTTTACCTGTATCTTAATAATAGTATTTGTTAAAAATTTTGCATGCAGATGAGGCAGAACGCAGTGTTGGTTATGTACCTATGTAACTTATGACCTGTATTCTCGCAATAAAAATATTTCATTTCATTTCATTTCATTTCATGCCAAAATACAATAAAACATTCGAATTATTCAAGGTAACACTACACTGTCTGACGCAGCACTAAGGCATGATTATCCTATTAAAGACAAAGCCCTGCACACCATGATAACTCGTTTCTTAGAGTAATCCTCACAAAAACAGCTAATATATTCGGAGCCGGCTACCGTTTGACAGCACATCTACCACGAAACTTGGCACGGAACATGGTGGCACCTGCCACGCTGTCGTAAACTCGTGACGTCACTTAGAGATTGCTGCCAAATTTAGTAACCAACAAATACTATTTGTCTCTCCTATTCATATGCAGCTGTCAGTAAGTTAAAAAGAGATAAAATGCCGTTTGACATGTACGTGTCGATATGGCAGATATTTGTATAAGTCACGCTTCATATAGAAGAATATAGCGCCTCTACTGTCCTATCTCAATGGTATGGGGGCTTTTTTGGATTTTTTGGCCTGTCACAAGCTAGGAGTTACCATGAATTCTCACCACATTCTCACTTTTGCAATGTTGTTTGTCGGTCTAACTCTGTATAAACGAAAGAGATGAAAGGGCAGACAAGTGAAGGGAAAAAATACCAAAATTCACGAATTTGACATTGACATTGACAACTTCATGAATGTTATGTTCGGCTTCGGCGTACCCGCTAGCCGAGAAAAATATTTCTAAACCCACGCTACGCTAATTTCAATAATTCATCCCGCCCGTTGAAACGTGAATAATAGTTACGTCCATAGTATTTGGTGTCGGTTATTCTGATCCACGAAGATGGAGGACGAAGGCGAGAATAATGAACATAAACGCACGAATGTAAGTAAAATAAACGAATTGAGTGTTTATTTTAAGTTTTATCCTACCTTCTCGTTCCTGAATCAGACTTGTTAATCTAGCTTTGGTATTTCGAAAACACTAGATCATGCCCAAAGAAAATGACCGGCTGAATCTTAAATCAGTGCTAGAATATTCCATGTTTTATGAACCTTTTTAAAGGGTCTTCTAAACGGGCTATATTTTTGTTGCAATATATGGCCAGCACCGATAGGAGTCTTAACAATCTTCATCTTCTGTCACCAGGACCGGAGCCCCTCGCCGGGCATCAAATCCACAGCCGTTGTCAAGTACACGGCATTCCCAAGCCCGGTGAGCTATTCCCGGCTGCAGTGCAACACAGACCTCAACCTGCCCCCCTCCAACTGGGGGGCGGCCCTGGACTCCTACGGGCTCAAGCAGATACTGGCGGGCAGTACTGGATTGTCCAGGTAAGATATTGAGAGCCAAGGGTCAAATAACTGGTGCAATTACTGGTTTTTTTAGCTATGCAGACTAGTCGGGCATTTACACAGAATAACAGTAACTAAAAGCCCTTGACAATTCAAATAAGAAGCATAATAAAATAAGTAAAAATTGGAAAAATAAAAATAAAACAATATTTAGGCTTTCTGTGATTGTGATTGATCACTACACCCTGCAGCCAAAAGGTAGTGGTGTCTATAGTGTTCATCATGTGGTTCTCATGTGGTGGGAGTCTAAAGTTGGTAGTAGGGATTGGAGTATGGTTTATTATGTATCATGTGTTACTACGTTATTACTTTTAAGGTAATACAAAAAATAAAAATAATGTTTATCATTTTTAATAAAAAAAAAATTAGATGTAAGATGTAGTGGTATTCCCTAAGGTCTAACTATAACCTAGCCTTTAAATACAAATGTAATAGGTAAGTCGATTCAGCATTAAATGTGAATCCAACGAAGACGGTTCTTTCTCTTATTTCTCTCCCACGCTCCGCCACATTACTACTACTATTTTATTACTAGGAATTTATTTTCAGGAATTATGTGGTCCAAACAGTTTGACAAACAAAAAATATTAATTAACTTATTGCCTATGGTGCTCCAACCTTCCAGCAATGGCTACTGTCATCTGTGTATGACCTGGGCTTACATTTAAATAATATTACGATGGTTCTAGGCAAAATCTAAATATTAAGTATTTTTTACAAGCTTTTTTATTTACTTAAAATGTTTTTTTAGGTAATTACTTGAAAATCAAAGACCCACTTCCCCACTTCCAGTGGCTGGATTGACTTGAAGTTTGGTTTGAATATCTAAATTAGATGACGATGCACATACAGTCAACAAAAAGTACAGTCAGAAAAAAAGCTTGTATTAAAAATGAGTTTAAAAGAAAATTACATGCATTTATTGATATGTACTTTAGTTTTTGTAAAGTAATGAAATGCCAGATTTTATGAATAAAATAAACATCTTATGTTATTTGTTGTCAGCTTCCGCATGGCGCACATGTTCCCGGATTGCGTTGGCGCCGTGGACGTGATCTCGGGCGCCGAGTGCATCAAGAAGCTCCTCAAGCTGCCCTACCAGCCCACCGGGACGGTGAGTATCATTTACAAACTTACAATTTTCATGTAAGTCTTCGATAATTACCTAGATGACTAAGCGCGACCACTAAGTTTTTTTTATTATATTTATTTATTCATTTTCTTTCCGGAATTTACGAATAAATTAATAAATGAAAGCCATTTATTCAGTAATTCGTATTACAGCTTACATTAGTGTACAGTAACATTATAATTTCGCAACTAAATGCTACCAACTATTGAAATGGTAGGCGCCTCAGCTTATGCCTGGCCTGTGCCCTGCAGACCTAAAACCTAAAAAAGATCTATTTTCAAACAGATGTTCTTAATTTCTTATATTTTTGTCATTTATAATATAATGTAATTTTCGTATAGTAATATAACGTAATAAGGTAACTTAATGCAATGTAACATAAATGTACCGTAATGTAATGTAACGTACCTAATGCAATGTAACGTAATGTAATATAAGGTATTTTTATTAATTTTTTAAAATTTGTTTGTTCGTTTCATAATCACATGTCAGTTTTACATTTATCACCTAGCTAATCTTTACTTATCGAAGAATTTACATTGCATTACGTAATGTAATGTACCGTAATGTAATGTAACGTAATGTAATATAACGTAATGTAATATAACGTAAAGTAATGTAGCTAAATGTAATGTATGCGTGCAGGTGAGCATGATGGTGCACCGCGTGGAGAACACCCTGCTGCTGGACGAGTTCGACGTGTACGAGTACCTCACCAAGTCCGAGTGGTCCTGGCTCAAGGACTTCTTCATCGAGAACATACTCAAGACCATGTCCGAGAAGGTAAACCCCGAAGAGGTTAGGCTGGTAATGTTACAGAGTAAATTTTCATCATGGTGAACTTCTATACAACAAATGATCACGATTTTGTCACTAAAAACTATTAAATTAATATAACTTGCATAACTTTAAATAAGTCAAGACTTTGTGCGTTATTGTTACTTCTTTACGTATGATTTCATTCCCGCCATTTTTTTTAGTTAAAAAAGCATATTTTTCTTTTTAATACTGCCAAGCTATTTAAGACATTGATAAAAATGTTTAATTTCGAATAGAATGCCTGCATACAGCCACCGGTTTGGCTGAATGAGATATGTCGCTGGATGTTTCCATGGTCTATTTTACTTTTTAAAAAGTTAAAAACAAATGAAAAACAGTCCAGCAATCCGATTTATGGACAAGTAATCGCGCCTGCAATGTAATGCGGCCGTCAACAAGGCCCTTCGTGTTCTGTTACTTTGAGTAAAATGACAACATTTCCGACAATGTTTGAGAAAAGTATTATTTGGTGTCTTTTTAGGGTTCCGTACCTCAAAAGGAAAAAAACGGAACACTTATAGGATCACTTTGTTGTCTGTCTGTCTGTCTGTCTGTCTGTCTGTCTGTCAAGACCCTTTTTCTCTGGAACGCGTGGAGGTAGCATGCTGAAATTAATATCAAATACTCAAGCCTGCGGTTCCTTAAAGCCGCGAAAAATCAACCTTCTAAGTCAACGCAATCATAAGATACAGTCATTAAAAAATCCATTTCCATACAAATCGCCGATTTTAAAAAATCTAAAGGGTACTTCCAGATGTCCTAGAAACTTGAAATTTGGTATGAAGGTAGCTCTTATAGCACAACCACTCGGAAAAGTCTCAAAATCTTAAAATTTTATGTCTGTCTGTAGATTTCACAGACCAATATAAGTTGACCCCACACTGCGTACATTTTGCTTAGGAGCAGGGCTCTGCTATCACTGGACTTCTTAAAACACTGGGGAAAAGCGTTAAAATCTTTCTACGGAACCCTCGTGCGCGAGTCTGACTCGCACTTAGCCGGTTTTTTTTTAAAGTAATGCGAATATTGACTTGTATGTTTGAGAAAAAATGTTTTATTGATGTCAATTGTCCCACGATATTGATTGTCCCCCCCAGGAGCGCATGAGCCTGGGGCCGGCGCCGCAGCCCCGCACGGCGCTGCAGCTGGCGCACCAGTTCCTGACGCGCCAGTTCCTGTCGCACAGCGTCTGCGACCTGCCGCAGGCCGCTGCCCCTGTGCCCGGGGACCCCAAGCCTGGTAACGCTAAAACGTTATAAATATATGTGTCGCACAGACGCAAGTGATTCGCACGTGAGTGGCTGCGCGCCAATACCTGTGCCTGCAGGTTTGAGAAGGAATGAAAATCGAACTGTCTGATTATGACTGAAATGGTTGATCGCAAAAAATAATAATCGGACAAGTGCGAGTCGGACTCGCGCACGAGAGTTCTGTACAAAGATTTTAACGCTTTTTTCTTGTTTTAAGTTGTCTAGTGTTAGCAGAGCCCTGATCCTAAGCAAAATGTAAGCAGTGTCATCTTATATTGGTCTTTGAAATCTACAGACAGACATAAAAATTTAAGATTTTGAGAATTTTCTGAGTAGTTGTGCTATAAGAGTTACCTTCATACCAAATTTCAAGTTTCTAGGACAACTGGAAGTACCCTTTAAGTTTTCAGCCTTGAGTATTTGATATTAATTTCAGCATGCTACCTCCACAAAAAGGTCTTGACAGACAGCCGGACAGACAGACGGACAACAAAGTGATCCTATAAGGGTTTCGTTTTTCCCTTTTGTGCTACGGAACCCTAAAAAAAAGGATACCCGCAACGCATGCTTTTACTTTATTTTTGTTAATTAATATCCACGTTCTCCAGCCGCATTTTGGACTGAGTCTAAGGCAAGGATCATGGAAAGTAAACGAATTGACAAAGCCCATACTTTGAATCGTTCTTATTTACATTCAGCGCCATCTACCTTGCTTGAGTGACACATTAGAACCGCTGTTTTGTTATTATTTGACCCGCTGGCTACGACCTTGGCGCCATCTAGAATTTGCCTGAATTTTAAGATAACTGCGGGGAACGATTCGAAGTATGGGCTTTGACACTCCGTATACTATCCTCCTTGGTCTAAGGTTTCGCTTCAGTCAGTGGTCAATCTTCAATCAAATGCTGTCAATTACACATCAGTCAGTACTCAGCTCTGACTCAACCTCGTATCTAAACTTTGACGAAATTGGAATAACCACTTTAGACCGCAAACCTAAAGTGGTTATTCCAATTTCGTTCAAGTTTAGATACCTACGAGGTTGAGTCAGTGTACCGTCGACATGGCGATAGGAGCGGCCGCCCCACTAATACTAATTATAATTATTATCTTTAAAACATACTTCGTCACACAATATATTATATAATTCGAAACTTAGATCATTCATGATCTCAATTGGAATATCTTTTTGTATTTTTTTAATTTTTTTTTATTTTTACGGTTTTCCCGTGAATATCAGCTATATTTTTAATAAACTCACTGAAACATGAATACACAGAAAAAAAAATCAGAAAAATACCAACCCCGGGAATCGAACCCGGAGTGTTGAGGATCCGGGTTCAATTCCAAGGGTTGGTATTGTTCTGGTTTTTTTCTGTGTAAGTATCAAGTTTCACTGAGTTTATTAAAAAATATAACTTAGATCATGTCTTGTAGTTTTATACAATCTAACCTCTTTCCAGGGCCATTCTTACCCGAGCCCGAGACGAGATCGGAGCCGCCGAACGACCACCTATACAACAGAAACGTATTGTGGACATTCGAGGACATACAGATGTTGATCGGAAGCGACCTGCCCATTTTCGGTGATAAAGACCGCCCATGCGTTTCCCTTCGCCTCCGCGACGCCAGAGAACCCATCAACGTACTCACAGGCATAGACTACTGGTTAGACAATCTAATGTGCAACGTGCCAGAGGTCCTAATGTGCTACCACATAGACGGTATAGTGCAGAAGTACGAACCGATGAAGACCGAAGAGCTGCCGAACATGGAGAATTCGAAATTCTCCCCCAAAGTCGTTAGGAACGTCGCCCAGAATATCCTGTCGTTCCTGAAGCACAACGCCACTAAGGCTGGCCACACTTATTGGCTGTTCAAAGGCCCGCACGACGACGTGGTCAAGCTGTACGATCTGACGTCGTTATGCCCGGATAACCTTGACAACTCGTTCACGACGCCTGTTGCTATGCTGCTCTACAGGGTGGCCAGGAACATGCGTTTGACGAACAGGTCCAAACATGTCAAGCAGCTGTTGGAGCACGCTATAAAGCTGCTGGAGGTGGGCAGATACCCTCAGATCGTCGCGTCGTCTCATTACATGCTTGCTGACCTGTACGTACCGGCCACTACCAACCCCGCCTGTCCAGATTTTAAAGGTGAGTTAAAACGGTTCCGCTCCGTTAGCCCAAGTAATTTTCAACCTTAATTTCACTAGCCCTAATTGTCAGTATTCCGAACGCTAAGTTTCGCCGTAGTTGTAAATTATTTTGTCATCATCATCGTCATGTTAGCCGAAAGTTGTCCACTGCTGGCCGGCGGCCTCCCCCGCGGCTCTCCCCTCTGACCGGTCTCTGCTGTCCGCGTCCCCCGCGGTCCCGCGATCGTCACCAGGTCGTCGTTCCATCTTGTCGGAGTCCTACCGACAGCTCGTCTAAGGTCCGCGGACGCCATTCGAGAGCATATCTATTTTTTAATTATAATGAAACAAAGCTGCACCATGTTGGTTCTCCTTGAATAAATTAATGTGTCTGGAGTATTTTTGTATTCAATAATTCTTTATTGAACACCACATAACATGCAAAACAAAAAAAGGCACAAAGAAAATACAAGGTAAACGTTTATTGCTAATGTTGATGTTTTTTTTATGTTAAGTGTTTTATAGCATAAAATATTAAATAATTAATTGGGTACATTATAAAATTTAAAATACCAACTAAACCTAAACTAAAGATAAAAAATCTCTCCCAGATCGCCGCCAATGGGAAGGGTGCCCAGAAGGCTGGCAGCATTGCCACGTTGTATGGCAATGCTGATTCGCTGAGTTTTAATTTGGACGTGTATTTTCCAGATGAGAGCTCCGATTCGGAAAACGAAGAGCGTGACTTCGACGAGCCGACCGAAGTCACGTCAGAGCGAGACGCCGAAAGTGTGAAAGACGAGACGGAAAACTGCGAAATCGCAGAAAGCGGCGACAAGGACAGTGGACACAGTGACAAGCCGTGCGGCGATGGGAACGGTGACATTGACAAGTGTAATGAGGATGGTGCCAATATAAGTGATGGTAGTGATAGGACTGAGAAATTTGACGGTAGAACTGAGAAAAGTGATGGTAGAATGAAGAAAAGTGATAGTTCAATGGGGAAAAGTGATGGTGCAATGGAGAAAGGTGGTGATGGTGATGCCAAAGGTGGTGATGAGAAGGAGGAGAATTCTCTGGCGCTGCAGATGAGGGGGCTGGCTTTGAGGGACATCGGGGATCGAAGGACGGCCAAGGAAGGGGTGAGCTTAGTTTTATTTATTGTCCTCGAGCTCCAGAGTAAATACAAATACAAGAAATCTTTATTTGTTCAACATAGGTTAGTACAAAGATCTTAAATGCTGAAGTGTCGCTATGTTGCGCCGTAAGGCATACAAATAGTCGTGATGCATGCACACACACATGTTCACGATAATAGGTGCTTAATTACAGTCGGTTAGAAATTCATTTATCGAATAATACGCTTTTGACACTAGAAAGTTACATAAAGTTTTTTTTAATTTAGTCGTATTATCTATATCTATATAATATATATATAAAAATGAATCCCTATTTCCCTTGGTCACGGCATCACGCCTGAACGGCTGGACCGATTTCGCTAATTCTTTTTTTGTTCTGTTCGTTATTATCAGGAGAAGGTTCTTATGAAAGAAAAAATTAAGGAAATTGCGCGGAAAATTAGAAAATTTTAAATTACTTAACCACCATATAAAATTATTAAACTTTTTTAATGTAACCTTAGTCATAACTATTGGGTCATCTAGATCAACCTGACAACTTTATATAATAAAACAATTAACTTAATAAAATCAAAAATCTGCTCATTTATGGCGTCTAAGGCGGAACAAAGTTCGCCGGGTCAGCTAGTTTATTATATTTTCCGGTATCTTGTTATAAATTTTAGGGGCCGTTCCCAATACACTTTTCCGAAATAGTGCAGTTCTACCGGGAATCGCTCTTATTTTATTCCTAAGGCGAGAGCTCTTATAATTTTGGAATAAGTGTCAGTTACATCTCACAAAAATTACCACTTCATATAAGCAAGGCAGAGTCAGTATGCGTAGTGACTGAAAATGTGGCTTACAAGAGTCGAGTTGGTGAAGGCCGCGCAAGGCTCTAACACACCTTTTCTGTGCTTTGAATGCCAGTTCTCTATCGGTTCCATTTGCCCAGAATATGATGGCGTATCTAAGCGTCGATGTAACATAGGCATGGTAAGCTGTTAACACACTGGACTCACTCACAACTTTTCTTAAATTATACAAGGCAAATGAAAATTGATTTAGTTTCTTACATATTATTTCAATTTGGTTCCTCCATATCAACTTATTATCTAGACTTAATCCTAAAAATCGTGTAATGTCCGTTTCATCAATTTTCTGTCCCTTATAAGCTATATGTAAATTGTGTGTGTTATTTGTTCTTTGTTTAAAAGTCATGATTTTGGTTTTCCCTACGTTAATTTTTAAATTATTGCTTATTAGCCATTCAATTATGATTTCTAATGTCTTGTTTATATTATTTTCATACATCCCTGGGTCTTTTCCAGTAAAAATAACGGTACTGTCATCAGCAAAAAGAACCATAGGATATTCAATTGCTTTTGGTAAATCGTTAATATACACGAGAAATAATAAAGGACCCAAAACACTTCCCTGTGGTACGCCACAGCGGATTTGTTTCATGTTGGATGAATAAACTATCTCAGCTCTCGCTTTAGCGCACAATCTATTTATTTGTGTTATTTGTTTGCGTTTGTTTAAGTACGATTTTATTAACCTTTGTACATTACTTCGTACACCGTATATATATAATTTATCCAACAGTATGTCATGATCTACAAGGTCGAACGCTTTTGTCATGTCCATATATAGAGCCGAAACTTCGACACGTTTATCAACATTTGTTAAGATTATACGCATTAAATCGAAAATAGCCATGTTTATTGACTTATCTTTTCGAAATCCTTTCTGTTCTTGTGCCGAGGTTATTTATCTCAAAGTAATCGTAAATAACTTTTTCTATTATTTTTGAGAAAACGGGAAGAAGAGCAACTTGTCTGTAGCTAGACATTCTCTATCACCTCTTTTGAAAAGTGGCTTTACAATACCAATTTTTAGTCTATCTGGAAATTCGCCGTTTTCAATACATAAATTAGTTATATGACTAATCAATGGTGATATAATATGAGACACCTTTTTAACCACTTTCGTACATATTCCATCATATCCAGTACTGTGCTTATTTTTCAACGAGTCAATTATCATTTGAATGTCATTAGAATTTGTCGGTTTCATAAATATTGAATTAGGAGAGTTGCAAGTCATTGTATTCTTATAATTAAATTTACTATTTGTAATATCATTATTAGAATTGTTGTATGAATAAGTTTTATTTTTAAGATTATTAGAATTATTCGAATTTAAATCAATCTGATCAATGAAATAACAATTGAATCGCTGAGCAATTTCCTTTGGATCCTTTATCACTTTACTATCTGATAGAATTTGTGTGATGTTTTCTTTTGGTTGATTAGATTTGTGTTTATTAATAATGTTCCATGATGCCTTAGTTTTATTGCGAGAATTTTTTATGAAGTAGTCATTTTAGGCTTTTTGGGTCAGTTTAATTATGTTTTTTAATCGTTTTGAATATTTTTTGAAATACATTTTTTTGCTTATTTGGTTATCTGTCGATAATCTATATTTCCAAAGTAAATCACGTTTCCGCTTACAACATCTTTTTATTCCTTTACTGATCCATTTAGGTTCCTGGGTTTGAATTATCTTTACCCTTTTAATTGGGAAGCATAAGTTGTAGAATAGTTCAAACAGATCAGCAAAACTATTGTAAGCCTCATTAGAGTTACTTGCCATATAGACTTCGTTGAAGCTTAAATTATTTAGACATTCCATAAATTTATTAATATTTTCATTACTTAAGTCTCTCTGTTTCTTGTACCAATATGCAAGAGCACATGTCTTTTTTACTGGGCATTTCAAAAGTTGAGCTGTGTGATCAGATAGGGCAAAATCAATCACCTCAGCAGTACTGCCTCGGACATTATGTATGATGTTGTCGATACAGGTGTTGCTGGACAATCTCGTAGGTTTAGATATTGCTTTTATCAGATTGAAACTTTGGACTAAGTCTTTAAATTCCGTTGATAGCGTCGTTCTCTTCAGCATATCTACATTAAAATCACCACAAACTATGACCTTTTTTCCTTTGTAGCATATTTTACACAATATAGCATTCAATTTGTCTAAAAATATACCGAAACTATGACTATTATTTTTTGGGACTCTATACACGCTGATGATAATAATGTTATGATTAATTAGTTCAATTCCCGCGCACTCTATTACATTTGGTATGGAAACATTATTAATTTCATTTAAATTTTGATATTTGTGTATGTTCCTAACTAAAATGCAAGATCCACCATTTCTATTTTTTCTAGAATAAAATGATGCTAGCTTAAAATTAGGAACGGCTAAATTAACCTCATCGCTTGTTTTCATATTGTGTTCCGTAGCGCAAATAACATCAACTCTCTTGTCCGTTTCCATTAACTCCTGTATATGTACACTTAATATGTCAGATTTATTTATAATGCCATTGATATTTTGATGTAGTACGTAAATATTGTTATACATAACAAGATCATTGCTGACTGTTTTTTGCGCTGGATTTCGAGGCTGATGCGAGTCATTATTCATAAAAAAAAAAATGGCTACGTGTATTATAGAACGCCTTGTTTACGTTTCTTAGAACATCATTTAAAGAGTGTGCTAATTTGTATTTTCCTCTATGATTTAATTGATGGCCATTTGGTGTCTGAAGCCATACATGAGAGAAATTTACAATTTTTTTATGCACTGCTAAATTAAACTTAATGACGAAGTTGTTATAATCTTCCGCGTTCTTATTTAAGCTATGGGGAATGTCACAAATTACTACATTTGTGTGAATACACAGTTTTATAGTGTCCTCTAACGCACTCATTATTGTACTAATCGGAGTGACGTTGTAGTCGCTCACACCGCACATGATAACCACACAGTCACTCTTACCAAATTCAGCCGTTTTCGCCTGTATGTTTTGAATTACACGTAGGGTGGTTCCGTGTCGAATAATGTCTGCAGTAAAATCATAGTCATTTCTTCGAATTTTTGACAGAGGCAACAAAAGTTCGGCGCCATGGAAGTCTGATAAAAGCAGTCGTTTTGGTTTATGTCTGGTTGGGTTAATCAATGGTGCTTTATTTTCTTTAGGCATTCTGAATCTTACTGTTGGGTTTAAGTTGCTCTTTTCAGTAAAGTTTTTACAAATCTGATCCTCGATTTGTTTTGCGGTTTTTTGCAGAGCCTTGGTACGAGGGCTGTTTGATAAGTACCCGTTTATGGAAAAAAAAAACTTTTTTTTTTATATATATGCATTTATTTTTCTACGTAGTCACCTTTTAACTCTATACATTTGTTCCACCTATACTCAAGCTTCAATAAACCATCCAAAAAGTATGATTTTGAAAAGTCATTAACATAGGCCTCTGTGGCGGCAATGACTTCGTCATTTGATCCAAATCGCTTGCCACCGAGCCATTTTTTTAGGTTGGGAAACAAAAAGAAATCGCATGGGGCCAAATCTGGAGAATACGGGGGGTGAGACAATAGTTCGTAGCGTAACTGTGCTAATTTAGCCGTCACAACTCTGGACGAATGAGCCGGGGCGTTGTCGTGATGAAACAGTACTTTTTTATTTTTTAAATGGGGTCGTTTGTCCTTCAACACGGCGTCAAATTCATCCAATAAATTGGCATAGTACTGCCCTATTATTGTTTTTCCCTTTTCTAAATAGTCAATATGTATAATACCCTGCGAATCCAAAAAAACGGTCGCCATGACCTTTCGAGCCGATGGGACGGTTTTTGCTTTCTTTTGAGCAGGTTCACCCGGTAAAATCCACTGCTTCGACTGCTCTTTCATTTCCGGGGTATAGTGGTGGACCCACGTTTCGTCCACGGTCACGAAACGACGCAGAAACTTTTTCGGGTTACGTTTGAACACGGCCAAACACTGCTCCGAAGTAGTCAGTCGGTTCCGTTTTTGCTCCTCCGTGAGTAAACGCGGCACCCACATCGCCGATACTTTCTTCATACCCAATTTTTCTTCTAATATGTGTTGTACCCTCTCGATTGAAACGTTTACAGCATCAACGATTTATCGAAGTTTAATTCGGCGGTCGGCTAAAACGATATTTTAAATTTTCTTAACCATATCGTCTGTAGTCACCTCAACTGGCCGGCCTGGGCGATCCTCATCAAAGACGGTTGTTCTCCCCCGCTTAAACTCGTTATACCAATATCTGACGGTTGTCATAGAAGGAGCACATTCATGGTAAACCGCTTGCATTCTTACTTTTATTTCATCATATGTTTTTCCTTTTAAAAATAAGAATCTAATTACAGACCGATACTGTTCTTTCTCCATTTTAACAATTTTAAGTTCACGCCTTCATTGAATCGTTGTCAAATGAGAAAAAAAAACAAAAGAATGCCATTTTTTTTTTAATTATCCCGCCTCTGAAAAATGGTTTAAAAAGGTGGTATACTTATTTGCGGCAAGTGATATTAATATATTTAGAAAACGGGTACTTATCAAACAGCCCTCGTAGAGTGTTGTATCCGGGAGAGAGTCACTTCTTTGCTCACTAGTGCTTCTAACCTGCGTTTGTAGTCGATGTTGGATGTGATAGCCTTGCTCAGTTTAATTTTTAGGTTTTTTATTCTACCATTTAATTTTATAATTTCGCTTTAAATTTTTTTTATTTTAAATTCATAGTTAGACACAAAATTTTCTGTACTTATATTTTGCATTGTTGAGCTATTTCCGTTAATTTTTACTGGTGTACCTCTCTTTGAAGGGTCTTCGTTAAGCAACTGAGAGAAGAAGTTAATTTTCTTTTTGAGGCTGTCAATTTGTTTTTGTTGATTGTAATTTGAGGCTAGATAATTCGGTGCTCAATTCTTCTACTTGGAGTTTTAGTTCAAGAGTGGCCGAATTTTCCATAATTGACATATTTGGGAGGCTACAAGGACTATTGAACGTGCTCTCATCTTTCGAAGTAGAGTTTATCATCTCGTCGGTTAATGCTTGAGATAAATTGTCGTAGGAGGGAACCTTGGGTGGTAACCTATTGTGTTTTCGATGAGTTATATTGTTTGGAGATTTTTTCGCTGTATCATTCACCTCTTCGCTCGAATTGTTGTATCCAGAATCAGAAATATTTATTTCTTTAGGATTTTTATTTTTATCCTTTGCCAGGTGAAGTTGCTGTTTTGACGTTGATGGCGATGGCGTAGCATGATGATGAGCCGGTGGTGCAGGAACACAACATTTGCTACACTTCCAAGATCTCTTGCTACTTAGCGTCATTAGGAGAAATCTTTTTATGGTAACATTCGTACATTCAAGGTGAAATACCTCTTTACATATGCAGCAGTTCATAAATTCCTTGTTTAATATTTCTCCTATACATTTCGCACATTTTGTTTTGGTTTTAATCGTTTTCCGAGGCATTGTAGCGTAACTTGAAATAATTAATTATGGAACAAGAAATCACTTAATTTGTAATTAAAAGGTTGACAATTGTAACCCGAGCACAGCCGACAATCTCCGACAGTCTCCGAGTATTATCGATGTTTCCCGACCGAATACGAAAAACTGTCCGCTGATTGGTCTTCGATTTTGGTTGGTTCCGAGTACTCCCGAGAGTGTGACCGGAAGCAGCCGTCGTCAATCCGGGACGCCAATTGGTGCTCAATGTCGTTCGGTTCCCGAGTATGGCTGAAAGCGTAACCGAGAGCAGCCGATGCCGGTCAGGAACGCTGATTGGGGCCGAGGCCAGCCGAACGCATCCGAACTCGGCGGAAGCGCTAGATAGCGGAATCTCTCAGTTGTGATTGACCGCCGCCCACCTCCGATGTATCCCGAATGCACTTAACTCTAATTGGTAACCGAGTCCTCCCGAAATCTTCCAAAAACCGTCGTGTGCACACGCACGCTTCAATGTGTGCGTGAATTTTAAACTTTGAAACGATTATTATCAATAAGCTATTTCACTGTTTATTATGTTTTGCTCCCTGATTTCAATGATATTTATATCAGAAGGCACTAGTTGAGTTTCACAAAATCAGATAATTTATGTTTCTTGTAAGTCACTCCACTATTCTAGCACTTTTTGAATTATTTGCATGGATGTAGGTAATATACGTCTGCCTTGCGCAAGCGATACACACACCGTAAACTCAACTTATGTACGTGAGTGATCGGTTTATTTCACTATGATTGAGTCTCACATTAGTTTCAAGTTAAAAAAAAGCTTGTAACATCCCTTTGTAATTCTGAAAATTGAAGATATTTGACCTGGAGGCTCTATACATCTCCTGGTCAATTAAATCGTTCTATTACTTATTGTTTACACTTCTTCTTATAATACTGTATTTTTTTTTCTGAATGATAGGTATAGTGAGGTTTTTTTTGTGTAATTGATTTCTGGTTATGTATTGTATTGTAAGAGCTTTTGTAACATGTTTCTAGAGGGGCTTCTAAATGGGCAACGTTTTTCTGTAATATGTGGCTGCAGTATTATGAATGCTAGACAAAGACGTATATGTCTAGTTGCCGGCCACATATTGCAGCGAAAATATAGCCCGTTTAGAAGGCCCTTAGAAAATTTTATTTATTTATTTATTACTCAATTTGTTTACGGCATTACAGTGAACCAATACGCCGAGAAACTAGATTACTTAACTAACAATAAAATGATTCTGTGCCAAGTTTCTTGCGGCGCATTCTTCTTGGAAATCATGGTCTTTCCGAAAGCGCTGGTAGACTAAAAAAATTACGTGTAAAAGAGCATTCAACAGCCTATTTGCTGAATAAGATTTTGGTCTCCCCCCCCCCTCAGGGCCACAAGCGGGCGGGGCGCGGCGGCTGCGGGCTGGGCGTGGCGCCGCCGACGCGCTGCGGGCTGGCGCTCACGCACGCGCTCAAGGGGCTGCGGGCGCTGCACAGCGTCACCAGCGACAAGTGCAAGGTAGGCAGTGACAGTGACCCAAGCCTGTGGTTTAAAAAAGGTAGGTACGCAATCATCGTCATCCACGGGCGGGGGTATTTAATCACCGACTCCCCCCGTCTCCTTAACCTTTTCACCGCCACAGTAAACTAGTCGTGACAACCAATGGAAAGACTCGCACGCCAACGCCACTAATACATGACCAACATTCCACTCGAAATAAATCCTTCTACGACTTGCGATACATACATACATATAATCACGCCTCTTTCCCACGGGGGTAGGCAGAAACTATGGCTTGCCACTTGCTACGATCCTTACACACCTCTTTAGCCTCCTCCACATTCATGCATCTCTTCATACACGCTCGCCGGTTCCGAGTACTACGCACCTGACCTTTACGGAGAATATCACCGATATTGTCGGCGTAAGTTCTAGGGCGACTCTCCTAGGGACTTGCGTAATATTCCTATTTATCGTGTACAAGTGTAAGATAAATTCTTTAAACTAGTTTAAAACAGTGTTTAGTCAAAATAGTAATAATAAGTGTGAACCTAGTGTATATAGCTGTATACAAGTGAAAACAGAATTGTAAAACTTGCAGTATTTTTGAAACTATAAGCAAATGCATCAACATTGTGAAGTGACCGTTTTCCACAAATTCAAAATTTTGGCGTCAATTCTGCGAATTCCGTGAACGAATACCAGTGCGGAGTAGTCGAGCGCGTAAGCGACGCGGTATGCATGGCGCTTGTGACATTCTTCTCGCAAACTTAGAGCGTCGCCCAGTTCTCCCGCATGAGCATGACGCTACATTGAAGCTTTGCTACTTTCAAGCTTATTTATATGTAATATAAAGTACAATACTCTTTGATATTAATTGCTCGTGGATTTTTAATAAGTAGTAAACATGGCTTTTTCTAGTGGAAGTAAAAAAGATCAAATGCTCGAAATGTGTCAGTGAAATCATTGGTAGAGAATTTTTAAAATGCTGCACTTGTAATTGTACTCTACATCTGGATTGTACTACAAATGTGACTTATAAAAGATTCTTAATCATGTCAAACAGTAGCAAACAATCTTGGAAATGTGCAACATGTCATGCTAAGACTACATGTGTGCAAAAAACGACGACCAGAGAACATAGCAAAGATGATATAGACAATATTACAATAAGAAAGAAATCGTTGAAAAATCCGAAAAAGATACTGTCTGCATCGGTCAGTGATAGAACAATGAGCGAGAATTATATTGTTAATGTTCAGACGAAAAATTCTTTCGATTCCCTCTCTGACTCTGAGGTTCAAGAAAGCTCGCCCTTGTCTTCGTCGTCAAGACTAAATATAAATATAAACAGTAACTGTACCGAGGCCAAGAGTAAACAGCGAGACCAACTAAAATTAATGAATGATAAAATAATTCTACTTCAAGAAAAATTGAGGAACGCTGAACAGGTCATTGAAAACTTAAGGTCAGAAAATCGTACCCTAAAAGGTGTCGTGGTTGATAATACCAGTGAATTAAATATTCTAACTGACGCTGGTAAGTCGAACGCAAAAAATAAATTGCATTGCAGCGAGAGGAAAAGTCTTCAAAATTTGAATTTGTCTTGTGATAGAAAAGCAAACAAAACAGAACAGGGCTCTAACTATCGGGAAACGCCTTCAAAGAAAGAAGCCAAACAAACTGCTCAAGAGAAGCATAATGAGGAAAAAATAATGGGGTGTAACTCATTGGGTGCAACTACCTCACCATCATCAGCGATCCTCACTGGTAGCGAAGAAAATATAGTGCCGACGGACAAGAAGAGCAAAATCTGCTTGCTAAGTACAAATAAAAAGAATAAAATGCTCTTGATGGCCGACTACTTAACAAAAGATTATGAGTGGTGCCACTACCTTACTCCAGATGTAGGTGTCAGATATCTCTTGAAGAATTTAAATAATAAATTGATGAACTATACCATGAAAGACTACTGCGTTGTATTCATCGGTGAAGAGGATTTCAGAAAATCACAGAACTATGCTAGTCTAGTATCTTTTATAAAAAAATCTCTTCAAAAAATCACGCATACTAACATTATTTTATGTGTTCCGATTTTTAACTGTAGTATCTTTTCAAACATGTACAACAGAAGAGTAGAAGCTTTTAATGATCTGCTATACTCTGATGTGAAGAAATATGAATATGCATATACAGTGGACTGTAACTTGAACCTAAATTATGACCTAAGTATGTTCTTTAAGTTTTCAGGGCATGTAAACGAACATGGAATGAGAGCCATTTTTGAAGACATTGATAATTTATTAGGCCTTATAGAAGAAGATGATACATTTTTTCGTTAATAACCAATCAAATAATATATTATCAAATTCCAATCCCCCTATTATTCAAAATGCATCATGCAAATTTGGAATATATCATCAAAATGTTTGTGGGATCACAAAAAAAAAGAATGAATTAGATATGTTTTTAGAGTACTTTGAACATGGTCCACCTAAATTTGTTTGTATAACTGAACACTTTCTAAATAGTAATAACATAGACCTGTTTTCTTTGTCTAACTATGGAATAATTACATCCAATACTAGGTGTAATAAAAAAAGGGGAGGCAGTCTTATACTGGGTCTTAAAGAATGTACTTTTGACGAGTTGGATATTTGCAAAAAGCTGTATAAATTAGTTTACTTTGAAGTGTGTGGTATCAAAGATAAATACACCGACATAAATATTTGTTGTATTTATAGAAACGACGACAGGAAATATTTTGATAACTTTTTGATCCAGCTTGAACAACTTTTGGAGCATTTCTTTAACAAGAAATGTATTATATGCGGTGATTTTAATGTAGATTTATTGAAAGATACCGAACAAAGAACTCAATTCGTAACATTATTAAAATGCTATAATTTTAGACCTTTAATCTCAGAAGCTACGTACAACTGCCGAGATGCGCAGTCATGCCTTGACAATTTTCTTACGAACCTCCCGGAGTCATCTATAGATGATCTACAGATTGAATATAATGGATTGTCAGATGGACACGCCGGGTTATTCTGCAATATAAATTATTCTAACATGAGTAAATGTAGTAATGATGATAAATATGTAGTGCTAAAACATAGGACATTTAATGCTAAAAATAATGATGCCTTTAGAAAGCAGATTATAAATATTAAATGGGATAACTTGGGGATAAATGGATTCTTGAAAGTATTTCATGAGATTTACAAAAATAGTTTTCGGGTTAAAAATGTAAGAGTCAAGCTAAATCGAGATAAAAAAATGAATTGGATCACACGGGGTTTAAAAATATCGAGTCAAATGAAGCGCTTTTTAATAAATTCAAACTCAGCTACTAATCATAAAACAGTAATTGCTTATAAGAATAATTATGTCAGAATTTATAGGAAACTTATCATATTGGCCAAAAAATTAGCAATACAGTCGGCAATTGCTAAGTCAAAAAACTCTATGAAATCTATTTGGGATGTTGTTAATAAACATCGGAATAAAAAAACTTCTACTGATCGACCGAAAATAGTTTTAAAAATTGATAGTAAAGTAATAGTGAACACACCGGAAATCGTTGAAGTATTTTCATCCAATTTTCGAACTAACAGTTTTGGGCCTACTGTTGATATTAATAAAGTAGGGGATAAGTTAGGGGAAATTAACACAACTGTACCTTCTGATATGTTGTGGGAATATATTACACCTTTAGAGATTATCACAACAGTTAAAAACATGGAGACAAAGAAATCAACTGGCATTGATGAAGTTTCGATCGCTGTAATAAAAGATAACATTGACATATTAGCAGTGCCACTTTCAATCTTTTTTAATAATTGCTATGAGGAAAGTGTTTTCCCAGAACAACTTAAGTTAGCTAAGGTAATACCAGTTTACAAGAAAGGCTCCAAAAGCGACCCACAAAATTACAGACATATATCACTTTTATCAGTCATCTCTAAAATCTTTGAAAAGCTTATTAAATCACGCCTAATTAAACACCTATCAATTAACAAAATCATTAATGAAAGGCAATATGGTTACCAAAAACACAAAGGCACGAGTGATGCAATTGGTAAACTGATTGATGATGTAGTTATTAATTTAAATAATAAGCTGAAGGTAGCGGGATTGTTTTTGGACCTAACATCTGCCTTTGATACCGTTGATCATGATATACTTTTGTACAAACTTAAACATTATGGGGTAAGGGGCAAGATCTTACTGCTTTTGAAATCATACCTAGAGAACAGGAAACAGCTCATAGAGATGAAATCTATAGAAAAGGGTTTTCAGAAAGTTTACCGATCAAAATTAACTAAAATTGAAAAAGGCGTACCGCAGGGGTCCATTTTGGGTCCAACACTTTTTTCGATTTTTGTTAATGATGTGATTGATTATATATATGATTGATAGGAGTAGTGATATTTGCGGATGATACAAATGCAATTATTTCTTCTAATAACATAGAAGACCTCAATAGTAAAGTAAATGCAGTTTTAGGTGGGTTTCAGACATGGTTTAGCGTAAACAACTTGTCACTGAATGTAAATAAAACACAAGTCATGCTCTTTAAAACTACTTCGAGTAACAAAGATGCTCTATATGTAAATTTAAACACTGTTCAGATGGACATGGTTAATTCGGTTAAGTTCCTTGGTATGCGCATAGACTGTGATTTAAACTGGAAAGAGGAACTTGAGGCACTGGAGAACAGTATTAGTTCAGCGTGTTATGCACTGAGGAGCCTACGGGATGAGGCCACTACAAAACAACTTATTGGTGTTTATTATGCACTTGTAGAATCACGTTTACGTTACAGTGTTAATTTCTGGGGTCAAAGTTACGCATACAACATAAAAAAAGCGTTCATTGTACAAAAAAGAGCCATCAGAACAATTGTGCGTATCCCGTCATGGCAGTCGTGTAGAGAACACTTTATCAGGCTAAACATATTAACCGTGCCTTGTCTCTACATTCTTGTCGTTCTGACTGATGTAGTTAAACACCCAGATAAGTATGAGACCAATGAGGAAAGAATTTTTAGACAAAACACTCGCAGGAAGGACCTAACAAAATCAATAGCGCCTGTTTTAAGAGTAGTCCAGCATAGTGTACGACATCAAGCTGTCAAATTGTACAACAAGCTACCAGGTGACCTGAAGGCTATTAATAGCGTTAATATCTTTAAACGTCGACTTAGGGACTTCTTGTTAAAGAAATGCTACTACGACGTCAATGAGTATATGTGTAATTGATTTAATTTAAAATATTATTATGTATCTAAAGTATTTACCTAATGTCACATTTCCTAAAAAATTAAGTGTTCATTTTATGGTTTTTTCTGATCTCATTACGTTTAGTTGTATGTGATCTCACACGTAGAGTTTATTATTTGTTATTGTTATCTTTTATTACTTAGATTTTAAACCTATTAGTTGATATTTTTTTGAATTTCTTAATAATATGTAACCTGTATTTGGATAATTGGCCTGTTTCCAACACAATTATGTTATTGTTATACGGAATAAAGGATATTATTATTATTACATGTATACGGTCCTTGGCGTACAGAGGACGACATTTCATTCGTCGTGTGGCGGTCAAGAGGTTAAGAAGGCTATAGAACTTTCTTAAGAAGGGGGGGGGGGGGGGGTGTTGGTTGATATCGCGTCATAGATAAAGTATGTGACTAATTAGCGGAGCCCGGAAATTTCGTGGCAAAACAAAAGACTGTCGCAATCTAGCTAGCGTTAGTAATTTTTTTTATCGTTAGTCGGCAGCCAGTCAGTCAATGAGGACTTTTCTTTTTATGTAAGTATATATATATATATAGGTAGATTTTCTTTATGTCTTCCAGGAAGAAGAAAGGGAACGACTGAAAGAGCAAATATTGATAGAAGAGCAGCATCCCAAAATGGCGAACCCGTACGAACCCATCTCCTTAGACTTCAAACCGATAAAAAAAATAGACAAACCAGACCCCAAACCACACTCCTCTAGGAGCAGACGGAGAAAACGAGAAAAGAAAACCGAAAAAACCGACCAAATAGTAGAAAGCAAAAGCAATATTGACAAAAACGCCATTTTAGTTCGAAACCAAAAGAAGCTACCTTCTTTACACGAACCTAACAGAGACGACAATTTCGCTTGGAAGCTACATCTGAAAACATTGCTCTACGAAAAGATATGCCTCGCCTACGCCACGCTGGCTGAGTACAGTTACGCGAAGGAGCAATACGGGTTTTCCTTGAAATACATAGATTTGGCGAGCAAATGCCAAAAGTTGTTAAGCAATATGATTATTAAAAGTAAAGTGGTGGATTCTAGCGCGCTTATAGGAAGAGTTGGGGATAATTTCTTCCAGTTAAGCAAGAACTGGCATCGCTTGGAGCTGTATAGGAAGCAGTTTGAAACGGACCATGATGTTGATACGAAAATTAGGCTCGAGCTCGAGAATGACTTCGTTGAGGAGGTGGACTGCGAAATGACCGATGAGTTTGATTTGAGTGAGTATCTTTTATGTACATGTACATTGTTAAGGTTGACGATAAGCTTGTATAGCGAAGTCAATTTAAAGCCCTTAGCTATGATATGTACGTGGTTATCTCGACATAAGTTATTGTTACCGTAGATTCATCGGACGTAGACGTTTTGTCTCGCGTTAGCCCTCATCGAACAGGCCCCTTTTAGAACTGGCGGCAATTACTATAACTCTAGCACCTTCACAGTTGTGCCCCATATATGGGTCACGACGAACAAGCTTCACAATTCCCTGCAGCGCAGCAGTATTCAGAAATCTGAGCGCGTACCCGGTCGTTTCTTAGTGACCCATACGTGGAGCACCGACGTGTGATTGAAGTAATTAGCTTTGATTTATGAGGAAATTGAAACATTTTGTATGGGTACTTTTAACGTGCTAGTATGCCATCTCCACAGAAATATCCCAAGCATGATGCCGACAGTAGTGTAACTGTAGTATGTAATCTCGGCAGAAATATCCCTGCCTTCGAGCGAGCTGGAGTCCATGCTGTCCTGCTGCGCGTACTACCGGCTGGCGCTGGCGGCGCGCCGCGGCGACCGCGCCGAGCTGCGGCGGCGGCTGGCCTCCGTCACCAACGAGCTGGCCGTACGGCACATGAACGATGCGCAGCGTGAGTACACTGGCGCCGCGGACATACTACCGCCTGCCGCGGCGGCGGCTGGCCTCCGTCACCAACGAGCTGGCCGTACGGCACATGAACGATGCGCAGCGTGAGTACACTGGCGCCGCGGACATACTACCGCCTGCCGCGGCGGCGGCTGGCCTCCGTCACCAACGAGCTGGCCGTACGGCACATGAACGATGCGCAGCGTGAGTACACTGGCGCCGCGGACATACTACCGCCTGCCGCGGCGGCGGCTGGCCTCCGTCACCAACGAGCTGGCCGTACGGCACATGAACGATGCGCAGCGTGAGTACACTGGCGCCGCGGACATACTACCGCCTGCCGCGGCGGCGGCTGGCCTCCGTCACCAACGAGCTGGCCGTGCGCCACACGAACGACGCGCAGCGTGAGTATAATGACACCTGGTACATCCGGTTCGAAGGGCCAAGCATCTAGCTGTAAGGGGTAGGCGAGGCTTACCGCGAGCCTGGCTGCCCTCTCGCGAGACCGCGGTTTTGCTTTGATTCACCGATGAAACTGCGGTGAAGTACTCCTTTTGATCACACCCTTAAGAACCTCTACCCATTTTTTTTTAGTACAAGGTATCTTAAAATAATTTAGAAAATATTATGAAAGAAAGAAAAAATATTTTTTTTTTTACCACAAGTAATGTAATGTGTTTAAAACTGTAATTTTGAAATGCGTCTTGTATATTGTGCACTGTATTAAGTTTTGTTTGTTTTAGCTTTTTTTTTTGGCAATAAACATTTCTTTCTTTCATTTATTTATAAAGAGAACCAACCCAGGTTAAAAAAAGAGTATTCCGACGAATTGAGAACCTCCTCCTTTTTTGAAGTCTGTTAAAAATACAAACAGATGTAGATATACTTAGATGATATTATGGTGCTGTGACCCCTGCCCCCGCCTTTCCAGCCTCACCTGATTAATGGAGGCTCCCACAACGACGAAAAGAGTGTCATTCCAATTTTGTTCCAGTCACCTACAATAAATACGAAATGGAGGACCCGAAGGACCCCAAGGCCCAGCTGTTGCTAGACCAGTTTAAGAGTCTCTCGGAGCGCTCGCTGCAGTGCTTGAACGAGGCGTCCGCCATATTCGAGCAAGTCAAAGACTCCGCTAACCTGGCACTGCTGTACTGCAACAAAGGCAGATATCTTAGGTTCAAGGCTCATTGCACAGCGCAGGTGGATTTCAAGTGAGTTTTGGCAATAATTTTCAGCTTTGAGCACTATTACAGTCGCCCGCGAGCCGGGAAACCGTGTTTTTTTAATCTGAATAAAATCGATGTTTTATTGTGAAGGTCCTTTTCTAATTAAACGAATATAATACCAATAAAAGCAGATAGAAAGTGCAGGCTTCGTTTGCAAAACAGCGGTAAACCGCGGGTAAGATTACCGCGGGCCTAGCCGCACTCTCACAGGATCGCGGCTGCGTTTGACCCACGGGCGAGCTTTACCGGCGAGCCCAAAAACAGCGGTAAACCACGGGTAAGATTACCGCGAACCTGGCTGCCCTCTCACAGGACCGCGGTGTTACCTTGATCCACTGGCGAGCTTTACCGGCGAGTCCAAAAACAACGGTATGCTAAGATTGCCGCGAGCCTGTCTGCCCTCTCACAAGACCGCGATTCTACCGTGACCTATGGGCGAGCTTTACCGGCGAGCCCATAAACAGCGGTAAACCACGGTTAAGGTTACCGCGGACCTAGCTGCACTCTCACAAGACCTCGGTTCTACCGTGACCTACGGGCGAGCTTTACCGACGAGCCCAAACACAGACACCCTCTACGGTTCCTTTTAACTTGCAGCTCAGACAAGCGCGAGCTGTACCAGCAGGCTGAGGACCTGTACATGGCGGCGCTCAAGCTGCTCAGCCGCAGCAGCGACGCGGGCGCCGTCAAGGAGCTGGTGCAGTGGGAGCTGTCCTCGCACCTGTACAACCGCGCCGTGCTGATGCAGGACTGCCCCAGCAACCGGACCAACGTGAGTCATCGGAACACGCCCACTGCTGGACATAGGCCTTCCCCAAGGATCCGTCCGTCCGCCTGGCGGCCAGCAGTTCTACGAGCAATGTGCCCCGCCCACTGTCACTTAAGGTGTGCAATTTGCTGAGCTACATAGGTAACTTTAGTTCTTCTACGGGTCTCCTCCTCCGGGATACTGGTGATATTGGTTTCTGTGTACTAAAGTCTATTTAATCCCGAACATTGATATACAAAAAAAAGATAGATGCCACCGCTTCACTGCGTGAACAAGCAATTATAAGTGATTCGGTGACCAAGTATCCGTTGATATTTGACATTATGTCAGCCTAATGGCAGCTAATGAGTGAGGGCCGCATTTTGTCAGCGCTGAACAGGTGCGTGACCTATCATTAATGTTTTGTATCGATGATCCCGAAAAAGAAAATGACGAAAACAAGTCATAATGACTTTTACATCCTTCTTCCATAAATGCTGCGACTTTTAGCTGTCATTTTCGTCCCTGGGATTGAAAAATAGACTTTAGTATCATAAAAAGAAACTTATTTCTTATGACAACAATCGGTTTCGCAGGAGGCGTCCGAGGTGGGCGAGGCGTTCCGGCACGCGCTGAAGCACTGCTGCATGAGCCCCGGGCCGCGCCAGTACCTGTACCAGTTCCGCGCCGCCATGATCCAGCACCGGCTCGCGTCGCTGCACCACGCGCAGTACAGGTCGGCACCCGCTCCTGTGCTCTACGTGTTCCAAGGGCATACCCTGTTTGTACCAATGTCTAATTATCCTTGCTTTAAAAATTGAATTTTTACACAGAATAACGTCCGAGGAGGGGCCCCGGCGGCGCGCCACGCTGCAGTCCGCGCGCAGCAGCTACACGCACGCCGCCAACATGTTCGCGGCGCTCAGCGACGCGCCCATGTACCTCACCGCGCTCATGGAGCACGTCGCGCTCTGCGAGGGCGCGGCCAGCGGTACGTCGCGACACACACTACAGCACAACACACTACAACAGCTGCACGCACGCCGCCAACATGTTCGCTGTTTTTAACCATTTTCGCGTGTATTTTTAGCTATCTATGAAATTTATTTTTTTACTATCATCGGTAACAATAATTAGCGGGCCTCTATTGATAATGAGTAAAGAAGCCCTGATTTTTTTTATCAACTCTTGGCCAACAGACTTTAGGTTTGCTTATTATAATGTTATCATTATCATACAATTAACATGTTTACGTTTCTCTTTTCTAGTCACACCAAACCTCAAGCTGAAATCCTTGCAGAATGCTATCCAGCTTCTTCGCCAGGGCCACTCCATCATGAAACTCCTCCGAGACCGCGACCCCGAGGACCAGAAGGAGACCCCAAAGTCAGAAGACCAGGACGAAAAGTCCATGAAAAACGAACACAGCCTCCTCAAACTATACGAGAGCAGACTGCACTTCATACTCAAAAGCATCATACAATACTGCAGATCCAAGTCTAACAAGGACTATGAGAAAATGGCAGACACGTACAAGAGATTGTACTGCGCCAGTTTGAAAATTAAAAAAGATGACGACGTGAGGCTGTATGCGTCGAGTATATGTGATGTGTTGGAGGCGATGGAGAGTATTACTAGTACTGAGAGTTAGTAGGGATTAGGTAGATTTTTTTTAGTAGGGCTTATTCCAAATAATGCCTAATTCACTAATTTCACTGAATTTCAAATTGCCATGCCCATAATGCTTAAATAATTATCAAGTTGTCTCATTCCTGAAATTAACATATGTCATAACGACTTTGACCTAAAACGTGTCATGGCCAAAATGTCTAATATTAATACTACCAATTCAAAATGAAAATGACAGAAAACTCCACTCTTTATATTTAGGTATTTTGATATTGGGGTGTTTTGAGCATATGATGTTTTGAAGTTAAATTTTTATGAGACTAAGATATTAAGAATTCGGTGTTTTAAGGAAAATATGTAGGTTTTCTGGGATTTAGGTATTATGAGCCCATGGCAATTAGAATTTTAGTGAAATTAGTGCAAATTAGGTGGAATAAGACCTACTCGTTTTTTTTAAGGGTGCTCGTTAGACCTTCCCGGTGACCGCTCAGCACTGCCTCGGCGTTCGGCGTCCACTCGCTGTGGACAACTGGCCTGTACCTCTATTGACTAGAGTCTAGTCGAAAATTTATGTCACTGCAACATAATGACAGAGCCAAATGTCATTTTGCGAAATAATGACACCACATTAATTTTAATAGTGAGATTTGATCACATATGATTTCGTGTAATTGAAATTGATACTCTATACTGACTCGCTATGTGCATTTATTGTGTATAAAAAAAATACAATTGGAACTTTAAAAAAATTAAAAATAATTGTAACGCTTAAGCTAATAATGTTGAAATTACGTTGCCACAACAAGTGCCTCGAAAGATATGAATCTACACTCGAAAGCAACGAAAACGGGTAGGACACATTGGTTTGAGTCTCTGAATACACGTTTTCATTGCTTTTGACTAAAATATAGTTAATTTTGCAAGACTGATGTAGCTATATTCTGTTTTGATGATTGACAGAAAGTTACGTTGTATAAATGTATTTTATATTTAATTGTTTTTTGACGTGATATATCGTTAGTAAAGTCGATCAAAAAAGTGCCAGTTTTGGTGACAGTTCATAGTCAAGTAAAAAAGCCGATTGTCAAATTTAATTGTAAGTAAAAATAGTTTACTTTATAGTTTTTTTAAGTATATGACAAAGAAAGCAACCTAACAAGTGAATCACCTGATGATAAGTGATCACCGATGCCCATAGACAGTAGGACACCTGCAACACTAAAGGGATTGCAGTTGCGTTTCCAACCTAGACCGCTAAGTAAGATTACGAAATACCTCTTGTACCTGTAATTTTCCCAGCCGTCTTACTCTCCACAACAGAACAAAACATTACAGACGTTAATGCTTAGCGGCAGGATAGCGAGTAAGGGTGTTCCACAACAATCGATCGATATGGTGTCGATGGTACAGTCAGCGTCATATATATGACAGAATGGAACAGTCTACGTCGATCGATAGTTTCTACGAGTACTAGACTGGATTAGTATATCCGTCGATCAGCTAAAGCTACCACACTAATCGACGTGTTATTGTAAAGCTACTTCTTGGTCGACACTACGTGTAAGTGTAGGTAGGTTTAATTCAATCATGTTTATGAATTTTTGTCCTCTTGCAGCAAAAATTAACCCCAGTTTAGCAGTGTCAAAATGTATAAAACAGTCAGGTATAAATCTGGTTTTAAGACTTAAACTAAATTTAATTTTTTGCTGCAAGTAGCCCTTAAAGTTTTGCAAAGCGACGAATGATGAATTTAAGTAATGACTTGGCTGCAAGGTTTTTTTTAACTTTGAATAAATGAAGCAAATTTGTGGAAACTTGTTTTATTTTACTCTATAAAAAGTGAGGGTACGGCTTGGACGAATTATGTAACCACGGGACGCGTCACGCTGTCTTCTGGTTTGTACCCCTCTAGGAACTAACCCAGTTATTTGAACTAGCCACGGAGGCACGGTAACCGACATTGTCTTGGCTGTGCAACATAGGTTTCTCAAGGAAAAACATAATTTTATTTATTTCTTTTTTTTTTTTTTTTATTGAAAGAGGGAGGTAAACGAGCAAGCGGGTCACCTGATGATAGGCGATCACCGCCACCCATGAGTACCAGCGACTCCAAGAGAGTCACAAGTCCGTTGCCGGCCTCGACTTCCTTAAGCCTCGAGCTTTTTTGTCGAAAATTTATATTAAATATTAGTACCAAATCGTTGGGTGACAAGCAACTCACTAATTAAAGTCTATAATCAACCTTATTCCTCTTTCAACATGGTTGATGTTTCTTAAAATATTTTTTTGTATTGAGTGTCATCCGTGCACCCGATAAAATATGCTCATCGGGGGGTCTGTTACCAAACTTCAAAGGTACAAATTTTTACAATACTCGATTACGTTTACCTAGGATTCGAATCAATTTGGAATCAATAGGTAGTCTGTGATTGGAATGTTTGGAATGTTCTTGCTCGGGCCACTCGTCCACGCTTAAATACAAATGACAATGGCTAGAAACACAAACATCCAATACACGAATACCTACAGGACGCTTCATACTTTAATGCGCCTCTGAAGTTCAAGCCGCGGTCTTGCTCCCACATTCCCGTTAGTCTCTTTGCGTCTCGCTTCCCCTACAAGTGACTTCATTCCAGGTGCATTAAAGTTTGACACGATCTGGCCCCTGTTTCACCAACTTTACAATTGTCAGATTTCAATGACAGTTCGGTGTCAACTGCTGACTTGAAGAGCTTTTGTTTTGGCGCGCTTCATATTGTCAAAGAATTGTAGTTCGAATTGTCATATAAAACTGACAGTTGTAAAGATGGTGATATAGGGGCCTGAGGGTCGAGCACGACTTTACGAAAGCTGCGAGATCGACAAACCTCATACTAAATTTTAGTTCCAAATATGCTCACGGGCGGGCGCTGTTCCAAACGTCATACAAACTCGACAATGTTTACTATTCGATTTTACGTGCTCGACCCTCAGCAGACAGCGTCTGATTACGCGCAAGTCAAACAAATTTTCCGTCGCGGAGTCTACCGGTACCGGTACGCATGCGCGAGAGTCATTCAACAGTAGTGCATCATGGAGAGAGGTCAAGTTTGGAGGCAGTATGTTATAGCTGCTATTGGTGCGTAAAATGCTTATTAAAAAAAAACAGTCGAATTGAGAACCCATTTTTTGAGGTCGGTTAAAAACATGCAAAGTTTTAGTTCATAAATATTGGATCTCCTTAAAGTAACGCCTGATTCAATCAATTGTTTATAAAAATAAGCTGAATTTAAAAGCGTAATTTTTTTATGAATATAAATTATTAGTGAATATATTTTTAAGAGACATTATGTACAAAAACTTACCGTCTTTCATAGATTTTGGAAAAACAATCGACGATAACTATTTGGTACATTTTTTTATATCAAAAGCACGCAGAAATTTTATTTTTAAATAACAATCGTCGTTTAATTGTTTTTTTTTTTTAACTGTGAAAGACGCTATCCATTTGTCTCTTGAAAGAGTTATTCACTGCTATGGTTATTTATGAATCGTAACTTTTTTTTTCATACAAACGTCCACCCCCCTTTTCATCCTCTTAGTGTTGAAATTTTCAAAAACGGTGTAATTGTTCAATTACCTGTGAAAAATATAAGGTGTTTAAATGTCCCTGTTTTTTTTTATACGACGAAGAAGGCAAACGATCAAGTGGGTCACCTGATGGTAAATGATCACCACTGCCCATAGACACCCGCAACCCCGGAGGGTTCGCAGATGCTTTGCCAACCTAGAGAGTTAAGATGAAATGCGTCTTGTGCCCGTAATTACACCGGCTGTCTTAATCTCCACACCGAAGAGAGAGAGTCATAGTCATACGTAGTAAATAGTTGGCTCTGTCAATCTTAATATGTAGCAATAAAAGCGACAAGCAGGGCCGCGTTTTATGAAACTACAAGTTACAATTTACAAGCGGAAGTCTCTTTCTAACAAAAGGTGATAGAAAGAGGCTTCCGCTTGTAAATTGTAACTTGTAGCTTTATAAAACACGGCCCTGGGTGTATTGACACACATTGGATTAGGACGTTTCCTTATAATATATTCGCTAAGTTTCATGATCGTAATTTTAAAAATAATGATTGGTCAGACAGCCGGTTAGGCATAGACATGGGTATTGGTTATGGTCGGGCCCTTCGGTAGGCTTTTGCCAATTTTGTGAGACTACAAAGTAGTGTCAGTGATACCGGCCGCGCGCCTCCCGCCGGCGGGCTCGCAACACCGTTCCTATTTCAAAGTGCTCAATGTTTATATTAATGCAGTCAGGACTTTTCTTCATAATATCGAGTCGAGTGGAGTAGGTAAAACTGCCGGGCGGACACAAGAAGCACTTTATCTTAGCCTCAGGTTGCGATGGTGTTGTGTTGTCGAAGTGTTGTGGGTTTGATGAGCGGCTTTGATCACTAATCATCAGGTGACCCACTTGCTCTGAAGGCAAACTTTTCCTATAATAAAAATAAGAGGAAACAATCAATTCTGTGCCTTCTTTAATTACTCGTTTACTTTGAAATTTAGAAGATAGTAGATAACGCAGGTATCGACCCACAACATAATGATAGAACAGCTTAAGGAAATTAATAAACCACCTAGTTATTTAAATTATTCCGTTACTTAAGGAAAGTTTTTATAAATTAGATTAGGAGGTAAGTAGGTTGTTTGCACTATTAGAGGTGTCACAAATACAATATCACTCCTAAAGGTAGGTTTGTCGTTTTCATATTAAGTATTCAAATAGGAGACAGATATAACTTTTATTCACAAAATGATCATTTGAGCCTTATTCCTGCCAGCTCACTCATCTCTACGGCAATAAGCAATTCGTACTAAATAATAGAAACTAAAATTTTACATTAGGTACCTACCTACAATATTGTTGCCAAGTTCAAAAATACGACGTTACCTATACGAAAAATGTAGCGCCCTCCTGATTCTATTAAAAAAAATCTTTTTAATACAGTTGCTCAAAAAGTGGTACATTTTGTAGCTACGTTTCTTGCGGATAGTCGTATTTATCGTACTAGTGCTTTTTACTTTTCCAAGGCGCCGGCGGCTCTCCTCAGCTCCCCCCCCCCCCCTGGGCGCCGGCGGGTGGCGGGTGGCTCGTTGTATTTTTTTACAAATGTGTTAAAAAACGTCGTTTGGTACACGTGCGGAAGTGTCATTTTCTCTCGTCTCTCGTCTCGACCCTCGCCTTGCGGCCTTGCGGCTCCGGCCTAGACACCTCGGGACTCGTGCATAATGACATACCTACTTTCCGCACTTACATCAAAAAGCACTATAGTCATTCGACAGACTGACTTGTTTCAGCCAATCTTGGCATATTCTGCACCGGTTATTGCATGGGCTGGACGTCGCCCGTGAACCTTATGCTTCGAGACGTGGTCGCCTCGCCGCTGCCTGCCGCCATTACCACCGCCGAGGAGTCGTGGATCGGTTCCTTCCTCCCCGTTGGTGCCATTTTCGGTAAGCCTGAGCCTGTCGTGTAATCAACGACCAAAAAAAAACGTCTCGATCGCGTTTTGCGTTTACGTCTGAATGACTATGGGCAAATTGGCAGCGCTAGTGGCACATATCGACAACAAACAATTCTCATACTATTTTTGACACCCGCAGTGCAAACGCGATCAAGATGTATTTTTTACCGTTGATTACATTAAACGCTCTGATTGTATTGAGGTTGTAGTTGTAGCGACCTTGGCGCCATCTGTCATACAGTAGGAGAACTTTGTACTGACTCCCAGCGCCATCTAGTCATCGAATTATTATACTTCTAAGTGCTGATCCAAATCACGCAACGAAGTTTCTAAAGTCGGCTGCACAAACACAACTTCCAACTCTCTTCCTTCGGACTTCGGTCCCTAGGCATAACATCTCTTACCTGGAGAGAGATCCCTTGTTGGTCCTCCCCACAAGGTCTTATACAAGAAGCTTACGTAAAGGCCGTCGCTAGCGAAGTTCTATCCCGCTTTTATGCAAACCTTAATACTTACTTAGTACGTGGGTACCCAACGGAAGATTTTCGCTTGAAGCGTTGTCAAGCACCTCATTTTAACGTTTCAGGATTGGTTTAAAACTAACCTAACGTAAAGGGATCTACAGGATAGTCCGGAAATAAATCCTAAATAGGTAGTTTACAGTTTCATAAAAAAATCATTTGCCCGTATGAAACATTTCGGGTGGATTTTCAAACTGGAGACCCCTGGTGTAATTTGCGTAGCCGTATTTTTGTATGAAAAAGTGCCACACAAATTAGGTACTCTGGTGTACTTTGTGTGGCACTTATTTCATAGAAAAAAACGGCAACGCAAATTGCACCAGGGGTCTACAGTTTGGAAATCCACCCTTCGCCGGTAGGTACTCTGACTCAACCTCGTATATAAAACTTTGACGAAATTGCAATAACCACTCTACCGAACCTAAAGTGGTTATTCCAATTTCGTCAAAGTTTATATGTATACGAGGTTGATTCAGAGTACCGCCGATTTGGGAAACGAATTCGTTTGGGATTCGCATTTTGACGACATGAAAGGATACCGTATTCCACGCGAATACTACGAGTCAACATACAATGACAATGCAAAGAAAAATCCGTTAAGCAGCTGGACTTGAACCAGCAACCTCGGTAATCCGTACCACGCTCCACCAATTAAGCTATACTTAACGTTGGTGTACCTAACGAATTTTTCAATGCCTTGTGTCATATTTTTATTTGGAAGATCTCCCCTCACGGACGAACCCCCCCCCCCCCCCCCCCGGACGGATTTTTCTTTGCATTGTCATTGTATGTTGAATTTCATACTATGAATGTTTCATAAAAATAAAAACAAAAATAATCATTGATTCAGAAAATAGTTCCATCTCTTGCCACTAATGCGTAACTGTAGAAGTTCCGTAGTGGGTGAGCCGCTTGATTAAGCTACTCATAGATGGCGCTGAGGGGAGATCTTCCAAATAAAAATATGACACAAGGCATTGAAAAATTCGTTAGGTACACCAACGTTAAGTATAGCTTAATTGGTTTAGCGTGGTACGGATTACCGAGGTTGCTGGTTCAAGTCCAGCTGCTTAACGGATTTTTCTTTGCATTGTCATTGTATGTTGAATTTCATACTATGAATGTTTCATAAAAATAAAAACAAAAATAATCAATAAATCGATTATTTTCAGTATTACATCTGTGCTTCCAGGCCCTTTCCTGGCAGGTTTCCTGGTCTTCCGCGTCGGCCGCAAGTGGGCGCTGCTGGTCTCCTCGGTGCCGCTGTTCGCGGGCTGGATCCTCGTGGCCGCGGCCACCAGCGTGGCCTTCCTGTACGCCGGCCGCATCTGCTGGGGCGTCGCCGTTGGGATGCTCTTCACTGTCTCACCCATGTACTGCGCTGAAATAGCCACGGTAAGACTACGATGGAGGCTGGCTATTGATAGCTTTAATTGGTTATGGTGGACGGCGGACATACCTACGAAAGAAATTTTGTCCAAGCTGAAACTGATAGGTACGCTTCGCTCAGTTTTAAGGCGCGCTCGCGGGTTCTGGTTTACAACAACAATACACAACACATTTTAACATATATTTTTTTTTATAGTTACTAACCCTACCATTATTAAGAATACTGTTACTAACAAATAATGGACCCTGAGTTTGAAATAAAATATTTTTAATTTAACTAGACTGCACCCATACTACGAAATTCGAAAATCGAAGTTCGTATCGGCCCGCTCACTCTCGTGTTAAATAATATTAGCTTGAGAGGGACGGCAATTTTGCACTTCGTAGTCGGGGGGCTGTACGTTTCAGATTTCTCAGAACAATGATGACTGTTGCTTTGTTTCAGGACGACGTTCGCGGCGCGCTCGGCTCCTTTCTCATGGTGTTTGTATCTCTCGGCTTCCTGCTGGTCTACAGCGTGGGGCCCTTCGTGTCGTACAGCGCCGTGGCCTGCGTGGGCGCGGCCGTCGTCGCCATCTTTGATGTCACCTTCTGCTTCATGCCTGAGTCGCCCATTTACCATCTTACTAAGGGTAAGTTGAGTATAGTCAGTACTCAGTACCATTTTAACGGATATCCTTATATTCAGCACAGGAGAACTATAGGTAGTTGAATTGACAAATGTTTTACATGTCAAAGTGTTTATTACTTTGACATAAGATTGATTTTTGCTTAATCATCATCATCATCATCATGCCAGCCGAAAGACGTCCACTGCTGGACGGCGGCCTCCCCCGCGGCTCTCCACTCAGACCGGTCTTGTGCTTTCCGCATCCACCGTGGTCCCGCGACCAGGTCGTCGCTCCATCTTGTTGGAGGCCTACCGACAGCTCGTCTCCCGGTCCGTGGACGCCATTTTGAGAACCTTCTGATCCCATCGGCCATCAGTTCTGCGAGCAATATGCCCCTACCACTGCCACTTAAGTTTCGCAATTCTTCGGGCTATGTCGGTAATTTTAGTTCTACTGCGGATATCATTATGACTGTACAGATATTCGAGAACTCGACTGTACTGGTACTAACTATTTGTATCATTTTATTTCAGACGATCGAGAAGCCGCTGCCGAGTGTCTCATGCAGCTGCGCGGGCGCACGCGCGCCGGCGTGCAGGCCGAGCTCGCTCTGATGGCCAGCGACGTCGCTGCGTCTAAGGAAAAGACAGCTACGGTGAGCAGAGACGACATTAGAACCGCATCCTGTAACTTCTAAACGATACATTAGGCGTGACAAAAAACAGTGGCCCTATACAAGACGCCTAATCATCTCAGTAGTGTATCTTTTTGTATTTTCCTCCTTTTTGTGATTTGGTGACTTAGTATCCTTCCATGCTTGACATATATCAGTCTAATGACAGCTAATGAGTGAGGGCCGCATTTTGTCAGCGCTGAACAGGTGCGTGGCTTATCTTTAATGTTTTATATCGATGGCTGCGAGAGATATTCTATCTATCCCCCTCTTAATGCTTAACTGAGGTGTAAGAGCAGAACTTCTCTTTAGCCGTCAAGCGATAACCTTTGCATTTAAAGTGCGCTATATTCTTTCAGTATACCGACATATTCATTGGAGTCAACTTCAAGGCTTTCTCCATCTCGACAGCTTTGATCTGCTTCCTTCAGCTGTGTGGCATCAACGCTGTGCTTTTTTACATGACAAATATCTTCGAGGCTGCAGGATCAGATCTTGATCCAGCTGTCGCCACCATCATAGTTGGAGCTGTGCAGGTGAGTGGCAGGTGACCACTAAATGTGTATCAGCTAGGAAAACTTATCGCTGGTTAATCGCAACCAACCAACCAACAACCACCAACAACACAATAATAATAACAATAATAGTCTGATAATTGCGAAACTTAGCAGTGGCAGTGGGCGGGGCACGTTGCTAGCGGCCATCAGGCCGATGGGGTCAGAAGGTTCTCGAATGGCGTCCGCGGACCGGGACACGAGCTGTCGGTAGGTCTCCAACAAGATGGAGCGACGACCTGGTATAGATCGCGGGACCGCAGTGGAAGCGGAAAGCAAGACCGGTTTGAGTGGAGAGCCGCGGGGGAGGCCTATGTTAAGCAGTGGACGTCTTTCGTCTGACATGATGATGATGAGCCCTCATTGAACAACATTTGTTATTTCTCATAATGGTTGTTTCCTTTAGGTAGCCGCCGCGTGCGTCTGTCCGTTCGTGGTAGACCGTCTTGGGCGTCGTCCGCTGCTTCTCATCTCATCGCTCGGGACAGCACTTGCTCTCGTAAGTATACTTATAACCATAAAATATCAGGATCACGTTTGAACGTTTTAATCTTTTCGGGTAAGTACCTACGAATAGAGACCAGGGTTCATGGGGTGCACACAGACGGCGCTACTGGTGACCAACGGGCTGGCAGCTATCTCATCCCGCGATTCAGCAATGCTGTTCAACGGGGCAACGCTGCCAGCCTTTTGGGCACCATGCCGCATGGGGCCATATTATTTAGACTTAGGTTAGTTTTAAGTAATTAAATTAGGTATACCCAACTAGGAGTTCACAGTTTATTGTTTTTGCGTAGTTTAATTTTAGTTCTCTACATATTATGACAAAACACCGCTAAAGATCGGAAGCAGTAGAAGAATTGGGGGAGGCTTTTGCTCAGCAGTGGGACAGATCAGGCTTAAAATAATAATAATAATAATTTGGTTGTGCCAAATGCCAAAAAAAGAACAAGCGAATTAAGTATACTTGGTCTTTGAATAAGAACTCATTTATATTATACTAGCAGCCCGTCCCGGCTTCGCACGGGGTAGACAATTATAAAATGAAAAAAGTTGTTGTAGTGACATAACTACAATAGTTGGACATATGCTACCGCGGAGTTTTTTGTAGACATTATGATGTTCTTCAATATTGTTGTACATTATTTTGTTCTATCGCTAATAGTTTCGGCAGCGCATTCGACGAAAGACATTTTAAGACTCATTTTTCTACACCTTCGGTTACATTGTTCAAATTTTACCAAGGATCCCTAATTTTTTTCAAAATGAAATGTAGCCTATGTCAAATTGGAAGAATGTAGCATTCTATTGGTGAAAGAATTTTTTAAATCAGCCCAGTAATTTTTGAGCCTATTCATTACAAACATACAAACATACAAAAATAGGTACAAATCTTTCCTCTTTATAATATTAGTGTAGAAATCTTTCCTCTTTATAATATTAGTGTAGATGTATTGTCTCTACAGACTGTGCTTGGCGTGTACTTCTTCTTTGACGAGCTGAACCAGTCTTCTGTGAACTCCATGGGCTTCCTGCCCGTCGCCGCGCTCGTGGCCTTCATGATGGCCTACTCCGTGGGCCTCGGATCCCTACCCTGGGCCATCATGGGGGAACTGTGCCCCATTGAAGTGAAGGGCATGGTCACGCCTATTGTGACTGCTGTCTGCTGGTTACTCTCGTTCTTAATTACGAGGTAAGGCAATTGTCCCAAGCCCTCTCATGCTGGGCACAGAGCTGATGAAGCTAATGATGAAGACATTGTAATGGGGGCTATGGCGAGTCAATAATGCGCTAGGATCACTAATATCGAGTTGAGGTCTATCTGTAAAATTCACCAATCATGTCAGTAGCTTGTATCAGTTGATTTCGGTCATTTCGGATTCCTATATCGAAAAATGGTTTTTCCACATATTGTACCGATAGAAGTTTTGTAAGTTTGCCATGTTATGATTACATTTTTTACAAGCTTTTATTTAACTTGCAGTGTTTAGCTCAAATCTTGCAAGTTAAATTTGACCCACTTCCAGTGGTCGGATTGAATTGAAATTTGGGATTGGTATGTAAGTTCGATGACAATACAAGCACAGTAAAAAAAAATACGGTCGGCTAGTAAAAGCTTTTATTAAAAAGGTTCATTTTAATAGTAAACTTATTGTAGGTATTTCGGGCCGGTCTCCGAAGCGCTGGGCATGTACGCGGCTTTCTGGATCTTCGGCGCGTGCTGCGCGGGCGCATTCGTCTTTACGTTTTTCTTCGTGCCCGAGACCAAGGGGAGAAGCTTCGCGGAAATACAGGGCATGCTGGCTGGGAGGTGAATATTGTTCAGAAAAAGAAATTAAGAAGGAAAAACCAGGAAGTCTTTAGTCACGATTGTAGTCAAAGGCAAGCCTGTAAAAAACATATTATTATGTATTATGTAAAAAAATCCCCAAGTGCACAATGCAAGTATTTTTATGGAATGATCATAAGCATAAGTAAAGATACGTCATATACTCACAAGATAATCGAGAAACATGTTCCGAACATTTTGACATTTGCACGTAAGTTTGGACTTTATTTGAGAGAGACTGTGGCCAAAGAGGCTACAGTTTGTAGCCTTTTCTGCGCTTCATTTTAGGCATGCTGATGACGTATCTATCTCTTTTTATATGTAACATCATTGTTTTTATATGGTAAAATTTTCCATGATACCGATTTTACAGATAATAAGGTGAAAGTCCCAACGATCGACAAAAAATACCTCTGAAAAATATCATTCGAAAATTGAGAAAATATGTAAAATATGTTTTGAATTTTAAAATCCTGCAGAGTAGCAGAAATCTATGGGCCTAGTGATTATCTTTAGGTCGTATATAAGGAGAGGGGGATTCAGGGGGTCCGGACCCCCCTTTAGCTTAAATTTCTTGTGTCAGTTACTGATTATTTGCGACACGCGGAGACTCTCATACTTGGACACCCCCATGAGAAACCTGTAGCTATTATATGCCCCTATCCTTATCCTTCAATTTAATTCACTTGTTAATTTTGTAGCAATGCCAAATACATAGATGTGGGATTGGCTTGTCCATGAATCAAAACACTTTTTAAAACTTGAAAAACGTAATTAAAATAAAAAATAAAAAAACTATCTAAAAGGTTCAACCGTCACAGCGCGCGTCTTTCGTCTTAATCCCCCTGATTTCTCCTCTCTTTCCCTCTCGTTCACTCAATCGTCATGCTATCTCTTTCAGCTGTCATACGTCATTCTTACATTCCGTTTCATGCAATCCTACATAGATTTGCAGCAATTTCGAGTTGTATTTGCACAGGTGTGTTTTGTAAAATCGGTGCCCAGATCGCCAAGGATAGAAGATAGAATAGATGTACATAGGATTAACAAATACAGGTTATTATTTCTTTATATATATTATTTCTTTTTTCGTCAGTGATAGTGTTAAGTGGAAGACTGTTTTTAGCCGATCGTAGGTAACTGTGCAGTTTCTGCGAAAAGTATTCAAATGTTATTTTAATTTTATTAAGTATAATAACATACCCGCTGCTGATTGTCAATTGAAGCACAAGGTGCGTGGAAGCGCCTGCAAAAACCTATTTTGCAGGACTTAATTAATTAATAATTATTAAGATTATTAAACGAGTAAAACCCAAATCGACACTTTCTCTAATCATAAATACACAGCCCCATCCTGATATGTCTAGTTTTTTTTGTATACTGAACCTGCAGGGCAATACAGAAAAACAAAAACTCTGTAAATTATTAAAAACTTTATTCAATAACAAAATTACAGTAACAGTACCTACGACAGCTCAAAACTTAAATCGAAGCTAAAACTTGCCTAAAAATAAATATTTTTATTATCATAACCTGGGTAAATAGTGTATCAAATTTGATTATAATTCCAAGCTGTCCAGTTTAAAATAAAATAACAATAACATTACCTTACACGAGTGAAAAATTCGTATAAAGTTTTTGGTAAAAATATTTCCTTTTCTTTCTAAATTTCAATCATAATCTACTTACCTAAGTATTAATAAGTAGTGGTAGGGCCGTTGTTTCTTAGGCGACACGAAATATCACTGTTCTGTTTCAAAAATCAACCCGTAAAAACCCCCGACATTTTAATTGCAAAGTTCAATATTTCAAAACCGGGCGAACCGATTTTAATGAAACTTAGCTATGAACCATCTCGATTAAACGAGTTTTCGATTTAAAAAAACCGCATTGAAATCGGTCCATCCGTTTGAGAGTTATGATGTCACAGACAGATACACAGGTCAAACTTATAACACCCCTCTTTTTCGTCGGGTGTTAACAAAACAGCAACGTTTGAAAGTTCACCAATAAGACTGCTTGTTGTTACCATCGGCCAGTTATTTTTGCAACGCCTAACAAACTATTAACGTATTCGCTGACGGCTGTCACAGGCACGAAACTTCGTCACAAATGCGTTCAAATGCTTGCAAATGTATGACAGCGTCACTGGGCGAAAGTCACCATAACGCATATATGCGTTGCCGGCAGCGAATGCGTTAAGACCCATCTTTGGACACAAGTTTTCGCTCATGCTATTTTACCATGCATATCACATTTTCACATTGTGTTCGTCTTACATAACTTTGTACTGACCAGCACAGGCACTTAAAAATAAATTCGTGCTATCAAATTACAAAAGTATAAAATAATACATACTTAAAGTCCACTAATAAAGTATTCGTTAGTCACTTGGTAGGTTACTAGCGTTACGGCTCAGCCCGGGACATGTGCGACCGGCGTATTAGCGAATGATTTCTCTGTTCATTGCTCGGTCGAGGCGATTACTCTTCAGCAGTTAGCTGGCAAAACCCGCGATGTATTAGAATATCACTCGCTGAGTCGCCAGTTGCACTAGCACATAGTAGAGGCCGGGCTATTCTAGCTGCTAGCGAATAGGAACTTCCTGTCGATGTCATTTCACAGCGCGTTCACACTGCATGCGTTCACTGATTGGTCGAAATATAAAGCAATACGTTCTAATTGGTCGTTTACGCCACGTGATTGGTGGGTACTTCAGCGGCGGTTTTTTTTTTCGAGGCTTCAAGTAATTACGCCTTTCCTTTTGATTTTCTGAAACATTGACATAACAATTTGTTAATAGTAGTATTTATGAAACTGTTACATAATGAGGGTCCTTAAAACAGGAGTGTCGTGTGCTTTTATGAAACGAGGCGAAGCTGAGTTTCATAATAGGATCACACGAGTGTTTTAAGGCCTAATTATGTAGAGTTGCATACATTGCTTTATCTATGTACATATTTTATGTACACTAAGATGGTTTCAGAAGCCGAAGGCGTAATAAACCTGTCACGAATTTTGCTGTTTTTTAAATCATAAAGAAACATAATACATATAGATAAAGTTATCTAGTTGTGAGATCCTGTAATTGGCTTCAATGTTACTGTAGAAATAACCTACTCTGTAATTTGTAGCTGTTGGTTCTCCAAAAATAAATAAATAAATAAATAAATAAGTACATTACTTTAAGGCCGGTTTTGTAAGCAACTAGGGTTAGTACTAAGTATTTCAATCTAATAAAAGAATGAATGTAGGTACCATTTATTTACAAATGTCCTCTTAAAAGATCACACGCTCTTGCGCAGACGTAACTGCAACTTCGTGATTCTTTCAAAGGGTTTCTAAGAAGTCCTGAAAGTACGCGTTTTCATCAAGTTTCTATTATTTCTCGATTGTTCTAATGTAATGTTTGATCAAAATTATTGCCATAATTTAACATAATTGTACTGAAAATATCCACTTTTCAGAAAAGGCGTAAAATAAACCTAACCTAATCCTGCTAATCCTGTCACTAAGCAGCAGTGCTTGCACTGTTGTATTCCAGTGTGGAGAGTAAGACAGCCGGTGTAATTACGGGCACAAGAGGCATTTCATCTTAGCTTTCTAGGTTGGCAACGCATTTGCAAACCCCCGGGTGTGCGGGTGTCTGTGGGCAGTGGTGATCACTTACCATCAGGTGACCCAACCCCAACTGCTCGTTTGCCTTCCTTGTCGTATAAAAAAAACCTAACACAACCTATTCTGTCTAGCCCACGCTAAAGCTTCCAAACAAGCAGTTCCACCCGACTGGTGCTGGTTCTAAGTGGGTGTACTCACTTGCCGGCCAGCATGTCCTGGATCTCGGCGAAGCTCTTCCCCTTGGTCTCGGGCACGAGGAACAGCGTGAAGAAGAACGCGCCCACGCAGCACGCGCCGAAGATCCAGAACGCCACGTACATGCCCAGCGCCTCCGAGATGGGCCCGAAGTACCTGCGAAGGGGACCCCGTTTATTGAGAAGGCTTATGTATTGTCTTCTCCTCTCCAGCCCGTGTGGGTCAGGATAGGGAGTCGATTTCCGAATCTCACCCGGTGACTAAATTCACTGATTTCCAAAAGGTTCGTATTTTTGAATCTCCCTTGTGACTAAAATTCTCGTGCCTACGATATCAAATACGAATGCCCCCGCCCACTCATAAAGTGACCACTGAGTGACTTCTTGACCACTGCAGTGACAGCTAACCTCGATCTTTTGACATGCTTGTCTATGACAATCAATATATCAATACCATGGATGAGAATTTAGTCACCAAGAGAGGTTCAAATATGTATAATTACTGTTGCTTCTTCTTAGTATATGCAGGGTTCCTCACGATATTGTCTTTCACCGAAAACCTCATGGCAAATTTCAAGTGTACGTAATTTCGCAATTAAATTTTGAAAAACCTGGAGAAGCGAGTCTCAGCTGAAATCCACAGCCTTCTGGTTGAGAGACCATAGCCTACACCACTAGTTTCTTCAAATGTCATTTCGTATATTGAAGAAAAACCCTTTTTTCTACCCCTTACCTAGTGACCAAGAAGGATAGACCCCAGCAGAAGGCAGTGGCAATCGGTGAGGCTATAGACTTCACTTCGATGGGGAACAGCTCTCCCATGACGGCCCAGGGCAGGGGGCCCAGGCCCACGCAGTAGGTGACGATGAAGACGACGAGAGACAGGATCGGCAGGAAGCCGATGGAGTCCACGGCTGGGCTGTCCAGGTCGTCCAGGAGGAAGTACATGCCCAGGAGAGCCTGGGAAAAGTCACAAATACATTACGAAAGAAGATGGGCGAGAGAGTTACGCCATTTCGCGTATTCTTCTGAAGGTTTTTAGGGTTCCGTAGGTACCTCAAAAGGAAAATAACGGAATCCATACAGGATCACTCCGTTATCCGTTTTTATCTGTCTATCGGTCTGTCAATAACCCTGTATAAAAGATACTCACGAGACCAATAGCGGTGCCACAGGAGGAGAAGAGCAGAAGCAGACGGCGTCCGAGCCTGTCCACCACGAAGGGAGTCACGCACGACGCGCCCACCTGCAAACACGTGGCATAATTCGTAAATGCGGCCGGGGTAGGGGGGGGGGGGAGCGGTATGGGGTCCGGACTAAGTCTATAGACAGAGAAAAAACTTTCCCACGGGTCTGGGAAAAATCAATCTTATGACAATGTCATAAACATTTTGACAAGGGAAAGCTTTTCTCACTTTAACCATACCAGTGTTTGGGCCAGCGGATCAAAGGACAGCGGACTAAAAAAATAATCGGCTAGCGCATTGCAAGTTGTCCTCTACCTGCCCATGTCCTTTCCTGACTGAAGTACAAGTCACTGTGTCGCACAGAACATGCGAATCAATTAACAAAACCTCTAAAAATAAACCGTAGCTATTCATCCTCACCTGAACAGCACCGATGATGATGGTGGCGATGGAAGAATCAAGGTCGGAGCCGGCAGCCTCGAAGATGTTGGTCATGTAGAACAACACAGCGTTGATACCACAGAACTGCTGGAAGAATACCAGGGCACAGGAGATGTAGAACGCCTTGAAGTTGCCGCCTTTGAACACGTCCGCAATCTGAAAAAATATAATAAGCATGTAAGTAAAAAGAGAAACAAGACTTTATGGGAATCGAATGATGAACGTATTAAAGTTTTCCGTGATGTCCACTAGGGTCACTTATTTTGATCCCCTCCATACAAAATTTGTACTTGAGGGATTAAAATAGGTGATCCTAGTGGACATCACGAAGTTTTCGAATTGAAACCACGCGTCTGGGAGTCGCAGCGTAGCTTGACTCCCACAATAAGATGGACCGGCGGCTTATGTTAGGTAGACATGATATCAGTAGATACAGAAGAAAAGTTACACACGCCGCACGACTTACAACTTATACAGGAGTTTGATCGCTGAGCGGACAGCCAAATCGTAAAAATAAAAAAGACGTGCCATCATTCGTTGACCGCAAAAAACCTAATTTTAGCAGTAGATGTTTATGTTTTTTTTTACTACATTCGTTTTGATAAGGTGTCGGTACTAGCGAGAGAAAAAAATTTCATTCCGCGGAAAGTACGTGAAGCCATTGAAATTAGTCGTCATCCCAATTTCAACCGTGATGGTGGATGGTCAGTGCCCCCAAGTTGGAAAACTGTGTTGAATACTGCATCAACAGCTAGTGTGAACGAGCCTTTACAAAGTGATGTGATTAGTGTAGTGTGCTACCCCACTTTTGACAATAATAAAAATGACGATGAAAACGAGGGTAGTTGTGAGCCACTGTCAGCTGCGCCGAGCAGTCGCGCGTGCAGAGCCGCGGCGCGCAGTTTACGTCTCGCCACTGGCGTGGCGTGTGCTCCCAGAGGAAGGACTACGGATTAGTCCGAAACATGTCGAGCTATACTCGACTGACATACGTGAGTGATCCGTTTATTTCACTATGGATGTTTATGATTTACAATCATAATGATTCAATGCTGTGTGTGAAGCTCCCTATCTGTATAGGGCCTGCGTGGGATGGGAACTACAACCAAAGCCCGCATTCTGAGAGGATTCCTGTGCCAGCGTGAGTGGAACTTAAAACAAGGCTGGTGATGATGATGAATCATGGAGAAGAAAATAAGGCTATATACTCACCGTGGCAGTCCTGGCCATGGAAGCCGCGATGTCGCCGGCCATCACGCCGAGCTCGGCCTCCACGCCGGCGCGGGAGCGCCCGCGGATGGTCATAAGGCATTTGGCAGCTTCCTCGCGGTTATCTGAAAAAAAATAATACCAAATTAAATACCAACATGACGGTATTCTTTAAATTAAATAGTTAAGTTCGCACTGAGCCCTAGTCCTCTCATTCTGAGAGGGAGTCTGTGTCCATGTCCAGCAGTGGGACATTAATAGGCTTGAGGTGATTGGTGATGAAGGACTTAGAACATCGAGATCGACGTCGATAGAATTTTTTTTGGAAAACCCGAAATAGATGTCGAATCGATCGGCCATAGGGTACGTCAAAACTGTTTCTTTCATTATTGTTTATATAAAATATTGAAATAAAACACATCAAAATATTTTATCTTCTGTTTTGTTTGAGTTTGAACTCGACGTATTTTTGTAAATAATACTTAACAAAATAGTTTAAATAAACCTTCCTGTCATTCACAATTGAACTTGCTATCGGTACGAAAAAGGAACAGTAATTTCAAAATCGCGCTGTCATTACGTGACATGTTGTTGTGTGCGTGACCTCAACTCTGGTGACACTACTTATATACACTCTTTCCTTCTACCCCAATACAGTTTTGTGGTAGGAACACTTACTCTTAGTGAGATGGTAAATGGGCGTCTCAGGCATGAAGAAGAAGGCGATATCGAAGACGGCGACGACGGCCACGCCCACGTAGGCCACGGCGCTGTACGACACGAACGGGCCCACGCTGTACACCAGCAGGAAGCCGAGCACCACGAACACCTGCAGGAACGAGCCCAGCGCGCCGCGGACGTCATCCTGGAACAGGCCGTACCCCCAGATTACATTTGATTCGATTATTCCTCATTGCAAATTACAGTGAAATTCAATATACAATGACAATGCAAAGAAAAATCCGTTAAGCAGCTGGACTTGAACCAGCAACCTCGGTAATCCGTACCACGCTCCACCAATTAAGCTATACTTAACGTTGGTGTACCTAACGAATTTTTCAATGCCTTGTGTCATATTTTTATTTGGAAGATCTCTCCTCAGCGCCATCTATGAGTAGCTTAATCAAGCGGCTCACCCACTACGGAACTTCTACAGTTACGCATTAGTGGCAAGAGATGGAGCTATTTTCTGAATCAATGAAATCATTCATTTTAAATTACAGTGAGTTGTATTCGCGGGTAGTAGGACCTTGTGCGAGGTCCGATCGCTACTACCATCTTACTCGCTAATCCCGCCGCTAAGCAGCAGTGCTTGCACTGTTGTGTTTCGGTGTGGAGGGTAAGACAGCCGGTGCAATTACGGGCACAAGAGGCATTTCATCTTAGCTCTCTAGGTTGGCAACGCATCTGCAAACCCCTCGTCGTATAAAAACAAACATCATCATCATATCAGCCGGTAGACGTCTTCTGCTGGATATAAGCCTACCCCAAGGATCTCCACGACGATCGGTTTTGTGCTACCCGCAGCCAATGGCTTCCTGCGGTCTTTACCAGATCGTCCGTCCACCTTGCGGGAGGCACCAACACTTCGCCTCCCGGTACGTGGTCGCCGCTCTAGAACCGCTAGGCCCCAACGGCCAGCAGTTCTACGAGCAATGTATCCCGCCAAAGATAATATATTACTACAGAACCCGCCCACTCTACCACTTGGGGTGTGTTAAAAATTAAATTACATTTTAATTGTTCAGTTACAATTGTTTTCAAATGTTGAACTATATAGATAATAAAATAATATCATGCAATTTTGATCACAAACTGTTGAGCAGCTATCAATGGTAATTCGAACACGTTCTAAATAAATGCGTTGTTGTATTCACGTATAATCGTACGAGTTATTTGCATCTGGATTAAAATATATTAACTAACTAGGCCAAATTAGTACAATATTATTCTTGTTCGTAACTATTCCATTTTACTTGAAAACAATGGTTGGGTCTGATCCGTTGTTTAACATTTAGATTATAAATTGTATCCATATCTTGTTGGATAGGATAAGGCATTGGCACTGAATCTAGAAGTAATCATGACAATTGAGTAAAGTTATCTACATCCTAATACCATTACACTTCGTTAAAAAAATATCTGACAAGTGCAAAAAAATATTTAAAATACTTGGCTAAGTAGATATGTTCCATTTGGAATACCTACTAACTGAATTACACGTTTCGTCTTGAAATACTTACTTCAATCTCACCAACATGAGAACTTCTTACCATAGTTTCAGCAACGAGTAAGAGGTGCTTTCTAAAGTAGCTTATATTCAAAATGGCTGAAGGCTTCATGTAAAGTCAAAGGGGATGCTGGTCGAATCAGCAATTTTTTTTAAACGTCAAAATGATTGATTTGTATGATTTTTGTGTTGAATTGTGGTTGAATTACTCCACTGCGACGCCATAAGTTTCAGAGATCAAACTGTCTCCTTTTCATCAGTTTTTGTTAAATTGAAAGTCATCTTATTGCAGTAACAAGCGAGGCATCGGTTTTCTACGAGTATTTTCGGAAGCTTGATAAGTGAAAATGTAAAATAATTATATTTTGACATCGGTTATCAACCAAATTACCGTGGCTATTTCAGCGCAGTACATTGGTGAGACAGTGAAGAGCATCCCAACGGCGACGCCCCAGCAGATGCGGCCGGCGTACAGGAAGGCCACGCTGGTGGCCGCGGCCATGAGGATCCAGCCCGCGAACAGCGGCACCGAGGAGACCAGCAGCGCCCACTTGCGGCCGATGCGGGGGGCTAGGAAGCCGCCAATGAAAGGACCTGGAAATTGAGGATATTTCGACATCAGTCGCTGAGTGTGAGTAAGCCGGTGACATGGCATATCAGGAGGCCAAGGAGTTGGCTCACAGGAGAGATGATTGGAAGATATTTTGCTTGTCATCAGTATCATTTGCGGGTGGTAAGACCTTGTGCGAGGTCCGTCCGGATCGCTACCACCGTCTTACTCGATAATCTTGCCGCTAAGCAGCAGTGCGTGCACGTTGCGTGGAGAGTAAGACAGTCGGTGTAATTACGGGCACAAGAGGCATTTCATCTTAGCTCTCTAGGTTGGCAACGCATACATCTGCAATCTCTCCGGGGTTGCGGGTGTCTAAGGGCAGTGGTGATCACTTATCATCAGCTGAAAAAAAACATCTTTTGTTTTGCACTAAAAACACTAGGCTGACTTGCACCGACATGGCTTAGATACTTAACCCGGGTTTACTTGACGTATTTGTATCGTCTGATGTAATGTTAACCTCAGGTTAGTGCACAGTTCAGGTAGGTGCATGTTGGCCTTAGAGCGATTGGCGAGAATAGGAAATTGTCAGTCCAGCTTTTAGGGATTGACCGAAGTTTTTGAGAGCTTTTTCCAAAAAGGTTTCTTAAGTAATTAAGAACAGTTATTTCATACACCAGGGGATCGATTTCTAAATGTCACTTGGTGACTAAATTCTCGCAAGTGACATTGATATCACTATTTGCCAAAAGCCATATTTTTGAATGTCATACCCGTCTACTAACATGCAGCTAATTTGCGTTTCTGTCGTAGACAAGCGAGTCAACATAGTGGATTGAGGTTAGTTGTCACTGCCAGTGGTCAAGATGTCACTCAGTGATCTCGTTTACGAGTGGGTGAGGGCATTCGTATTTGATATCACGGCCATGAGAATTTAGTCACCGGTGAGATTCAAAACTACGAACTTTTTAGAAATCACCGAATTTAGTCACCGGGTGAGCTTCAAAAACCGACCCCCATATCAGTTTCAGCTACGAGTATAACGACGCAAAAGTTAAATAATGATTCTTATTATTACAATGATGTAAGTAATTATGATAATCAACTGGTGATGACCTTCAGGTACACCTGCGGGAAGTGTGCACACGTTTACCGACGAATACTTACATCGTGATCGTGATCAAATCTGTTCTGATTATATGATAGTTTCTACTGATTTACAAATTACACGTGTGTGCAGTATCTAGGCGACTGAGATAAGAGATAAAGCATAAAATGCCATTTGATCTTGATACCAAGTGGTGATAGTTGCTACAGACATTTTCCTTGTCTTTCCTCCAATGTCTAAATCAGGTAAGGTGGGCGAAAATTGTCACAGAGTGGGTACCACCACAGGATGGATGGCGGCGGCGTGGCAGGCCTAGACGACGGTGGCGGGATGATCTGGTCTGGATGACTTTCTTTATGATTGGCCTGAGACTGCTAAAGATCGGGACGAGTGGAGAACATGGGGGAAGGCCTTTGCCCAGCAGTGGGACACTTCACCAGGCTTATAGGAGTCCGACTCGCCCTTGGCCGTTTTGTTTTAATTATCCCGACGTTTCGGCTGAATTTCATCTGCCGTGGTCACGAACAAAAGTGTGTTAATAAAAAAGTAGAGTAGACATCAGTATTCTAGGTGTTCGAATGACTGATAGAATCAGAAACACCGAACTGCTATCCAGAACTCAAATTGTCGATGTAGGGGCAAAGACTGCCAAACTGAAGTGGGACTCGGCGGGACATGTCTGTCGAATGCATCCGGATCGCTGGACTAGAATTGCTACCGACTGGGTCCCATGCGACGGACACCGGAGCAGAGGCAGACCAAGAAAAAGATGGCGCGACGATTTGGAGCGTTTTTGGCCAAACTGGCGAGATTTGGCTGAAACCAGATACGAGTGGAAGAAGACCGTATTAGGCCATAAAAAAAAGACATAAAACTCACCGAATATGGCGCCAACGGTGAGGAGTGAGCCGATCCATGACTCCTGGTCTGTGGTGATGACCTCTGGCAGCGGGGAGTCGGTCAGGTTGGCCTCCTTCAGCTTGATGTTGACGGGCGATGTCCATCCCATGGAATACCCGGTCGAAGCTATCGCTATGTTAGCTGGAAGGAAGAAACAAATAGATAAGTAAATCATTAAAATTGTATTACTCTTTCCCATTATTATTATCACAATACATTTACATCATTTATTTAGTTATTGTATTGTATTACATTTCATTTCATCACATTACATTATTTTAATTTCATTACATTTCATTGCATTGCATTACGTTACATTAATAAATGTAAGTAAGTACCTAATTTACAAGATGTTGTTATTTTCTAGAAGTATGGATCGATTTTTGAATCTCACTTGGTGACCAAAATTCTCATGCCCCCACCTACTCGTAAACGAGATGACTGAGTGACTTCTCGACCACTGACAGTGACAGCTAACCTCAATTTACTATGTTGAACACGCTTATCTATGACAGAAACGCAAATTAGCTGCATGTTAGTAGACGGGTATGACATTCAAAAATAGGGCTTTTGGCAAATAGTGATATCAGTATCATAATGGATGAGAATTTAGTCACCAAGTCTTGTTAAGCATGTCAGTATAGTAGATTGAGTTTAGCTGTCACTGCCAGTGGTCAAGAAGTCACTCAGTGATCTCGTTTACGAGTGGGTGAGGGCATTCGTGTTTGATATCATAGGCGTGAGAATTTTAGTCACTTGTGAGATTCAAAAATAGGAACTTTTTGAAATCAGTGAGCTTAGTACAGCCTCCAAGTGAGATTCAAAAATCAACCAACAGGTAGGTATTTCATTTTCGCGGCCCGGTGTTCGGCTGCGACCCACCAAAAGGGAATATAACCCCGTATAACCCAGTTGCCCGTGTTGACCACACAAGGGCCGTGTCAACACTGCAACAAGTTACGATTATTGCACCAATAGTCGTAAATGTACATAAATACGACCCGTACAAATGTAAGTACATGCTCTTTTACTAAAAACGTGCTTGCTTGGTGAATAAGAGCAGAAGACGAGTGAAAATAAATAAAGGTCAGATATACGTAAACATAGGTACGAATATAATGTTAATCGTAAAAACCAAAGAGAACGATAAACTACCTTGTTTTTTATTTATGTAGCTGGAACTGACTATCCTAACTTCGTAATCGTAACTTCGTAATCGTAATCGTAACTAATAATATAAATGAGAAAGTAACTGTCTCTATGTCTTTCTGTCTCTCCGTCTGTCTGTTACCTCTTCACGGGAAAACCGCTGCACCAATCTAGATGAAATTTGGTAAGAAGATAGTTTGAATATTGAGGAATATCATAGGCTACTTTTTATTCGGGAAAATTATAATAGTACAGTTCCCGCGGGATAGCGAAAACCGAAATCTACGCGGACGAAGTCGCGGCAACAGCTAGTAGTTTATAAAAGCATTTTTATACTGTTTTCTGTACCTATTAAAATACATGTATTTCCAGTGTTTTTATTTACTTCTACATTCACTCATTCATTCTGTAATCAGTACTTCATGTAGCTGTGTCTGTAATCATTCACCTCAACTCTTGTGGCACTACCTATATGTGAAACTAGAACTTTGGTCCCGTTTTTAAGAAAACTGCGCGTGGAGTGTTAGATTTTGCGTACCTACTCTACTACCTACTCGTAGTTAAAGTTTGGAGAGTAGATAGAATAACAATTTAATTAATTATCAGGCGATTACTTGTAAGATTTGAACACTGCATCTTCTGTAGCGATTGAGCTCTACCACGGCAGACACCAATGAACTTATGACAGTATAACAGTTTTAAATGATTCACGGTTAATTGCATTAGACATAACGAAAACGGTATATTGACCGCGATTACCTTACCCTATAAGGTAATCGCGGTCAATATCCCGTTTTCGTTATGTCTTATGTCAGTATATCCCCAATGGTCCCTTACAAAGAAACAGAGGCCCGAGTTCGAATATTCGAATCCTGCGTAACGTAATCAAGTAGTAACGTTATCGAGAAATTCGTATGACGTTTGGAACAGCGCCCGCCCATGAGCGTATTTGGAACAAAAATTTAGTATGAGGTTTCTCGATTTCGATACGATAACGTAACGTTACGCAGGATTCGAAAACTTCGTGCCCGGCCTACAGTGCGTCGCGTTCTTGTGTTATGATAACACATTATCTTACCCTCGCATGGGTTTATCAAAGTGTTTTCAAAACATAAAACAATGATAATGACGAATGACCCCGTATCTTAGCCTACTCCCATAAATACCGTGGTATAATTTAAAAACAAATTTAACAATTGACCTCATGTCAATGATCATAATTTACGCCATAATGTGTAATTGTTATTGCCAAAAGAACATACTTAGTGCTTTTAATGTCAAGTTTCTTGCGGCGCATTCTTCTTGGCAATCATGGTAGACAGACGTAAAATTTTAAGATTTTGAAACTTTTCCGAGTGGTTGTGCTATAAGAGCTACCTTCATACCAAATTTCAAGTTTCTAGGACATCTGGAAGTACCCTTTAGGTTTTTTTTAAATCGGCAATTTGTATGGTGTAATGGTTATTTTTTGAAAGACACATTATCGGGGTTTATTTCAAGTACTCGAACAGTATTGTTGATTGTTATTGTATTTAGTCTATAGAAGCAGTGTTGCTAGTTGACATTAAAGCAGCCGAATAGCTGTCAGGAAGTAAGTATTATAATTAAAATATTTTCGAAATCATTTAGATTTCCTCCTTTTATCGCCCAATCGTCTTCTTTTGAAAAGTTTTGCTATTTTGGTAATTCCAGGGCTATTCCTCCACTTATCTTGTGACATTTCATGGACCTGTCAAACTCAATTGTTTCGGGTGGCAACTTTGGTCATCCATGGTTTTTTATTCTGACTATTTGGCGAGTGCAGTGGAGTTTAGTCGAAATCGAGGAAAATCTTGTAGGATTCCTTCTATATTGGTGTTTAATGGCGTTATTAATATTGAAGTTCGTCTATTTGACCTGTATTTTGTTCAATTTCAGTTGTGCATAATTTAACAATTAATTTGGTGGCCTAACCTACAAATCCGGTGAGGTGTGCTGCTGGTACCTCCGTTTGTCCGTCTCTGTACCGACTTAAATCGAGGGATTCGTTCCCCTGCATCGTAAGTATCTCCGACAGTGGCTACAGACGAATGTTCACAAATTCTGTGATACTAGTGTTAACCTAAACGTGTCATTTCAGCGAGCGCACCGAAGTCTTGAGTGACCAGAGTGTCCCAGCTTTCCCTGGAGTTGACATTTGTCACTTTCTCAGGCAGGACAATTATCCTCCGAAAGGTGAGTTCACTCCAATTCTTACCACTTGACCCGCAAGTGAGGTTATGCGACATGCTTAGGGCCCAAGCCTTCTGCTGTGTTTTCCCCTATCACTATGGCCAAAGCCTCCAAGGCAGCTAAGCATATAGAACGATTGCTAGCCTGTCACCTGCCGTAATGTCCCATCCTGCGGAAGGTCGCTTTATACTTTCACCATATTCATTGAGTTGCCCATTGCAGGAGGGGTTTGGTACACCCCAGTAAGCTCGCCTGGTCGCCCCAGACGTGCTCTGCCCTTCAGGCCTTCACCGCGGTCCGACCTCAGCGTTGACGCCGGCTACCAGCAGCCCCAGACATCCAGGGAGCTCCGCTGCCAACAGCTGAGTCGAACCCAAATTACTCAATTTTGTGTTCCCATCTTCAGGCGTTATCGATCAAAGCGTTTAGATAGAACCCTTGACTTAAAACGTTATAAAATATTCGAAATACCATACATATCCTCTCAACCATATTTACCGAGCCCGTTAGGGCCTAATGTAGGCTGTATATACTTTCATTTTTGAATACAGTAGTGTTCTGAACCGGTGTTTGATTTCGTGCCACTAAAAAATAAACATTATATGGCGCCCGAACATATTATCTAACGTTTTCACTTAATCAGGTCAAAATTACATAGCTCTGAAAGGAGTTGATCGATAACGCTTGTTGTGTTAATAAACTTGGTTAAATTTTAAGTAATTTGTAGACTTTCCAGCCTAGTTCAATTTTTCAAGTTGGTAATTTCAATTAAGAGCAGGTATTCATTGTGTTTGAAATTACAAGTCAATAAAAAAAAAAAAACAAAAAAAAATTATTTAATATCCTAATATAAATACTAAGGTTATGAAGTAACTTGTGTTTTCGGTTCTTGTACTTCATATGTACTTGTATAAGGCAATATTACTTGTCTATCTTTCCGTTTATGCACAACTGATTTCTGTGAATTTCCCTATCGACTGTACTCGCCCAGCTCCTAAGAACCAACTTATACATATATTTTTACAATTTTATTTTTACATAGTTATTAAACTTTTATGAATTGTATTGCTAAAGTTTACACAGTTTTTAAGCTTCTGTGACATACCACTAAAGGGTTTACCCCACTATTTGGAGCCAACTTTTCTGAAGTTATGTACCTACTTGTTAAAGTATAAAGGAGCTAAGTATAAAAACTTGTTTGTGTTATCTTGTTAAAATTAAAATATTGTCATCAACTACTATGGTAGTACAAAGGATTGGCTCATGGTTGGTTGAAATTTCACCCTATACTTATAAGATTACTCTTAGGTAAACCTGACAACTACTTAATTATTGTAATTGATCGATCACGCTCGAACCTACAGGGAAAACATATTTTTCTATACCTATAGTTACATAACCCATTTTGGACATTATAACTACATACCTACTTCAACGGCAACTTTAAAAATAATAAAATTGATTACATAAATTTGACCTAGCAGGTCAGTACTTACCATTAAATAGTTCCACACTAGTAGTGTTTCCTCACGTTATTTTCGTGAGACATTGTTGGTTAACATTAGGTACCTAAACCGGTCCTTCTACCTCTACTGCGTTGAATTTATCACAGGTAATGGAAGAACGTCCCATTTTATTTAACCTATTACACAAGGATGAGTTGGAGTACGAGGTTAGAGTACGACTTGGCATCCCCGCTGCAAACATCGCGGACTTACGAGCCCAAATTCGTAAACTAAATGCCGAGATACCTACGGATGAAGTGGCGGAGTTTGTTGGCGATATTTCGGAGGAGCTCATCGCGATTACTGCGAAGCTTGCAGAGCTAGACTCGTTGTTACAGGAGTCGGCGGACAGGCGTAGTTCCGTAAAGGTTTTAAATAGGGTTCAGGCAGTCGCCCACCACCTCTACCACCGAATTACGCGAGTTAACCCCTCCGATGCCGACACCATCCAGTTCACAGAAATATCCGACAGGTTGCATAAATTACTGTATAAATTAGATACGATTATGTCAAACTTCCGCAGTGCTTTAATTATAGAACCAGCCGTCGAGCCGAACGTACATACACCTAACACTACCCCTAACTGTAGGTGTGGACGCCACGCTAGTGTGCATAAATTAAACTTACAATATAATGGTAACACTTGTGTTAAAACTTTCCTTAGGAAATTAGAGCAATTACGGTTGTCGCGCGGGATTACCGAGACTGATTTGTTATGTTCTGCTTGCGAACTATTTACCGACGGAGCGGCGTCTTGGTTCGATGGTCTCGGCTTGGCGGCGAACAGCTGGGCAGAACTAAAGCAGTGGCTCTTATCGGAATACCTGCCAGCTGACTACAACGAGCGCCTACTCGACGAGATCAGAACCCGGACGCAGGGCACTGACGAGAGCATAACAAATTATTTGAATACAATGCAGTGCTACTTCGCTCGCTTAGATAAAACAATACCAGAGTCGGAGAAGTTATATATAGTAATGCGTAACGTGCGACCGTATTATTCTAAACAATTAGCTTTACAAACGATAGATTCATTAACAGACTTAAAAAGTAAGTGTCGATTGCTTGAGGCCGCCAATCAACGGGCCAAGTTGTTTACAGAACCAACCACGAATACAAAGAACTTACTAGCGTCAGATTTGGTGTATAAGTCATTCGGCAAAAATAGTCACGTGTCGGTGGTAACACATGCTCCGAATTTTTGTGTCAGATGTCGTGTAAATGGTCACACCTTAAAGGAGTGTAGATCACCTCATAAACTAATTTGTTATCGCTGTGGTGAAAATCATGTAACCGCGCGTACTTGTCCAAAATGCTTACCAGATTTGAATGCAAAAAACGAATAAACCGGTCCCAGAGTATGGCTGGCCCGGTTAATCATTCTAAATTACCTCCAAATTTAAAAATAAATGCTATACCTAAAGTTACTCCATTTAAAGGAAAATTATTCAATTTTACCACAAACCATACACAACCGGATATGACTTTCCCACATATACCTACTCGGAATTACCCATCCTTTCCCACTAACAAATATAATACCCCACGAATGCTTATTAACGCTTATGACCCTAATAACATTCCCGTCCACGCTGCGCATACATATACCTACTCGAACTTTAAAAATACCCCACCGCCATTTAGTACCGCTACCCATACACACGCATCGCTTCCCACTAACAAACCTAACACTAACATTACTACTTACCCTACCTACAGTACTAATGCTACCCGATTACAAAAATCTCCCCAGTACTACTTAAACGCTACCTCGAATAAAAAATACTTTAAATCAAGAATTTATTACCCGTCCTCGTTAAATTACCAATACCCAATTTCTACTACGTCGAATAATAACAACATTGTGAAATCTTCAAACAACATGATACCTAAAGGACCCCCCAATAAAATATCAACAACCAATAATCTTTTGAAACACCTCCAAACTTCCTACCCAGGAAAAGTTGAAAATACTAAACACCCCAACAGATCACCCCCTAAAAAGTTAACAACTTCTCCAATTATTTTCACCACAGCGGAACAACCCCCGAATGATGATAACATACAACGACATCAATTAAATACAACTAACACATCTAAGAAGGTTGCACTCCGCCCGGTCGAGTGGCGGGCTTGGTTGTTGACACTTAGGAATTTTTTTGAGAATTACCCACATTCAAAATTAAATAGTTTAATAGAAGGCCAGGATTTGCGTCCATACCTAGCAGTGAAGATTTATGACGTTCGGTACAACGGCCTCTTAGATTCGGGATCAGAGATTTCAATCATCGGTGATGACACTTGTCGGTATTTCAAAGACGCTGTCACTATTCACAAATCTCCGGATCTTGATCACATCATAACAGCGAACGGTTCCTCTTCTCCAGTATCGGGTTACGTGTTTTTACCAGTTACGGTGGGAGATAAGACGTCAATTATTAAATTTTATGTAATTCCTGGGGTTTCCACAAAGATATTACTTGGTATCAACTTTTGGAAGTCATTCAACATTGCTCCAGATGTACTTAGTCTACTGCAAAATGGGTGTTCTTTCTCGGACGAGGAGCATATTTCAACTATTACTTCAGAGGTTAGGTTTATACAAGGATTAGAATCTCTATCATCGGAGGAACAAGCACGGGCTGAGGACTTACTGAAAGAATTCGAGCAAATATCTTCGGAACTAAAGGGTTTAGGTCGTACACACTTGCTGACTCACACCATCGACACCGGTGACGCTAAACCGATTAAACAACGGTACTACATGCTATCCCCGTCAAGGTTAGCCGAGTTGAACAAGCAGCTGGATGAGATGTTGGAGCTTGACGTTGTTGAACCTAGCTCCAGCCCATGGAACAATCCCGTCACAATGGCTCCGAAGGCTGACGGTTCGTTACGATTTTGCCTCGACAGCAGAAAGCTCAACGAAATTTCGAAACACGATGCCTATCCACTGCCGTATATCAATCAAATATTAGATCAGCTTGGTAACGCTAAGTTCTTATCCTCCCTCGATCTGAAATCCGCTTTTTGGCAAATCCCTCTCGATTCGCAGGAGTCTAAAGAAAAAACCGCATTTACCGTTCCGTCCCGCGGTTTGTTTCATTTTAAAGTCATGTGCTTCGGACTGACTTCGGCGCCTGCGACTCAACGCGACAACGCGACAACGCGACTTATGGACATACTTTTTGGACCCGAGTATAGTGGTCGCATATTCATCTACTTGGATGATATTATTATTGTTTCCGAGACCTTTACCGAGCATCTTACCTTACTTCGTGCCGTTTTGGATCGCCTTCGTTTTGCTAACCTTACCATTAACTTATCTAAATGCAATTTTTTCCGTAAACAACTTAAGTACCTGGGCTTTGTCGTGGATGAGTTCGGTCTACGCACTGATCCCGACAAAGTCAAGGCTATCATCGATTTTCCAATTCCGGCAAGCCGTAAGGACGTTAAGCGATTCCTGGGCACAGCGTCATACTACAGGCGATTTATTAAAAATTTCAGTAACATAGCTGGGCCTCTTAATCAACTTACTACAACTAAAAAAGGGGCTCCACCTTTCCGCTGGTCACCGGAAGCTGACAACGCCTTCTGCGAACTTAAACAGGCCATGACTACTGCCCCAGTCCTTGCATGCCCTGACTTCACAAAGCCGTTCACGGTCCATTGTGACGCGTCCGACTTCGGCGTAGGAGGCACACTGACCCAGGATTTTGAAGGCGAAGAACACCCTTTGGCATACTACAGTAGGTCATTGTCACCACCAGAACGTAACTATTCAGCTACTGAACGAGAGGCTCTAGCTGTTGTTAATGTTGTCGAGCATTTTAGGCCTTACCTCGAAGGCGATAAACAATTTAAAATTATCACGGACCATTCCAGTCTAAAATGGTTCCTAAATCTAAAAAACCCTACGGGACGCCTCGAGCGTTGGGGTTGTCGTCTCTCCCCTTACAATTTTGTAATTGAGCACCGTCGAGGCTCAGAGAATATTTTGCCAGATGCTCTGTCAAGGTCCGTTCCTCTAACTAGTTCCTCTGACTACACTATACCCGTCTGTCTTATAAATACAAATTTTATACTAGATACATGGTACCTTGGCATTCGTAAACGGTGTGAGGAGAACCCGGCATCGTGCCCCAACTTCCAAATTACGGACGGTCGTCTCTACCGATATACCAAATCGAATAACTCCTTAAAGAAGGACTTTGAGTGGAAAGAGGTTATACCGGCTGACTTTCGCGAAGAAACCATGCATGCGAATCACTCTGTTCCCACCGCCGCACATCTGGGTACCGCGAAAACGTACAAAAGGCTAAGATTGCGTTACTTCTGGCCCGGTATGTATTCAGATGTGATCCGCTACGTCGCAAATTGCTCAGTATGTTCAGCATATAAACATAGCCAGCAACCCACCCCCGGTTTTATGGGCAATGCCAAGGAGTGCTCTCGTCCCTTTCAGTGCCTCAGCCTGGACTTGGTTGGTCCGCTTCCACCTTCGAGACAGCTAAACACCTATCTGCTAGTGGTTATGTGTATCTTCACCAAATACTGCATGCTGTTTCCTATGCGTCGAGCGACCGGTAAAGTAATTTCACAACGTATGGAGGACCACGTCTTTATGGTACACGGTATCCCGCAAACTATTATTGCGGACAATGCATCTTACTTCACGGGGGGCGATGTTCATCAGTTATTTGCTAAGTATAACATACCTCAGCTTCATTATACCCCAGTGTACTGTCCACAGGTAAATACAGTTGAAAGATACAATAAAACTATCGTTACCGCCGTTTCTAGTTTCGTGGAATCTGATCACAGAACGTGGGACGTAAATATCTCAAAAATACAGTTCGCACTGAATACGTCAGTTAACGAATCAACGTCGTTCTCTCCATTCCTATTAGTGCATGGACGCGAAGCGGTGCCGGACGGCACGATTTATGGTGATCCTGAAACCGTCGAGGAGATTATCTTCTCTTCGAGACGAGACTACGTGGATAAGATCGTCGTTCTCAAGGATATCTTCTCCACGGTGAAAGACTCGTTACAAAAAGCTCACGATCGTAACATTAAGCACTATAACAGCAAGCGTCGTGACATCGAGTTTAATGTGGGCGACGAGGTGTGGAAACGAACTTTTAAGCAGAGCAATGCTGGAAAATATTTCGCTGCGAAGTTGGCACCGAAGTATGAAAAATGTCGCGTGCTTCGCAAGATCTCGCGTCTAGTTTACGAGCTAGAGGACATGAACGGAAAGCCGTTGGGAAAGTGGCACGTAAAAGACTGCAAGCCACCTTCTACTAATGCTACTTAACTGGTTATGACTGTGGTTCCCCCGGACCGTGGAGATTATAATATTGGAATGATGAACATTTGTCCTGGGTGTTGGATCAATATTGGTGTGATAAGTCTTTAAAGTTGGTTATACGTTGTCCCCTTTGATCAATTTAGATCATTGAGCGGTTTCATTTTCCTTTAGGTTAAATTAAATTCTTACTCGTTGGTCAGGCTTGAACGTGTTTTGCTGTGCTGTCGTCGGCTAGGTATCGACTTGCCTGTGTATGAATGTATAGATGTTCTTACTTCCTTCAGGTGAACCTGTCCAGTGTTAAGCCTACACCGGTGTGGCTCAGGACTAATCGTCTTAAGTAGTTCACACGTTGTTGAGAGCGGGTGGTGACTCTAGTAGTGCTGTGATAAGGGAGGAACCGGTATTTATTTTTTCCTGTTTCTTTGGATCTCTCTTGTGGGTCTCTTCAGAATCCGCCGACGGTATGGAACACCGGAACCGGTTTAAATCTGAATGATTGCCACCCTTTTTTCTTTGGAGCTCTTTTTTGGATCTCTGTAGAATTCGTCAAAGGTTCGATTAGAACATCACTGAGTGGTTGGTAACCCAGTTTTCTGCGACGGTTTCTCTGGAATCATTAACTTTTTTTTCTCCATTATTATTATAGTGATATTTACGCTACCGCTTGCACCTCGCAAAACAGAACACGTTCAATTCCTTGTGTAAGTGTTAGTAAATTAATTATTGATTAAGGCATGTTAGTAAATTTAAGATAAGTCGTTAATGTTAGTCCGGTCCTCTAACTTAGTGAAAGGAGAATAAACTTAGGGTTCCATTACCTTTACGTCTCTAGGGCGTTAGGTATCATCAATAATATACCTACCCTCTTATTATTTTTATTGTCTTGGACAATTTATCTCTTCCGTTGTTTTATACAGTACTTACTGTTATAGATTGGTTCCGTTTTACCAGTCAATTGCCATGGTGCAATGTAATTTGAATACTGCATGATTTTTTTTTCTCTTTAGCATTCATCCGGCTGCTGCATGATTGTCCTTACGTTGCAGTGCCGGAGGCCTCGATGCGTTCGTTTCCAGCGACGGCCCCGCGGACTCGAACGATGCCAAGGCGCTGCAGCACCTGTGTGTCCTGGGCCGGGATACCAGGGTGCTTCATCGTCATCAGCAGTAACTACAACTGCGTTTTGTTAGTTCTGTTATTGCTTGTTTGTAGGCTTTGTTGCAGCTCGAGGGCGAGCTTGAATTTTACTTGTTCAGCTTGCTTCCGGCGTAAAATTCTCCTGGTTGAGGGGGTGTGTAATGGTTATTTTTTGAAAGACACATTATCGGGGTTTATTTCAAGTACTCGAACAGTATTGTTGATTGTTATTGTATTTAGTCTATAGAAGCAGTGTTGCTAGTTGACATTAAAGCAGCCGAATAGCTGTCAGGAAGTAAGTATTATAATTAAAATATTTTCGAAATCATTTAGATTTCCTCCTTTTATCGCCCAATCGTCTTCTTTTGAAAAGTTTTGCTATTTTGGTAATTCCAGGGCTATTCCTCCACTTATCTTGTGACATTTCATGGACCTGTCAAACTCAATTGTTTCGGGTGGCAACTTTGGTCATCCATGGTTTTTTATTCTGACTATTTGGCGAGTGCAGTGGAGTTTAGTCGAAATCGAGGAAAATCTTGTAGGATTCCTTCTATATTGGTGTTTAATGGCGTTATTAATATTGAAGTTCGTCTATTTGACCTGTATTTTGTTCAATTTCAGTTGTGCATAATTTAACAATTAATTTGGTGGCCTAACCTACAAATCCGGTGAGGTGTGCTGCTGGTACCTCCGTTTGTCCGTCTCTGTACCGACTTAAATCGAGGGATTCGTTCCCCTGCATCGTAAGTATCTCCGACAGTGGCTACAGACGAATGTTCACAAATTCTGTGATACTAGTGTTAACCTAAACGTGTCATTTCAGCGAGCGCACCGAAGTCTTGAGTGACCAGAGTGTCCCAGCTTTCCCTGGAGTTGACATTTGTCACTTTCTCAGGCAGGACAATTATCCTCCGAAAGGTGAGTTCACTCCAATTCTTACCACTTGACCCGCAAGTGAGGTTATGCGACATGCTTAGGGCCCAAGCCTTCTGCTGTGTTTTCCCCTATCACTATGGCCAAAGCCTCCAAGGCAGCTAAGCATATAGAACGATTGCTAGCCTGTCACCTGCCGTAATGTCCCATCCTGCGGAAGGTCGCTTTATACTTTCACCATATTCATTGAGTTGCCCATTGCAGGAGGGGTTTGGTACACCCCAGTAAGCTCGCCTGGTCGCCCCAGACGTGCTCTGCCCTTCAGGCCTTCACCGCGGTCCGACCTCAGCGTTGACGCCGGCTACCAGCAGCCCCAGACATCCAGGGAGCTCCGCTGCCAACAGCTGAGTCGAACCCAAATTACTCAATTTTGTGTTCCCATCTTCAGGCGTTATCGATCAAAGCGTTTAGATAGAACCCTTGACTTAAAACGTTATAAAATATTCGAAATACCATACATATCCTCTCAACCATATTTACCGAGCCCGTTAGGGCCTAATGTAGGCTGTATATACTTTCATTTTTGAATACAGTAGTGTTCTGAACCGGTGTTTGATTTCGTGCCACTAAAAAATAAACATTATAATGGAAATGGATTTTTTAATGACTGTATCTTTTGATTGCGTTGACTTAGAAGGTTGATTTTTTCACGGCTTAGGGACCGCACAGGCTTGAGTATTTGGTATTAATTTCAGCACGCTACCTCCACGCGTTCCAGAGAAAAAGGGTCTTGATAGACAGACAGACAGACGGACAACAAAGTGATCCTATAAGGGTTCCGTTTTTTCCTTTTGAGGTACGGAACACTAAAAAATTACGTGTAAAAGAGCATTCAACTGCCTATTTGCTGAATAAAGTTTTGAATTTTGAATTTTGATTAAATTGGAAGCTAATTTAAAACTATTGTAAATTATTAATACGGTATGGTATTTATTAATTATAATAATAATTGTTTAGACAAATGAAAACGGGATGTTGACCGCGATTACCTTACAGGTTTAATCTGGGTTTGAGGTTTGAACTGTTATTACAATTGTTATCAATTTTTTTTTGACAATATCAGGTGTTGCATGTCTTGAAAAATATTACTGAAAATGAACTAATTACTTAGAGTGGTCGCGGGATAGCAAAGTTCTAAGGGCCTTATTCATAAACGCCACTCAAGCTAAATAGGTTTTGTCTTCTTCTTACTAACGGAAATGTCAATGTGACAAAAAAGGACAAACGAACTTTAACGGCATTTGAGTTAAAATTGGTTTATGAATAACAGGGTTAGTATATAGGTTGATACTGCTTGATTCAATAAAATAATACAAATGTCGTTTATTCCTTCAGATTTAAAATATCTCAGCTTAGTTTTCTCCACTTTAGTGACGTACAAGTATCTTTAAATAGTGATTCTTTTTGTATTTCGTTATAGCAATAAATCTATTTTAAACCTGCCTTCAGTCCCGTGTACTTTATTAATATGATTGGTGTTGTTAGGGCAGTCATTGTGCACGTCTGTGCGTCCATCTACATCAGCTTTACTGGAGACATCCTGTCGGCACAGTCAGCAGCAACAGTTGCTAAGCAACCGACGCGTTCATAATGATCTAAGCACGGCTCTATTGTTATAGACGTAAGAGCTTGAGCAGATCATTGTGACCGCTTCGGTTGCTTAGCAACTATCGCTGCTGAGTGTACCAAAATGGCTGAACCAGACTGTTCTAATTGGTGCTATTGAGAAATCTCGGTTACATAAGGGTAACCAACTGTGTGGAAGGTCTGAGGCCTACCAAAAGTTAATATTGCACGACGCGAAAGTTTCTGAAAGTTAGGCGTTTACAATTGTATAACGGTGAAAATAAGCAACCAAAAAGCTTAAAAAAATCTACACCTAACTATAAAACAGTACCGTGGCACACCGTGGGTAACTGATTGACCGATTGAGAAACTGACAGACTGATACTCAGCCAGACAAACACGTACCTTGAGTATACTAAGTAGAAGTGTACTAAGAAGGGATTGTAAGAAATCCCCATGGAATAGGAGATGGGATCTATAGGTTATTTTTATTCTTCTACGGGAGTAAAGCTGGTAGAGTAATTTAGTAATTAATAAAAAGAGTGTGACTTTTGTAATTTATCATGAGCTTTTCGGTGAAGGAAAACATCGTGAGGAAACCTGCACACTCTTGCGAAGCAATTCAATGGTGTGTGTGAAGTTTCCAATCCGCAAGGAGGCCTGTGCCCAGCAGTGGGACGTAAATAGGCTGTTGACGATGATGATGATGAACAAGAGTGTTACTAAAAGGCATTTTCCCATAGATGGCGTTAGTCACGCATAAAGTGATAAACGATCATACTACGAATATTTTTATCTACACACATATCATAAGTCCTCTATAGTGCGTTCAGAAACCGTAGCAAATGACCAGCTTTGCAGCACGACGACGCCTTCGCTGCCAGCCCCAGCACCACCACCACCCTAGCAGTAAAGTAATAGTCATTACGACATCGAATTCGATGTCGTAATGACTTTTCGATATCGAATTTGACAATCAACGTAATTTACAATCATAGCGAAATGAAATACATACTTATATACATATTAAACATCCAAGACCCGAGAACAAACATTCATATTCATCATACAAACATCTGCCCCGACCGGGTCTTGAACCCGGAACCTTAAGCTTCATAGTCAGGGTCTCTAACCACTAGGCTATTCGGTCGTCACTTACTTACTTACTTACTTACATGTATAATTAATAATGTGATATACATATATATTTTTTTACAAAAAAAAACAGTTTACGAAACGTCAGCTCGGTATGTTCGTCTATAATTTAAAAAAAACAGTCAAATTCGTGACAGGTATGGGTATGATATATATGCCTTCGGCTTCTGAACCCATCTTAGAGTACTTATAATATGTGTGTAGATAAAGTATTGTATGCAACTCCACATAATTAGGCCTTAAAACACTCGTGTGATCCTATTATGAAACTCAGCTTCGCCTCGTTTCATAAAAACACACTCGTGTTTTTAAGGACCCTCATTATGTAGCAGTTGCATAAACTACTATTGTCTACGGTTCTGTAACTATTACCGATACGTAAGTAACTACAATGACTATTATTATGTTCGCGGATGCAGCGGCCAGTAACCACAAAACACGAAAGGACCAATTTATTATTGCTATTTTAAATCGAAATTTTCCAGATACTTACGTGGAAATTATGTAAATAGCCGTGTTCACAACTTAATAGTCTATTAACTTCCTAACTGAGTTATTTCTGTAATAAATTACATCTATCAGTGGTACACAATCGCTACAGATTGAGTCCCGTGGTGGCAGATACAGAGGCAGACCATAAAGAAGGAGAAACCACACTCTTGTTTTAAGGAAACGCATTATGCAACAGTTGCATAACTATTATCTACACACGCATCGTAAGTCCTCTACTATGCGTTCAAAAACCGTAGATAATGACCATCATTAAGACAGTCAGTTTTCGTCTTCAAAAACCAATACGATAAAAAAAATAGGCCGCAATTAAAAAAAAAATCTATACGAAACGTCAGTTCGATGTTTGTCTATGATTAAAAAAAACAGGTGAACCGATTTTAATGAAACTTGGCTAAGAACTATCTCGATTTAACTAGCTTTCGATAAAAAAAAACCGCATCGAAATCGGTCCATCTGTTTGGGAGCTATGATGCCACAGACAGATACGTACGCATTAGACATAATGAAAACGGGATATTGACCGCGGTTACCTTATAGGTTTGATGGGCTGTCAATATTAACCGCGAATCATTTAAAACTGTGATACCTACACATGTCCAAACTTATAACACCCCGTTTTTTGAGTCGAGGGTTAAAAAACAAAATTCTGTCTAATTATTGTTGCGATAAACGGTATTTAGTGCTCTAACCGTAAGAGCAGAGGGTCGAGCACGACTTTACGAAAGCTGCTTAACGTTATGGTTATCGTATCGAGATCGAGAAACCTCATACTAAATTTTAGTATCAAATACGCTCACGGGCGGGCGCCGTTCCAAACGTCATACAAACTCACAAACGTGACGCAGCATTCGTAAAGTCGTGCTCGGTGAAGTTCAATGTCGGCGCACACGTGTGTCGCCGGAAACAGACCATTATGCACGCGTTGCTACCGTCCGCGGTAACGAGCTCGTTTACAACGTGACCCCACTGGCATTATGCTGGTCATACGCAAAAATGTGATTATATTTAAACTGTTTCTGAAATTTCAAGTCATGAATGTTACATTGAAATAAAACGGCTCACTCACGTATACAAGTCGAGTTTAGCCCGACTTGTTTCGGACTACGAATTAGTCTGAAACATGTCGGGCTAAACTCGACTTATACATATACGCGATTGATCCGTTTTATTTCACTATGATTGAGTAAAAAAAGTAAAGTAAGCAAATATCATGGGACAAATTGACACCAATTGACCTAGTCCCAAACTAGGCAAAGCCTGTACTATGGGTGCTAGATAACGGATAAACATACTTATATAGATAAATACATACTTATATACATATTAAACATCCAAGACCCGAGAACAAACATTCGTATTCATCATACAAACATCTGCCCCGACCGGGATTCGAACCCGGGACCTCAAGCTTCATAGTCAGGGTCGCTAACCACTAGGTCATCCGGTCCAACGATAGTCTCGCGATAGTTTCATGTTAAAAGTGATAAATATTGCTAGTTTTATATCTAACGAGGGTTATCACGAGTTAAAAATCAAATCCGCTAGTGGCGACCGAGGTATATCTGTCAATTTCCGCCAATCACAGGCCAGTAGCTTGTCTCTCATTGGTGGAGAATGACAGATGGACCTCATCCGATACTGGCGATCCTAACGGATTTGATTTCAGGATTCGAAATCAGCCAGTATAGTCGGCCATTAAACCGGTCAAGAGCAAGCCGGACTAGCCCACCGAGGGTTCCGAGACATCGTAATGGGAAAGCGCCATCTATTGCCCTATAGTGGAACTAATGGAATTTCTGATGATTCCTGAAAAACTGTGTTATTTAAAGACACTGTTATATTTTTACTGTAACATAGATGTATCAGATTTTTTCCTGTGCAAACTTGGAATGACTGACTGACTGATTTTTTTAATATTTTTCATTATGATTCGAAAACTATATGGGTTCAAAAATAGCAAATAGATCTCTTTCATATTATGATACCCTACCTACTTTGAAATATTAAGACCCCTTTGAGACCCTGTTGCAATAATATTTGAATAATATTTATACTTGGACAAACATTACATAAAACAGTTCTAAATTTCAAGTCGATAACATTAGTAGTTCCTGAGATAACAATGTGTGACCGACAGACAGACAGATAGACCGAGTCACACCATAAGGATTCGGGTTCGAGACCCTAAAAGGCACGTGAAAGAGACTTTCAAAATAATTTAATTTTTTCCAGAACATGATGAAAAAAAACGTACTTATCTAATTTGCAGAATCTAAACTTTGAAAATTAAAAAAAAAATACTGAGACTACCTAAATATTACTTGTTTCCATTTACTTCACACCTAGTTATTATGCCTGTGTCATCACTGAACAACAATGCATAGCATTTATCTCTCCATAATAGCTAACAACAATGACTTGTCAAACTAATTGTGCTACAAATGTGCACGTATTTTATTTGGTCTGACTGTATTTCCGTAAACAAACCATTTTTATTTACACACATATCATAAGTCCTCTATAATGCGTTCAGAAACCGTAGGCAGGGCCTTAGGGGGGACGACCTGGGCCGTGTATTCTAAAGCTACAAGTTGTAATTTACAAGCGGAAGTCTCTTTCTGACAAAAAGTGATAGAATGAGACTTCTGCTTGTAAATTGTAACTTGTAGTTTTATAAAACACGGCCCTGGGCGACCGCCCGGGGCGCCGGGGTCGACAGGGCGCCGCGCGCGCCGGCATAACGTCACCACTGTCTTAATTTAAGTTTCGATGTGAACAGAACAAATCATCATCATAGTAAATTTCTTGAAAATAACAAGTAAGATACCTACAAAAGGGCGCCAAATGCATGACTCGCTCGGGGCGCCAAATGCATGACTCGCCCGGGGCGCCAAATGCATGACTCGCCCGGGGCGCCAAATGCATGACTCGCCCGGGGCGCCTAGACGTAGGCACGGGTACGACATTGCGACAGTGAGTTTTACTATGAAAATTTTAAATAACGCGTCAGCGTTTAGTATAGTGGTGGTGGTGATAGTTGGGTCTGTGTGGCATGTGTTGATTCGTGTAGCAGTGGAGGCGGAGGTGTTGCATGGAAACATACATTTGCCGCACAGATATAACTATTTGTCATTAGTGGTCGCGGGTGAGCAAAGTAATTGTTTTTTAGTTCATGAAAATTTTAGTAACGTAATGTCAGTTATGAGTTTGAAATTTGGAACACCTTCAATAACTAATACAATTTAAGGCCTACGATACGAAACGTCAGCTCAGTATGTTTGTCTATGATTTAAAAGCAGTCAAATTCGCGACAGGTTTGTTGTGCCTTTCGGCTTCTGAACCCATCTTAGAGTACTTTTATAATGTGTGTAGATAAAGTCATGTATGCAACTCTACATAATTGAGCCTTAAAACACTCGTGCCTTAAGGACCCTCATTATGTAACAGTTGGATAAACTACTATATTACGAGAATCGGCACGTTAATTTCAATGATTTGCACCCAGATTTCGTCGGATTTTGACTTTGAAGTAAATAACTTTGACATTAAGCGTGAAGATACATAATCTCGTTTGAACGTCACTATCAAAGGCTTTCATCTATTTTGATGGATACAAATGGATGTCTAGAATTGTTTGTTTGGTAATAGTAGTGGATTCTTCACGCTTAATGTCAAAGTAAATAGAGTCAAAATCCGACGAAATCTGGGTGCCAATCATTGAATACTTTACCGCAATAAAGTACAATGTGTTATTACTTATTAAATTGTAGTACAGTCAACCTTGTTGCCGCTTAATAAGGTCTACTTTTGGCATCGACTGGACCTGTGCAAACCCCTAGAGTCCTCCCCTCTTACTTATAGGATAATTCTATCGCTCTCTCTCTTACACATAAGGTGTCGCTGGTAATGTTTTATTTCCTTGTAAAATTTACTTTTGGTAAATTAAAAAAAAACTTAAAAAACACTAGCGGATAAATTCTTAAAAACATCTATGATAACAACATAATGCCTATATCTATCGCATTATCTATTATCTACCCGATTGATAACAATAGGATTCAAATTTCAATATTATCCTTACACATGACACTTTCTACGGTTTTTTGATTAGATATAAAAATAATAAAAATATGAGTTGTCGGGTATGTTCTGTGACTCTCTTCAGTGGAACCAAGACTACTTTTTGTTTTTTTTTATACGACGAGGAAGGCAAACGAGCAAGTGGGTCACCTGATGGTAAGTGATCACCACTGCCCATATACACTCGCAACCCTGGAGGGTTTGCAGATGCGTTGCCAACCTAGAGAGCTAAGATGAAATGCCTCTTGCGCCCGTAATTACACCGGCTGTCTTACTCTCCACACCGGAACACAACAGTGCAAGCACTGCTGCTTAGCGGCAGGATTAGCGAGTAAGATGGTGGTAGCGAGATGATGTTGCAAAGATAATGATCTCAATGGAGTGTCTTGTACTGCCCATTGTTACCTTGTGTGTTCTTTGTGCCTTATTTCTTGTCTTGACTGTTATGTGGTGTTCAATAAAGAGTTATTGTATTGTATTTTTTCAATTCTTATTGTTGCCTTGTTTCTATTCTAGACCATTAAGTTGCGGACACGGCTATTCACATAATTTCCACGCAAGCATCTGAAAAATTTCGGCATTTCATCATCCATTTAAAAGATAGCAATAATAAATTGGTCCTTTCGTGTGGTGTGGTTACTGGCCGCTGCATCCGCGAACATAATAATGGGCATTGTATGTATCGGTAATAGTTATTTATAGAACTGTAGACAAAAATATCTATACCTATAAAAGAAGACCGTGACTGACTGACTGACTGACTGACTGACAGACAACGCACAGCCTAAACCACTGGACCTAGAGACTTGAAATTTGGCAGACATATACCTTGAGTATCCTAGAGGAGCACTAAGAAGGGATTTTTCGAAATTCCCACGGGATAGGAAATAAATGGGATTTACATTTTCGAATCAAAGTGGCTCTATCTCCGCAGCTATAATTATTAGAGATTACAAATTTGGCATGCAAGTAGGTAATAATAACAGCTAATAGCGGGTTTCAGGATTTTTCAAAATTCCCACGGGATAATGGATAAACAGTAATATTTTCATAGTAACTGACTAGCAGATATAGAGACTTGCAAGTTTACAATTATTATTTCTTGAGGATCATAGAGGTGCACTAAGAAGGACTTTTTCGAAATTCCCACTAATAAATGGGATTTACATTTTAGAATTTTTTAATCGATCTAAAGAGTTAAAATGCAAAATTCCCGCGGGATAGAAATAAGCGAACTCAACTTCGGGGCTGATTTAAATTAAAATCACTAATAGAATGCTACACTGTCACTGATTCATATTTAAGGTTGTTTTAAATAGCTAGGTTAAAACAGTTTTTAATATCCGGCGGGAATTTTACAATTTCTCGGGATAAAAGTAGCCTATATCAATCAGAAACAGTGTAGCTTTCTGTTAGTGAAAGATTTTTAATCGGGCTAAATGTAGAATTCGCTTATTTCTATCCCCCGGGAATTTTGCATTTTCCCGAGAAAAAAGTAGGTGTCAATGTCAGTTAAGAACTATAGCTTTTTATAAGTGAAAGTTTTTTTTTTATCGATCTGAAGAGTTAAAATTACTTAAAATGAAAAAGCCCGCGGGATAGAATTAAGTGAACCCAACTTCTGCGCTGATTTTAAAAATTCTTCCACTAATAGAAAGCTACATTGTCTCAAATTAAGATTTAATTAAAATGAAGCCCTATATTGCTAATAGGTACGTCCGTCCGCGGTCAGTGCTAAAACGCAAAAACGGAGAGTGACATAGGCTACTTTTTATCACGGGATAATATCTCATTCTCACGGGAAACACGTTACAACATCGCATTTATTTGTGGTTTTGCGATGGATTAAAGTTTTTATATTTTTTATACCTGTATGGAGATAGTTGAAAGGTTGACGAGTGACATAGGCTACTTTTTGCTACGGGAAAATATCTCATTCCCACGGGAAAACACGTTAGAAATCTTATAACATAACCCATAATGATTGTAATGCTTGCATGCTCGCTTGCATGTTTGCTTGCATGCTTGCTTACATGCCTGCTTGAATGTTTGCTTGATGGCTTCCTGGATGCTTGCTTGCATGTTTTCTTACAAGCTTTAATAATTGCTTGAATGATTGCTTGCGTGCTTGCTTGCATGCTTGCTTGCATCTTGCTTGATGGCCTGCTTGCATGCCTTCTTGCATGCTTGCTTGCATGTCTGCTTGCATGCCTGCTTGCGTGCATTATACCTTGCTTAGTATACTTGCTTGCGTGCCAGCTTGCATGCTTGCTTGCAATATTGCTTGCAAGCTTGCAGGTTCGCTTGCACGTTTGCTTGCTTGCTTGCTTGATTGCTTGCTTCTTTGAAATGCTTATGGTTCACGCGAGCGAAGCCGCGGGCAAAAGCTAGTTCATAATAAGACTCTTTAAACTTTAAATTAGTTACTGATACAAAAATACAGAAAACCAGAAAAATATGACTATCCCCTGGATCGAAGCCGGATAACAATGCTTACCCAAACACTAAGGTTGTACACTAAGTACACTTACTACAAACGTTTTTAACTAAACCAATTCTGTTAAAAAAACTCTAAACCCGAAAATCTTTTTTTCGTCTTCTTTAAACGTCCAATTTAACGAACCGATTTTTTCTCTTAAAACAAATGACAGTGACAGCATTTTTGACTATTATGCTGTATTTTCAGGAAGCAATCGCCTGATGACCATAATTTCCAAAAACTACTGCCATGCAAAGTTAAAATTAAAAGAGCAAAGCCTTTATCATTATAGGTACTTAGGGTATAAATAAGTTTTCTATTTAAAATATCATTGAAATTAGCATTTTGCCGACTGTACTTTTTGTCTGTGCTTGTATTGTCATCCAATTTACACATCCATACCAAATTTCAAGTCGATGCCGTTAACCATTGAAGAGTTCTCTCCTGTGGAGACGACCCTGGCCGCACCACCAGAATTTCACTACCAGATTATTGTATTGTCACCGGATTTACATAAGTATGCCTCATCTATGTATAAATCGGTTCAGGATAACTGTTTTAAAATTCAGCTGCAAGATTTGACAGACAACTTGCATAATATTACGTACATACGAATAGTGCAAGTTAAATAAAATATTGTCAAAAAAACCGTCTTTTCAGTACCCTCTTAAGTACTTAATAACATTGCTAATATCGATTATGGCGAGTGTGTGAAGATAATAAGCCACACACAGTTGATACTTTAATCTGGCTTGTAAACGGAAACGATAACTAATGCAACACATGGCTCAGTGTGATAGTGGAATACAATTTAACCAACTGTACACTAGTTATCATCATCATGTACCATCGATTTAAAAAACATTAAAGACAGGCCACGCGCCTGATCAGCGCTGACAAAATGCGGCCCTCACTCATTGATCTCATCATTAGCTGTCATTAGGCTGACATAATTCAAACATCAAGGGATGCTAAGCCACCGAATCACCTAGAATTAGCTAGCGGTGCAGCGGTGGCGCATCTGTCTATTTTTGTATATCAATGCCATGAACTAAAAAATGCTGAGACACGAATAAGTTATTTTACAATCGCCAGCCTAAATACAAAATTTAAAGATCCTGACTTACAAAAACAGACGGAATTTCATGCAAACTTTCATCGCCTAGTCCACCCCTGAGCACGACTTTACGAATGCTGCGTAACGTTACGGTTATCGTATCGAGATCGAGAAACCTCATACTAAATTTTTGTTCCAAACACGCTCACGGGCGGGCGCTGTTCCAAACGTCATACAAACTCGACAACGTTTACTATTCGTTTTTACGTGACGCAGATTTCGTAAAGTCGTGCTCGACCCTCAGCACATAGACGCCCGCAACCCCAACCGCAAAGCGATCGCCCGGTATTAAGTTTGCATTAAATTACTCAACTAAGACGTCATGATTTTCAGTCGTCAAACTATCTTTTAATTAAGTACTTTTTGTAATATTAAAACCATTGAAATTGCAATAATATTAAGTGAGGCCTCGGCTTCTACTCGTATAGTCGAAAGCTTTATTAACTTAGTAGAGTAAAATTAACTTTGACATCAGTTAATAGTCAATGGAATATAGATACATACATATAGCTACGAGTATATTATATTTCTTCAAGACAAAATGACGAGAGCAACCTATTGGAAAGTACAAATGAAGAGTCAGGTTTAAACGGGAATACGGAATAGAGTTATTTCATTTCATTCTGCAACAACTTCAAGTGTATTCATTATTTTTTTCCTCTAACAATACAATTCTGTGATAACCTTATCTGACCCGGCGTTGCTCGGGTTATCAATTCACTGAGTCTTTTTTTCGCTCAATTATACTATTTTTATACGCGACGAGACAAAGCATGTCAGTTTTACGTATGTGTTCATTTTGTGTTAATAAGTAATACGAGTGTAGTACGGAAGAACGAACTAAATCTAGTACCTCTGTTGAAACCTTTTCACGATCAATCTATGCCTATAAAACAGTACTGTGACTGACTGACTGACAGACATCGCACAGCCTAAGTCACTGTTCTCAGAGACTTGAAATTTGGCAAACATATACCTTGAGTATGCTAGAGGAGCACTAAGAAGGGATTTTTCGAAATTCCTACGAGATAGGGAACTAGCCCATTTTGTAATATTTCACGGGGGCAGAGCCGCGGGGCATAAGCTAGTATAATATATAACTCCTCCGTGACTGAGTGACTGACAGATAACGCACTGGCAGGCACGGACATTTTTCATAGAGGTTGCCTTTATGATGTCAGACTAGCACTAATACGAAGGGACGGATTTGTTGAAATTCCCACGGGATAGAGAATAAACGGGATTTTTATGCGCGTACTAAGTCGCGAGCAAAAGCTAAGTAGTAGGTAGGTACAATACAAATATTCTTTATTGAACCCCATTAATCAGAAAAAAAATATTGAGTCAGGCGTTACTTAGCGGAGGATTCATGAACTGAAAAGAAATAATTTGCTCCAACCTTTGCAGTAGTGTTTGAACCGTCAATTGCTAAACAACAAGGTATTTTGTTTTTAAACAACAAGGTATTTTGTTTTTAAACAACAAGGTATTTTGTTTTTAAACAACAAGGTATTTTGTTTTTAAGCAACAAGGTATTTTGTTTTTAAAACCTGACGTTGCACGGGAAGCGGTCGGGCGCTGGAACGCGTTGAGGTTATCAGCCCCCGTACTACGAAATTCGAAAATAGAAGTTCGTATCGTATCGTCCCGCTCACTCTCGTGTTAAATGAGAGCTTGAGAGGGACAGCACGATACGAAGTTCTAATTTTGCACTTCGTGGTCGGGGGGCAGCCCTTCTTTTAGGCACGTGAGGTACACACACTCTTTCCTTCTATCCCAATATAGTGTTTGTGTGTATGTGTTTATGTGTTTGACGTCGTAGATATTGCGATTGTCATAAAGATAGATCACGATACTTAATTATGCAGTAAACATTATTGATAAGGAATTGATAAGCGTAGGAACATGTTTGGCGAATTCGCAGGTCTCGAACCCCTAATCGTGTGTGAAGGTCTTGCGATAACGTTTCAAGGTTCCAAGGATTTGAGAAAAATAAAAATATTTTCTTAACTTTACCGTTGTTATGCCAGGGTTGCTTTGTCTAGAAATCAGTTAGGATAAAGCTAAATAACCAGGACAATTGACTTAATATTTTTAATCGAAATTTATAATTTCTACTTAGAGCAAATTTTATTATTTTTGAGATGATATTTTATTGATGCATGATGTTCGGATATACTTAAATGATTAACAAATGTGTTACTGTTACTGAGACAAGGTTTTTGCGGCTGAGAAAAATTTACAGTTTTAGAAATGAAAATCATCCATTGATTTTTTCTCACTTTCGTCGTTAATTTTCGACGAGGACCAACCAGAATACAACCAAACATTTTGAATCGTGACCCTTCTCTTAGTAAAAGTCATAAGGATTTTGCTTGTTAAGTGTTTCTGGTATGCACCGTGAAAAGGTGCCATTTTGGCGTTAAGATGCAATTGGCTTGGTTCTACTATTGGGGTGTATTTTCTGTACTCAAGCGTCGCACTAACCCATCTGACGCGACGTATAAAACATTACAACAATCAAGTACTTAAGCCGAGAGCCTAACGAGCGATATACGACACATTACGTATTCAAATAATCGAAATAATAAAAATTATCGCGTAATAAAATGTTTGACCTTCCATGGAATTGTCTAATAATAAATATGATAACCCAAAGGAAAGATTATCAGGAATCACGGTCTGAAAGTGTGGGTGTCTGTGTAAGAAAGTGTATGTATGTAAATACTTCATTGCACATAATATTACAACGATTACAATAAATACACCAAAACAGAAAATGTAGTACAAAGGCGAGCTTATCCCTGAAAAGGGATCTCTTCCAGCTAACTTGGTAACTAAGGTAAACTTATGTAAATGTATTATTTACCAGTCAAATACAATTTATTCAATGGGCATTGTCATTTAACTTGTGCTGTCAAGCGTCTCAATGGTCAATTTTTTGACGAAATGTATGTGTCTGACATTGAACGTCAATTTTTTGACGAAATGTATGTGTCTGACATTGAACGTCAATTTTTTGACGAAATGTATGTGTCTGACATTGAACGTCAATTTTTTGACGAAATGTATGTGTCTGACATTGAACGTCAATTTTTTGACGAAATGTATGTGTCTGACATTGAACGTCAATTTTTTGACGAAATGTATGTGTCTGACATTGAACGTCAATTTTTTGACGAAATGTATGTGTCTGACATTGAACGTCAATTTTTTGACGAAATGTATGTGTCTGACATTGAACGTCAATTTTTTGACGAAATGTATGTGTCTGACATTGAACGTCAATTTTTTGACGAAATGTATGTGTCTGACATTGAACGTCAATTTTTTGACGACATGTATGTGTCTGACATTGAACGTCAATTTTTTGACGAAATGTATGTGTCTGACATTGAACGTCAATTTTTTGACGAAATGTGTGTGTCTGACATTGAACGTCAATTTTTTGACGAAATGTATGTGTCTGACATTGAACGTCAATTTTTTGACGAAATGTATGTGTCTGACATTGAACGTCAATTTTTTGACGAAATGTATGTGTCTGACATTGAACGTCAATTTTTTGACGAAATGTATGTGTCTGACATTGAACGTAAATTTTTTGACGAAATGTATGTGTCTGACATTGAACGTAAATTTTTTGACGAAATGTATGTGTCTGACATTGAACGTCAATTTTTTGACGAAATGTATGTGTCTGACATTGAACGTCAATTTTTTGACGAAATGTATGTGTCTGACATTGAACGTCAATTTTTTGACGAAATGTATGTGTCTGACATTGAACGTCAATTTTTTGACGAAATGTATGTGTCTGACATTGAACGTCAATTTTTTGACGAAATGTATGTGTCTGACATTGAACGTCAATTTTTTGACGAAATGTATGTGTCTGACATTGAACGTCAATTTTTTGACGAAATGTATGTGTCTGACATTGAACGTCAATTTTTTGACGAAATGTATGTGTCTGACATTGAACGTCAATTTTTTGACGAAATGTATGTGTCTGACATTGAACGTCAATTTTTTGACGAAATGTATGTGTCTGACATTGAACGTCAATTTTTTGACGAAATGTATGTGTCTGACATTGAACGTCAATTTTTTGACGAAATGTATGTGTCTGACATTGAACGTCAATTTTTTGACGAAATGTATGTGTCTGACATTGAACGTCAATTTTTTGACGAAATGTATGTGTCTGACATTGAACGTCAATTTTTTGACGAAATGTATGTGTCTGACATTGAACGTCAATTTTTTGACGAAATGTATGTGTCTGACATTGAACGTCAATTTTTTGACGAAATGTGTGTGTCTGACATTGAACGTCAATTTTTTGACGAAATGTGTGTGTCTGACATTGAACGTCAATTTTTTGACGAAATGTATGTGTCTGACATTGAACGTCAATTTTTTGACGAAATGTATGTGTCTGACATTGAACGTCAATTTTTTGACGAAATGTATGTGTCTGACATTGAACGTAAATTTTTTGACGAAATGTATGTGTCTGACATTGAACGTAAATTTTTTGACGAAATGTATGTGTCTGACATTGAACGTAAATTTTTTGACGAAATGTATGTGTCTGACATTGAACGTCAATTTTTTGACGAAATGTATGTGTCTGACATTGAACGTCAATTTTTTGACGAAATGTATGTGTCTGACATTGAACGTCAATTTTTTGACGAAATGTATGTGTCTGACATTGAACGTCAATTTTTTGACGAAATGTATGTGTCTGACATTGAACGTCAATTTTTTGACGAAATGTATGTGTCTGACATTGAACGTCAATTTTTTGACGAAATGTATGTGTCTGACATTGAACGTAAATTTTTTGACGAAATGTATGTGTCTGACATTGAACGTAAATTTTTTGACGAAATGTATGTGTCTGACATTGAACGTCAATTTTTTGACGAAATGTATGTGTCTGACATTGAACGTCAATTTTTTGACGAAATGTATGTGTCTGACATTGAACGTCAATTTTTTGACGAAATGTATGTGTCTGACATTGAACGTCAATTTTTTGACGAAATGTATGTGTCTGACATTGAACGTCAATTTTTTGACGAAATGTATGTGTCTGACATTGAACGTCAATTTTTTGACGAAATGTATGTGTCTGACATTGAACGTCAATTTTTTGACGAAATGTATGTGTCTGACATTGAACGTCAATTTTTTGACGAAATGTATGTGTCTGACATTGAACGTCAATTTTTTGACGAAATGTATGTGTCTGACATTGAACGTCAATTTTTTGACGACATGTATGTGTCTGACATTGAACGTCAATTTTTTGACGAAATGTATGTGTCTGACATTGAACGTCAATTTTTTGACGAAATGTATGTGTCTGACATTGAACGTCAATTTTTTGACGAAATGTATGTGTCTGACATTGAACGTCAATTTTTTGACGAAATGTATGTGTCTGACATTGAACGTCAATTTTTTGACGAAATGTATGTGTCTGACATTGAACGTAATTTTTTTGACGAAATGTATGTGTCTGACATTGAACGTAATTTTTTTGACGAAATGTATGTGTCTGACATTGAACGTCAATTTTTTGACGAAATGTATGTGTCTGACATTGAACGTCAATTTTTTGACGAAATGTATGTGTCTGACATTGAACGTCAATTTTTTGACGAAATGTATGTGTCTGACATTGAACGTCAATTTTTTGACGAAATGTATGTGTCTGACATTGAACGTCAATTTTTTGACGAAATGTATGTGTCTGACATTGAACGTCAGTTTTGTGACGACTGTTAACCATAGTTAACTAAAATGTTAAACAAAAGTAACAACGCAACAGTCACCTAATAAGTATACTTAGGTGTTTAAAATATTCCACCGAGTCTTAGGAGAAACCAGAATTAAATAAATTATTTAAACATCAACGTTACAATTTTTTACAGTTGCGCCCAACCACTTGAGTAAATATCTATAATATTCAGTATGGCTAATTACTCAAATAAATACCTACCCCGCGTTCCGTTCCAACAACCGTATTTTAAAAAAACTTCAACTTCACTTGTTGGTTGTTGGCCACCATAAAAGTATAGGTATAATGTCCATTGACTTACTAACACCATAGACTTTGGGTCTAGTACAAAATTCACGAAAAATGTGTCCCAGTACAACACGGCATTTTCCGATGACAGCCATACGTCACAGCGCTGTCGTTCGACCAACTAAGACTGACTGACGCTCGATTAGTGGTCTTTTTTGCAAATTTGTGGTTCGGATATTTTCAAGCGCTAACCTGAAGTCCATGGTGTTGGTAAGTCAGTGGATATCAATAATTTATAACGGTATCTCAACATTGCGACTTAGAATAGTACTGTATCGTCTATTTAGCCTATTATAGCAAGTTTTCCTTCAAATAATGTATTAATTATTAATATCAAACAATAATTTTAACATATTTAAGTGCAGTTTGGTTTTAAAGATCAATAAACGTGCATTAGCAACGTGAGGAAAATCGTTAAATGTGGGAAGGAAATCAGCTACTTACTTCCTACCTTAGAGCACAGCTTAGAGTCACTAACCTCATAAATTGACCTGCCATGTGACAATTATGTTTACCAGCTAAGTATAGATGATACGAGCACAGTTCTATCCCACTCTTTAGCCGAGTAAGTAAGTATGTAAGTAAACACTTTATTATACAAAAAACAGAACAAAAACACAAGTTACAATGATCAAATTCGAGTACAAAGGCGGACTTATCCCTACGAGCAAACTCGTTCGCTTCACGGCCTCGCATTTTATTGCAACTTGCATGATTTTTCTTGCAGGTCTAAAATCGGCTTTATGCGTTCAGCTTGTACCTACGTGAGTCGATAATTTTTTTAACAAACTTATAATATATTCTGACGTTGAAATTAATGTATTAATTCTGTGTCTGCTATTGTATGCTCCAATGGGCAGATTATGTGCGACTATGGCTTTTTAACAACTTCACTAACGTGTTTACCATAATCTTACAATAAAGACTATTTCATTTCATTTCAATAAACCTAGTGTATAATTTTTGACACAAGAAAATGTCTCGTCTCAATTACTATGAGCAAATAGACAGCGCCTCTAGCGGCGCCTATTGGCAACGTGTTTTTTTTTTATACGACGAGGAAGGCAAACGAGAAAACGAGAAATCTGATGGTAAGTGAGCACCACTGCCCATAGACACCCGCAACTCCAATAGTTTGCAGATGCGTTGCTAAACTAGAGAGCTAAGATAAAATGTCTCTTGTGCCCGTAATTACACCGGCTGTCTTACTCTCCACAGCGGAACACAACAGTGCAAGCACTGCTGCTTAGCGGCAGGATTAGTGAGTAAGACGTACTTGGCGTGCAGCGGTATTACAGATACGTTGCTGACCTAGAGGGCTAAAATAGATTTTCGTCAACTGTCATACCCTCGACGCCGGAACGCAGCAATGCAAGCATGCTGTCTAGCGGTGGGATCTTTTAACTTAACCCACACATATTTCATGCAAGATGGACTTAGCGGATTAGCGAGTAAGATGTTGGTAGCGATCCGGACGGACCTCGCACAAGGTGGTAGGAAAACGGTTTGAAACACGACGACATAACAAAACTCCACATTTACCAATGGCTATTAGTAAAGTAAAAGTATTCATAGAAATCTGTCAAATAAACAATGTATAAAACTATCCAAGGTCATTGACCTTAACTTACTCGTAGTTTCAAAGTGTCAATGAACTCAAACATAAAACGTATTCGTGCGCAGGCGGCCGAATTACCCAATACACCTCGTCAAAAGTAAACGGCACAGGGAAATAATTGTTAAAGGAGGAAAATTGCTATCGGAAACACTTATCGTCGCTTCCTCATTTTGAGCTAAAATATTTGCTTTATATCGTCAAAAAGATTTTTACACCAAAGTCTAAGCGAACACCCCTGTGACTGTGAAGCTTCTTTTGAAAATAAATATATTTAAAAAAATCATTCAGCCATACATATTGTCAACCAATGACTGAATTTTGGACGGTTCATTAAAACGCAAGCACCCCGTATGACATTGATATACTTACTTACATAAAAAAATGTGTTTTAAATAGAGGTTTCTGGTAAACTATTACGTATATGTATTAAATAGTAAAAAAAAACAATTTTATCTAACTCATAATCATAACGTTCGCTCTTATTCTCAAATAGGCAATCTTCTTTTCTAACAAAGTTTAAATTACTTCTCGTTCGACTGTAACGATTCCTCGTAAATTATTAAATGCAACGATCAAAACTTAGATTAAGTTGTTCACTTTTAATGAGAAAAATAAAAATCAAGATGCTATGGCGTAAAACCTTACTATTAATAAACCTATTTTAACTAAAATGCCGTTAAAGTTCGTTTGTCCTTTTTTGTCACATTGACATTTCCGTTAGTAAGAAGAAGACAAAACCTATTTTAACTAAATTTAATGGAGGCTTGAGTGACGTTTATGAATAATGGCACTAGACTCGCAAGGCCGTGGATACACTGAGCCGTGACGCGATCCGCTCGCGCTCTCAGTGTAGCTACAACCTTAGCTGTACAAATCACTTCACTTATTGTTTGGTGATCGCTATGTGATAGAGTCATTTGCGTTCTATTTGCGAAATAATAGATAATCATGGTGATTGTTAATCGGTGATCAGGGCCAAGGATATTATTTATTACTTATAAGTAAAGATACCTTCGTCTTATGCCAATGATTTTATAAGTAAAGATACGTCATATGCTCACAAAACAATCGAAAAACATTTTCCGAACATTTCGACATTTGCGCGCAAGTTTGAACCTTATTTGAGAGAGATTGTGGCTAAAGATGCTACAGTTTGTAGCATTTTTCGCGCTCCATTTTCGGCGTGCTGGTGCCATATCTACCTCTTGCTATGTGTAATATCATTGTTTTATGCTCACAAAACAATCGAAAAAAACATTTCATTTTACATTTGCGCGCAAGTTTGAACCTTATTCGAGAGCGACTGAGGTCAAAGAGGCTACAATTTCAGCAACAGCGACATGAAAAAAGTAAAACCGCCTTCAAAAAAAAAACCATAGAAAAAAAACGTAAAATAATCCTCTAAAATAATGATAAATAAATAAAATAAAATAAAATGCGTTTATTTCGGACAACAGAAACTAAAGCCTAAAGTTTTATGGCCTAGCACTAAGCAGCAGAAATATGAAGTCGGTGCTTCATTCAAAGAATATTCCGCTCGCACCGCACCGACTTCATATATCTGCTGCTTAGTGCTAGGCCATAAAACTTTAGGCTTTAGTTTCTGTTGTCCGAAATAAACGCATTTTATTTTATTTTATTTATTTATCATTATTTTAGAGGATTATTTTACGTTTTTTTTCTAAGGTTTTTTTTTTGAAGGCGGTTTTACTTTTTTGTTAAAAGATTTTTATTTCACAATTTTACGTTGATTTAACATTTTCAGAATTATCCTCCAACTCCTAACCGTTAAGGAGTTATACCTTCCATCATCAACATAAGATGATGACTACCGGACGCAAATACTTGAATAGCCTTAGAAAATATATGAAACACATGATACGTGCCTATAAAATTTGAGGGTTGCCCTCGATTTCCCTTTGATCCCATCATCAGATCATGATTTGGTGACAATGGGACCACCTCAGGAGTATACCCTTTCTTATAAAAAAATAATTGAAAATCGGTCTGCAATTGACGGAGTAATCGATGAAAATACATAAAAAATAAAAAAACATACAGTGGAACGTAGAACCTCCTCCTTTTTTTGAAGTCGGTTAAAAAGACGGTCACATTGTCGAAAACTGACAGAGGGTCGAGCACGACTTTTCGAAACCTGCGTCACGTAAAATCGAATAGTAAACAGCGAACAGCGCCCGCCCGTGTGCGTATTTGGAACTAAAATTTAGTATGAGGTTTCTCGACCTCGATACGATAACCGTAACGTTACGCAGCATTCGTAAAGTCGTGCTCGACCCTCAAATGGCTGAATAAGCAAGACTCCTTTTCATAATCTCCAGTTAATAGATTTGAGTAAATCCGTGTAGTAGTATTACATTACGGCATTCCATTGATCAATTATAGCTCGCTAACCTACCGACCTAGCAACGTAACGCTACTTGGACAATTATCTCAAATCTGTGAAACTTTTGACGCCTCACTGACTTTTATAGTTAATTGCCCTCCGTAGTTTAAGTAATTTAGTTTGATGCTGACTTGCACTTCTATATAGCTATGAGATTTTGATTTATTATGGCGTATTCATAATCGCGACTTGTATGTAAAGGGACAGGGTTGAAATTAAAATGCTGTGAAATGAGACATGGGCTCTTGTAATATTGACAATAGTTAAATTACTTGAGCGGAATTTAATAGTTTTTGGATGGCTTTACAGACCTAATCTCGGGTTTAAGGCTAACATCTGTTCGGATTTATGTATCCCCGTATTTAAAGATTTTTGGAATTGCTTCCGGACTTTTTCCACGATTTTTTAACCCCCGCCCCGTCTAAAAAAGAGGGGTATTATAAGTTTGACATGTGTATCTGAGTATCTGTCTGTGGCATCTTACCTCCCAAACGGAAAGACCGATTTCAATGCGGTTTATTTTAATCGAAAGCTAGTATAATCGAGCTGATTCTTAGCCAAGTTTCATTAAAATCAATTCACTCGTTTTTGAAAACATTTTGAAACACATAACTTTGAAATGACAATGTCGGGGGTTTTTCAACTTTTCTGAGTTGGTTAGGTTGAATACTTTATTAAACGCCGTACACTGTCTGGCAATTAATAATAATAAAAAATAGTTTTACACATTTTCGTGTACCAAAATTTAAGTGCATTCTGCAAAATTACGTTAATACCTAATTGTTTTATTAAAGTACCTAGGTCATTTATCAAATATGTAAGTATTTATCTGCCATGACAAGCCACTGAGCATTAAAGTACCTAATTCCTCGTGCTTCCGTAGAGATACGACTATCTTTCCGCAGAGATATGTATGCAAATGAAAAAAAATCGAACTTGAAAAAACGGAAGCAACAAGTCATACCTAAGAAATATTAGAAAAGTTGAAAAACCCATCGACATTGTCACTTCAAAGTTCAATATTTCAAAAGCAGGTGAACCGATTTTAACGAAACTTAGCTAAGAACCATCTCGATTTAACTAGCTTTCAATTAAAAATAAACCGCATCGAAATCGGTCCATCCGTTTGGGAGCTATGATGCCACAGACAGATACACATACCCTCTTTTCTCGTCGGGTGTTAAAAATTGTTGTCTAACATTGGGTAACTGCAAATGTACACAGTTACTACACTTAAATTGTTAATCAATTTAAATGAGAGCATCCCCGCGACATGGTCCCAAAGATGCTGGCAACATTTTCTTACTGCAATACTAACGTTGTACGAGGACAAATTACTAAGAAAAAGAAAATTAAGAAGAATTTATTAAGAAACTGACACGAGGAAATCTACATAAAGTAGAAATGTCAAGAGAAATGTTTATTATGGGCGTGAAAAGCACCATTATTCAATAGAATGTTAACAGAACGTTGATATTAATAGAATGTTTAATACATAAATCGTGTTTTTCCCTAAACTAACTAAACTTTACCACACTTCAGACGTTTTTGTGTTTTTAGTTCATCATGTTTCAAAACTGAAGTACTTATCCACTAATCGTAACTATAAAATCGACCTCAGCTTGTAGTGTAGATTAAATGGGTAGAGAGAGCAAGCAAGTTAAAAGTTCCATTTTGAAATTCATACTTAATTATTACGACAATGCACTTATATACGACTTTCATTCAATATAATCAACCAAAAAAATTCACATCGATATTATCATTGAGTAGGTAGTTAGATCGAATTGTATCAGTATTTTATCTAATAAGCAACATAATAATCTTCGTTCAAAACGCTATTTTCTTTATTAGTAATTATGGCATTTTAATTTATTATCATCAAATAAAACCGCAATTTTTACCTACACAACTCAACAGCTGTTCATTATTACGCGAGTTATATTCGAGCGTCACTTTTAAGAAGAATTGAATCTTGTAACGTGAATAAACAAAACCGAATCGAATATTAAGATATTCGGTTCGATTTTGTTTATTCACATTGTGTTGCGCAAATATCACCTTTTTAGCAACTTTTTGAGTTATCGCGATTTGAAAGTACGGAACGAAAGTAAAGTTTGGAACGATGTAATTATCCATAATTATAATTTTCGTGTACTTTTTTTTTAACGTCATAAAAAACACAAGTTACTTAAATACATTTGTATCCGTAACTGAGTGGTAACTTAAAATAGTCTATTGAGTGCTCCACATTTTGAGATAACAATCTCGTTTAAAAAGAAACAAAATCTGTATTTAATTCATTACTAGAGCTGAAATAAGTCGATTTGAAAATGTTTGAATGAATACAGGTTAGAATAAACCATGTAATTGAAACATAACGAATTACTTCTTCTCGCAAAACGAATTAGATTAATGGTGATGAAAAATGTTGATAACAGTTCACCTGGGATACGCGTAAAGGTTTACTTTTTACACTTTTGTATTATAACAATTGGCTCCCAAATTATCTCGATAGCAAATCATCTAAAAAAAGTAACTTTGTTCAGGGCGCACTCTATGCAAAATATAATAAAAATATTTCGGTTCTGGTTCCTTTTAATTTTATTTGTATGTCTACTCTTTTTTCTGATGTCCTGTCAATCGCCCGAAGGTTAACTGGTAGAGATCCCTTTAAGAGAACTTATATCCCGTTCGCCTTTGTACATTTTTGCTTTTGTTCTGTTATTTTATGTTTTATGTGCAACTAGCTGTTGCCCGCTACTTCGTCCGCGTAGATTTCGAACTAAATAATTTTATCGAATAAGAAGTAGCTTATGTTATTCCTCAATATTCAAACTATTCTCTTAACAAATTTAATCTCGATTGGTGCAGCGGTTTTCCCGTGAAGAGGTAACAAACAGACAGACAGAGAGACACAGAGACAGAGTTACTTTCGCATTTATAATATTAGTTAGGATTAGGATAAAGAGATATACATACATACATAATACGGCTTAAGTACATAGGTACATAAAGACATGAGGCGGATCTTAAGGACATGCGCCACTTCATATTCATAGTTTAGAAATACTAATTTGGACTTCGCTCGTGTTCTGAAGTTATTTTGACGTTTGTTATTCATACGTCCACTGCACTGTAGTATATTGACACACATTAAAAATCAATGACCCGCGGTAATTTGCTTTCGTATATTTCACTAACTTGTATAGCGCAAATCCGTTGACTCATCCCTCGATAGAATATTAAGTTCAAAAGTTCAGCAATGTCCAGAACTGAAAGTTTGTTTTTTATAAATTAAATTTTAAGAAGTTCAAATAGATAATCTGGCATTTGGATTAGATAAATTAACTTAATAGGAATGACAGACGAAATTAATTATAAAAAAAACAATTAAAATAAAACTAAACAAACTAAAACCTAATATAAAAAATCTAAAAACGGCCCCTGTGGCATGGTTCCAAGAATTCTGGCAGCATTTCCTCGCTGTATGGCGATAAACTGTATTGAAATGTGTTTTAAATTTTGTTTATTCCGAAGCTTAAAGTCACCTTTTATTGTTCGTAAAATTATTATTTTTCGCGTCAAATGCATTTTCGCATACGCATTCTGCAGGTAGTAAAATTGGCATATGGCCAACACTGTTTTACAAATCTCCAAAATTAGAATCAGTTTTCATTAGCCAAACATTGTATTTTTTGTTTTTATCGTAAACACGCGCTATTTTTTAATAGACCATGACAAGAACCTAATTGTCAAATTCAAAATCAGAATTCCTTTACCGGTCAGTATAAACACCATTACCGTCAACTTAGCCGCTTGTTTAGGTACGCTTCCTTTTTCAAAACCATATTTTCACGCCGCCACTGCACTTTAAATTGTCGAATCACTTTTTAATTATACATGGTTTAGGTTCCTTGGGCAAAGGGTTTAGGGCCATACAGCCTCCACTTGGATGCACTTAAAAAAGTAAAACATACCGACGGCCGCGATGACATATTGGCGCCAAAGTTGTCCCGCCTCCATCCTGCGCTGCTGAGTGACTGGCGCGCCGGGGACCGGGTCGTACGAATATGCTCTGTCTTCCATACGTCACGGCACGTCACAACACGTGCTGCGTTGGCAGTTGGCAAGCTGTAGCTGCAACAATGGACACTTGGTCAGGGCAACATAAAACATGGCTTTAAGACAATAAGTATCAACATCAAGACTTTTATCTACACACATATCATAAGTCCTCTATAATGCGTTCAGAAACCGTAGAAAATGACCTGCATTGCAATACATCGTCGCCTCACCACGACCAGCAGGTCCAGCAGTAAAGTAATCGATGTCGTAATGACTTTTCGATATCGAATTCGATTTTTCGAATTTGACCACCAACGTAATTTACAATCATAGTGAAATAAAACGGATCACTCACGTATGTAAGTCGAGTTCAGTCCGACAAGTATAATTAATCATGTGATTTTTTTTTACAAAAAAAAAAAACAGTTTACGAAACGTCGGCTCGGTATGTTTGTCTATGATTAAAAAAAACAATCAAATTCGTGACAGGTATGGGTATGGGGTTCGGCTTCTGAACCCATCTTAGAGTACTTATAATATGTGTGTAGATAAAGTAATGTATGCAACTCCACATAATTAGGCCTTAAAACACTCATTATGTAGCAGTTGCATAAACTACTATAGGGCCCTGAAAGGGCAGTTTTTTTGGTCGCTTTATTTATACAGTCAGCAGCAATAGTTGCTAAGTAACCGAAGCCGTCACAATGATCTAAGCACGGCTCTATCGTCATAGACATAAGAGCTTGTGCAGATCATTGTGACCGCTTTGGTAGCTTAGCAACTTTTTCTGCTGGCTGTACTTATGTGACGCTTCCATCTTAGTTGCGAGTCCTGAAACGTAATTAGGATCCTACATTATAGGATAGTTAATGTTTATTTTACATCGAACTTAGTGTAGTTAAGTTGTAATAGGACGACGTTACATTAAGAACTGTTTCAGTTTTAAACGAAAGCGATTTAAACAATCGTTGGAAGCTAAAATGGTGGAGATACCATGAATATTTGTCTTGACTTCCATTTAAAGCGTATCATTTAAAGTTTCATTTACATTAATGCATTAACTAATCTTATAGCGTGGACTTAGGAACTTCATTTTGTTGCAACTTAAAGAGACCATTCTTTCAGATTTGACATTAATTTCAGCGAGCTATCTCTACGCATTCTGAATGCCAAAAGTGCCAAAAGCTGAAAAGTTTTGCTGAAGTACCAAAAGTTTCAAAAATAAGTAAACAAAGTAAGCAACTAGGTATTGAAAAATATCATCATCATCATGTCAGTCGAAAGACGTCCACTGCTGGACATAGGCTTCCCCCGCGGCTCTCCACTCAGACCGGTCTTGTGCTTTCCGCATCCACCGCGGTCCCGCGATCTTTACTAGGTCGTCGCTCCATCTTGTTGGAGGCCTACCGACAGCTCGTCTCCCGGTCCGTGGACGCCATTTGAGAACCTTCTGACCCCATCGGCCATCAGTTCTGCGAGCTACGTGCCCCGCCCACTGCCACTTAAGTTTCGCAATTCTTCGGGTTACGTCGGTATGTGTTTTTGAAAAATATTCTAAAGCGCGTCAGAGATTATGATACAATAATTGTAATCATACTTACTGATTATTATCAGATATAAAAAATGACTAATAAGAAATAACTTAAGAAATGACTTATCGTAATAATTATGCAGGATAATTATGATTACGATAAAGTACGGTAACAAACGCTTTTAGCGATTTTTCTATCAGTGTGATTACGATTAAGAACTAGGTAAGATTAGTGTTGTCACTGTGGTGGCCAGATAAGACGTTAAACTACTGTTATTCAATAAAGATAAATTGAAGTACCTATTGAATAAAATAAATGTTCCGACGAATTGAGAACCTCCTCCTTTTTTGAAGTCGGTTTAACATGGTGCAACTGGCATACAGGGGCAAAAAAAGATTGTCATAAATTGTCAAGTCAAGAAAATTTAAAGGGTACACAGAGGCCCGAGTACGAATATTCGAAACCTGCGTAACGTAATCGAGTAGTAAACGTTATCGAGTTTGTATGACGTTTGGAACAGCGCCCGCCCGTGAGCGTATTTGGAACTAAAATTTAGTATGAGTTTTCTCGATCTCGATACGATAACCGTAACGTTACGCAGGATTAGAAAAGTCGTGCTCGACCCTCTGGAAGCGTACAATGACGAATACGCGTCTAATGCAGCTACTCGTCGTCGACAGTAGGCCTGACTGGACGGTTTTTGCAGCAAATCGATTATGTCGTGAGAAGACAATCAAATTAAAATACAATATCCTATGAGCAGACGTGTAAGGGGCGATTAATTCGCTGCGCCTCATTTATACGAATTACGAGCTATTCTTCTGTTCTATAAACATCCTGTTGATTATAGCTTGACAGTTGCTGACATATTTGTGATGCGACAAGTTCTGTAAAGTTCAGAGGGTCGAGCACGACTTGTCGAATCCTGCGTCTCGTAAAATCGAATAGTAAACGTTATCGAGTTTGTATGACGTTTGGAACAGCGCCCGCCCGTGAGCGTATTTGGAACTAAAAGTTAGTATGAGGTTTCTCGATCTCGATACGATAACCGTAACGTTACGCAGGATTCAACAAGTCGTGCTTGACCCACAGTTTCTAAGTATAGTAAGTAAGTTTTCTAAGTAGCCCGACGTGTTTCGAACTAATAATTCGTGGTACAGTCAGCGTCATATATATGGTGACATCCAAAGTGATCAAATAGTTCGGTACACCATACAAATCGTATGGTACATACCGTTCTCTGGGTTAAGAATTTTGTTTACAATCGACAAACGACTCGCTTTTTTTTTGTCAGTTTTGTGACCGTTTTACATACATTCTATATGGACCGTCACAAAACTGACTAATAAATTTTCTATTTTGGCACTTTTTTGGCAAAAACGGCATACAGTTTTTTTTGAATGCGTATTTACATGAACTAATCGCCTACCAATTTTCATGAAGTTTAGGCCAGAGATAAAGTTATTGTCGCACAAACATTCGAAATTGGCAGAAGATGCCAATGGGTCCAGTCTTGACTCGTTCAATTAGGATGCAGTAGTAATAAAAATAAGCTACCATCATAGAAATGTTGAAAACGCCCGACATTTTCATCTTCAATATCTCAAAAACTGCTGAACCGATTTTTATTAAACTTAGCTAAAAACCATCCCTATTAAACTAGCTTTCGATTAAAAAAAGTCGCCTCCAAATCCGTACATCCGTTAAGGAGCCACAATACCAGAGCGTCTAGTGTAATCGATGACCAAAAAAATACGTCTCGAACGCGTTTGCGTTAAAGTGTCTAATAGCATGACGAGTGTGTCGATACAGAGGGTCGAGCACGACTTTACGAATCCTGCGTAACGTAGATCGAGAAACCTCATACTAAATTTTAGTTTCAAATACGCTGACGGGCGGGCGCTGTTCCAAACGTCACACAAACTCAATAATGTTTACTATTCGATTTTACGTGACGCAGGTGTCGCATTTTCATACTCGGGGCTCTGTTTTCTAAACTTTTACTTATATATTAACGCTTAACACGGACAAAACCAAATACATTTGCTTCTCGAAGACTGAACTCGACAACGTTTACTATTCGATTTTACGTGACGCAGGTTTCGAAAAGTCGTGCTCGACCCTCCGATACGTGTCACTAGTGGCGCTACCAATTTGCCCATAGTAATTTATATCATGCGCAAACGCGATCGTGACGTAGTTTTGGTCGTCATTACACTAGAGGCCCGGATACACGGTCAAAATCATAACACCCATCTTTTTGCATCGTCGGGGGTTTAAAATCACTAATCACTCTAGTCTACATTATCATGATAACCGGGACGTAATCGCGTAAAAAATTAAAATTAATAAAAATACGTAGTACATAATTTAAATATATCATTATAAAGACCAAGACTGAGAGCGGGTAGATCGAGGAACCCGTGCAGCTAGGAGATGCTGATACCCGCCTCTTCCGTCCCTCCGAGACCATGGACGCAACGTCGCGTCCGTAACGTCGAGGTATTTAAATTTAAATATACTATTACGCGTTTAAGTCCCGAGTATCATGATAATGTGTGAAAATCGCGAGAGTTTAAATCAATACACTAGTCTAATTTAATTTTTACTCATCACAAAATCTCACATGCAACCACGAAGAACGTCACTGGTGTTGTATTTGTTTAAATCAGACAATACCCAGGTACATCTGGGACTTTGAATTAAAATTCTTTCGAGCTGAGCGGCAACATTACGCAAGTCTAGCCACTGAATACTGAATAGGACTGTAACCATCTGTAATTGTAAAACCAGATTTTCCGCGTGATAAACCATACTTTTAGCCAGCACAAAAGCAAATGAATCAGTATTGTTTCCTATAGTTATAACATGACTTATTTGCTTAGTTATTACAACCTTGAAGCCCCGCGCCTGCTTGGCTCGCCTCTGTGCTCAGAGCGTCTGATCTAGTGCATTAATCAACGGCAAAAAAAAGTCTCTTACGTCTGAATTACTATGGGCACATTAGCAGCGCGACTAGTGGCACGTATCGACAACAAACAATTCTATTTGACAGCCATGACGCGATCGAGACATATTTTGGGTGGGCGATTACACTAAGCGCTCAGGGGATCGATTTTTGAATCTCACTTGGTGACTAAATTCTCACTCATGACATTGATATCACCAAAAGCCGTATTTTTGAATGTCATACCCGTCTACTAACATGCAGCTAATTTGCGTTTCTGTCGTAGACAAGCGAAACAATATAGTGGATTAAAGTTAGCTGTCACTGCCAGTGGTCGAGAAGTCACTCAGTGATCTCGTTTACGAGTGGGCGTGGGCATTCGTATTTGATATCATGGGCATGAGAATTTTAGTCACGCGGTGAGATTAAAAACTACGAACTTTTTAAAAATCACTGGATTTAGTCACCGGGTGAGATTAAAAAATCGACCCCTGATCACAAAATTTCAAGAAGATGCGGGTAATGTCTGAATACTTAAGTACCTATTTTTTTTTAAGTTTTTAAAACTACCAAAAAATTCATCGACTAGAAAATACATAATCAGCGAACCTGCTCGCAAAATTTCACGAGAATTGGTTTAGAAATGCGGCCTGTAGAGGAGAACAGCCAGACAGACGGACAGCCGTACGAAAAAAAAAAATGTCTAAGCTGAAACGGCGACATGATGTCTTTTTAAGCATCGGGACAACAGTACCTACTTAGTTGAAGACTAAACTATATTTTTTTATTGCGTTTAGTTTGTATGCATTCCATATATCCTTAAACGAGGCTCATAACATAAAACGTCTTCACAGAAAACAATGCGTGTTTAAGGATCGATTACATGCGCGGCCAAGAGTGCGCGCGCGCATATGACTAATGAGTTCCGTTTTCCGGAATATCGCACAGTAGCTCTTCTAAGATCAGTATTGTTACGATATTTTTACAGCGAAATTTTCAAAAGAACTATAAATTTGGCACCGATCACTGCTGTCATGCAAAGGTTGCAAAGTCAAATAATGCCCGACATGTTTCGGACTAATCCGAAGTTCTTCTGGGAGCGCACACTTCTACTACTATATACATAGCACGCTTTTAAAGTTAATTGTTTGAAGTGAGAAAAACTTTCCCTGTCAAAGTGTTTATGACATTGTCATAAGATTGATTTTTGCCTGGCTCGTGGGAAAGGTTTTTCTACTATATGTATATACTACTACTAATTAGTCCGAAATATATCGCACAAAACTCGACTTTACAATTATATACGTGATTGATCCGTTTATTCTCCATACCATTCCTATCATTTTCGTTAGTACAGAGTCACTTATCTAGGCCCACAGTTAGCGTACTGTTTATACCTAAGCATAAGATAGCCAATGCTCACGTTTTCGATGTTCTGACATGGCGGAAACAGATAAAATCTCTCACGAAAATTGACTGATCTTAATCTTTACGACATAAATGCAGTTTCATATTGACTAGTTTCCTGATAACATTCAGATTATAATATAGATTACGTAGTTTACTGACCAATTTAAAAAGTTACAAGTTCTCAACTTATTCTGCATTTTTTATTAAGTAAGTTTGTATTCGTAAGTCTTCATATTTTTGCATAGTTACTTAAATGCAAATGTTAAAACGTATTTACTTACATTTTTATGTTATTTGTGTTAAATGCGATTTTTTTTAGGCTGCTATACACAAATTCAACATAGCCATCAGTTACCGCCTAAACTATAATTCCAAAAAATATTTCAACGCGAAAAAGTATTTACTTTCATCTGTCGTGTCGGCTGTCGAATTGTCGCAATATATTTACGGGTACGTATTTTTGATTTCCTTTTTTTCAATAGTTCGACTGCTCGTTTACTGTAATTATCAGTGCACTGTGACCACATCTCTTTCCATCTCGAGTTCGGTGCCAAGCTTCCTGCAAGGAAGCCGAGTCTTCAGCCAGACAGTCACACAGTCAGTGCTATTGTGGTGACATTAGTGTTCATTGTGTTGATTTACGAGGCTGACATGCTAAATCAGTGCAACAGTTTTCCTATGCGGGGTTTCCTTCCTCAAAGAGGTTGGTGAGTTATAGTTTATTTTTAAACTACCCAGGTAGGCGAAATTGGAGTATAAGATACAGGAAAACCTATTTCAAGAACTAAGAAATGCAGTTGTATTGGGACGCAGGTGGTTATTTGGGATACCTGCACATGTAGCACGCGTGCCATTTTGTCGCTTGTCGCGCAGTGCGTCCCTTTCATAGTGATGGAATCAGTGAAGGACGCACTGAGCGACAAGCGACAAAATGGGGCGCGTGCTAGCCCCCCTGGTAATTGGAGGACAGATTATGGACAGACATTAAGTTTTGCGTGAAAAGTCGTTAGGTATGCGGCTCAAAAATCTAATGCTATTTGCGTGTAAAGTGGGCTGAAGACCGAACACGAGTTTTTACCAAGAATCGAGTAGTAAGTATCTAACTAGATCATAACTATTTAGTCCGTGCTATGAAATTTTAGTACCAAATACGCTCACAGGGGCTCTGAGGCCCGAGTACGAATATTCGTATCCTGCGTAACGTATCGAAATCGAGAACCTTCATACTAAATTTTAGTTCCAAATACGCTCATGGACTGGCGCCTGTTGCAAATGTTATACAAATTTCTCGATAATTTTACTACCCGATTACGTTACGCAGGATTCGAATATTCGTATTCGGGCCTCTGTTCCAAACGTCATTCAAATTTTCTCGCTGGCGTTACGATAATGTATAAATAATCCACTTTGTAGTTAATGAAACGAGACCATTTCTATTTAAATTACTATTAATGTCAATAGCCTGACTTGAAAACTAGCGACAACCTTCATTTGACATCTGATATGGACTGATAACATGAGTGGGTATATCATCGATTAGAAGTCATCATGTCAAGCTCACGATATGGTTATTTACTTATGGGTAGGTACACTACACTGAACAGTCAATGAGTCAGCAATGTACTTATTAGATTATTACATAGAGTACTGAGTGGAATTATCAGTTTTACCACGAGGTTCATAAAGGAAAGACCCAACTAACTACTTACTAGTATATCCAAACGTTTACACTACATTCAATTGCTCTCGGTTAAGCCATTATCATTAACAATCATTTATTTATATTTCTTAGTGAATCAAAGCCAAAAAACAATCAATACAAAGACTGTATTACGTATTAAATACCTACAAAATGAATCGAAAAATCTATCTCAGCAGCAGAGAGACGTAAAAAAATAGGCTGGATATACGATAATGATTACAAAACAATCTAAAGCAAACACTGATAAAATAACGCTTAACAATTTTCCCTAATAAAAAAACCGATTAAAAGGGATTAAAGCAGTAAAAGTAAGAAACTTCACTTATTACTGGAGCAGCGCAGCGCCTGCGATTTTTCCCTGAGCAATGTCATGTGAAGACGGAATGAAAAACTTTTGCTATTAAATTCTTGTAGGAGTTACATTCGCTCGCTATAGATTTGCTGAGGGTCGAGCACGAGTTTTCGAATCCTGCGTAACGTTACGGTTACCTATCGTGTCGAGATCGAGAAACCTCATACTAAATTTTAGTACCAAATACGCTCACGGGCGGGCGCTGTTCCAAACGTCACACAAACTCAATAATGTTTACTATTCGATTTTACGTGACGCAGGTGTCGCATTTTCATACTCGGGGCTCCGTTTTCTAAGCTTTTACTTATATATTAACGCTTAACACGGACAAAACCAAATACATTTGCTTCTCGAAGACTGACAGTACTCAACCTCGCTCGGAACTCAACTTAAGAATTCACCATTGTAACCTGAACACTAACGCTTGTCAATGCACACCATTGGAAAAAGTAAGATCTATAAAATATTTAGGAATAATAATCGATCAACGGCTCTCTTGGTTCCAACATTTGGAATACTTAAATGGCAGAATCAGAAAACTGGTATGGATATTTAAAACCTTCCGACACGTTACAAACACTGTACTACTGAAACAAATTTACACAGCGCTTGCGCAATCAATTATGTCATATTGTATTCTGATTTGGGGGGGGCGTCAGTAAAATCAAATACTTGGAAGTGGAGAGACGGCAGAGGTGTTTATTGAAAACTATGTTTTTTAAACCTTACAGATACCCAACTACAGAACTCTACTCACTGTGCAAAATTCTGAGCATGCGTAAATTACATATTACCTCTGCAATCTTAAAACTTCACAAGTCAATTAATTTTAACGCAAAGTTACTAAATAAGAGAAGAGTACACACAGTTGCATCTGTACCTGGCAGTAATTCAGCTTTCGCTAAGAGGCAGTACGATGTACTATCCGCAATAATATATAATAAGGTAAACAGACAACTAAATGTTTATCCCATGGACTACTATGATTGTAAAAAAACTATAATTAAAATGGATAAGTGAACTTGATTATAATGACACTGAAAACGTACTGTATACATAAAAGTAACAATGTATAATGTACACAAACACACATACACACATACACACACACACACACACACACACACACACACACACACACACACACACACACACACACATAACACACAATTAGTAAAAGTGTAGTTATTAATTACTTAATTTGTCAACGTAACTAATAAGTAAGTACATTTTTTTTCCATTTTAACGCATTTTTAAACCTAAAAATAAGCTGGAAGAGCGAGGCTTCCTGACACAGGTACTCAACACCTAATAGGAAGTCTCGACCATCATGTACTTACCACCTAAGTTTAAATGCAATAAAGAATTATTATTATTCCCGTATATTTATTATAATCTTAGGCTAGGTTTTCACAATATTCATATAAAAAGTAATAAAACAACATTAATACAAAATATAAAAACATTATAAAAACCTAACCTAGGGTGCCACCGGCAGCGAGGCGGGGCCTAAGCTACCGGTGGTCAGGGCGACAGAGAGAGGAACCTCCTGACTATCCGAGCCGTGTCCAGGAGTACCGCCTTCTGTATCTGACCCTTGACCCAACCATCTAGCGAGAGCCTTTTAAGGTGATGGTCAAGGCTCTTCGCTATTAGACCGTTCGCCGAAACGACTATCGGGACAGTGATCGTCGAATCAACAGGCCACATGGCGGTAACCTCGTGAGCCAAGTCAAGGTACTTGCTGACTTTGTCCTTCTCGGCCTTCACGAGGTTCACGTCATGGGGGATCGTGATGTCGACGAGCACTGCCTGGCGCTTCGATCGATCTATCAGCACGATATCAGGTTTATTGGCGACAATAGTCCTGTCCGTGATGATAGATCGATCCCAGTAGAGCGTGACACGACCATTTTCAAGAACTGGTGCAGGTGTGTACTTATAGTACGGCACTTCGAAGTCCACAAGACCGAATGAAAGAGCAAGTTGCTGGTGAATAATCCTGGCTACAAGGTTATGTCTGTGCAAGTACTCGCCGTTAGCAAGACTAGAACAGCCAGAGATAATATGCCTGAGTGACTCCCCGGGACGGCGGCATGCCCGACAGATGTCGACCGTACCGTCCTTCAGGATATACCTACGGTAGTTATTAGTCATGATAACTTCGTCCGCAATTGCACAGGCAAAACCTTCGGTTTCCCCGAAGAGGTCCCCGAAGCGTAGCCAGTTCACCGACGCGAGGAGGTCTACATCGGGCCCCATGAGGGCCTTATAGAACCGCCCGTGTAGCTCCTTACTCTCCCATTCAGTCTTGCGGTCCTCGGTGCTCCATACCTTAGGTCTGCGCCAGTTCTCTTTTGCCAAGGCGAGAGGAGTGAAGGATTTGTCCACCGCCACTACATCGCGATGCATCCCACACTCGTTGTTCAGGAAAAATTCCCTAAGACTGCACACCTCACGGTTGTGGAGGTCCTGGGCATTTAAAAAACCACGACCTCCACATTTCCGTGGAATGTACAGTCTCATAACAGACGAGCGCGGGTGTAGCATGCGATGCGCAGTGAGCAATGAACGAACCCTTCGATCCAGGGCATTCAGCTCAGTCTGATTCCATCTTAGTATGCCAAAGGAGTATATGAGCAGGGGCATCACCCAGGAGTTGAAGGCGCGCACCTTGTTGCCACCCGACAAAAGACTATTGAGTACTTTTGCCAGGCGGCCAAAGAATCGCTCCCTCACCGTCTGTTTGATATCCCTACCTTCAATACCCAAGGACTGTGACATACCAAGATATTTATAGGTTTCAGTTTCGGAGACAGATCTGAGGGACATTGTCTCAGAAAGTTGTAAATTCGGTGAATTTACAACTTTTCCCCGCTGTACATGTATGACTGCACACTTGTCTACACCAAACTCCATTTTGATGGCATTACTGAAGACTTCTGTTGTTTTCAGTAACTCCAACAAGTTCTTGTTGTTTGGTGCAAATAGCTTAAGGTCATCCATATAAAGTAGATGAGAAATGACCTCACCCCCTCTCCGGAGCCGACAACCTAGTCCTGAATCCGTCAGCAGAGTACTGAGCGGATTCAGTGCTAGGCAGAACCATAATGGACTTAGACTGTCACCCTGGAAGATCCCTCGTTCAATCCTTATAAAGTCCTGCGGACCAGAGGGGCCATCGCTACCTCCCGGTTGACGAAGGACTGTGATCCACTGCCCCATGCACGTGCTTAAGAAGGTTCTTAAAGTTGCATCAACTTTATACAGCTCTAAGATCCTCCTTAGTCATGAGTGAGGCACCGAATCATAGGCTTTCTTGTAGTCAATCCAGGCAGCGGAGAGGGTCCCTCTATTCTGCCGGACTCGTTGGCAAATGGTCATGTCTATGAGGAGGAGCTCTTTAGTACCACGGGACCCAACCCTGCATCCATTTTGAGCGGGGGCCAAGATGTTGTTTGCAACGATGTGCGCGTTAATTTTTGCTCTCAAAATGGATGTAAGGAGTTTGTACAGTGTGGGTAAACACGTGATGGGTCTGTAGTTTTTCGCTTCCGTGGTACTACCGGACTTATAGAGCAGGAAGGTGATACCAGTTGTTAAAAGAGGTGGTAGGGAATCGAGCTCGAGGGCTTGCTGGAATTGAGTTGCCAAACGTTCGTGTGAGCATCGAAACCGCTTCAGCCAGAAGTTGTGCAATCCATCCGGACCAGGACTTTTCCAGTTCTGGGTCGTTCGGATAGCACAACTAACGTCCTCGGGGCTGATGGTAACAGCGTCCATAGGTTCGATAGACTCACACTCACGTTCAACAACATTCATCCATTCGCCCTCGGTGTGTTCGACGGGTGCCGACCAGATACTACGCCAGAAGTTAATCATAGCAGTAGCATCCGGCAGTTGTCCGACAGACACACACTGGTCGGTTCCCTCCCACTTCCGATATACCTTCCTTTGGTCACTCTGGAAAAGGCGATTCTGCTGGAATCGGTCCACACGCTCTCTGTAGCGACGAATACGGCTTGCCCACGCATAGACTTTCTGCTTCAGAAAGTCAATGCGCTCCGTGACACAGGTCATATAATCACAGGGCCTGATACCAGTCCCCGCAAAGGCCTGGTTCACAAAGCGCATGACTCGGGGGCGGCTATTGCCCCCCCTGAAACAGATCAGCTTTGCAATGAGAGTCCGAAACGAGCCGATACGCCGCTCAATCCGCACTTGCCATGTAGGGACACCATCAGCGGTCCTAGGTGCACGATCAGCGTCCGGAAACTTGATACGAGCAACACGGCACGCTGCGATGGCCCCGCAGTACATGATTGAGTGTGTATCAGTTAAATCTTCGCTAGCCCGTATGTACGGGTCTAGTAAAGCGTCAAGGGCTCCCATTAGCGCTAGATTACGCCTATTCGTGGGCAAGCGCGGTAATCGTGGCCTAGAATCGCGTGTGAAGCGATACTGCGTTATCGCCTCCTCCAGAGCCCTCCTCAGTTGCTCATTGGTCTGGGTACTCACTGAATGATCCGTACAGTCATCCTCGTCGGCACGGGGACCGACCCGCGCCACCCCCGGTGTCAGGTCGAGTGCGGGCACCGGGGCCGGTGATGTGGCGGGAGGGTCCCGCGTCGAGGTGGAAGCCGCACGGGCAGAGAGCACTTCCAGTCGCAGTCTATCAAGTGTCAAGTCATCCAGCACGTTGTTGCGCCGGATGACCCGCACTTGATCCGATAGCCGCTGCGCAGTCACGGTGATGGTCGGTTCAAGCGCCTGAAACAGAGGAAGCATCCGGGCACAGTACCCGGATAGATTGGTTCCTCCCTCTGTAGCCCTATAGTAGGCGCGCATGCAGTTTTCGTTCATCGCATTCGACCATCGCATGCGGCGCACTACACCGCCGACAGCGGGAGCCGGTCTCGAGGCAGGTTGCCCCGCAGACTCCAAGCGTGCCGGCAGCGGTGGGCGGCCTCGCCGCGCAGGTGGTCGCGGCAGCGGGGCCGGCGGCCCGCTTTCATCGCTCGACTCGCTGGTGTCGGCCGCGGTTGCGAATGCATCGTCAGACGGCGATGGCGAGGAGCTCGATGAAGCGGGCGGTGGTGTTGGGCGTGCGCTGGGGACCGCTGTTTTATTTCTTGGCCGTAAATTCATACTTTTGTTGCCTCATTGGTGATTTTAGGCGGCATTTTGTTGTAAGTAAATATTAAAATGCAATATAAAATACGAGACCCGACATTGTCAATGTCAGCGGTTTTTTTTTTTATTATTATTATTATTATATTATATTGGTATAAAAGAGAATGAGATAAATGACGATCAATTCTTCAGTGGCGAGATATGTGCCTTTTATACGAGGAAGGGATATTTTGACGAACTTAAATAAAGTGACCTGTGTACTTTATAGCCTAACGCACTCGGTTAAACCGTATAAGATCGCGCAAAAACGAGATGGTGAATGTCAAAGCGAAGCCGAGCGTAGACAATGAAGCCTCTGTTCTCATTGCTCTTGAAATGTTGAGTCTATCTGCATTATAATCAAGGACTGGTTGTAAGGGCGCAATGAAGTGGCTTCATTATCTGTGCTATTTTACATTACAATACACTCTCCACACTTGAATCGAGTTGTTCTAAATGCATATCGAAGTGTTGTGAGCTGTTTACCTACCACTGAACTTAGGTATAATAATGTAGGTAAGTATACATAAATTTACCGAGACCGTGGAATTGCATATGTAGTGGTATTGTGTGTTTATAGGCATTCCATATTTGATATTTCCCTTTTTCCCGTACTATCAGCATAAAAAGAGGTTTGCGATAATTATATTGAAGAAGGAAATTCCAAAATATTGTCAGTGTCAAATTCTAAATATTATTTACGTCGTGCGTATTTTTAACGGCTGATTTTATTGTATTCTCACAATTTTAAAAATAATTCTCACCGGGCCCGTACACCTGTAAGTTACACAGTTTTTAAAAGCTATGGCAGAAAATAACTTTGGTCCGATGGTCTTCTTTTCATGCGAACCGTACAACTACTACAAATGCAATTCCAAGTTCTCGCTAATTCATCTGTACTGTAGTCGATCAGTTCGAAGTTTAGTATACTTAATTAAATACGAGAAACTTAATTCCGAAGTACAATTAGTCCGAATTTTCAGTATTTAATTGCGTAAGCAGTAGTTGTAGTTTTGCAGTAGTAGTAAATGGGTATTTTCAGATAACCATGTATTCTTAATTTTTTTTTAATAATCCAACAAATTTTGAATTATTTTTGCTCATTGAATTATGTTTAAATAATAAAAAAAAGTATCCCTCATTTTGTTGTCAGTTTTATGACGTGCTTTTTCATACATTCTGACAAATCACGTTTTTGGAAAAAAGGGTACGCAGTTTTTTGAAAATGCCCAAATATACCTTTTCAACTCTAAGACAAATGTCAAAGCTCTCATTCATACGCCATTCAAACAGTTTTCTTGCATGAAACCAAATGCTATCCTTCTTATGACCCATATTATGTCGTTGGCGTTCATGTGCACCAAAGTTTTCGTAGGGCGTCGATTTTTGAATCTCACCCGGTGATTAAATTCACTGATTTCTAAAAAGTTCCTATTTTTGAATCTCACCGGCGACTACAATTCTCATGCCTATGATATCAAATACGAATGCCCCCACCCACTCGTAAACGAGATCACTGAGTGACTTCTTGACCACACTGGCAGTGACACCAACCTCAATCTACCATGTTGATAGCTTGTCTATGACAGAAACGCAAATTAGCTGCATGTTAGTAGACGGGTATGACATCTAAAAATAAGGCTTTTGGAAAATAGTGATATATATGTCATGGATGAGAATTTAGTCACCAAGTGAGACTCAAAAATTGACTCCCAGAAAATAGGCTTCAGAATAGCTAACGAAAATTCGGACTAATAATACTTTCGGAATTATGACTGTTCGGAGTTTTGGGGAGCTCCGGTGGAAATGACCTGACATTTCCCAGGACAATACAAAAGGTAAATAAAAAAAAACTATATAATTAACACCCGGTAAACATAGACTTAGCTAATGAAGCTTTTTATGCAAAACAAGTGCATAAGTGTCGACATCAAATGCATTATGAATTAAAAACGCATTTACGTGCAGGAATGCCGTCATTATGTGAGTATGTACATAACTTGTTTGTTTGTTTATGACAAATAGTTGCTCGTTGCGACATGGAAAGTCGATATGAAAATGAAAACTAACAGAGACCGCAACGCTGTTGTCACACTTGACGGTTAATAGGACATTGTATTGTCGGTCAAAAGTGTGAGTTGGACGAATGCACTCTTTGCCTCAATGCAATATAAATTTGCGTATGGAATTTTCCAAAAAAATGCGTTTTATTCAGTCCAGGATTATTTGTGAAGTAATTAAGGTTTAACTGTATTGTAAAAAGCCGTGATAGCCTAGTGGTTTGACCTGTGGCCTCTCAACAGGGGGTCGTGGGTACAAACCCCGGCTCGCACCTCTGATTTTTTCGGAATTTATGTGCGGAATTACATTTGTAATTTATCATAAGCTTTTTGGTGAAGGAAAACATCGTGATGAAACCTGAACACTCCTGCGACGCAAGTCAATGGTGTGTGTGAAGTTCCTAATCCGCACTAGGTCTTTCATGGATGATGAACTATATAGTTTGTAAAAATATTACCGTTTTTGTATTTTAAAGTAAGAGAAATAGATCCCCTATAGTTTTTTACAACTTTCACCCATAGTCTAGGTAGTTGAAGTTAGTTGAAAACATTTATATTACGTAGCGAAATAAACGTATCACACATGTATAATGTACATATAAGTCGAGTTTAGCCCGGGATGTTTCAGACTAATTCGTTGTCCTTCCTCTGGGAGCGCAAGACTCTGCGACAACCAACGTACAACCGCTACGTACGTGCGCTCCCAGAGGAGGGACTATGAATTAGTCTTAGTAGCCTTAGAATACGATAATTTTGTAACTTGATAATGATAAATGCAACATGTATAATGTTTTCGCGCTACGCATTATATAATATGTACTTATGCTCGTATTGTACAATTAAATTTAATATTACGTTATTACATAAATTAATTGTGCAATACAGTTTAAATTAATGGATTTGTTCTCATCTAAGGAAACGTTCGAGTTAAGTAAGTTTATGTTTAAATGAACCTATATAGGTATATATATATTTGTATGAAAATGTAGCTTGAGTGTTAGTATAGACGCACCCTTACCTCATCCTGTTTCCAACAATTATTATGAGCAACGTACCATAAGTACTGAAAAAACATTTGCTTATCGATTACCTCGATAAACTGCGTTAAAATTGCGGTGGCAGATAAATCGATATGACGACAAAGATCGACAAAGATATGATATACTTATCATTTCAGAAACGTCGCGGTTGTTTCAAAACATGTCTCTCAAAGATTTTCAAAGTCATTTAGAGGAGTTTTGGCAGGTGTTCCAGAAAACAGAAAAAAACCCCTATGCCATACGATTTCTAGTTTTCAATTTGTAATTAGGTATTAGTTTTTTCATTCCAACAACGCCATCATCATACAGGATCCAAGGTCAAAGATAAAAAATCAATCTTGTTTATTGAAAACTGTGTTGTACTGATCAAGATCGTGGAAAGTTATTTTTTATCAATGGCTGTGATTGCCAAATTTATCTTTTCGTTGATTACTGCTATCTCAGTTAATAAGTATAGTTAATCATTAGGAACATTTTGTAGTACAACATACTAAAGTATTGACGTTTTGTTTTCAGGTTTGTTTCCAGGCTGTAGCAGGAGTGGGGATAGATATCAGATTTATTTATATTTAAAAAATACCTGGGCGATCAAGTTTCGCTGCAAAAAGTGCTTAAAACTCTGCTAAATTGGTTTTCATAGAGATATACGAGAAAAGCATAAGGTTTAAAAGGCGTAATAAACAATTATTTATATTTTTAAATACCAACTGAAACATGAATGTACACAGAAAAAACCAGAAAAATATAGCTGATCCCGAAAACCGTAAAAATAAAAATTGGAGAAAAAAAAATACAAAAATATACTTATTTCAATTTTTGTGCAAAAAAAGCGGAAACTATAATTGACTTATGCTGAGTTAGTTCCAATAACTCCATAAACTTAGCCTTCGTAGAAGTTCTAAAGTTTGGGGTACCAAGGCGGTAATACTTATACAAAAAAGTAAAAATAAATGAAGCTCTGCAAAGTTCGTAATCATTTGAAAACGATTTATTTACAATAATAGTGCGTGAGCTCAGCTCTCACGGGCCCAGCCAGTGTTTTAAAAAGTTAACTAGGTATTGGGTCTTTACTCGTGGAATAAAATGCCACTAGCGTGAATAATGGCTAAACTTGAAAATGTTATTGTAAATCAAAGTTGACAGTGGCATAATCAGTAAATTAATAGTAAGATAGTAGTAGGTAAATGTGATTGGAATCAGTCCCAATTAGATAAAGCGACCTTGCGGCGGTGTTGTAACTTTGAAACAGGCATCACCCAACTAAATAAGTCAATACTTTGCATAGTCGAAAAGCTCAAAATAATTCTAAATTCAATCATGAACAAGAACACAAATAACGGCAGAAAAACTTATGTAACGATGAAGCCTTAGCCCTAAGCCAACCCTCATCTTTAAATATTGAAACTAAGTTTTATCGAATGAAGTAGAACTAAAGTTACCGACATAGCCCGAAGAACTGCGAAACTTAAGTGGCAGTGGGCGGGGCACATTGCTCGCAGGACTGATGGCCGGTGGTGTCAGAAGGTTACGGACCGGGAGACGAGCTGTCGGTAGGCCTGCAACAAGATGGAGCGACGACCTGATCGCGGGACCGCGGTGGATGCGGAAAGCACAATACCGGTCTGAGTGGAGAGCCGCGGGGGAGGCCTATGTCCAGCAGTGGACGTCTTTTGGCTGACATGATGATGATGATGAAGTTTTATCGCGTGAAAAACACGTCTTTATTAACTTTGTTATTTCGGTCATATTGCAACTTCAACTTCGCGACTCTGCTTGAGGAGTGGTCGGCAAATATTTTGTTACCATAAACCCGATTCTATTATCCGGAAATGGAGATAATCATGTTAAACTTCTTGTACTTAATAAAAGTTGATGGGAGAAAATTGTTGCCCTAAGTCATTATCACGAACAGTAATTTTGTTTTAATTCGAACAGTACCTAGTTTAAAAGCTTTACACAGGTTTACATTTGTACCATGACTTCTGAATTAATTGAATCAAAATTACCCTATACTTGGCAACGTAATCATCTAATAAGATACATAGGCAGTAGGTACTTAGCACAAACGTCATCTATGAATTTTTCTGCTATTCAAAATTATGTCATAAACCAAAGTTACTGAATGTCAAATATCATTAGCAATAGAAGTTTATATAAAACACTTTTGTTTTGAACCATCATCAATATTCAGTAGCAGTAAAGACTATAGTAAGACTAGTATATTGGTAGGTATAAAACAAAAATGTTTAAAAAATACAAAAAGTTGTACTTTTATTTTATTACACATTTTTAATAAATATAAAATCAGAAGAGACTAGAATTCAGGTTTTCTCTTTTCAGTTCTCCCAAGTATAGGGATAATGTAATATAAATCCGTTAATCCTTCGATTAGGTATAATAATGATATATTGAGACGATTATTATGTACTTTGATTAAGTACTTGAGATAATTCCATTATGCAATCAGTTGTAACTAGGCAATTTAGAAGAATTGCATTATCGAGCCTAAGTAAGTTTTAAGTATACACAATATTCTGTAACTAGACTTTAGACAATTTTTAAATCAAAACTCTATGTAATTGATCCTGAATATTGTGAACATTTTCGATAATTCATTTGAAAGAAATATAAATTTGGAAGTAGGTATATGGTTAGTTCTAATGTTCCCAAGTATTTTATTAACTAGCCGAAGAGACCGAAAGGAAATTTTCTCGTGAGACACTAATTTTAAATTCTATCCGAAAAAAAAACAATCATATTATGCATCACACTGTTCAATCTTGTTCCGGCAAGCTTCAGCTGCAAAACATTGCTTGATTGTAAATACTTAATGTCATGCTCATAATCTAACGTACAATTAAATCTAACCCTCCTTCATTATCGTTTAGAAATTAAAGGGCTCGTGGCACAGAAAAAAAGGTAAAATTTACGAATATGTGTCCGCAAGTACAAGTCACTTAAGTCACTTGACATGTTACACTTAAAGATTCCCTGATGACGCGTCTCTTCAGGCAATTTTATTTTAGTTGAAGATATATTTTATTTTATGTGATACATTTTATTTTTAATATGGAATAAATAAAACACTTACATATGCGGTTAACGCGACCGCGTGGAGTTCCTGAGTGATAGATAATAGCAATATACAAGCATATTATATATCAGTAGGTAAATAAATATATCGGACATTGCAATATCACTTCTACGGGTGTTATGTTACGGGCGGATGTTAAGTGAGGCGGTATATTTTTTATTATAATTTTTATTCATCCTGCTGATATTAGAAATGCGAAAGTTTGTGAGTGAGTGAGTATGTTTGTTACTTCTTCACGCTGAAATGGCTGGACGGATTTGGATGAAATTTGGAACGGGGATAGCTTATACCCTAGATTAAATCATAGGCTATCTTTAATCCCGTAAATTTGTATAGTTCCCGCGGGATAGCGATAACCGAAGACAACATAAGGTCCAAAATAGAAAAGTTGAAAACCCCCGACATTGTCATTTCAAAGTTCAATATCTCAAAAACGAGCTAACCGATTTTAATGAAACTTAGCCAAAAACCATCTCGAAGAAATTAGCTTTCGATAAATAAAACCGCATTGAAATCGGTATGTCCGTTTGGGAGCTATGATGCCACAGACAGGTACACAGATACACAGGTCAAACTTATAACACCCCTCTTTTTCGTCGAGGGTTAAAACAGTAGTCGGTAATGACCAGCATGCTTATTGTCTAACTCGATCGCAATCGCCATCGAACGTGTTCATTTTGGCTATTGGTATAATTGCTATCGGAAACTGTTACCTGTCACAGTCGTAAAAATTGCCAAAGTGTCAAATAGTTATGCACTTACGCTGCTGACTTATAATATAACAAGCACTTTTTTTTTCTAAACTCTTATACCATAACAACTTGTGAACCTTCGCAAACCACAGTTAAGCAACTACTGAATTTAATATAAGTAATATATTTACAACAAACAAATGAATTTATTATCTGGTTGTGTACGAGAGCCCTTCAAAGCAAGATAAAAGTTGACGCCAGTCTTAAAAGGTGTTGCATGGAAATTTTGTGTCACGTTGTATGAGACCGATTCCAACGAAAAGGTAAACAGTGCCCTAAGCACGACTTGTCGAATCCTGCGTCACGTAAAATCGAATAGTAAACTATAAAGAGTTTGTATGACGTTTGGAACAGTGCCCGTCCGTGAGCGTATTTGGAACTAAAATTTAGTATGAGATTTCTCGATCTCGATACGATAACCGTAACGTAACGCAGGATTCGACAAGTCGTGCTTAGGGCACGGCAAGTTAAACAAGGACTTTATTGTTAATGTTATACTTAATACTCATCATTAAAGAAAGAAAGACGCCGACATTTGCTTAGGTTGTATTAAGTGTTGCAATCCATTTATTTCAGTATGGCATACTTCTAAAAATTAAACACCGTACTTAATAACTGTAACAGCCTGAGGGTCGAGCACGACTTTACGAAAGCTGCGTAACGTTACGGTTATCGTATCGAGATCGAGAAACCTCATACTAAATTTTAGTTCCAAATACCCTCACGGGCGGGCGCTGTTCAAAACGTCATACAAACTCGACAACGTTTACTATTCGACTTTACGTTACGCAGCATTCGTAAAGCCGTGCTCGACCCTCAGGTATGCCACCTGGAGGCGAAGTGCTTTAAATACTTTATCGCAGATTACGCTATTTTTCGCTATAGAGACTATTGTATTTTCACACGCATATTCGAAAAACGACAACTTTGTCCCCACGAGAGTTTGAGTTTTCTCTATTCTGATTGGCAGAGTTCGTGCTTATTTTGTCATCATCATCATCATGTCAGCCGATTGACGTCCACTGCTGGCCGGCGGCCTCCCCCGCGGCTCTCCACTCTGACCGGTCTTGTGCTTTCCGCATCCACCGCGGTCCCGCGATCTTTACTAGGTCGTCGCTCCATCTTGTTGGAGGCCTACCGACAGCTCGTCTCCCGGTCCGTGGACGCCATTCGACGCCCCGGTCCGTGGACGCTTATTTTGTACTATAGCGTTATAGCGTAATGAGGTTCGAGCCACTCGCGTGAAGGTTGTTTTCGGGCGGTGTATGTTAAGTTCAGAGCGAAGCGAAGGATTCTAGTAGAGTTTTTTTACAAATTACTTTGTCCTCTTGCAACACAAAAATAGGTTTAGATACTTTAGATATAATATTTACCAAAAAAACGTTTGCTAAACTGATTCACATCCCAAATTTTTCATTTCAGAAACTGTAGATACTTATTTCAGGATGTTTATAAAACAAACCTTACACCTAACCTATAGGGTTCTACGAGAAATAAATCCTGAAATCTTTTAACATGAAACATGTAGGGCTAAACTCGACTTATATACGTGAGTGATCCGTTTTTATTTCACTATAAATCCTGAAATACTTACAGTTTCGGAAAAAAAGCATGTCGGGAAATGAATCAGTATGGCAAACGTTTTTTGACCAAATTAAAGGATACCTACCACAAAAATAACTATTGAAAAGTATGTATATGCTTACGATGGAAATGTTTCTGAATTGATTCCCTTCCTAAGATAAGATAATTATAGGTAAGGAACCGAAAGAACGGATACTATGACATCCAAGCAATCAAGTACCTATGTAGGAAATGTTCTTCCTTAATGGACAAGAAACCCACATACAAGAGGTTCCATACTTATCGACGTGTGTAATTCCAAGATTTATATACTCAATTATAAACATGTTACCTGGATTTTCAATGTATCATGCTTTTTAAGAACACTTGAAGCGACATAGTGAAGAAATGAGTAGGCAAGATACGCTACTTGATGTGATATTAATTACTTGAGTACAAACAAGGACCATAAAACCAAGAGAACTGCCAGTGTATATACATATATTTATTTTTTTTAAGTTCAGAACACATACAGTCGTTTACAAGCATAGTTAGAAAAACGTTATTAGTGAACAGACCTAAAGGGTCTATACGATGTCGCGTTCCTTTGAAATAATAAGCCTGCTGTAGCTAGTTTTACTACGGAGGGGTCTATACCATTCAGTTCATAGATGGCGCTATTGTGTTAGCCAGAGGTCAAAGTGTCATACAAAATTAATGGTACAGAGACCCCTCCGTAGTAAAACTGGTTACAGCAGGCTCATTATTTTACAGGAACGCGACATTGTACAGCCATTGGCAGTCCTCTTGATTTTATCGTACTTGGTACAAACCTACCTACTGTTTGCATATGTGTATGAGAAGAAATTAAACAACCTTGGGTTACTAGGTACTATCGTAGGAACACGATAATTATAGCTTAAGGTACAAATATAAAATTCAAAAAAGTCGAAATACCTCCATTTCCTTTTTAGCCCCCGACGGAAAAGAGGGGGTTTAAGTTTGACGTGTCTATCTGTACGTCTGTGTATCTTTCTGTGGCATCATAGCATCTAAACGGATTGACCGACTTGAATGGGTTATTTTAATCGAAAGCTAGTTTAATCGAGATGGTTCTTAGCTAAGTATCATTAAAATCGGTAAAGTAACCCGTTCATGATCTCAATTGGAAAATCTTTTTGTATTTTTTCCAATTATTTTTTATTTTTACGGTCTTCCCGTGAGTATCAATTATATTTTTAATAAACTCACCGAAACATGAATACACAGAAAAAAAAAAAACAGAAAAATACCAACCCCGGGAATCCTCCCCCCCCCCCCCCCCCCGGAACCCGGAACCCGGAATCCCCGGAACCTCGACACTCCGGGTTCGATTCCCGGGGTTGGTATTTTTCTGGTTTTTTTTTCTGTGTATTCATGTTTCGGTGAGTTTATTAAAAATATAAGTAACCCGTTTTTGAAATATTGATGTTTGACATGACAATGTCGGGGTTTTTTTAAACCCAAGAATCTCATAAATCTCTGAAGATATAAAACGTGATAGCCTAGTGGTTTAACCTATGGCCTTTCAAGCAGAAGGGCGTGGCTTCGAGCCCCGGCTCGTACCTGTGTTATTCGGAATATATATAATATGTACGACATTACATTTTGTAATTTATCACGAGTTTTACGGTGAAGGAAAACATAGCGAAGAAACTTGCGCACTCCTGCGAAGCAATTCAATGTTGGTGTGAAGTTCCCAATCCGCACTGGCCCCGCGTGGGATCTATAGCCCAAGCCCTCATTCTGAGTGGAGGAATGTGCCCAACAGTGGGAGTGGGACGTACAAAACCCTCTGTGCTTAAGAGGCCATACGTCAAACCACTGAGTCTATCACGGCTGCTAACACCTGCTACTAAATAAATGACTATACTAGATCTATACTTACATAATGGTGTGTGTAGAAGTGTAGAACTGTCAAACTTATTTTTTATATTAAATACATCGACGCTTTGTTCTAAACATCGTAATACACTGATTATTATTTCGGCGGTCGGTGCCAAAATTCCTGAATCATAAAATGTTATCGCTTCCTGGATATCGAGTAAACATTCAATGTTTGCAAAACAGCGGGATAGATACGGGTGTAGTTGATAATAACTTAACCAACTTAAAATTAAAAACAGAAAACCCGACTGCAATTCTGGGAAATAATAACACCTACCCTATTTCACTCCCACAACTGTAACTGTGACGAATCCAATGACACCTCATACGTTGAAATTCGTCAGACGGTTTAGGCTGTAGAGCGTGTCAAAAAATTGGACACACATTCATACGCTCGAAAATCGTAACCCTCTTTGGGCAGTCGGGCAAAAAGTTAGTTGGAATTTTCGATTTGTTTTTATAATGAATTATCTTCCGTTATGCTTAGTTCTGATCATAGACTAATGTTCGGATGAACTTGGCACCTTGTCTTTGTTATTACATTACAAGTAGTCGGTTGAGCGCCGTAATGTATTGCAAAATGCATGATTTTTCGAGTTCCGCACCTCAAAAGGAAAAACTGAAGCCTATAGAAACACTTTTTCTAACATGTTTAAACGGCGGTCTAAACCGCGCTGCATGTGTGCTGCGTTTTATTTCATACCAAGAAAACTTTTTGGTGTACTAGTTTAAAATACTGGCAGCCTCTCTAAAGCACTAAAAAAAACAAATCGAAGTCATTTCGCTTTGTCATTTAATTTTGAACTTAGCTCTACTTCGTCGACGATGCACGCTAGCTTCGAAAATCTAAAATTGTTCCGTGCATGCATCAAAACGCACTAACAGGATGGCCTGTCACATAAAATTCTCCGACAAACTGAACACAGACGAGGAGATTGCTATAAAAGGCGCCCACTTACTTGGACCGAGTCTGGAATCCAAGTTTGACGAGCTGAAGTACGAGATAGTCCACAAGATTGACAAGGAGCTCGAAGACTCACAGAACGCGAGGGACTACATCGCACAGAAATACGATGAGCTGTGCAGCAAGATACAGTATCTGACTGAACTGGACGCGACTGTGATAGGGTTCCGGACGGATGTCAAGACTATTGAGAGGCACATCTCGGAGCTGTCAATGAGGGTGGACGATATCGAAAAGAGAACGATCTGTAAGGAGTGTCCTTCGCTGTCTTCTTCTATGTTCCAGTGAATTTACTTTCAGGGATTTTAATTGAGGCTTTAAAAGGCTTTAGGTAAAAAATTCTGTATAAATAAAGCAAGGAAGATTTGGCAATCCCGAGAGACTTTTCGTTGCTGCAAATAGTGATATGGTGGAAAAATAAACCTTGGTCAGTAATTGTCAATGTTACTGATTTATTATTGTAATTTTTTTTTTTACATTGGTTGATTTTTTTTTGATTTTGCAAATAAATTTTTTCGAATTACCTACCTATTGTTTTTTTTTTGATTGTTTGATGTGGGTATCGGAAAATAAAACAGACATTTACACAGAATATGCGATTTATTACATTAAATTAATAAAATTAACATCAAGTTAATAACATCGTTAACACGCCTAATTAAATCTATAGCTCCATAATTTGGCACATTATTTCCACATATAAATAACTACAATTAAAAAACACTGAATAAGTACATTTTGTCATTCATTAAAATATTGATCTTATTTGCTCTTATAAATATTTCACTCGCAATAAAATACAAAATACAGTCTTCTAAACTACTCTCAAAAAATTGAGTATTTACAATTTTACACATTCATGTATTCACCAAACTTAGGTATAACAATATATTACAACGTTGCCTGGTAGAAAATGCCTGTTGTGTAAGCTAAATTGGGAAAAGCACGGCTCCTGACTAGTGCCTAAATTATTTCAATACTGTGAATCAATTTCCAATTTCAATTTTGTCTTTATTTAGGGTGTCCTTCCCCTAAACCGGAGTATAGCTGAGACGTACCGAATGAAGGAAAAGGGAATTCTAATTCTTTGACATTAATCGAGATCCACGTGTCATCCTGCTCTCCTGTAATGTATAATTATCGTGATTGATCGAGAGACACATCTCGGCTTCGTACCACCGCCAAAGAAACGCACGCAATGGTAAGTAACACTTAGCTTGTTTTTAATAGAAGCGTCATCAAGATCGATGCCTACCGTCGGATTGTATCGAAAACCAAAGACAGTGGGGTAAATTGGTTACCCTATCATCGACACTTAAATTTTTAGCCTTGAATAGTTGTTAAGAATGAATATGCTAAGCATTGGGGTAGTTCACCTTACGACAGAATCTCGCAATCGAAATAGATCTCGATTACAGCAAAAATCAGGATCTTGTCTTTAAATTTGTCGTGCGGTGGGATAAATCAAATGACTAGGAGCTTTACGAAATCTAAACTTCAGCGTTCTTTTAACCTTTTCAACGCCAAGGACGCTTAGTGTGGATGACAGCTTTTGGAACGCGTCGTTGGCGTTGAAATTAAATTTAAGGTACCTACTGCTAGACTTGAACTTTCAGCGGATGTTATTTTACAGAATAAACAGGCTCTAGTGAGTCTTCTAGCAAAACGATAAGTAAATTTTCTTAAAGTCTAAATGCATGTTCGCGAAAATTTTCCTAGCAGTGTTTGTTCGATGCATGACTCGTTCGTCGTTCAGTTCTACCAAAAAAAAACGGCGAATGTTCGATGTCCTGACCTTCCTTCCAGGATAACAATTTTTAGTTCAAGGACGTGCTCAAAATCACATTACTTCCTCCCTCCAAGAATAGCCTGAATCTGGGAAACCGTCTTCCCTTTAGTTTCAGGTATGAGGAAGAACACAAAGAATATACACGCGATCATCACACTAGCGAAGAACCAGAAACAACTGTATATGCCTATGATCTCCTGTAAGATGGGGAAGCAGAGGGTAACAATGAAAACTAAGCACCAGTTGACGATCACAGCGATTCCAGAGGCCGTTCCTCTGTATTCGACAGCAAAAAGCTCAGCCATCATCATCCAGGGGATAGGACCGAATCCTAAAGAGAAGGACACTATGAATAAAACCAAGCAGGCTAATGGAATCCAGCCGAGTGCGCTGAGATCGTGCGTATTAGCCTGTTGAATTTTAAAGAAGACTCCTAAGATGATAAGGCAAAGACCCATGATGACGCAACTCTGGAGAAGGAGGATTCTTCTGCCGGCTTTTTCAACGAGTAAGGAAGAGATGTAGGTGGCAATGGTCTGCACCACGCCGACGATGATGGTGGCGATGACAGGGTCGATGTTAGAGCCGGCGGCGCTGAAGATGTTGTTGGTGTAGAAGATGACGGCATTGATGCCGCTGAACTGCTGGAAGAACATCAGCCCCAGCGAGCACACCAGCGCCATCAGCGGCGCCCGGTTGGTCACCATGCTGAGCATGCCGGCGCGCTGGCGCGAGGCTGTGTCCACCTGGAAGGGGGAACAAAATATTTGAGTGGAACTTTTGCAATTTTTTGCCTATAAGCAGGTGTAGTGAATAGTGACATGTTTTATTTACATTTTGATTACCCTACCCTTGCAAATCATAATCTTTTGAAAATTTTAATTTCCATTAAGTACATTATTTCTGAAAATGACAATACACCATAATTATAATTATGGTGTATTATCATTATCATAGAATAGAATAGATATATATAACGGTAACGCCCTGCGTGTACAGTACAACAACGCCCTCAGGATGCTGTTGGGGCTACCGCGCCACTGCAGCGCGTCTGGGATGTTTGTTGCGGCGCGCATAGACGGCTTCCACGCTGTTATGAGAAAGAAAGCCGCCTCTCTTCTCCATCGTGTGCGCGGTAGCAGCAACGGCATCTTGAGGACGCTCGGGCAACGATACGACAGTCCTCTGTTGAGGCATATCGTGTGTAAAGTTATTGGTGTTATTAAATAAATAAATTAAATAGTTGTGTATACATACTAATATAGGAGTTAAGCACTAAATGTACATGCACAAATTATCTGAAATAAATTTTATAATATTATTATTATATATATATATTGCACTAATGTTCATCGACATAATAAGTCTCTGTTGATTCATCCGCAAATGCCTAAAGATAGATTCGGGGACCTCAGTAATTCTAAAGTAGGACTAGCCCGCCCTAGCAAGCATTTGTCACTTTCTAGCAAATACGCAAGTGCGAGAGGGACAAATGCTTTATGTCGTCTATAAACGTTAGTATGTTAGGAGGTGCCGTGATAGCCCAGTGGTGACCTACGGCCTCTCAAGTAGCCCTCTGAGTTTTTCGGAATTTACGTGAAGGAAAACTTCATAAGGAAGCCTTGACACTCCTGCGAAGCGATTCAACGGTGTGTGTGAAGCTCCCAATCCGCATCGGGCCCCCGTGGGAGCTATAGCCCAGCCCTCTCATGCTGGTAGGAGACTTGGGGGACTTCAAACAAGGCTGTTGATGGTGGAGCTAGGGGATCAGGCTTACATCTTTCTGCATGTCCTCGAGCTCGGCCGACAGGTCGGCGTGGGGCCCGCGCAGCCAGCGCAGCGCGCGCTCGGCGTCGCGGCGGCGCGCCTGCCCCAGCAGGAACTGCGGCGTCTCCGGCATCCACCTGCGGGGCAGCAGGAGCCAGTAGGCGTGGTTGTAGCACGATTACTTTTTGTATTTAGCGAAAACCTTATCTAGCGACCATTATTTACCAGAGGCGCAAGATAGATGATCTCAGTTGATTTATAAAGCGAAGAAAGATTGAGACTTTTTTCTTTTAGGGAGCACTTCTTTTACCTGCCATAAAGACTGCTGCAATGACTATTAAGTATACTTCAACTGAAGCATATTTACTAACCAGAAAACAGCAACCAGCAGCGGAGGCAGCACGGCAGATACGATGGACAGGGTCCTCCAGTGCGTCCAGCCGCCCACCGCGAAGGTGAACAGGATGCCCACGGTCAGGAACAGCTGGAAGAAGGCGCCCAGCGAGCCCCGGACGGACGTCTCGGCTATCTCGCCGATGTACATCGGCGCGGCCACGCAGATACCACCTGGCAAGAGTGCGTCATGATTAGATTAAAGTGTTATTCTATGGAACTTGCTAACTATGTAAACAAACCGCCATAGTAAATTCATCATTCAGAGACAATTTCAATAGGCGGTTTGTTTACATAGTTAGCAAGTTCCATAGAATGACACTATGCGTTTAGAGATCATCGACCGAGCGAACGAACAGCGAAGGTCTCTATTTCAGCTTGGACAGAAATGCTTTTCTATGTCCGTCCGAGGTCTTTCAGCTGTTTTGATGATTTGATGGTCTGTAGGTGCAGAAAAGTTCTGGAGCGAAGTGAAGACCACGCACCGGAAATTATTAGAGCATCAGAAGGCTTCCCACAAGGTTCCCGATTTTTTTACTGACCAAACTTACATAAATCCAATTTGATAATTGTCAATGGATAATGTAATGAAGACGAGTAGCTTACCAGTGGCCAGGCCAGCGAAGAACCTGGCCGCGATGAGCATGCCAGCGCCGTTGGCAAAGATGCTGAGCAGCCAGTTGATGAGGAAGGGGGCCGCCAGGCCGAGGATGGTGGGGCGGCGGCCGAGGCGCTCAGCAAATACGCCCACCGGCAGCGCGCTGATGGCGGCTCCGATGGCCAGGATCGATGAGACTATGGAAGCTGGAAAAATGGAAATAGTTTAAGAGGTTGATTTACCATTCTGATGTACTTATCCAGAAATATGAGACGTAGTAAAAAGAAATTGATTTGCTCACCCGCGACCACACGTGAAATATAGTTAGGCACGTCTACGTGACAAATGTATTGATTCCATGCACACCTCCACCTCCCACTGCTACACGAACACATGTCACACCGACCTAACTATCCACCACACTATACGCTGACGCGGTTCGGCCCATTCGCAAAGCACCAAAACAACCATTCCACATGCTACCAACGTACCAAACAGTTACTCTACTCCACTAACTAACTAACAGGACAATTAATTGTTGGAGACATTTCCAAACTCAGATCATGGCCAGTGGTTCACTTTTTGACACGTTAACTTCAGTTACTATTATATTTTATGTTATACTGGTTTCCTATTGACCCACGTTGCGTTGCTTATGCACCATGTTACCAACTAGCGTAATTTCATCTCATCAACAGTCATCAATATAAATACACCTACTCACTATTCACAATCACGCCAAAAGCTCTAGCGCCATTCATATCGCCAACGTCTCCTATTTCCTATTTTACCGTCACCAACTTTGTCATGTCAACCTGTCCCTTTCTATCCTCACCAAAGTAAAGAGCACAGGAACGTTGTTTGCAAAAACATTGGCAAGCTAAAGGTGACTCCTCAATCATCAGCCAAATAGGTGTGTCTATATTTAATGTGTTCAGTTCACAGCACTTGGCAAGCCCCCAGAGCAGTGGGTGTGGTCACATGCGAAAACAATGCGCGGTCTTCAATAACAGTTCCGATGTTAATGGCCACATGGTTTCTAATTCTGGTTGTTTTGCGTTTAACTTTCGTAAGTGCCAGAGAATTTGAGAGCGTTAGTATGTTATCAAAAATTTTGCAACTACCTACACTCAAAGGCAAAATTATAAACGTTTCTCTCATTTTGGCTTTGAGTATATTTCTTTTTTAGGGTTCCGTAGCCAAAGTTTTGTCATGACCGTCCGTCCGTCCGTATGTCACAGGCATTTTACTCAAAAACTACAAAATGTAATATTGATAAAATTTGGAACATTAGGCGTCTTGTAGAAGCCGCTACTTATTTCGGTAGATAAATAATAAATATAAATATTTTTAGGGGAGGCACTCCATACATGGAACAAAGACAGAAAAAAATTTTTTTTTTAGCAAATATCAAATAAAACAATGTTGACGTTTCTAGGCGCACCCCCCCCCCCCCCTCCCCCCTTATCTTCTAAACCGTGGGTCCAAAAAATCAAAATACGAAAAAGATCATAGGGAAGATTTGTGATTAATGATTTCCAGGCTAGTAGGATATCGTTAACCGATTTGACCTTATTCGACTCAGGGCTTTGACCAGAATATTGTTTTGAATATTTTAAACAGACAGCTAAAACAATTAAAAATTCTTTGTCAACATTCTGTCCGTACGGCTCACTCGGACACCATACGTAGGAGGTGGGAACCCAAAACATATTAAACTTCTCACCCATTCACATAACATTTGAACGCTTAGGCATGAATGAACCGAACAGAAAGTAAATTTAACTGAACAAATTGGATGATATGTTGACCTGATTCATGCTGACCGGCGGATGCAGTTATTTCTATTATTATCGCGATTATGCCATATATTAGGTTAACGTATGCATCCCGTCTGGTTTGGCCAAGGTTGCGGTCAGTAGGTACAAATAAAGTACCTCTATGAAGCATATTTCTACATGTGGACCATATTCAATAAAAAAAATGCTTAAAAACAAATTTTGAAGATATTATTTAGGTAAATACTTACCTAAGTACATTTTATTTGTATGTTTTATGTAAATAAATGTCATGACCTCCGTGACCCCCCCCCCCCCCCCCCCAATCGCCCCTTTTCCCGTCGAACCGCCTCTGTGTATGCTGCATGGGATCTAACTATAGAACTAACCACATAGATAGAAGGAAAGTGTTCATCGATCTATATGGGAACAGAGCATGTAACATTTTGCGTAGACATTTTGACGTCACGAGTGTAATTTAGTGAGGACATACCTTGATTAACAACTCCAACTTTTGTAGTGGTGTTTGAACAGTTCTTTTTTGAACAACAAGGTAAGTATTTTGTTTTTAATTACAAAGTGGTGTCGCACGCGGAAAGCGGTCAGGTACGCGTATAGACGTTCTCAGCTCACCCTCTGACTCTTTCCTCCTTTTTGTGGATTAAAAGAGGTATATATATGTCACCAGCACGCCGTAAATGAAGCGCAGAAAATGCTACAAATTGTAGTCTCCTTGGCCACAATCTCTATCAAATAAGGTCCAAACTTGCTCGCAAATGTCAAAATCTTCGGAAGATATTTTTGATTGTTTTGTGAGCATGTGACGTATCTTTACTTATAATATTCATTAACCTTGGGTCCATGGGGTCCCGGTGCTTACAAGCTTATTTCAGAGTTGCAAAAGCGCTTGTTGATGCAACTTGTAACCAAAGTGCTGGCAATTTTCTCTCTCAAAGAATCAGCATCGCTATTCAGCGTGGCAACGCAGCCAGCCACCACCATGCCATGCCACGGGGGTCTTATTTAGATTTAATCTAGTTTTAAGTTTTAGTTTATTTAGTTTTAGTTTAGATTTAATGTCATTGTAAATTGCTTTTATTATGTAAGTAAATAAAGTATTTATATTCATTGGGAGAGATCAAACACGTTAACTTACTCTGAGTGGTGTCCAGAAGAAAATCAGCCTGTTGGAACAGTGAGTTGAGCAAGATTGTCGCGTTGGTGCCGTTCGGTCCCGCGTAATGTACGAAGGGCAGGTGTTCTCTGACAACGGTGTAGTTGATCCCTTCGTGGACGACGTATGCTGGGACGGTGCTGGTGTTCGGGCTTGCGGCTTGGAGCTGGGGCAGGGCTGGCGATGTCCAGGCGAGGATTGTGCCCGCTATCACTGCGCCGATGGCCGCTGCAACAATTAAGTTAAGATCGGTGAGCTGTAGACCTTGCGTGAGAAATTTTTGTATTTTTTTTAAATTTTCAAAACCGAATTAACAAAAAAATCGATCCAAGGGGTCGTGCAATAATCACGTGAGGCTCGATAGGGGGGAGGGGGTTTGGGGGCGGGGGTCGGGGTGGGTGGTTGTGTAGTGAGATGTGAGATATCATATCATGTGTAATTTTTTTTTTCTACGAACGCGCGAATTTTATAAACCGAAAAGCGGTATGTGACATTGACTCGCCGTTGCTAGGGAACGATTTCCCCGCGCGCTGCGATAACCGCCCGGCTCGGCGGCTTACCAGTCGCCATTAGTAAGTGTTAAGATACTTTGTACCAAAAAATCGTGATTTTGGGTAGGGCCCCCCCAAACCTAAAACCTCACCACATGGGCGAGGGGGGGGGGGGGGAGTTAAAAAGATCACGCGATTAATGGACGACCCCACCAAAAGAAAAGAAAATTAGTGTTCAGCAATAGGATTCATAGTCAGCAAAAGGTGTCAGTGTCAGTCTGTCAGTAATCCTGCGCTGAACTCACTATGGTTTTACGTACGTTAGTATTTAATATTCTTTGAATGGCTGTGCGCATACGCACCCGACCACATGCGTAGCGTGTGACGTTCGCGGTTGTCACGCGACGCGTCTAAATATAAACGCGCTGCGGATCCGTTAACGCAGTAAGGCTAGCACGGCTGGCCGCGACTTTGTTAGTCGCGCGACATTATATTACCCGTCCCGTTGCGTTCTGAGTGACAGAACAGGACGGGCAGTTGTTCTCGCGCGAGATAGAAGTCGCACTGTGAGTCGTGCTAGACCGCATGAGATCGGATATCGTTAGGAGGGACGACGCTCGTATGTTTGCTTTAGATTGAGCAATTGCTAGATAAGTTGGGCATTTTCGAATGCGAGAGTTAATCTGTCAAGAGCCTTTTTTCCGGAACGCGTGGAGGTAGCATGCTGAAATTAATCCCATATATTCAGACTTGCAGTCCATTGAAGCTGTGAAAAAATCAAACTTCAAAGTCAACGCAATCAAAAGATACATCCATTAAAAGGTTGTGTCCATACAAATTGCCGTACATGGGAAATGTTCTAGTTATCCTAGAATCTTGAAATTTGGTATGAAGGTGTCTATTATAGCATAACCACTCAGAAAAATCTCAAAATCTAAAATTTTTATGTCTGTCTGTATTGTATATGTGATAGACTAATATAAAATGACCCCACACTGCGTACATTTTGCTTAGGAGCATGGCTCAGCTAACACTGGACAACTGAAAACACTGGGGAAAAGCGGGAAATTCTTTGTACGGCACCGTCGGTGCGCGAGTCCGACTTGGCTGGTTTTTTTTTTGTAGCTAGTTAACTACCTGCAACCGCAGCGATGTATTGTGTCGTCCGACTGGTCTCCCCACTCTTCTCCTGGACCGAGAGCATGTGTATCGTGGGCTTGTCCATGGCTGGGTCCAGCCCTCAGGCATGCTGCAACAAAAACAAAGACATCATTGACCGAACGAGTGCAAAGCGAAGCGTCTCCGTCCGTTTCATGGGGTAGATTTTTGAATCTCACCCGGTGACTAAATTCACTGATTTCTAAAAAGTTCGTATTTTTGAATCTCACAGGTGACTAAAATTCTCATGCCTATGTATCAAATACGAATGCTCCCATCCACAATCCGTCTCGTCTTATCAACCGATTCGCGTGAAATTTTGTGAGCAGGTTCGATAATTTTAGGGATTTTCCGTCGATTCAAAAATGAGCTCACGAGGTCTACAGCTCACAGAGCCATTCGTAGTAAAATCGATTTAAATTGCTTGACAAGGCTTAAGATATTATGCAGCTGCGTTTCAATGAACTGCCAAGAATTCAGCCAGGGGCTAAGTAACTCTAAGTGAACACCTGTAAAGATTCATTAAACGCACCTGTCTGTATATATGTAATATAACACGGCATAGCCGCATAACTCGCTCTTGGAACAATTCGACAATGCATAGGACAAAAGGTATGCAAATTTATGTTTCCTTTTGAAGTCATTCAGGTTTTATTGTTTATATGTACATAGACATTGTGTGTTTAAAGGGCCACCAGAGGACAGGCATTGACCAGGGCCAATGAACTGTAGACAGGGCAGTCTTTTACCTATTTGTGACCCTATTAACCACAAAACTGTATCGGGGTTTTGTAAGTAACTTGCGTGCCGAAAAGGCTGAGAAAGCGTGCCTGCTCCCGACTGCTTTCTGAGTGTGACGTCAGGTTTTAAAAACCAAATACCTTGTTGTTCAGTAATTAACTGTTCAAACACCACCACAAAAGTTGGACCTGTTAATCGATGTATTTCCCCACTAAATTGCACTCGTGACGTCAAAATACCTAGGCAAAATGTTTCACGCTTGGTTCCAATACAAATTCGACGAACTCATTCCTTCTATTCCGATGTAGTTCTGTGCTATTAACTTTAGGATAATGAGGTCCAATGTCGGAGGGGGGGGGGGGGTCCGAGTGGCTTAGCGTGGAGAAGGCCAAGGGGGGGGGGGGCAAGCACGACATCGCCCTGTCAGGGTGTCCCCAAGTAATTTTAACTAAGGGGGGGGGGGGCTCCGGTCGGCGACAAATCTAACACATTAGTCTGACTTACGAGGGCTGTTTGATAAGTACCCGTTTATGGAAAAAAAATTTTTTTTTTGTATATATGCATTTATTTTTCTACGTAGTCACCTTTTAACTCTATACATTTGTTCCACCTATACTCAAGCTTCAATAAACCATCCAAAAAGTATGATTTTGGAAAGTCATTAAAATAGGCCTCTGTGGCGGCAATGACTTCGTCATTTGATCCAAATCGCTTGCCACCGAGCCATTTTTTTAGGTTGGGAAACAAAAAGAAATCGCATGAGGCCAAATCTGGAGAATACGGGGGGGTGAGACAATAGTTCGTAGCGTAACTGTGCTAATTTAGCCGTCACAACTCTGGACGAATGAGCCGGGGCGTTGTCGTGATGAAACAGTACTTTTTTCTTTTTTAAATGGGTTCGTTTGTCCTTCAACACGGCGTCAAATTCATTCAATAAATTGGCATAGTACTGACCTGTTATTGTTTTTCCCTTTTCTAAATAGTCAATATGTATAATACCCTGCGAATCCCAAAAAACGGTCGCCATGACCTATCTAGCCGATGGGACGGTTTTTGCTTTCTTTGGAGCAGGTTCGCCCGGTAAAATCCACTGCTTCGACTTCTCTTTCATTTCCGGGGTGTAGTGGTGGACCCACGTTTCGTCCACGGTCACGAAACGACGCAGAAACTCCTTCGGGTTACGTTTGAAAGCGGCCAAACACTGCTTCGAAGTAGTCAGTCGGTTCCGTTTTTGCTCCTCCGTGAGTAAACGCGGCACCCACCTCGCCGATACTTTCTTCATACCCAATTTTTCTTCTAATATGTGTTGTACCCTCTCGATTGAAACGTTTACAGCATCAACGATTTCTCGAAGTTTAATTCGGCGGTCGGCTAAAACGATATTTTCGATTTTCTTAACCATATCGTCTGTAGTCACCTAAACTGGCCGGCCTGGGCGATCCTCATCAAAGACGGTTGTTCTCCCCCACTTAAACTCGTTATATCAATATCTGACGGTTGTCATAGAAGGAGCACCTTCATGGTAAACCGCTTGCATTCTTACTTTTATTTCATCACATGTTTTTCCTTCCAAAAATAAGAATCTAATTACAGACCGATACTGTTCTTTCTCCATTTTAACAATTTTAAGTTCACGCTTTCACTGAATCGTTGTCAAATGAGAAACAAAACAAAAGAATGCCATTTTTTTTTTTAATTTTCCTGCATCTGAAAAATGGCTTAAAAAGGTGGTATACTTATTTGCGGCCAGTGATATTAATATATTTTGAAAACGGGTACTTATCAAACAGCCCTCGTACATACATGAGTGATCCTCTAACTTCAGTAAGCTAAAACTAGTCGTGCTCCCACTGCGTCTAACCAATACGCACATGGGCGAGTGGAAAGATGTCATTGCTCAAGTAAAGTTATACCGCCTAGAGTCTGGCAAACGAATGTTGAATCTCGTAGTTATTTTACTGGCAACACTTTGTCTACATGTGTGTCTATCTGAGCTGTCATTGTCGTATGTCAAATTGTAATTTATCTGAGAAAATTGCGGCTGTGTGAGTCATGATTTTTTGAAATTGCCGCGTTTTTCCCGGTTCAACTTTCGTTGGCCAGACTCTATTTCGATGTTGGAGTGTTATAGCCTTTTCGGCCTTGCCTTAGATTTTTACTCCAAGCTAAAAAGGGGCTAATTATGCAGTAGTTGAACTGCTGATTTCCACTTAAACCCTATTTCGATTAAAATTAAATACATAGTTGTTAGCTTATTTTAGATTTAACGCCAGGAAGTTAACGTCAATGTCGTCAATGAGGCCTATCGCGAGTCAAACATCCGCTACGATCACAAGTGTCGATTGAGATCTATATGTCAACTAGCTTATGCCCCGCGGCTTTGCCCCCGTTAAATATTTAAAAATGAGCTAGTTCCCTATCCCGTGGGAATTTCGAAAAATCCCTTCTTAATGCACCTCTAGGATACTCAAGGTACATGTTTGCCAAATTTCATGTCTCTAGGTCCAGTGGTTTAGGCTGTGCGTTGTCTGTCAGTCAGTCAGTCACGGTACTGTTTTATAGGTATAGATTTAATTTCCACCAATCATAGGCCAGTAGCTCGTCTCTCATTGGTGAAGAATGACAGATAGACCTCACTCGACACAGCTATTTTAGCGGATTCTTGACTCGCGATAACCCTCTTTGTCCATGCTACACGAGACAAACAATGACACAAGCGTATTGATGAACGCAACGAGCTGCGCCTGAGTTGACCCGGTTGACTGGGCGGTCGGCGCCGGCGCACTGGGAGGGTTGTGTGCTCATGACATTAATGATGTTATGTCAGGGTACGCAATTTCTGGAGATCCGATTTTCTTGGTTTCAATGACTTGGTCTGTAACGTATTAGTAGATTTATTTTTCACGACGAATTAGTCCAAAACATGTAGCGCTAAACTCGATTTATGTACGTAAGCGCTCAGCTTATTTCACTATGATTGAGTCTCCCGGTAGTTTCATGTTAAAAATGTGAAGGCTTCCATATGTGAACACTAGAAAGAAACTGTTGCTACTTTGATATAATTCAAAAACTTTAGTGTATAACTGTGTAACGACCAAATCATCAGAGACCTGATATTCACAATAAGACACAATAATTAACATGAAACTACCGTGAGACTCAATCATAGTCGGACTAATTCGTAGTCCTTCTTCTGGGAGCGCACGACCCAGCGGCGGCGAGAGGCGGAGAGAGAGGCGTCTCGCCGCCGCTGGGTCGTGCGCTCCCAGAGGAAGGATTACGAATTAGTCCGAAACATGTCTGGCTAAACTCGACTTATATGAGTGATCCGTTTTTATTTCACTAAGATACAATAATATTCTGTGTGTATTAGAATGATCGATGTAGCCAAACAAAAGGAAAACAATCTTGTTGTGATTTCTCGTCTAGAAGTCTCTGAGTTGCCATGCATCCAACGACATAGACTATCTAAACTTCAACTTAGATAAGTACATGGAAATTTGCCACAGGTTGGTGGAAGCAAAAATCCAAGAAACAACTCCCTCTGACGTTCTTTGGAAAGGCCTAGAACACAAGAGGAACTTGTACTAACAATACAACTACCCACCAACGATGTTTGTTATCTGACTCACAATTGCTTCAGACTAAAATGGTGATGATACCACAAGCTCTTCCTAACACGTTTTAAGAAAGTGATCAAACCGCTTATCAACTTCTTAGAATCAGTGTTTTATAAACGCAAATAGGAGCACTTGACTATAAAAACATAAGACGCAAACGAGTAAATCTGACAAGTATCGATCCTCGATAAAGTGATAGTGGTAATGATAAGCGTGATAAGGCCCAAGTGTCACTCAAACTTGTAGGAAGCTAAGTGCGACCTTGTAACACCCTTGTGTGACTTTAAAAACATCATAAAATCATAATAGTTACCTACATTGTAAAAACAGGTTTATCACCAAATTGCCGACATTCGTTTCATAACTGTTGATTTAAAAACTAACCTAACATATACAACAAACAATAAAATTATTCTGATTTTAGCAGAAAATAGCTTTCGATGAAATGAAGCAGCTATGAAACGTTTGTCGACGATTCCAGTGACTCCAGTAAAAACATTTATTAGTTAATTAGTAAGTAACTTGTTTTACACTATGTAGATCGTTTCTTTACAGAAAGATAGAGTAAGTATACTCATCGATGTACAGAAATTCTTATAATGAAAAAATCACCGTAGCCAAGCGCGTATGCAGAATTCTTCTTCATTCCTTCAATCTTTTGAAGATGATATTTATTTATTATCTTTTGTTTTTCGCCGGTTAAAAATAAATCTGGATCTAACGCAGACGAAGTCGCAGGCAAAAGCTAGTTTACTATAATATTTTCTTATAATCTTAATCCACGATCTCTATTAGTGAATCCCAGTGGAGTGTCAACAGTAGTCAGAAGAGTCGGCAGCGGCTCAACGGGATGTAGATAACTAATCCACTGTTATCGAGAAACCACGAGAGTTAAATCCGAGTTAATGCTACAGGGCTGTTACTAACCAATGAAAATAATCGAATTGTTGATTATTTTTGTTTTTCAGAGTTGCAAAAGTATCAGCATCGCTATTCAGCGAGGCAACGCGGCCAGCCTTTTGGGCACCATGCCACGGGGGCCTTATTCAGATTTAACTTAATTTTAAGTTTTAGTTTAATCAGTTTTAGCTTGGCTTTAATGTAATTGTAAATTGTTTTTATTTTTATGAAACATTCATAGTATACAATTGAACATACAATGACAATGCAAAGAAAAATCAGTTAAGCAGTTGGACTTGAACCAGCAACCTCGGTAATCCGTACCACGCTCTACCAATTAAGCCATAATCCTCTCTAAAAATTCTAACACGATGTTGCCATTACTAGACTTGTACTTAGGTTTAAATTTAGAACCATCAGTCAATAGTGGTTAACTAAAACCAAGTAATTGTACTGCTAGAGTAGGCGAAAATGTACTCTAATGTGGTGTCGTTAAGGACTACAAGTGTGCGTTATTAAGAAGTTTTTATACCGGTCTAGTATTTGACCGATAGCGCGGGCCACTGACCCGCCACATGTGTTTAGCTATTACAGTACAGCGTATCGTAAAAATTAGATGTTAATTAGTTTTGCAAATCGTACTCGCAATTTTCACCATACTATGATTTCGGGATAACTATTGTTTATAAAATCATCTAAACGTTTTTCAACCGCCGTTGTAATTTGTATTGACCGAGCGAGCACGAGGCGCGAGCGAAGCGTCTCCTTTTCAGCTTGGACAAAAATGCTTTCGTATGTCTGTCCGGCTGTCCGATGTCTGTACGAAAGCTGTTTCCCCTCTGTAGATCGCATTTTTTTCGGTTGCTTAGACAAGTTTGACGCATCTGCAAACCCTCCGGGGTTGCGGGTGTCTACAGTGGGCAGTGGTGATCACTTACCGTCAGGTGACCCACTTGCTCGTTTGCCTTCCTCGTCGTATAAAAAAAAAATTAAAACTGGTGGCCCTGTGAGCCACCGCCACACCACGCGAACTCATAATTGAACATTTTTGCTTTTTTTGACCGACTTCAAAAAAGGAGGTGGTTCGCAATTCCTCTAGTTTTTTTTCCAAAACCTTAAATTTCACGAAAATCGGATGAGAAATGCGATCTGTAAAGGAAGTACAGTCAGCAGCCAAAGTAGCTAAGCAACCAACGCGTTCACGATGATCTATTGTTAGCCTGTGACGGTGTGACCACTTCGGTTGCTTAGCTATTTATGCTGCGTACGTACAGTCAACATACTATTATGTAGGTATTAGTAGGTAAGTAACTAATTTATTATCAAAAAAGTTTAATTTTATAAGTAAACACAAATGTAAATTTTGTCAGGCGTATATGGTTGGTATGGAAGGAAGGTTCTACGTGTTATACGTTTTTTTTTCATTTCGTAATCTGTAAATCGCTAAAAATATTCTTTTGTTTGGAAATTGATCTTGCATTGATATGAGAAGGCGCCACTCAGTCACTTTGCAAAAACACGGAATAAATTTGCTTTATCGTGCGTCATTGCTATTTCTCCGTCCAGAAAAAAAACAGTCGTCAAACGTGTAATATTTGGGATGGAGAACAATTGAAATAGGGATAAAACTCTTTTGTTAATGTTGCCTGGAAGAGACCGCTTTGAAACTACATCTCCTAGCTCTCCTAGTCTTTTAATTTTATAATTTATCATTGTACTGTTTCGAGGTTTACCTACAATAACGAATATTTAGTATTGTATAAGTAGCCCATTTGCAGTCTTGCTAGAATTTGTATGATTAATTAATTTTTTAACCGACTTCAAAAAAGGAGGTGTTTCGTTCAAAGAATATTCCGCTCGCACCGCACCGACTTCATATTTCTGCTAGTGCTAGGCCATAAAACTCATTACTTTAGAGGAATATTTTATGGTTTTTTTTCTAAGGTTTTTTTTTGAAGGCGGTTTTACTTTTTTGTTACAAGATTTTTAACGGTAGACTATCAGTGTGTAAAAATAAATAACATTTGTCACAAATTGAAGTCGAACCTGCAACCACTCTATAAAATTATTGTCAATAAGTATTATTAAATGATAAACTCGGAACTTAATCACGTATAAATAAATGTATTTTTTGGGTTCCGTACCTCAAAAGGAAAAAACGGAACCTTTATAGGATCACTTTGTTGCCCGTCTGTCTGTCTGTCTGTAAAGACCCTTTTTCTCTGGAACGCGTGGAGGTAGCATGCTGAAATTAATATCAAGTCCCTTAAAGCCGTGAAAAAAACAACCTTTTAAGTCAACGCAATCAAAAGATACAGTCATTATAAAATCTATTTCCATACAAATTGCCGAAATCGGAAAACCTACAGGGTACTTCCAGCTGTCCTAGAAACTTGAAATTTGGTATGAAGGTAGCTCTTATAGCACAACCACTCCAAAAAGTCTCAAAATCTTAAAATTTTATGTCTGTCTGTAGATTTCGCAGACCAATATAAGTTGACCCCACACTGCGCACATTTTGCTTAGGAGCAGGGCTCTGCTAACACTGCACATCTTAAAACACTGGGGAAAAGCGTTAAAATGTTTCTACGGAACCCTCGTGCGCGAGTCCACTTGGCCGGTTTTTAAATACATCAGTCAACGTTTCGGACGCGAGTACCCGACGTTGTGTGCATGGTCCCGAACTTAGCATGCTTAATAATGTGTGAAAATCGCGAAAGTTTAAATCAATTATTATCTTCTAAATGGCTTCGTTCTCAGAATTGCTATACTTAATACCTACTTAACAATCCAATCCGGCTGTCAACTTTTAACAACTACAAAATAAACACCTCACAATTGACACAACTCATAATCTATCCAATTGACATATACCTAAGCCTAAGCAAATCTTCACTGGATCGAACCCACCCACATGATAGATCCATAGATCCCATAGATCATTCATACTCGCTAACTCTGGGAACACGTCGTCATTATTCACTAATGGGAGCTAAATGCCGATAATTGATCCATCGAGGCCGTGCCTCCGCGCAGCATGGACCATCTCAATATAAAACCTGTTCGAAGGACCGAAAATTTTAACTAAGTAGACTAAGGTATAATATATCAAGATAGCTGTGCCCTAAGCACGACTTGTCGAATCCTGCGTCACGTAAACTGCAATAGTAAACTATAACGAGTTTGTATGACGTTTGGAACAGCGCCCGCCCGTGAGCGCATTTGGAACTAAAATTTTGTATGAGATTTCTCGATCTCGATACGATAACCGTAACGTAACGCAGGATTCGACAAGTCGTGCTTAGGGCACTGGTGTGCTATTGCGATATGTTGTATGGGAACCTTTCACTTTTTGACTATGCGCTGAAACTTGGCACAGTTGTTCCCTAGGTGGCCCTGAGTGGATTAAGACCGGGAGCCATCGACAGCCACCTCGCGGGTAGTGGGGAGAGGGGGGGGAAGTTTGGTTCCGCCGCGCTTCGCTTTGAGCCATATTCCTCTAAAACCATACGCGCTAGGGCAAGTGTTATATAATTTTCGGCTAGATTAAGGATGGCATTTTCTTTGCACCTTTTTCTGTTTTATTTATTATGTGGTGTTTAATAAAGAGTTCTTGTATTATATTGTATTACGGTTTATTATCCTTAAGAATGACAATTGTATTGTTTGAAACTTCGAGGACTGTTTTCAGTTACATGTCAATGAGACTTGTCTTATTCCTTTTCCGAACTTTTTTTAGACTGTACAATTTTACAAACTGTCTAAATTCTAAATTCTAAACCGACTTGACTTACCTAGTAATTTTCCTATACTTAGTAACTTAAATTTTCCTCACAAATTTACTTTGCTCGTTCGAATGATTATTATTTTTCTTAATTACGTATGTATGATGCTCATAATCATCGATTACTTAATCAATAGATAACCCAAACCCACAAAGTCAAAGTGAGAATAATTGTTTGTGTATGTGCGGAAAACGTTTTTTGTAATCAAGGGGAGCAAAACAGGATAATAACTTTCCGTTGATATATTTAAGTATATGCACATACATACATACATCATACGTTTTACCCTATTACGAAGAAGGTAAGTGACTTTAGTTAGGTTTTATATTTCCATACAATAACACAAGAAAGGTTAGGGGAAGGAAAATGCATGGTGTTTTGGCTTTATCGTCCAAATATTCCGTTAAGAGTGCTCCGAGATCAATAGATATTTATATACTTTGAAAAGAAGTAGATATACCTATTTTTGTCAGTTGTCACTGTTGTAACTGTTACCGTGACACCTGACATGGTGAACCTAACAGCCAGGTTAAGCCCGCTTTATAAATTTTTTGATGGAGTGTGACCAGAACGAACGCAGATATTTGAGGTTCCTGGACCTGAGTGATGGAGGGGCTAATGCTGTGTTGGCCAACCCTTTGTTTGCAGATGCAATCCAAATTTATAAATCTGTAGAGTGCTCCTTCATTGCTAGGGAATCTGGCACTGGAGACAGTGCTTCGTAAATTACTATACTTACCAACTCTCCCCATGAAGCTGACATGCTCACACCGATGTACCAAAGCCTCAATAAAATGTAAGATTAACAAAACCGCTTTAGACATGGCTGAATTTAGCATGCTAAATGAGAAAGACTTAAAAGTTAAGTGTAAAGGCAGTTAGCATGTTCGTTCTCATGGACGCCACTCGGGGTGGCTAAACTCAGCCATGTGCCATGTCCAAAGGAGTGAGGAGCTGAACTTCCGAAAGTCAGTTTTTCTTGGTGTCATTTTTGTGTGTTCCTCGTCTCCCTCGAAAAGTGGCAGAAAAATTGTAGGGCTAGATTAAGCCGTCTGTCTACTTTATGCCGCCATGTCATGCTCATGCGGTACTCAATGGTGTTACTCAATTAATAAACTATCATCTTTGAACTCTGCCCTTATTAATGTAATTAATACTAGGTACAGCACGAATAACAATACAATACACGTTCGTGAGACGTAAGTATTTTTTAATCGACTTCAAAAAAGGAGGAGGTTCTACTTATGTTTCACAGTATGTTTTTTTTATGTATGTATACCGATTACTCCGTCAATTATGAAATGATTTTCAAAATTATTTTTTTATTGGAAAGAGTATACTTACTCCTGAGGTAGTCCCATTGTCACCAAGTCAGGATCTAGTGATGGGATCCCAGGGAAATCGAGGGCAACTCCCAAATTTTATAGTCGCGCATTATGTGTGTTTCATGTATTTTCTTAAGTTATTCAAGTATTGGCGTCTGGTAGTCATCATCTCATGTTGATGAGCTGATGATTGAAGGTACAACTCCTTAACGGTTAAGAGTTAAAGAATTATTCTTAAAATATTTAAATCAACATGAAATTGAGAAATAAAAAATCTAACAAAAAAGTAAAACCGCCTTCAAAAAAACCTTGAGCTAGGCCATAAAACTCATGACTTTAGCGGATTATTTTATGTTTTTTTGAAGGTGGTTTTCCTTTTTCAAATCCGATTAGGTATACCAGGCGCTCAGATTGATTGCTATAAAACACTGACCAATTCATTGTAACATTGTAATATTTGTAATGTCACGGTGCTTCGACCAAGTGTCGTTCTCAATAATACAGCTGTCAATGTTAATAATCAATTCGACAGTCACTGCTTATTACGGTTTATTTTAATACAAAAGTGATAAGTGTCTGGCATTCAGGGCAAATTAATAATCGCTAGCTTTAATACCAACCTACCCATTCCGTAATAGATAACAAATACTTCACTGCTTATACTAACAAAGTTACTAAGCATGTAGGTTAAATAGCCACTAACTGGCCACTAGGAATTGTCATTCTGTTCCTGGATTGGCTTAAAATTTTAGTAACCAGGCCATAAAATAAAATAAAACAGTTACCTACTGGCCACCAATATTTTGTAGGTATGGCGATTTTGGGGCGAGCACAACTTTTCGACTCCTGCGTCACGTGAGATCGGATAGTAAACGTTATCGAGTTTGCATGACGTTTGGAACAGCGCCCGCCCGTGAGCGTACTTGGAACTAAAATTTAGTAAGTTAAGTATGAGGTTTCTCGATCTCGATACGACAACCGTAACGTTTTACGCAGGATTCGAAAAGTCGTGCTCGACCCTCTGAGTATGAATATTGCCACAATGCTCTCGAGAACAGTTCTGGATCTATTTATACATTTTAGTTTAATTACATGATATCAGCATTTCATTCTATTGTACATAAGTAATTACGTTGGCAAAGTGGCCACTTACAGGGGGGTGCCCAGTAGCCCGGTAATTAGGCGATTTACCTAATTAAGTAGGTATGCGAGTAAATTGTCCAAACCTCTGTCTTAAACTCTTAATTTCTCAATTGTGGGACTTTCTCATACCTAAGTACGTTAGTGAAATAAACTTGTCATTAACTTAGGTGGGTCAATCAACTTTTCTTTGCCACTCGTTGCCATAGTGATGTCCCCTGGGTCACTTCAAATATTTTTTTTTAAGGCACCACTCCATGAAACGTTAGGAGTTTCGACAGTTATGTGCCAATCCCTTCATGCTTAATCTCCCTAAGTATAGCAAATCCTGACTTTCGGGGGAGTGGGATCTTAGAAAATCATATTTTTGTTGTGTTACCCAGGGGACATCTCCATGGCAACGAGTGGCAAAGAAAAGTTGATTGACCCAGGTACTTATACAGTATACATATAAAGTCGAATTTAGTCATAGTACTTCCTCTGCGAGCGCACGGCTCGGCGGCAGCGAAACGCACACTGTTGTGTAGGTATTGTTATGTTGTGTGGTTGTGCGTTTCGCTGCTGCTGAATCGTGCGCTTCCAGAGGATAGACTACGAATCAGTCCAAAACATGGTGTAGCAGCGGCAGATTTTATAATTATTGTCAGGATTATAGGTAATTATTATGTATCCAAATGTTATTTTGCTAGGTATAAGTATTCCCGCGCGCTATTATTAAGGTGTGTAGTACCTACCTAGCAGGCGAAATTAATTCGTAAAATGATTCGGAGCGACTTATTTAAATTCGCCAAAATATTTGAGACGGATGTCATTTATTCATTATTATTATTAGACGTTTTACGACCACATTAATATTTAAATGGCAGTTAAATACTAGAACATAAAGCCTTATACAAATAAATGAAATAAATTATAAGTAGGAAACCAAACCACCCACCACATACTCACTTTTTATGAAAAACATTTTTGTTTTTTGCAGTGAAACCAGTAACAAACACTGAAATTATACAATTTTCGTTTATAAACTGGAAACCAAACTACCTTCGAATTTGCGGATGTGCAAACTTTCGGAGTGTTCGAAACCAAAAAAAAATTGGCAACTTTTCTAATATTTTGTCTAACCTTCGCGTACTTGTAGAATTTCCGATTCTCGACACTAGTAAAAATAAACGCTTAATTTATGTAAATCTTTTTACCAACTAATGGGGTAATAATTACTATGGCTAAGAATAAACACTTACTTTTAGAAGACTCAAGGCATGCATGTCTTTTAACGCGAAACGTCAATATTATTACAATATTAAACTTGACCCCTTGTTCATACTTATAAATATGCAAATAAACGGCCGTGCTGTATAAACACGATATTCCACATTCTTCTAACCTACTGATACTTATGTTTATTTAAAATTATAACGAAATTAAAAACTATAAAAAATTACGTAAAGAACTCACCGCAGAATGAAAACGTCAATAAAAAAAAAATTAAAAATAAAAGCACGTCCACTGATCACACACTGGCTGAACTGTAATAATCGAACGCAGTGATAAGTGTTCGATTTTTAAATTATGTAACGAGCTCTCATTGGCGCTCGGCGACGCGCGCAGCATCCGCGCTCGATTTTGAAACACTGGCCAAATAATTTCAAATTACATTCAACCTACACCTACGTACGCTAAAATTGTAACAATGTTGTGGCAATTGCTAGCACCAATTTGAACTCTATTGAGTTTGTCGTAGATGTTCTAACGGTGTGCGCTGCGAAGTCATTGTGGTATTTTTAGTTAACTCTGTTTGGACAGTGGTGTTTACCTCGGCCTCTCAATCCGTAAGTTTGTTTTGGGCTAATACTAATCTCCGGAAACATTGGACTGCGTTTATCTAGATTTATTAGATAATGATATATTGTTATCTAATAAATCTTTCAAATTCATGTACATGAATTATTAATTAGCAACAGACGTACGCTGAGCGACAATAAAGCGACAATGCTCGGAGGAGTCGCTCGGATACGAACTTCAAATTTCAGACTTCAGAGTAGGGGTTTGCCACTTTTTAACATGAAACTACCGTGAGACTCAATCATTGTGAAATAAAACGGATCACTGACGTATATAACCAAAAGTACGTGAAGCCATTGAAGAATATTTAACTTCCACCTACTACTTAACTTACTGTTTTATTATTTTAATGAACATAACCCTCTTTTTTGCGGACGCACAGTTGGTTAAAAGCTTAATGCGGGTTTATCACTGAAGTGCTATTGAGTGTCAGCAAACATGATTAATTTAAAGCCTACCTATTGTAGAACAGTATAAGGACAAATAAATGAAGTGGACTTATTTAAAAGGTAGCTGGAGTATCATTGTGGTTTCGTCGTCATCATCATCATCTCGCTCTCTCACCTCCACTGCTGCATAAATCAACACATCACCACCACTACACTATAGGCACCTAAGTACATATATGCTGAGGTATTGAGTAGAATAACTGGGCTCGTGAATGGGCTCGTTAAGAGTTCCGAAACGTTGATTGATTTCAATGAAAATCGTCGATTTTAACGATTATTTAACCCCCGACGAAAAAAGAGGGGTACAATGACAATGCAAAGAAAAATCTGTTAAGCAAGAATCTGAAGAAGAGATCTGTTGTTAAGAGGGGTGTTGTAAATTTAACCTGTGTATGGGCGTATCTGTGTAGGTATCTGTCTGTGGCATCGTAGCTCCTAAACGGAGGAACGGATTTGGAGACGTTTTTTTATCGTTTTAGTTTTTTACTACACACATATCATAAGTCCTCTATAATGCGTTCAGGAACCGTAGAAAATTACCAACATTGCAAAATGACGTCGCCTTCGCCGCCAACCCCAGCACCACCACCACCCCAGCAGTAAAGTAATGACTTTTCGATATCGAATTCGATGTTTCAAATTTTAAAACCAACGTAATTTACAATCACAGTGAAATAAAACGGATCACTCACGTATATAAGTCATGTTCGGTCCGACATGTATAAATAATAGTGATAATTTCTTTTTACAATAAAAAAATACAGTTTACGAAACGTCAGGTCGGTATGTTTGTCTATGATTAAAAAAACAGTCAAATTCGTGACAGATATGGGTATGATATATGCCTTCGGCTTCTGAACCCATCTTAGAGTACTTATAATATGTGTGTAGATAAAGTAATGAATGCAACTCCACATAATTCTACTAATAATAATATAATAAAATAATAATCCTACTAAGAAACTCGTGTTTTAAGGACCCTCATTATGTAGCAGTTGCATAAACTACTATTATGATTAAACATTAGGTAATTTAACATTCAATAGTGCATAGCTTGTTATAAATTAGTTTAGTGTTAAGTAAGTATCAGAAAATCAAGGTGTGCGCATAGGTAGTTATCGTAAAAATATTATCACAGCAAATCACGGCGGTAATGTAACGTTTGGAAACGCACTGTACGCCGTTATCACTATCATAGAGATTACGTTAACTTATTAAACTGATTTCGATCAATACCTACCTATATACATAGGTACATGATATGTATATATGACATCATAACGGCAAGTTACGGAAACATGTTTAACCGACTTAAAAAAAAAGAGATTCTCGCAATTCGTCGGAATATTCTCTTTTTACACGTTCTCTTAGTGATGGCAGTTACCACCGTTATCTACACACGTATCGCAAGTCCTCTATTATGCGTTCAGAAAACGTAGGTAATGACCATCATTACGACAGTCAAAAATCAAAAACCAATATGATTAAAAATAAATGTGTCTCAATTTTAAAAAAAAACGGTACGAAACGTCAGCTCGATGTTTCTATGATTAAAAAAAACAACCAAATTCGTTACGTTATGCCTTCAGCTTCTGAACCCATCTCAGATATCAGATTAATAGGTGGTAGACAAAGTAATGTGTGAAACTCTACAAAATTAGGCCTTAAAACGCGCTTGTGTGATCCTATTATGAAACTCGGCTTGGCTCGTTTCATAAAACCACGCTCGTGTTTTAAAGACCCTCATTATGTAACAGTTGCATAAACTACTATTTGTCGACAATACTAGTAATTGTAACTGTCGCGACTGTCACGCTGCAACAGCATGCTAAAAAGCATGCTTAATAGTAGCATCCTAAACACACGCTAGTAGATAGCATTTGCTCAATAGTAGCATGCTTTCATGCTTATGTCAGCATGTGTAACATAACAGCTAATTTTGCGGGTAGTAGGACCTTGTGCGAGGTCCATCCGGATCGCTACCACCATCTTACTCGCTAATCCTGCCGCTAAGCACCAGTGCTTGCAGTTGTGTTCCGGTGTGGAGAGTAAGACAGCCGGTGTAATTACGGGCACAAGAGGCATTTCAACTTAGCTCTCTAGGTTGGCAACGCATCTGCAAACCCCCCGGGTTTGCGGGTGTCTATGGGCAGTGGTGATCACTTACCATCAGGAGACCCACTTGCTCGTTTGCCTTCCTTGTCGTATATAACCTAACCTAACCAACTTAGAAAAGTTGAAAAACCCCTGACATTGTCATTTCAAAGTCCAATATTTGAGAACCATCTCGATTAAACTAGCTTTCGATAAAAAAAACGCATCGAAATCGGTCCATCCGTGTGGGAGCTATGATGCCACAGACAGATACACAGACACACAGGTCAAACTTATAATACCCCTCTTTTTCGTTGGGGGTTAAAAAAAAAAAGAAATTGAAAGAAACACCACCGTTTGGTACAACACCGTTTATTGCGCGAAAATTGGAAGCAAATAAAGTCTCTTATCACTAATCCTCGGCCATGGCTTCTTCTTTCTTCTTCTTCTTCTTTTTCTTCTTCTTGGCGCTCGCGTCCAGCTCCTGCGTGGCGTTCAGGGCCTCCGCCATCGCCTCCTGCATGACTTCTATATTCTTTTTCGGAATGTCACCGGTTTCGTAGAATTTGAGTCGGTCTTCAACTTGCTGGCGAAGCTTCTCGCCAAATATTGTTGTTTGGGCCTCTGTGGAGGGACAAAGTTGTCAACAAGTGAAGGAAGGAACCCTTCCGGGTTTCCTATGTTCGTGTTGTACCCTAACGTGTGAATTGCATTGAATAAATGAATGAAATGAAACTAAGCGCTATAATTAACTTATGGTTAAGTTAATTATAGCGCTTAGTTTCATTGCACATAGTAAAGTTGTCAAACCGGCATTATCATTTCAAAAACGGCTGGATCGATTTTAATGAGACTTAGCTAAGAAAAATCTCAATTAAACTAGCTTTCAGTTAAAAAAAACCGCATCGAAATCGGTCCCTCCATTTGGGAGTTATGATGCCACAAATAAATACTCAGGTCAAACTTATAACACCTCATCTGTACAATCCACGATAGTGACGGTAGCAATATTCTACTATATTTTATCTACATCCCAATATTATTCTATTGCTCATTTATTTACTTTAACTATAATGGGTTACACATGTGGGTTTAGGTTTATGTAGCATATTTAAGACATCCAAAGTCCAAAGTGGACAAAGCATGTGGATAACAGCATTTGCTTTAGCACATCTCATATTACCGCATGTATAATTGCTACTATGCGATAGATCAACGTGTGCAGACTTCAGTAAAAACAAGGAACTGAGGGTCGATTTTTAAATCTCACCTGGTGACTAAATTCTCATCACGGACCAACCACCCTCTGGACACCAAATGTCAGGGCGAACGCTTCCGAAACGCATATGCTCATTTGCACCTATAAATCACTCTAGCATTGAATCGTGGCTCACTTTCGACCAGATGACAAGCGAGATGACAAGCTACGAACCATATGACTTTCCAAGCAAATTAGAAAAGATGCGGTCCAGAGGGTGGTTGGTCCGTGATTCTCATCCATGACATTGGCATCACTATTTGCCAAAAGCCTAATTTTTTTATGTCATACCCGTCTACTAACATGCAGATAATTTGTGTTCCTGTATTCTGTCATAGACAAGCATGTCAACATAGTTGATTGAGGTTAGCTGTCACTGCCAGTGGTCAAAAAGTCACTCAGAGATCTCGTTTAAGAGTGGGTGAGTGCATTAGTATTTGATATCATAGGCATGAGAATTTTAATAACTGGAGAGATTCATAAATTCAAATTCAAATGTATTTATTAAAAAGAAATCAGTGAATTTAATCACCGTGTGAGATTTAAAAATCGACCCCGGGAATGCATAGCTCCTTTGAAAAATACCGTTCTGTTGATACGACCATTGCATACCGTTTTTCGTTTTTTTTTTCTTTTTTTCTTTTTAGGGCTCCGTACCTCAAAAGAAAAAAACGGAACCCATATCAGGCCAGGTAGCGGCTGACGCGGCCTCTGTCCTTACCTGAGAAGCAGTCGATCCTGGAGGCGATGGAGCACTTGTTGGCCAGGTAGCGGCTGATGCGGCCCTTGTTCTTCATGCCAGCGCGTCCGATGAAGGTAGAGTGGTACAGTAGGCCGTATTTGGGCGTGTTGGAGCGCGTCTTGAGGGCTCGGAAAAGGGCTTTCTCGGCACCTGTGCAAGGAATAAACAGTTGCTGGTTAATAGAAACAAGCTGAATACAAGAATAATATGACTAACCCCGGGGACCGAAAGTGGATCTTTGAAATTCTTTTCGGCTTTTGTAGTTACTAACTTTTTATACTTTTCTGGTATTCAGCAATGATATTACAAGTAAAGGTATGACATATGCTCACAAAACAATGGAAAAAAAGGTTCCGAACATGTTGACATTTGCGCGCAAGTTTAGACCTTATTCGAGAGAGACTGAGGCCAAACAGGCTGCAATTGTAGCCTTTTCTGCGCTTTATTTTTGGCGTGCTGGTGACATCTACTTCGATCAATAATTACAAATAGATGACGGGTCAGAGCGTCGAAAACGGCGCACCTGTAGAGTGAGCCCTTATTTATTGCACACAAAATTACACGTTACCGTAACAGCTTAAGGATTATATTAGATCAAAATAATCAGTAGCCAACTGACTCTAGAACGGTGCCATATTTTTACTTAGTTTTTGTTCGTGACCGGTTATCTAGGTCATTAAGTCATTATTGATTGAAGCATATCTACCTCTTTTTTATGTGTAATATCATTGTTGGCAGTCCTCTTAGTTGCATCGTCATGTTAGTATACCCACCCAAGATTTGCAGTGTGGAGGCGGGATACTTGGCCAGGCTGGTGAGCGAGCCGGCCTTGGAAATGAGCCTCGCGCCCACCTGGTCCCCGATCAGCGTGGTCAGGTTCGGAGCCACCGACGTCATCTTGGTGTGGAGGTACTCCGCTATCTGTTTCCTGGTGGGATGACAATGGGTTATGGGATTTATGAATTCGTGGAATATTTGCTTTGTTGACAGAGAATGAAGCAAGCAAAAGTCAGTCGGCCATAGTCTGATGATGCCACGGACCACCCTCTGGACACCGGACCACCCTCTGGACACCGGACCACCCTCTGGACACCGCATCTTCTATAATTTACTTGGTAAGTCTTTACGAAAAAATGCAGGGGGAATGCGTCGTGATTGGTTCATAGCTTGTCATCTCGCTTGTCATCTGCACATGTAGCACGGCGCGCCATTTTCTCGCTTGTCGCGTAGTGCGTCCCTTTGATAGTGATGGACAAGCGACAAAATGGCACGCGTGCTAGCCCCCCTGGTCGAAAGTGAGCCGCGATTCGAGGCTAGAGATTTATAGGTGCAAATATGCGTTTCGGAAACAAAAAAAAAACAATCAAGTGTGACGCAAAATGGTTTACCTGTAGTCACTCAGTTTGACGACTCTCACAGCGAACATCTGTATATTAATCAAGTCAACAGGCGAGATGTCCATTCCCATGGACATCTTTGAAGCATCAATGATAGCTTGGGCCTTTTCGGAGTCCCCAAGTATCTCGGTGAGTGGCTCAACGGACTCTTCGGTCAACGATTTGCGGTCCTTGATGTACTCTGCGCATTTCGTGTAGAGATAGTTCTCTGGCACAATTGCTACCAGCTCTGGGAAGTGGTAGGAGTACCATTCTCTGTGAACAAAAGTGATGTTTAAAATTAGATGATGTTTTGTGAAAATATTTACATTTGTCTTTGAATTGCCGAAGATGTGTTGCGAAAAAATTCGGCAGCTTTAACTCGTGATACCATTAAAAAAATTAACACAGATCATCATCATCATCAGCCTACCCCACTACTGAGCTAATCCAATTAATTTCGAACCTTACAAATAACAGACCAGGGTCATGTTTTACAAAGCTAAAAGTTACAATGGTTCATTAAAACAAACCCTGTAGTGACATGTGTAATCAAATTGACAATGCCGAGTAATCAACCCACACAATTGTACTGGCTGGGTCCAAAACGGATAAAGCCAAATTGATATCATACCTGATCCGCATCGAGAATGTATTAACATCCTTATCCAACTGATCCAGCAGTGCTATAGACTGTATGATCATGTTGTCAACTCGGTGCACATTGAACTTGACCCGGGCCCGCGAGTAGGAGTGGCCGAGGCCGAGCTGGGCCACGCTGCAGGCCTTCGGGGTCAGGCCCTTGATGAGCGCGTGGAAGTGGTGGCGGATGCCTAACGGGAGATAGGATCAAAGTCAGTTTTCTCTTGGTAATTGCCTCTCAGAAATCTTGGAAAGTTTGCATGGTCACTATGATTTTAAAAACCAGCCAAAGTATGGGGTTCAACTCAAGAGTTGAAGGGTCCCTTAGAAGGACGCCTTTCATTATTAATTTATTTTTCTTTTTGTTGTTATGTGGGTAAGCATGACCTGCCTACTGGGGAACTGCAGAAAAGATTTTTTTTTATACAATATGCAAACCCTAGCCCTATATTTTTATAGGTTATTTATGCACATTATGGTAAAAATTTGGACAGAGGGACAGCTGAGGCTTGGCTTAGTATTAAATAAGGTCCCGTTAGTACCTCATTTCAACAAAATGCTCAAGGAGTAAGTATGAAGACAGGTTGGAAGAATTAGGATTGATAACTTCAGAATGGGAGGCAGCATGGTGACCTGATTGAAACCTACAAGATACTGACTGGACTGGACACCACAATATACCTGCGCTAAGTGACATATTTAGAATATTTATAAGGAATATGAATGAATATGAATGAGAGACAGAGTACTCTGAAGCTGATACGCAGATTAAGCATTAGCATCCCCAGATATCATTCCCTGGCCAACTGCACAGTGAAAATGTGGAACAGTTTGCCTGAAGGAGTGATCAGTGCCTCAGCAAACTCTTTTTAGAACATTTAAAAAAACATCACAAGCTATCATAATACAAACAATGGTCTTACCTCTGACAAGCTCCGGAACAGCACCAATATGTGAGCATGGTATCTCGAGGGCCTCCCCAATGGCAGCAGCCAGCTTAGGGTCTGCCACACCAAGTGTACACTTGGAACGCTTCTTGCGCTTTGGCAGGGCTCCTTCCAGGAAGAGGTTCAAGTCCTCCGGAACGATACCTGGAAAGCATTATTTTATATTAAATATTTGGTGGCCAAATAGCCTAGTTATTAGACATCCTGACTGGTTGAGGTCCCGGGTTCAATGATTATTACAGGGTATTTGTGTAATGAATGTGAATATTTGCTCTCGACTCTTGGATATTTTCTATGTATCTAAGTATGTATTTATTTGTCAGTATGTTAAAGTATCCGTTGTCAAGTACCCATAACAAAAGCTCTGCATTAAGTACTAAGTCAACAGGGTGTCAATATTGTCCCACAATATTTATTTATTCATTTAAATAGTATGTCTGTACATGAAGAAGAGTGTTACAAACAAAATCTGAAAAAGGAAATAACGATATTAGAAGAATTCTGGAAAAATAATAGAAGTGTACAATCATTGAGTGATAAGCTGGAGGAAATAATCAGAGAAAGCCTCAAAATGGATGAAAAATCTAACAATAACAATAACAAAAAGCAAGAAATTATGAGCAATCAAACAATAAGCTTAATCTCTAGAAGAACTGAACTGCTAACTACAAAAAATAAGTCCAAAGAAATGAAAGAAGAATTAAAGAAGCTATTTAAAGAAACAAATAGAGCAATAAGAAAGGATTATGATATCCACAGAAAAACAGTCATCGAGAAAAATCTATCTAGATTCCGTAGCTCAAAAAGGGCGTTTAAGGAACTGATAACCCATAAAAATTGGATACAGAGTCTAGATAGTAAGAAAGGAGAAGCTAGAGACAGAGAAGATATATTAAAATGTGCAACAGCATTCTATACAAGTATATATGAAAAGCCACCACACGAAATAATACAAGTAGAGGAATACAATAACTCAAACAAAAATGATACACCATTGGATCCAATAAGCGAAGAGGAAGTAATAAGACACATCAAAAAATTAAAGCCAGAAAAAAGCCCAGGAGCAGATAACATCACAAACGAAGCCCTGAAAATCGGAGCACCAGTTCTGGTCTCATATCTAGCAGAGCTTTTCAACTTAGTTCTTGAAACAGGCCAAATACCAATGCAATGGTGTAAATCAAATATAATATTACTATTCAAAAAAGGGAACCCATTAGACATCAACAACTATAGACCCATAAGCTTATTATCTACGATTTATAAACTCTTCTCTTCAATTATACTGAGCAGAATAGCGCCAAATATCGACAAAAACCAACCAATCGAACAAGCGGGCTTTAGGCCAAAATACTCTACAATAGACCATATACATACAATACAACAATTAATGGAAAAATTCAAAGAGTATAATAGACCACTCTACATAGCACTAGTAGACTACTCCAAAGCCTTCGACAGCATTGTACATTCGTCAATATGGACCGCTCTAAAAAACAACAATATAAACAATTCATATATAAATATTATTAAGAAAATTTACTCCCATACTGTCAGCAGAGTAAAATTGGAAAGACAGGGAGAGGAGTTTACAATCGGAAGAGGGGTGAGGCAGGGAGACCCGCTCTCTCCTAAGCTATTCATAGCTGTGCTTGAAGATATTTTCAAAAACATCGATTGGCAAAACAAAGGCATAAGTATACTAAAACGAAAAATGACACACTTGAGATTTGCAGATGACATAGCTCTTTTCAGCGAGTCTGCCGTCGACCTGAAAGAGATGCTACAGGGATTGGACTCTGCAAGCGAAGTAGTTGGCTTACACATGAATGTCTCAAAAACTAAAATAATGTCAAACAGTCATAAGAGGACAATCAAAGTAGATGGAAAACAAATTGATTATGTAGATGAATATGTATACCTAGGGAAACTGCTGTCCTTTGAGGAAAATAACAACGAAGGAAATCGATAGACAAATAAATACAACATGGAAGAAATACTGGGCACAAAAAGAAATTCTAAAAGGAAAATATAGTTTAAGCATGAAGAAGATAATAATGGATTCCTGTATTCTCCCAAGCCTAACTTATGCATGTCAAACATGGGTCTACACAGAAAAAGTGAAGAGAAAAATTATGTCTTGTCAGCATGCAATGGAGAGAAGCATATTAAAACTAAGAAAAACACAAAAAACAAGGAACACAGACATACAAAAGAAAACTAAAATAACAGATGCCCTTCAGTTTAGCCTGAAACAGAAATGGAGATGGGCAGGGCATGTAGCAAGATGTGAAGATAGAAGATGGACTCATCAAATAACAAAATGGCTGGGCCCAACAGGCAAAAGACATGTGGGAAGACAGAGGAAGAGATGGGCCGATGACATTAGAGACACAGCAGGCAGAGATTGGATGAATGTTGCCAAGAGTAGAGAAGAATGGAAAATGATGGAGGAGGCTTTTACCCTTGGGGGGGCCACATGACAATAATAAAAAATATATATATATATATTATACATACATAATTATTATGAAAAAAAAAAAAAACAAAATTGTAATGTGGAAATAAAGCTATTATTATTATTATTATTATTAAATAGTATGTAAGAGTTAAGAGAAGTATGTAAAGTGACAAATGTATGGACAAAACAAGTTTAAATACAACATGCCAACTAACCTTCCGATACCGCATTGATATTTTCAAGTGCAGTAATTGCAGACTTGAAAGGCTGGAAAGCGACCAGCGTCACTACGGAGTTGAAACGCTGCAGATCGGTCACAGACTCCTCAACTTGCGGCAGGAAAGCCGCTAACTCTTCGAACTCCGCCACTTGAAAAAGTGCGAAGCCCGCACTATGTTCGTATAGAACATAAAGCTTACTCTGTGAATAATAACTTACGTGTTACTTTCATTCGCTACATAGGAAGTTAATTAGTTAATCTGGCAAACAAAATACACACCATTTTGACTTGTTAAATTATATTTTTATTTAGTTCACCACATTGTTTCCCTAAAAATACAATCACGTGTGTTTTCACCACGGACGGAAGAACGAGGTCACAATGCCTTGCTAAGAAAAGAAAAGTGAGGTTAGAATTGTTAGAATAGATAGAATAGGACGTTCGTTACGTTATACGTAAACAAAAGGGCAGCGTGTCAAATTAGCTGCCAACCGAAGTGAAGAACTTCGTATATTTTTTATAGTTTTTTTTTCTAAGTATCGATTCTCCCTTATTTCTAGTATACGATTGTAGATTTGAGACAACGTTTATATAAAAATTAAAAGAAAAATGGCCATTTAGAGCGGTAATGGTAATTATAGCTGCGTGTAACGAAGCAGAATTCGTTTAGAAATGATCAAAGAAGCTGTTTGGTACACTGTGGTAAAGCCGGCTACACACGGCAACGATTTGTCAGTCTAAGTAATCCGTTTGCATACTTTTATCGAGCATGTGTAAGCAAATAATCTACACCATTTTTTACTTTTTACAGGTTTTTTTTTATATCGGGGGGGTTTTAAATTTATTTTTTTTGGTACTTTTTACACATCAAAGATTCCGGATTCTAGTTCCCGAATTTATACTGAGGACATTAACGGGCGCGCTCTCACGTTTTTGACAAAATCACGCTTACATTTTCATTTCAAAATATAATACCCCAAAAACGACTGAACCAATTTTGATAAAACATATCTAAGAACCATCGCTAGAAAACCTGCATTCAAATAATAAAAAACCGCATTCAAATCGGTTCAACCGTTTGGGGCCTATGATGCCACAGACAGACATACAGACACACACAGTGGTTAAACTTATAATAATACCCCTCTTTTGAGTCTGAGGTTAAAAACTGCGCAAACCAAACAAATCGCTACGATAAAAATGTGGGGTGCGGGTGCCCCCATACTACGAAATTCGAAAATCGAGGTTCGTATCGTATCGTCCCGCTCACTCTCGTGTTAAATAATATTAGCTTGAGAGAGACGGCACGATACGATGTTTGAATTTTGCACTTCGTAGTCGGGGGGCTGAATGCTGAAGGCTCTTTCAGTTTTTATAATTTGCCACGCCATGGGCAACGACAGTTCCGAAAATAAAACTCTTTTTTTTTTTATTTTAGTGAAACCTATATTTATTAAAAATACAACAGTACCTGATCCACTGCAATAAGTGAAGTCAACAATCTTTATTAACTTGTCGGCTGCTCGGTTGTAAATGTAATCTCCTGTGGCCATTAGAGAGTCTGCTCCTATGATTACTCCATCTTCAAATTCACAGGCTATTAGCAATGTACCAGTGATTTCAAATACATTAACTCCTTCACGAACGTTGCGGGTCACAAGTGAAGACATTTTAGATTTGTTGCACTAAGGTAAGTTCTTAAAACTGAAATTGGTGCCGGTCCTCGTTCACGTTCACGTTCAACTCGTTCAAGTCTTCAAGTTTCACAATAGGTACATCACCACAGATTTTTTGAAAGTCACTCTGGTGTATGTTAAGCCCCCTCTATACGGTTGTTGGTTTGAACAAGAGATTCTGTTTTATCTAACCTGTGGTGCGAAAAAACTAGCTGATTTCCAAACGAAATTGAGTGTTCAAGTAGACATGTTTCAATCAAAGTGTGAATGAATTTTTAAATTGTGCGCTGAAATACCAATGTGAAATACCGAAAAAAAATTTTAAATTAGTAAATTTAACGTTTACTCATGTAAATTGAATATTATAACAATGATACTGATACATCTTAGGTATTAATTTAAAAAGTTTAGAATGATAGTTGCATTGAGATAGGAAAGTGGAGGCGCTATATTCTTCTATATGAAGCGTGACTTATACAAATATCTGCCATATCGACAAGTACATGTCAAACGGCATTTTATCTCTTTTTAACTTACTGACAGCTGCATATGAATAGGAGAGACAAATAGTATTTGTTGGTTACTAAATTTGGCAGCACTCTCTAAGTGACGTCACGAGTTTACGACAGCGTGGCAGGTGCCACCATGTTCCGTGCCAAGTTTCGTGGTAGATGTGCTGTCAAACGGTAGCCGGCTCCGAATATATTTGCTGTTTTTGTGAGGATTACTCTAAGAAACGAGTTATCATGGTGTGCAGGGCTTTGTCTTTAATAGGATAATCATGCCCTAGTGTTGCGTCAGACAGTGTAGTGTTAAAAAAAACATTAATCAACCTGAATTGACCTTCAAAGGTTAGTAACCAGTTACCTTGAATAATTCGAATGTTTTAATGTATTTTGGCATGTATCGTAACATAATGATCTTATAAAATGAGTATGAACGTCTGTTTTAGTACGATTTGTTTTATTATCCAATGATTTTATTTATTTCAACAGAAATCATTTGCATGATTTTGGCATATTAGCTTATGCGGTGCTAAGCATCGACATAGGTATCGATGGAATTCTAAACATTGTTTGAATTTTTTTTTTCGTCAGATTTCCTGTGAATGAAACTGCCAAAAAGAAAAGGATTGGAATTGAAAATATAAACCCACGACATAAGACATGGTTTGTCTGCTCGATGCACTTCGACATGTCATAATGCTTCAACAGAACCCTTAATGTGACGAGATTGATGACGTGACGGAGCAATTCAGGTAATTGTTAGATCTAAACATATAAAATAAAACCGTGACTTACTGACTGACACACAACGCACAGCCTGAACCAGATTTGAGATTTGGAAAAAATGTCCCTTGAGTAGGTTAGAGATAAACTTATAGATACTTAATATTCTTCTTATTCAGTCTACTCGTGCCTGTCACCTGTGTTGCCTTGTACATCAAGTGTGAGGGTAAGGTAATGTCTGTAATCAAAATGATTATAGATTTGAGGTTTCGCTATCACGGAAAAAGATTTTGTGAGTGTTGTGACAAAGTATTTTTCAGAAACTATTAGAAATGAATAAAAACTTTGGAGATGCCTAAGACAAATGTTATTTATTTTCACTTTTGTGGGTAGTAGGACCTTGTGCGAAGTAGCAGTGCTTGCACTGTTGTGTCCCGGCGTGGAGAGTAAGATAGCCGGTGTAATTACGGGCACAAAGGGAATTCCATCTTAGCTCTCTAGGTTGGCAACGCATCTGCAAACCCATATACACACATGTCATAACTCCTCTACAATGCGTTCAAAAACCGTAGAAAATATGAAATATCTGCAAAAACCAACATAATTTACAATAAAAAAATAGTCTAAACGAAACGTCAGCTCGGTATCTTTACTTATCTATGATAAAAACAACAGTCAAATTCGTGACAGGTATGGATATGATAATGCCTTCTGCTTCTGAACGTGTCTTAGAGTACTTATAATATGTGTGTAGATTAAAGTAATGTATGCTACTCTAGATAATTAGGCCTTAAAACACTCGTAACGTGACAGTTGCATAAACTTCTATAGCGTAGATTTTATCGATATCGATATCTGCATACGTTTAACAGTCCCAACCCTAGGAAAAGCAGCCATGTTACGTGCCCAATTTTAGTAGGTATGCACGCTAATTCTGTAGGTATCACCGGTCCACTTGCTATTAGGTCTGTGGATAGTTGTGGTAAAAATGTACATCACCGCAATAAATTTAATCTTGTTGAACGTGCTATTCTAACGGTCATTTTGACATTTATTTGAAATTAGGTTAGGCATCTCCAAAGAGTAGTGTAATATATCTTGTTCGCTCGATCGTTTGTGTCGTGCTACTTTTTCGTGGGACGTAAACGTAAATGTAAATAATATTTCCGTGGAGAAGTGAAGTGAATGCGGAATGGTTTAATCACGATAATAAACGGATATCATGGCTATATCAGCACAACGTGATCTGGTCAGCTCTTTGAAAACAGAGACATTCTTAAATATTTCGATCATTAGCAAGTTACAGCCTTTGCCTCCAGATCTAAGGCAATTATTCAACAAAGATGCTCTGGAAAAGCTTACACAAAACGTGTTTAATCCTCTTTCATATTATTTAGTTTCGATTGTAGACCCAGCGAAAGCGGCTACATTTTCCTGGCCGCTTTATGATACAAAGACTGAAAAAGCTTATCGAAATGAGCTTTCTGGTTTTATAGCGGATTATAGTGGAAAAGGACTGCTTTCTCCTGTAATGTCATCTTATTTAGTCAACCCAGCATGTTACAAAGTCACTGTTTTCATGTTCCAACTATCCCAATCGGCTGTGCAGAAAATTCTCAAGTCCAAAATGCAAAGGGGCCATCAAAAAAAACTGTATAGTGAAATGACCGAGAAATACAAATCGGTGATTGCAGACCAAGGATTTGTAGAGACTGTTGAAAGTGAGAACGAAGCTATGCTAAAGAAATTAGCTAATTATTTACAGAAGAGAAAGAAGTATGAGGACATAGCTAAGATATTTGGTGATAGAATTAGATCCATGGAGGATAAATTGTTGAAGTTGAAAGCGCAGGAATACATAGACAACTTGGTTGATAGTTTTGTGGATAACACATTAGATGAAGTCACTAAAACAAGTATACTAGAAATCAAGAACATTAACAAACCAGCCCAGTTTTTTGATGCTTGGCTACAAGATATTGATTTTGAACTAGACAGGTTAGAGTCGGATTGGGATGCAAAAATGTCTCCTATTGTAAAATCAGCAAATCAGACTATGGAGTTGACTAAAGCGTTGATAGAAAGACAAACTGGTGAAGCGGACAAGACTTCATACATGATAGAATACAACCACAGTACTGACGAAATCTGCACGAAAGATTTACAAGACAAAGTGAATAGTCAGCAGAAGTATATCCTCAAAAACATAGTGAAACATGAGAAGTTGAGTTTCCCGAACCTCATCAGGGGCTACATAGTAGCTGTTAGTTACATCCTGAAGAACAAGCAGATTGGTAATGGTGTGTACCAGTTCAACGAGTATCTGCAGCAGAGCAACAAGAGCTACTCTGATATGGTTGTGGCTATGAAAAGCCTGATGGAGAGAGTTGCCAAGGCAGAGTCTAGGCTCAAGGTAAATATTTCTAAATGCTTTCTTTCTTTCTTAGTGAAATAATCAGATCACTCATGGCCACCAGAAAAAAAAAATCCATAATCATAAGATCATAACTAAATAAATTTTTATTTACTTTTCAGCCACCAACAGTTTCGTTCAACCGGTCAATATCATTAAAGGATGTCCCAGAAATTCCACCACTGCCGGACCTTTCTGACCTCTCCATGAAATGGGACCCTGAAGTCTACTTCGACACCTTCACACCCCTCGGCTTGACTAAAAACAGGTTCAACTTAAGAAAACCCAGCAATGGGAACACAGCTTCGTTCCTCAAACCACAAAACAGGTCTTTAATGCACCAAATCCCAAGAGATGACTTCTTGAAGTGCTTTACATCAGGACCATTTTTCGAAAGACAAAACTCAAATCCAAATGCCTGCAACTTGTCTATAATTTCTCAAGTTCATGCAAGAAGCAATGAAACAATTGCAGAGTGTTCTTCAGGATTCACAAAGCAGCAAATACAGAGGCTGCTTTCAACGCACAAGAAATCAAGTAGCTCGAAGAAACATAAGTTTAAACTTGACAGACCGTCAATGCATGTAAAGAAAGGTGGTCTCTTCAATGTGTCCAATACTTCCAGTGAAAACGGGCTGGTCCGTTGTCATTCATCACCAAACCTACTTGAGAATAAAGATAAACAGTTCAGTCAGAGGCGGAGAAAGCTGTCTATTATGCAAGAAGGGAGCCCATCTCCTTGCAATGTGTCAGGAATCATGGCTTTAGAAAAGAAACATACCCCATTACATTTAGACCGAACTCTGATGAGTAACACTCCTCCCATACCTGGTATAGTCATTACACCTGTCAAGGAAAGCAATTCTATCCTTAACACAGCCAATGACAATGGAGAATCCAGTATGACATCTCTCTGTCCAACGAAATCTATTGAAACAGAAGTTGATACATCTAATATTACACCTAAGAGCAGAATCCCATTGCCTGTTAAAAAAACGAGCTCTATAGAGAAAATTATTAACCGATTTAGAAAAGTACGCGCCAACGGAGTGGAGAAAGCACCGGTGGAGAAAGAAGATGTAAATATAAAAACCATAGTTGAAGAAAAAGAAAATTTTAATGCTGTTAACATAGATGTGTTTACAGCGAACAAGGTGTTATTACCTGATTTGTTAAGTCCAAGTTGTAGTGTGTATTCATTCAAATGTAACGAGTTTTTAGATCAGATAAGCGATGATGTTGTGGAGACTGAGGTTCGGAGACCGAGGGAGAGTTTGGGGACTGCTTTAGGCGTGGACAACACATTTTTAGACCAATTCGATCTTATAGACTGATTTTTGCTTGATGCTATTATTTCTACAGACAAACTGTTTTTATCTGTTAAGCAGATTCGGCTTTACCTAAGAACACGGGTTATTATTAAAAAGAGCTGGCATGAATAGATTACATGAGTGAATGTCTATGTGTAAACTACATTCATGGGCACTATTTCACTGAATATTGTGAAAACTGTTAATCAATCAATGAATGCTTTTACAATAAATATAATAGTAAAAATAGGTTGGGCGATCAATAGGGTAGTTGACTGATGTCAAAATAAAATCATTTTACATTTTCACTTATCAAGCTTTCGAAAATACCCATAAAAAACCGATGCCTCGCTTATTACTGCAAATAAAACGGTTTTTAATTTAACAAAAACTAATAAAGGAGGCAGTTTGGTCACTGAAAATGATGATGTCATAGTTCTGTAATTCGATACAAACTTCATACTAACGGATCTGAACTAAAAAACAATTACTTTGCTCACCCGCGTGGTCGCGGGTGAGCAAAGTAATTGTTTTTTAGTTCATAAATATGGACCTCCGCAAAGTAACGCCTGATTCAATAAATTATCTAACGGATCTGATCAAATCGTTTTGACATTTCAAAAAAGTTTCTAATTTGACCAAGAGGCAACATCCCTATTGTGTGCCTGTAAAAATATTTCAATATGTTTCACGTGTAAATATATAAAAATGTCTATGTGACAGTTTCATTCAATTCATTTGTGCTAGCTCTAGTGAAGTCTTAAAGCAATAGCTAATGTTTGTCGGCTGGTTCTTAACCATGTTTAATAGCCGTTTCCAATATTCAATCTATCTCTTGTTTTCTACTGACGATAAAAAAACATTTATCTATCTTCAATTTTGCCGTCTCAATAAACTTTCTGTCGGTAGGGAATCCAATCTCTGCTTGCTATCTGTCTATGGGAGGATGGTGGACCATCCACAGGTAGCAAATTGTTCGTCAAAAGATTTGTCAGTAGATCAAAACAAAAGATAGGTTGCATATTGGGAGCTAGTCCTATCCAAGGTTTTATTTTGCCGTTTGAATTATTACTAGTTATCGTTAACTATGTCACTACAATTCCGTAGCCACAGTGCTTTAATAATTTTAGGATAAGAGTTTAGTATGATTCTGTCTTGATTACTTAAATTTAAAGTATCTCCGTTTCTTGTTGGATAATATCTATAAATGTATAGTTGTCCACCAGATGAAAGGTTACATTAACACTTATTTTACGTAACCCACTGTAATGAACTAAAAATGAATGATGTTTATGATTTTAATGTCTGTACTACAGGCTGACCCATCCTGATAAACAGTAATATAGGCAGATCACTAGACTTTACTGTAGATTTTACACGACATAGTGGCCCACTACGCCATTACACGATGGGCCGTCGTAATCGACTAGCGTTGCCAGACGTCCCGTATTTCCTGGGACGTCCCGTATTTCAAGTATAATTTTAAACGTCCCGCCGGGACAGACTGTCCCGTATTTCAACCTTATTCGATTAAAACACGCACCGCGTCGCGCATGACTCCGACGGCTAGCTGCGCTGCGCGCGCACGAGAGCATGAGGTGTGGGTCAACGAACAGTGTCCGTCCGATTAAAGCCGAATGCCTCCGATGTCGACTATTCTTTAAAATATAAATATTAACTAGCAATAAAAGCAACGTTAAATACATGATTTTCATTTGTCCCGGGAAAAATTTGAAATCCCGTATTTTTTTGCTAAAATAAAATAAAATAAATAAATAAAATAAAAGATCATTTATTCACAAAAAAAATAATGTAAATAGACCAAGTAACAACACATGAAAAGCCATTACAATTTTGTGAAAATGAGCATTTGTCCCTTACAGGATCAAAAAAAATCTGGCAGCCCTATAATCGACCATCGTGGCGGCTCACGTGTAGAGGAGACATTATATTTCGATAAAGAACACTGGACTTCCTTTGTGTGTACATTACAATTTGATCTTTCTGCAAAGCTCAGAAATTACAATATTTCCTATCAGGCGATTTTCTATAGGTTTTTTAGGATTAATTACCAACCTACAGTTGATTGAGGTCTATGGGTATCACAGTTAAGCTAACCCCTATTTGCACTGTCTATTTAAACACTATAGTTATTGGCGATAACCTAATTAATAACTAAATTAGTTGTATTTTTTGTACTGAATTACAATTTAAGGATGTATTTTAGCTTAACATTTTCAAATGTATGATTAATTTCTACCAAGTCAAAGACAATCTAAATTGACCATTATGGACGAAAATGATTTAAATGGTCAGTGTCCTGAAAAAAATCTAATAACTTCATCATTTTACACACACACACATCATTAAACAATGTTGGACACGTATTTTTTCTTTTGTCAATTGAAAAAAAAATAAAAGTTCGTGTGACGTCACGTCACGCCACGCCGTGGACCTCTGCCACGAGGTAACGTCACGCACTACTATTCCCAAACTTATACCTGCTGTCTTTGCACAGAATACAATAGTAAGTTTTTATTAAATTGAAAAAGCATAAAACAAATGTCCTAAATTTTTTGATAATCTAACTGACGGACTGAATAGATTTTTTTTTACCCAGGACACCTCGATATTAGGTATATTTGATTGAAAACTTGAAAGTTGATCGAGTTTACTATTTGCGTCCTTTTCTTAAGTTGTCAGTTTCTCTCACTTCTGTCTCTAACATCACTCACATTATGTCAGTCGAGTATAGCCCGACATATGGGACTAATCCGTAGTCCTTCCTCTGGGAGCGCGCTTCGGCGGGAGTGAAATTGTTTTCGATTCGCTTTTGATTAGCCCGAAATATGTCGGGCTATACTCAACTGACATACGCGAGTGATCCATTTATTTCATTATGATTGAATCTCACTGTAGTTTGTCTCTAATTGCCATGCCATGTAAGTCTGCAATTGTCCTTGTTCTGTAAATAGTTATGAAATGTTTTATGTAGCAAACGCTTTAATTATACTTACCTCTGTTTTAATGCATTTACTTATTTTATTTTAACATGAATACACATGTGTGTCCTAGAAGTTTTTCTATTACTCGAATCAATTTTATTTATAGAGGTAAATACTGTGGAACAAAAATAAGGAACACTTTATAATCAGAAGGTTTATTGCAAAAATATAACATGATGTCCTTATGTAAATAAAATAAAGTGAAATAATACGAAAACAAGTTAGCACCTTTCTTACAAGCTACAGCGTAATTGTACTAAACTTTCACATTTTTGTTGTACTCAAGCGAAGGGTTATAATTAATTAAATAAACAAGCAGATAACTTAAAAGCATTCAGAATTAACTTAGTAAGACTAATTTTTACTCGTCGAATCGAAGAATTCCAAAATAATATTTTAAAGAATTTGGTGGCAACTGAGGCCCGAGTACGAATTAGTTAAAGAATAATTCGAATCCTGCGAAACGTAACGTTATCGCATCGAAATCGAGAAACTTCGTACTAAATTTTAGTTTCAAGTACGTCCAAACGTCATACAAATTTCTCGATAATGTTACTACTCGTTTACTTTACGCAGGATTCGAATATTCGTACTCGGGCCTCAGGGAATACGAAATCTGAACTGCTCTGCAATTTGGCCGTAATTTTAGAAAACTACAGTTTCGCTAAAACACGCAACCATTTACCTTATACATAAGTACCTACTTATATATTACATCTAACAGTTTTTGTATGGTGTACCGCCGCCAACCCTCTTAATAACTAACTGACCTTCGTGCACCGTACACCTTACGTCACATTGTAATAAGGTTCACAAATGGTCAGATAAGACGTTAAGAGTTGGTGACTGTAATCATTACTTCTTTTTTTTTGCTCCATAAAAATATGCTTGTTACCTACCTACTTTTATTTTATTGTTATGTAGAGAGCGTCTGGAAAAGCTTCTTAAGTGTAACGCCTTGGCCCGATTGTCAAAAGTCCAACACTCTGGTACTTATGGTAGCTCGTTCAGGGCTGGATCAGTATAGTGCCATCTATAAATACTTTCTTCAACAATACTCTTACAGTCGCGGATCATTTTCCTCAAGTTTAACCATCTTCTCGGAGATGTCCCACAATTTCCTAGCCCTCTGCGGATCGGATGCCAAAGCCGAGACCGTGCTCTCAACGCAATCAGAGAAATACTTCCCAGTCACTTTCTCCAAGTTCGGTTCCACAGCCAACATGACAGAAGTCTGGCAACCTTGCTGAGGGGACTTGAAGAAGCACTTGTTGACGGCTAGAAGTCCCCAACTGAGAGGCCTAGGAACCGACCTCCAGATACCAGAGTCTATTAAGCCTGGATGCAAGCAGTTGGCAGTGACGCCTGTGCCTTCTAAACGCCTGGCCAGTTCCTTGGTAAAGAGGATGTTGGCTTCCTTTGAAGCGTAGTACAGGTACCCTGGGACTGTGCCCACGGGGTTAGGGTTCTCCAAATTGAAGGTAGCCAAGCGGTACAGCGAAGAAGCTACGATGATAATCCTGGATGGAGCGCTTTTCTTCAACAGATCAGACAAGAGATGCGTCAGTAGGAATGGTCCGTAGTGATTCGTAGCCATGGTTAGTTCGATGTCATCCTGGGATTTGTTTTTGATGAAAGTTCCGGCGTAACCAGCGTTGTGGATGAGAACATCTAGTTTCTCTACGTTTTTATTGATGTCTTCGGCGAAAGATCGGATCGAGGCGAAAGAGCTGAGGTCCAGTTTCTTAACCTCTACTTTGGTGTTGTTTGTAGAGTCGATGATTTCACCTGGAAATTAAAGTTCTCATTAAGTACATTATGCTGAGTCATAAACGCGCATTAATTGCTAGCAATTTAATGCAGCCTATGGAGGTCAGGTAAAGGGCCCTCTCGGATGTTGCGGAACCACGCCCCATTCTCCGACCAACTCGCCGTTTGCCGGCCATCTGCTGTTTAGAAGACCAGGGGCCTATTTCATCGAGTTGTAATGTAAGCGGAAGCCTCTATTCAACTCCATGCATAAGATAGAGACTTCGTATTACAAAGTTGTTATGAAACAAGCTTCTGATATAGCAAAGGTTGCTCCAGGGCTCACCTTTGACCTTCTCCGCGGCCTCCGGGTTCCTGCAAGCCATGATGACCCGGGCGCCGCGCTGAGCCAGCGCCCGCGCAGTCTCCTTGCCTATACCGCTCGTGCAGCCCGTCACTGGAAATTAGAACGGTTCTTTATTCTGCTGGGAAGTCACAAGAAACAGTAAAACTCAATCACATTAAAAATAGGATTCCACGTCTCTAGTCTACCCCGGTCTGAACGTTAGGGGTTTTGAACCTATGTGTAACAATAGCGATGTTGCCTCTTGGACAAATCAGCAGCTTTTTTTAAATGTCGACGATTTGATCGGATCCGTTAGTATGAAGTTTGTATTGAGCTACAGCACTATGACGTCATCATTTTCAGTGATCTCTGCCTCCTTTTAATAGTTTTTGTTAAATTAAAAATCGTTTTAATTGCAGTAACAAAGCAAGCAAGCAATAAGTGAAAATGTGAACTGTTTTTTTACATCAGTGACCCAATTACCCTACCAGGGCAGTGGCCGATGCAGCTACCTTGATAAATTTAATAATCACACATGGCTTAATTTCACATCAGTAATTTCACATCACTGGCAGGACCTTGAAGCCACAGCACAGGACCGTGATGCATGAAAGTCTACTGCGAGCCTTATGTCCCTGCTGAGATATTACAGCAACACATCATTATCATCATCAAATACCTATAACCGTCTTCCCGTCCATCCTAATCTTGCTCCTGTACTTTCCGCAAGTGTACTGCGCGTAAAGCCTAACGCCAAGCAGCACCGTGAAGACTGCAAGCACGGAGAGGATGACCAGCAAGATCAGCACTGGGAACACCCAGATCAGGTAGCTGGATCGCCAAGCCTCGGCCACGATCATGTCTGGAAGAGATTAGAATTAGGATAAGTATACCTGCCGACCTGCTTTAATCTTCATTCCGTTAATGTGATCACTCTAGCTGTGGTGCACATTGTCAAATTACGGGAAGAAACACAGTTTTGCCCCTTTGTAGGTAATTACCCCCAGGTTCGGACCCACTGATCTAAATGCAGTGGAAACACTAAGTATAGTCAAGTGCAATAAAAACGGGTTACTTTGTATGAACAATTCCATACAAAGTGACCCGTTTTTTTTTGCTCTTGAGTTAATTAAAGAGTTTCCCGGCGAGATAGAGACTGCAAAAGGAACTGGAAATTCTTAAGATGGACGGCCGTTCTATGCTAGAAATGTCTATTTAATTCTATCCACCCTTCAAGTGCAAACAACATAAGCGAGAAACCAGTAGGTACCGCTTAGCGGCAGGATTAGCTACCTAGTAATATGGCAGTAGCGATTCGGACGTGCCTTTGCCTATGGTATAAAAAGAACACTGAAAAATTAAATTAAGCGTAAGAAACGAACCACGTATCTTCAAATTACCACACCTGATTAGACTATAGGTGGGTACACTCTTACTGAACCATCACTGTAAGCAAAATGTAAGTCTACATCAATCGTCAATAGCTTACTAAATATAAATTAGGTACTTGGAAATCGTGGTCTGATCGACAATGAGGATTGCAGCACCACGAAACAATACAATGGTGTCAAGTGTACGAAATTAGGTAACCAGATATAGGTACTTATTGCAACACCTACTGGCATTGTGCTAATTAGAAATTGGCCCGTAATTCATTAACAGGGATCGTAATGAATACTTAGTTTTAGTACGGTCGCGGAAATTAATTCTTCACCCACCATGGAACCTATTCAGTAAACGTCATAGTGACATCGCATAGCTTTACAAAGGAAAATCGTTATGACGTTTACTATGAAAATGTTCTATGGTGGGTCAGGAATTAATTTCCTCGACTCTACATATACCTAAATAATGGTTTAATGGTAGTTAAACTAACACTTAAGTCTTGTTGAGCATATGTGAATATTGACAGAGGATGGCCCCTTTTTCCTTGGGACTGATTTTTGAAATAAGTAAGTAGGTAAGTAAGGTACAGAAAATACAGAAATAAAGGAAAGGCACAGACAATGAAATAACACTAAAGAGCGATCTCTACCAGGCAACCATAACGGAATAAAGGTAAGATCAGATTAAAGCAGGTGGTGCCATTTAGAATCTTTCGGTAATTTATTATTATTCCTCCTCCTCCTCCTCAGTCGGTCCCCCAATGTTGAGGATCGTGACCCCGACAAACGCCATCTACAGCCTTCCTCCACTCGCTTCGGTCTTCTGCGCGGTGGATTGCTGTGCCAATGCTCATCTCCAGGTTTTCGGAGATTTGATCAGACCATCGTTTCGGACTACGCCCTCTTGGTCGTTTTCCTTCCACTTTCCCGGTTACCAACAGTTTTTCTAGATTTTCGGGTCCCTTGAGCGCAATATGACCGAAATACTGCAACACTCGCTTCAGGCATATGGTGGACAGTCGCCCGTTCCGCTCTAGACCAAGCTCCCTCAAAATCGAGGCGTTAGTGCGACGCGCCGTCCATGGGATCCTCAGGAGACGACGCTAGCACCACATTTCGAACGCATCGACTTCCGCCTGTCCGCGGATTTCAATGTCCAAGCTTCCGAGCCATAAAGAAATATGGAGAAGAGAAGCGTGCGAACTACGTGAACTCTTGTTCGCTTGGAGATGTTACTGTCTTTCCAAATTTTATTAAGCTGGGTCATTGCAGATTATTATTAATACCTACTTATTGGGGGGGGGGGTCGGACGGAAGCCCCCTTACCCCCCTCAAAGCTATAGCTACGCCCGTGAACATTAAGGCTACTAATCTATCCTACCTAATGACGAATGCATGATAATGAGGTCTTTTTCGAAATTCCCACGGGATAGGGAACTAGCCCGTTTTGAAATATTTCACGGGGGCGAAGCCGCGGGGCATAAGCTAGTAAATTACTACAGTAAAATCAGTTAAAAAAAATTTTTCTTGCAAATTATCCTAAGTACCTTCTCGTGTATGAATCGTTAAGTTAGTGGAATCATTGAATCGGCAATATCTCTATAATATTTTTTAAGCTAGAGTAAAAATAACACAACATGTGTCATTAACTAACAATAGCCAAGCTAATATTAAAATTTGTGCACCTACTAAAAAAATCCCACTATCCAATCGTCTATCATTAAATGGGTGCGTTAAGATTTCAATAACAACTTACAATTTTACAGTTGATTCACACAAACACTTAAAATAATGTAGACAGGTAGTTAAGTTTCACTTAGTGCAAAGCTATTTGTATGACCATTTAAGTATGACCGCAAGTATCAATATTAATTAAACGCACGACCGCACTACACGACTAAGGTACTTGCACTAAGTAAATAAAGTTGAATTAAAAAAATCGTCACATCATTTAACGCGACAAACCACATGCCAGTGCGCAAATATAGAACTAATCACTGTTGTACGACGAGTTTTCAATTTGCAAAGACAGTGGTGCCCTTAGCGGTGTAAGTGTTAAGTTTGTACTGCGGGAGGTATTTAAATAATAGAAGAAACTATTTCCAATTGTTTGCCTGTGTTGATCTTTAACTTTTAAAGACAAACCGAGGTTCTTTAATAAATCAGAAATAATTAATCATACTTTAAATGAATTTCTCACATTGTATGTAGATCCATCTTCCCGTGTGCTCCAGAAAAACTTCTATCATAGAGTTGTGCTTGACCATGGCCCACTCGAAGGTTACCATGCCTATGGCTATAGGAATAACAGCCATGGCAATGTTTTTAGAGCAAGTGGGTATATATACATATATGCAAGCTCAGAATACAGAACAATTTATTCTGTATTCTGAGTATATAAGTAACTCCCTGCAGTTTGAGTGTGTGATGAAGCTTCAAACATAATTAATAAGTTTTATTTGGTTGTGTTGGTACAAATGTATCCATTAGTATTTTTTAATGCTTGTACGGGCAGCTGGGGAGAAAAAGCACGGTAGGTCTTTTTCTACTGCCACTTGTCATTAGACAAAGTAGGCGTTTTTATAAAATATAGGTACCGATACTAACGAATCGTGGTAGGGACTTGTGATAATGTCATGGGAAACGAATTTTTCGTGTTTGCATGGACAAATAATGTTTAAAACATAAAGCAGACAGACTGTAGGCGCCTTTGGCTGGCTTATCTATACACAATTTTTTTCTGCCACTTTTTCGAGGGGGACGAGATACATACACCGTACAGAGGGTTGAGCACGACTACGAATGCTGCGTAACGTACAGTCGAATAGTAAACGTTGTTGAGTTTGTATGACGTTTGGAACAGCGCCCGCCCGTGAGCGCATTTGGAACTAAAATTTAGTATGAGATTTCTCGATCTCGATACGATAACCGTAACGTTACGCAGCTTTCGTAAAGTCGTGCTCGATCCTCAGCACATGTCTATACGTTGGTGTCAAAATTTGTTACGTTCCTACAAACTCTTACTAAAAAACCAAACTGTCATACAATTGTCAAAAACACGCACACATTGAACAGACCCTGTGAATTTTGCACAGACATATGTCAAATTTTTGGCAGAGGGGAAACCGCGCGTTGCACTACATTTTAACAAAGTCAAAACCCCACTCGCTACTAACTTAGTAATTAAAGTAGTAATTGGGCAGTTTTAATGAATCCGTTATTCTAAGTAACTGTACGTTTTGAACCGCGGTCGGGAAAGAACTATATGCTTTGATGCACTCAGACTTTCGAATCGTATCGTAAGTTTGTAATTAAAAATGGACAACTAGCAGAAATAATGTTAATAAATGTTAATGAAAGTATTTTAGTAACACTCTTCTCGTAGTGTTTTATTTTTTAAGTTGCATAGACCGAGAAAGCGCAGTATCATGTTGGGAAACTCATTCGCAATCCTGGTAGTCTTTTTTTTATCAGTCAGCCATTTATTTGCTCAAACATGGTACAAAGAAGATTTTATTTACTTCTTAATTTCAACAAACTGTCTCCTTTATTTAGTTTCCGGTAAATTAAAAATGGTTCAAAGAGAAGTAATGAGTGACGCTTCGGTTTTATAAGAGTACTTTCGAAAACTAGATTAAGAGAAGTGTAGAATGACAGGAATGTGTTTTTTGACATCAGTCATCAGACCACCATATTTTCACCATATTTTTAAAATAAAAAAAAATGTGTATTTCATGTCGCGCGTGAGAGTCCCATTGTCATTTTCTCGATTAAAATTTACCTAACACAATAAAATCGTCTAAATACCATGCATATAAAATATGGTTGTATTGTAATCTATGGATTTATAATGATCTGATAATAAATGGTTTTTTAAATAAGAAAAAAAAAAACAATAAAGGGATATAGGTAGGTACATACATAAGAAAAAAACAAGAATACTATGTTCCCATGTAAAAATATTTTTTAATTAACATTTTAATCTATATATCGAAATTTTATTTGAGTGCATGTTCCCTGCTAGGTAGGTACTGTATAGAAATAAATGTCACTGGGTTCCGATAACTAAGTACCAAGAAATTATCATTTGTAATGCCACGTCAGGTAACTGGAATCTTTTTCTAATTAGCAACAAATTGTCATATAATATAACAGACACTTATGTCGACAATGCAAAATACTAAAGCAACACCTAATCCTCTTCCCGTTGGATACCTCGTAAATTTTAGTCTGTCTTTATTCTCTCTTATACCAAGGATCATGAAAAGTAAACGGATTGACAAAGCCCATAATTTGAATCGTTCTTATTTACATTCAGCGCCATCTACCTTGCTTGAGTGACACATTAGAACCGCTGTTTTGTTATTATTTGACCGCTGGCTACGACCTTGGCGCCATCTAGAAATTGCCTGAATTTTAACATGAGTAACGGGAACGATTCGAAGTATGGGCTTTGACATTGACACTCCGTATAAGTACTATCCTCCTTGCTTATACTTAAGTATCTGTGTTTTTGCGATAGTGTTTTTGTATTGTATATTTCATAATTAAAGTAACACCTAATGTTAAATTGAGCTTTTCAATAACATTTTATAGCTCTCGGCTTCTAAACTTTTAAGTTTCTAATTACCAAGCAAGTGTTAAATGAATAAACTCTGAACATCATTCACACGTCATAATTACTATATGGGAAAGTCTATAATTTAGCTTGCAACTTGCAAGTCTACTTACATAGTTGAAATCTAATATGTTATTATCTGCGAACGGCGTGCATTTCATAAGCGTACAGTCGGAACAAATAATTCACGACGATGACGACTACGAAAGGCTATAAACACATCAATTCGGGAAAAAAATGTTCAGGTGGTTGCTTGATAGATGCTTTTATTCTGTTACTGAATTTTTAAATAATAATTGGTTTGGGGAAAATGTATTCTATTAAATATTTATAATGCATAGTAAAATAATACAACATGTGTTATACCTTTGAACTAAATATATTATTGTTTATTATGATGTCCTAAATATGTATAAATGTTATAATTAATACGCTGTACTCTGAAACATTTCTACGGCAATGCTGGCAGAATATACTGAACTAACACATTTACTAACTTATATTGTACCATATTCTTGGAAATAAATGATTGATTGATTGATTGAAGGTAACCCGGAGTGTCGAGGTTCCGGGTTCGATTCCCGGGGTTGGTATTTTTTCTGCTTTTTCTGTGTATTCATGTTTCGGTGAGTTTATTAAAAATATAATTGATTGAAGGTACTTAACTTTTTTTCGATTAACACCTTATTAACACTAGGTACAAAGTGTTTTCGTGCACAGAGCGCCTAGCCTAGTGTTCCCGTTGACGTGTCAAATACTAGGGAACGTACCCATACTAAGTGACCCATTTTTAACAGTTTTTTAGCCCCCCCCCCTTCCCCTCGGTGATCATCCGTAGTATATGCCAAGACCCCCCTCCCCCTCTAGTTTGCACGTAGTAGATAAGTACTTATTTAATTTTAAACTTTTCGCACGATACATAGCCACAAAAAGTACTTACCACATTTTGAGTAACTGTATTAAAAAAAACTATTTTGCGTCAGTGCTGCCTCCTGCGAGTTTAAATAGCGCTAAATACAGCGCCATATTTGAATATAGCTCGAAAAAGCGCAAGATTTCGCTAGAGGAAATATTGATAGGTAGGTACGTGAGAAAAACCTAAGTTGAAGCTCTGCGCGCAAAACAACCGCGCTTTATTGTCGAGTACGTCTCGTAACTTCCATTGCTGACTGTACCTACTTGAACGGTACCTGTTACTCCGACCGACGTCTCTTTGAAGGCGTTTGTTTGTTAAGTATATTCATAGAAGGGAAAGCTTAGCGAAAGTATCGAGTTTCGAGTAGGTACCTTGTGACCAATGGTTGACGGATGTAAAGTCGTGACGTTCTTGGAACGACAACACTTCAAACTTATCAAAGGAATGGGCGCGGTTGTTTAGTGGGCAAGAAGTTTTTTTAGGGTTCCGTACCTCAAAAGGAAAAAGGAAACCCTTATAGGATCACTTTGTTGTCCGTCTGTCTGACTGTCTGTCAAGACCCTTTTTCTCTGGAAGGCGTGGAGGTAGCATGCTGAAATTAATATCGAATAGCCTGCGGTCCCTTGAAGCTGTGAAAAAATCAACCTTCTAAGTCAACGCAATCAAAAGATACAGTCATTAAAAAAGCTATTTCCATTTTTATGTCTGTCTGTAGATTTCGCAGACCAATATAAGTTGACCGCATACTGCGTACATTTTGCTTAGGAGCAGGGTTCTGCTAACACTGGGGAAAAGCGTTAAAATCTTTTTACGGAACCCTCGTGCGCGAGTCCGACTCGCACTTGGCCGGTTTTTCTCGTTGGATACCGTTTAGCTAATTCACAGCGGAAAAGCAGCCTGTTGCTTCGCTCAAATCATTAGCCTCTGTTTTTGTATAAAGACGACGGGCAAAAAAAACATTAAACGAAATGACGTCCAAATTATACAACCGCAGAGTCAAATCTCTATACATTATACATTAATGAGTAGAAATCTCAGTTTTGTTCCATTTATTCGAAAGCGGCTTGAGACGGAGGCTGCGGCATCTATTTAAAATTCTAATATAATGACTGCGGCCACTTAATGTGTGATTGTGAGGTCTGTAGTTGATGTGAGGTTTTGATTATTTTCTTACTTAAATAAGAAAATCGGCCAAGTGCGGTCGCGCACAGAGGGTTCCGTACAATTTTGTAGGTATGTAAATAGTTCGTCACGGGAGCCTCGAAGATTGTTCCCGCTTTTCCCAAGTGTTTTAAAAAGTCCATTGTAAGCAGAGCCCTACTCCTAAGCAAACTGTACGCAGTGTGGGGTCATCGTATATATCGTTACTGACATAGAAAAACAAAAATAAGTACGTAGGTACTTAACTTGTAAATCTTTACCGCCTGTACCGCTGTTGTGCGCCTTTGTACTCGAATTTGATTACTGTAACTTGTGTTTTTGTTCTGTTTTTTGTATAATAAAGTGTTTACTTACCTGTAAAGCCTAATAAGTACTTATCTATGATAGTTTTCCTTTCAAATTCACGATTAATGTTTCTTCGACGGGTACATAATAATATAAATACAGAAAACCGGAGTTAATATTACTGGCATCTTCACTTGGGGAGGAAAAAAGGGTATTTGGTCCTACCTACTGTTGAAAGTAAAAAAATAAGAGTTAGGGTATAATTTTCTTAACTGGCGTAGGGTAAACTATACCTACAATAAACATTGACACAATCATTCTTAAAATTATTGACATACAAATAAGGATGGAAATCTGTCAAAAATCGGGTTCCAATTGTAAAAAAAAAAGCTTCGCTAAGTATCCATTCATGGAATCATTTACCATAAAGCATAAGGTGTTGCCCCTGACGCACAAGTGCGTTTAAAAAAATATCAAAATTGTATCGTCTCTCTCCGTGAAAGTACCGAAAACGCACATACGCGTCACCGGCGGCTATATCAAAGTTCACTCACCTGCTTTTTATTTTAAAACACTATTTATAACAATAATTTGCAACACGTGCTTTGACCACGACGTTTTGATTCAAACTGATTGGTATCCCAGTCAAGTCAGCAATGATTTTGAAGCCTGTATTTTATTTACCACTAAACCCTTCTAAAATGATTCTTAACCAATTGTAATAAAGATCAACGGAAATGCTTTCTGTATGCTGGTTTGAAACCGGCACTGCCTTCAAGAGCTTTCTTCGATTTACCATTACAACAATGTAAAATAGTTTTTAACTGATGGCAATAAAGACAAAAGAACTGCTTTTCATACGTTTGTTTTCTGACCACGATAACCTACTATAAAATTATTCCAAAATTGCTCTTAATAACATAATTATAAGGGTGATTAAATATTTTTTTATGTTGGCTTTATGTTTTATATTATAGTTAAACAGTTACGTGCATTAGAGATTTCTGAATTCAAATTCGAAATTACTGTTACGTTTTTGTAAAAAAACTTTTTGAAGTTAATGCCCTACTAACTACGGTTGCCAACTAGCCACAATTTGTGAACCTCATCTCAACTTAACAAAGTAGGTAGGTATACGTTTTTGAGTTATTGCCGAAAAACTGCGGTTCTCAACAAAAGGACGCAAGTGTCATGAAGTTACGTTCTTTTCATTAGTAAGTACTGCATTTTTTTGTAGTAACGGTTACGGAACCATACTTACACTAGGCATGTCCCGACATGCTCTTGCCCGGTTTTTAACTGTAGGCCGAGCACGAGTTTTCGAATGCTGCGCTGCGTAACGTTACGTTATCGTATCGAAGTCGAGAAACCTCGTACTAAATTTTAGTTCCAAATACGGTCACGAGCGAGCACTGTTCCTAACGCCATACAAATTTCTCGATTACGTTACGCAGGCTTCGAAAACTCGTTCTCGACCAACTGGTATTTTCACAGGTAATCTGTAAAATCGAATCCCAGTAATATTATCGGGAGCTTGTGATTTAAGATGAGCATATACGAAGTAAAAGCTGTTTGCGACTCTGCAACGAGATGGTATCGAATCATCGCCGTGACCATAACGCTGTTATTACGATTAAGAAAATATCCGTCGTAAAACGATAATTAGAACGCTGCTCTATTTTTACCGCAAGACCTGGATAACTTCTATGGCCACTAGATACCAATATAATGCGATTAGAAAATAAGACGAGAAGCAAAATAAATATTTAGGGCCTTCTTCATAAACGTCACTCAAGCCTCCATTAGCTAAAATAGGTTTTGTCTTCTTCTTACTAACGGAAATGTCAATGTGACAAAAAAGGACAAACGAACTTTAACGGCATTTTAGTTAACATAGGTTTATGAATAACAGGGTAAATAAATAGGTAAGTTTAATTAAACTCAGGTCCGACAACTCTTAAGAAGCACGTTGATGTCTTTTGTCTTTGACTTGGCAATCAAACAAGGTGAACCAACAGCTGCTTTTTAGAGCCAAACTGTACACTATTTAAACGATAAAAACTAAACTATAGATAGTGGAAAAACAAGTTGAGATATTATAGATAATATCTCAACTTGTTTTTCCACGTTTAATTTTTTTTTCGTATGTAGTAATTATGATATCTGCATCACAAGTAAGTCAAGTCACAATTAATATTCTGTCACTACATCATTGCGAACTATGCGATTTTCTCCGGGACAAAAAGTAGCCTATTAAGTATGTGTATCTCAGGTTTCATAGGTATGTGTATCTGAGGTTTCATAGGTATGTGTATCTGAAGTTTCATAGGTATGTGTATCTGAGGTTTCATAGGTATGTGTATCTGAGGTTTCATAGGTATGTGTATCTGAGGTTTCATAGGTATGTGTATCTGAGGTTTCATAGGTATGTGTATCTGAAGTTTCATAGGTATGTGTATCTGAGGTTTCATAGGTATGTGTATCTGAGGTTTCATAGGTATGTGTATCTGAGGTTTCATAGGTATGTGTATCTGAGGTTTCATAGGTATGTGTATCTGAAGTTTCATAGGTATGTGTATCTGAGGTTTCATAGGTATGTGTAGCTGAAGTTTCATAGGTATGTGTATCTGAGGTTTCATAGGTATGTGTATCTGAGGTTTCATAGGTATGTGTTCGGTGCATTATTGCACCTTACACGTGTAAAGTGGAATCAGCATTATAACGCCGCATCGATCGGCGATATAGAGCAATACTTTAGTGCATATTTCGGAACCGCCGCGACCGGGTGCATTCGATACAAACATTATTATATTAACTTTTAACATTTATTCAACATTTATAACTAACATAGTTTTAGAGTGACTTTTATAGAGTAAAACAATAAACATTTATTTGTTTCCGGACTTTAACATTCCACTGCAACCCCCGTCTCCCACATTGGTCCTTCGAACACGGGACTTCGCGCGTTGTATTATTTTTCGGTCAACGGATGAAGTGTACGAACTAGTGAACATTTGAGTGTGAGGATTGCAGTGACCACAACAGAGGTACCAGCGTTAGCATCTGGAAGTTCCACGACTAGCAAAGTAGAACATATACAAGTAAGATCTTTCCAATTTTACTAACATAACATTTAACATGGCAACAGTAGAACAGCAGGAGGAAATACGACGAAACATTGAGGCGCTTCTTACTAACTTTAAGAAAGATGGCGCAGAAAGGAAGACGAAATCTGAGTACTTTATAAAACGCTCTGAAAAATTAACAAGTTTATGGGGAGAATTTCAATTTAATCATAAACAACTTTGTAGAGAGGGAAATCCATCTCATCCATATTTTACTTCGGAGGTCTTCGAGAAGACCAAAGAAACATACTTGATCTTAAACGAGGCATTAAATGAAGGTTATCAAATTTTAACTGCGGAGAAAATAACACCCAGAACACGTTTTTCAACACCGGTGACTGAATTTTTCACCGGCGAGGAGGACGAACAGCCACCGACGGGGAGCGCTCAGCAAGCGATCCCTGAAGGTCAACCGCAGACAACAAAGGAAAGGGGAACATCGAGCAAATATGATGAAATGCTGCGGAAACAGTTTGCCAATATTAAGGCTTTTGTAAGAACAGTCAACGCCATTGACATAGATGGGTTAACAGAGAAATGGGAATTAGAAGACGCTCTTAAATCATTACAATCCCGTTGGACAGTGATAGATTCAATGCACTGGGAAATTGAGAGTGAAGACAGTCAGCTCAATTTATCATACGAGAAAACATTCAACGAACATGAAAAAACATTCAACAAGATGAAAACAGCCATAAACAAAAAGATGTGGTCAGTGGTACACAAGGAAAAAGCCACTCCCATGCTAGATATTCCTACATTTCATGGGAATTACAACAATTGGGTTTCTTTCAAGGATCTGTTCGGAGAAGCCATACATAACAACAACGCAATTTCAAATGCCCAAAAGATGCAATTTTTGAAGTCAAAGGTAAAAGGTGAAGCCGAAAGACTTATACAACATCTCCAGATAAGTTCGGAGAATTACATAGTTTGCTGGGAAATTTTAAACAATCGGTATAACAACAAAAAATTGATTTTCACCTCGCACATGAATGTCCTATTTTCACTGCCTAATATGCAACAACAATCTCTGGGTCAGATCAAAAAGATGCATGACACGATAACCGAATGCTTACATGCTGTAAAAAATCTAGGAATAGACATCAGCACTTGGGACCCAATAATAGTACATGTCCTATCGCAAAAACTGGACTCAGAAACACATATGGACTACATTGAGTCGCTGAAGAGCCCCAGGGAATTGCCGGTTCTACAGGAATTCTTAGATTTTATGGAAGGAAAGTTTACAAGTCTCGAGTCATCTCGTCGCAAACAAGAACCGACATTTCAAAAAACATATTCTCAGCAACCATCAACAAACAACATTCGAAAATCATTTCAAACGTATAACAATCATTCATATTCAAACAATAATTATCAGAACAATAATGGGGTCAACAAGCAACAAAGAAACACGACGATTGCGAAAGCATTACACGTGTCGAGTTTCACATGTCCGTTGTGTAAAAATCCACACGGAATTTACAATTGTCGTCAATTCTTACAAATGCCTAGCGAGAAACGATATAACGTGGTCAATAAGCTTGCATTGTGTGAAAATTGCTTATTTAGCCATCACGGGAATGCTTGCAGCTCAACAAAAACATGTCACAAATGTGCAAAACAACATAACACGCTTTTACATGAAGCATGTGTTAAAAGCAATGCAAATGCATCGAGCTGTGCCTCATCAGCGATTACATCGAAAAAAACATATGAACACGTGACGAACATTTCGCAAGCTTCCTTAGAAAACTATACGGAGATACTATTGGCCACAGCTCTATTGAAAGTCCAAGCAGCCGATGGTACCTACCATGTTCTGAGAGCGCTCATCGACCAGGGCTCTCAGATTTCCCTCATAACAGAGAAAGCCGCCCAAACAATTAACTTGAAGAGAGAGAGCTGTAGAGGCGTCGTATATGGAATAGGACAAAGGGAGAACAATTGTAAAGGGAAACTTAACATATTATGTGAGTCAATGTACAATGATTTCACATTTAACACAGAAGTTATCATCATGAATGACCTGGTAAAATCACTACCAAACAAAACATTTGCCAAACCGTCTTGGTCGGTTATTAAAAACATTAACCTAGCGGACCCAGAGTTTTATATCAGTCGCCCTATAGACTTACTACTGGGGGCAGACAGTTACTCCAACATCCTGCTGGGAGGAATAAGGAAAGACGATGACGCGTCACAACCCATGGCACAGCAAACCCAGCTTGGATGGTTACTATGCGGAAACGCACAAACATTTCAGTGCAACGTAGTCGTCCACAACATTCAAGATATCCAACAGTTTTGGGAGATAGAAGACATTGTCGAAGACGGAGATTTATCCCAGGAGGACATGGAATGCATCAAACATTATCAAGATAACACAGTGAGAAACATGGATGGGAGGTATACAGTGCGCATTCCTATGAAACAAGACTTCAAAGAAAAACTAGGTGCATCCAAGACGAAAGCCATAGCTCAGTTTCGAAACATGGAAAAAAAACTTGAGAGGCAACAGAAACTGGCTGAAGCTTATAAAACATTCATGAAAGAGTACAGTGACCTCGAACACATGAAGCCATCAAACAACAATTTAAAACCCGAATGTTACTTACCACACCATGGAGTCGAAAGAGTGGAGTCAACAACAACGAAATACAGAGTCGTGTACAATGCATCCGCTAAAACATCCACAGGATATTCATTAAATGATCTAATGTACACCGGGCCAAATCTGCAACGCGACTTGCAAACATTATTACTAAAATGGAGGCAATACCAGTTTGCTTTCACCGCAGACATCGAAAAGATGTATAGGCAGATCTTAGTGAACGAAGTCGATCAACATTTACAAAAGATCATTTGGAGAGAGAGTCCAGAACAGCCTTTACAAACATACCAACTAACAACAGTAACATACGGCACGAAAGCAGCACCATTCTTGGCCATGATGACGCTGAGAAAGCTGGCCGAAGACGAACGTGAAAGGTTCCCGGAAGCGTCTAAAGTACTCGAGGAATCCTTTTACATGGATGACTTGGTACACGGAGCTCACTCGGTAGAACAAGGAAAACAGTTGATGGGAGATCTTAATGAGCTCTTAAAATTGGGAGGATTCAATTTGCGAAAATGGTCCTCCAACAGTGAAGAAATGCTTGAAAGCATAAACATCACGCCTGAAAATGAAAACATGACATTTAACTTTAAAACAGATAACATGTCTAAAACACTTGGTTTATGCTGGAATCCAACCGACGACACATTTACTTTCAAATATACATCCGCAAAACAATCAGCAAAACCAACAAAAAGATTTCTTCTCTCCGAACTCTCCAAACTCTTTGACCCGTTAGGCTGGCTTGCTCCATTAACTACAAAACTAAAAATATTATTCCAAAAAGTATGGAAAGAAAACACGCAATGGGATGAGCAAGTATCAGATAGCGTTCATGACGAGTGGTCCAAGGTACAAGCGAATATCGAACAAATTAAACATTACAACATACCAAGGTGGATATTAAGTAACGAGAATGACGTCATCGAGTTACACGGATTTTGTGACGCATCTCTCGATGCTTACGCTTGTGTTATCTACGCACGAATAAAAAACAAACCGAAGGTCGTATTAGTCGCTGCAAAGACTAAACTTGTACCACACAAGAAAAAATTAACAATTCCGAGGCTTGAAGTTTGCGGAGCACATTTACTAGCGAAACTGATGAAAAAGGTTGAACATTCTCTACAACAATATAAAACAATGACGTATGGATGGACTGACTCGAAAATCGTGCTTGCATGGCTCCAAGGTCAGTCAAGCCGTTGGAAGCCGTTTGTCGCTAATCGAGTGCAACAAATAAAGGAAATAATGACTGAAGAACATTGGTACTACGTGAAAACATCAGAGAACCCCGAAAACGCGGCGAGCAGAGGCCTCACAGCGTCACAACTTAAGGAACACTCATTATGGTGGGCAGGACCATCATGGTTACCAACATTAAATCTAGAACAAGAGAGCGTAACAAAACCAACATTTAACACTACCGAAGAAAAGAAAAATTCATATGCCGCGAATATAGTTCAAAATATGGAACCAAATCATAACATTATACATACATTATTGAAAAAATATAGCTCGATTGCGCAAGTAATAAGAGTACTCGCATGGATTTTGCGAGCACTGACACGGTCAAGAAATGTGCTACCTAAGTATCTCACCTTACAAGAGCTCGAGAAAGCTAAATTAACAATAATAAAATACGTGCAAAATAATGAGTTCTCTGCTGACATGGAATTCTTGCGTAAACATGGAAAAGTTGAAACGAGAAGCAAACTTTTAGATTTAAAACCGTTTATTGACGAAAATAACGTGTTAAGAGTAGGAGGTCGACTAAGAGAAGCCAACGTTCCATACAACATGAAGCACCCAAAAATCATACCGAAAGATTCGCGTTTGACGACCCTACTCATCGATCAAGCTCACATACAAACATTTCATAGCGGCGCCCGCCACACTACGAACAAGTTAAGAGAAGAATTTTGGATACTGGGCGGAAATAACAGAGTGAAGAAGCAGGTAGGGAAGTGCGTGACGTGTAAGAAAGTGGACGGAAAGAAGCAACACCAACTGATGGGAGACCTACCTGCTGCCAGAGTAAACGAAGCTAGTCCATTCGTTCATACAGGAGTGGACTACACAGGTTTTGTAGATATCAAGGCCAACAAAGGACGAGGAAGTAAAATGCTAAAAGGATACATAGCTATCTTCGTTTGTATGGTCACCAAGGCCGTACATCTAGAGCTAGTCACTGAACTAACAAGCTCTGCATTTCTGGCAGCGTTGCGAAGGATGGCCGCCAGAAAAGGGACCCCGCGACACATTTACAGCGACAACGGAACAAACTTCGTTGGAGCCAACAGGATACTGCAGGAACAGTGGGAACAATTACGTAACAATTTTAGTGACTCTCTCTTATCACAAATTACTGAAATGAAAATCGAATGGCATTTTAACGTCCCATCATGGCCTAGCGCTGGAGGTCTGTGGGAGAGGGCAGTACAAAGTCTGAAACACCACCTAAAACGCGTAGTAGGTGATCAAAAGCTTACATACGAAGAATACGCCACGATCTTAGCCCAACTGGAAGCGTGTCTCAACTCACGCCCACTTTGCCCACTTACCGATAATATCGATAACATAGATGCCCTCACACCAGCGCATTTTTTAACAGGAAGAGCCGGAGTCACAGTAATAGAAACAGAAGAAGATGCCAGAACGAGATGGCACTTAATACAAAAGATTTTTGGAGATATTTGGAAAAGGTGGAAAGTAGAATACTTGAGCCAACTAACAGCAAGACAGAAGTGGACCACCCCACAACAAAACATTAAAGAAGGAGACGTAGTAGTCATACATGAAGATAACATCCCAGCGGGAAAATGGGCACTCGGCAGAGTTATAGATGTTCATCCCGGACACGACGGGTACGTACGAGTTGTGACGCTTAAAACCAAAAATGGTACAATGAAGAGGCCAGTTGTTAAACTATCAGTCTTACCGTTAGAGAAGCAAACACAAGACACGCCAGAACAACAAACTGAAGACACTAGTAAACAAAACAAAGCAAACAAGGTCACGAAAAGGGGATGTTTGACCACATTCGGTATGTTGATAATTTATTTCCTAACATTTATTACAACAGGACATTGTACAACGATCACACCCATTCAAAATGGACAAGGGCTGTACTTCGACAAGTTGGGAGCGATGCAGCTTATAAGAGACGAATGGAAGCTTATCGCATACTATGATATGAATCCATTCTGGGAAGGCACAATCGCATTTGATAAATACAATTATCAACTTGAGAACATATGCAAACAGGTGTCTACTCTGACTCATTGCGACGTCATTTTACTCCAATTACGTCACACTTACCATGAACTACAACATTACAACCGAGTACTACTGAGTAATCAAATGAAACAAAGGTCGCGCGTGCGACGCGGCTTGATAAACGGTGTCGGATATCTGGCGAATACTCTGTTCGGAGTATTAGATGATAAATTCGCAGAACAGTATCAAAAGGATATAAACCTTATACGAGAGAATGAGAAACATTTAGGAGCCTTATGGAAGAATCAAACATCGATCGTAGAGGCTGAATACAACATGTTGAAAAGAACTGAAGAATCATTCCAAAAGCAACACAAAATAATACATCAACATTTAAGGAATTTAGAAAGGGGCATGACTGTAATGCAAAAAGAACTGTCCAACGCAGAAAGTATGGCTCATTTTACAATTGTAGCCATGGCCGCAAACAACTTACTTAGTCATTTAAGAGCGATTCAAGATACTTTGATAGAAACAATAACGAACATTTACAATGGAAAGATGAACTTACACATCATCGATCCCCAGCAACTCCAACACGAACTCAACATTATATCTGGACAGCTAGTCGCTGACGTAACTCTTCCTATTGAAAGCATACAAACAGAACTACAAAAAATTTACCATTTATTAAAAATAAAAGCACGCATTACTGAAAAATACATGATATTAGAGATCCGCATACCCCTCATAAGCCGAGACAGATATGACCTATATAAAGTCATTCCCATACCTTATACAGCTGAGAAAAATATGATATCTATAGTCCCAATAGAAACCCACGTCGCAATAAACTTACAAAAGGACGCATACCTACCAATACCTGAAAAGGACTTAGAATACTGCATGTTACGGGACACCTTTACGTACATGTACTACCTGAAAACACCAATTTACAAAATATATAATGATAAGGACCTCTGTCTTAAAGATACTAATCAAGACCAGCAGTGTAAAACAAACAAAGCCGCATGTCAAAACAGATGGATAAATCTATCAACAATGAATCAGTATTTATACTTTTGTTGCCAGGAGTGTCAATTTCGAACATTATGCAAGAATCAAGTTACAGCAAAAACATTAACCAAAGCAAACATAATAAACATAGAGGAAAGTTGCGTAGTGAAAACAGACAACTTCACTATACACGCCCACAGGAGTATGGAGAGTAAAGTAAGCCTATCATTCGATATACTAACCCCCCAAATAGATCCCATAAACCATATTATCAACATAACATTTAAAGAGAACATTAACAACTTGGAAACCAAGATTGACGCCAAGGAAATGATAAGACTAGAGGAGAGAATTGAAAATATGAAGAAAGAAAAGCCCCTGCTTGATAACTACTCGGTACACGACGTGCATCACTACACCGCGATTTATAGCCTGTGGGCCATATTCATAATCATTATATCAATTCTCCTGTGCCGGAGAAGACGGTGCCAATGGTGGCCTAAGACTGGCCCAACAAAATCAACGAACATGGAAGTAGAAGCAGCAGTTCCAGCGACGGCAGCCGCCGCGGGGCCGAGCAGCCGGGCAGACCCGGCGCCGCCCGCGCCGCCTGCCCCGCCCGCCCCGCCCGCCGGCCCCCGCGTCCCGCGCCGCAGCGACAGTGATAAGTGCATCAGTGCGCGAGTGAAAGTGCGGGAGCCGTGTGTATTTAAAACAACCGAACCCAACTCGATGGACAGGGGCAGCTCCCCAATTTTCAAAGCATTATCATTTCAATAATGATAGCTATTATTATTTTAGACATTAGTACATGTAACATATTATAAAACATTGTTGAATCACCTTGTATCATCTTTCTAGCTTACATCTCATGTCATCGTTTGCCCCCGGCAAGATGTTCGGTGCATTATTGCACCTTACACGTGTAAAGTGGAATCAGCATTATAACGCCGCATCGATCGGCGATATAGAGCAATACTTTAGTGCATATTTCGGAACCGCCGCGACCGGGTGCATTCGATACAAACATTATTATATTAACTTTTAACATTTATTCAACATTTATAACTAACATAGTTTTAGAGTGACTTTTATAGAGTAAAACAATAAACATTTAATTGTTTCCGGACTTTAACATTCCACTGCAACCCCCGTCTCCCACAGTATGTGTATCTGAGGTTTCATAGGTATGTGTATCTGAGGTTTCATAGGTATGTGTATCTGAGGTTTCATAGGTATGTGTAGCTGAAGTTTCATAGGTATGTGTATCTGAGGTTTCATAGGTATGTGTATCTGAGGTTTCATAGGTATGTGTATCTGAGGTTTCATAGGTATGTGTATCTGAGGTTTTATAGGTATGTGTATCTGAGGTTTTATAGGTATGTGTATCTGAGGTTTTATAGGTATGTGTATCTGAGGTTTTATAGGTATGTGTATCTGAGGTTTTATAGGTATGTGTATCTGAGGTTTTATAGGTATGTGTATCTGAGGTTTTATAGGTATGTGTATCTGAGGTTTTATAGGTATGTGTATCTGAGGTTTTATAGGTATGTGTATCTGAGGTTTCATAGGTATGTGTATCTGAAGTTTCATAGGTATGTGTATCTGAGGTATTATGAAGTTTCATGGATGTTACCTACTCAATCACACAAAAACGGCTAGATGGAATTGGATCAAATTTGGTGGAGATGGCTTATTTAAAATAGGTATGATACCCTGCAATAAATTATGGCTGTCTTCGGCTAACTGCATATAGTTTCCGCGGGTCAGAGTGCCTTTCCACCAGAGATGTGCTATGCTACTTTGTTATGAATGCGCTGATCACCAATCATACCAATCATATTCATTGCTCCACATAGCATAGCAGTGGTAGAAACGGGTGCAATTAATACGATTGGTGGATATCAAACGCATCCATAGCAACGTAGCATAGCACATCTCTGGTGGAAAGGCACCCTTAGTGATAACCAATTCTAAGAACATTTTGTGTAGGGTAGACATTGGCAGTCCTCTTTTTATCGTCCTTGCCAGCCAGTACGATAATAGTAGTTTATGCAACTGCTACATAATTCGCCTCGTTTCATAAAAACACACTCGTGTTTTAGGGCCTAATTATGTGGAGTTGCATACATTACTTTATATACACACGTACTCTAAGATGGGTTCAGAAGCCGAAGAGGTTGTATGACGCAATTAAAATGTACCTATTACCACCTAAAAAACTACATACATGTAAACAATAAAAAATATATGAATATTGTATATGAAGGCATATATCATACCCATACCTGTCACGAAATTGACTGTTTTTTAATCATAGACAAACATACCGAGCTGACGTTTCGTGAACTGTTTTTTTTTTATTGTAAAAATAAATAAATATCACATTATTATTTATACATGTCGGACTGAACTCGACTTATATACGTGAGTGATCCGTTTTATTTCACTATGATTGTAAATTACGTTGGTTATCAAATTTGAAACATTGAATTCGACATCGAAAAGTCATTGCGATGCTGTCGACGAGAAGGCGTCCTCGTGCTGCAATGCTGGTCATTTTCTACGGTTTCTGAACTCATTATAGAGGACTTATGATATGCGTGTAGATAAAATATGTATGTGTGTAACCTAAGGTACCTACTCAATAGCGGCAGAAGTAACAAGGTGTTTTAGTGGTCGGCGCCGGCTATAACAGACACTTAACGGTTAAAGTCACAATAACTTTATGTTTATGTATACAGATGAAATGAGAAATAAGTATGTTTTTAGGGTTCCGTGCGCAAGGGACATGATCCCTGAGGCCGCAACCCTGGAGTACAGTGTAAAGAGCTTATACCTACCAGTGGTCCGACGCCTTTGATGTTTGCGTAAATGCCGACACCGCAACCGCATGGCCAAAGCACCAAGGAGGGCGAAAGTTCCTAACTAATCGGGCAGCGGCGGCGTATGCAAGGGGGCTCGCCCTGCCCGCCCCGCACCCCGCACCCCCCGCACGATTGACCTGTCTAGAGGCCTTCGTCGGACGACTGTATAGACTGTGCCTGGAGCGTACGAGCCGCCCGACCCGACCGCGCAAGCACTGCCGCTTAGAGGCAGGATTACGAAGTGGCTTATCCATAGTCCGAGTTTTTTCTGCCGACTGCTCATTGTCATATTCTAGAAATACCACGCCGCGTCTGTTGTATAGCCTGTGGTTTTCGGCTAATCTGTAGCTAGCAACTATCATCAGACCAATTTTATAAAAACATGTGTTTGCTAAATTTATAGAAATCGGAAAGTACTTGATATAAATAAAACAACTGTATGATCAATATTCTTTTATTGAAAGATAAAACATGGCGCAGTCGTGATCGCACTAAGTCTAAAGTGTTAGTCTGTAAATCTAAAACAGATTGCTAAGTATAAACGCCGGCATGGATACAAATGCAGTAAAATTACCGCCCAACTTGGATATAAGGGCTCAATCAGCAGCTACTGAATGGAAAACTTGGAAATTGATGTTCGAAGATTATCTAGTAGGTACCGGGCAGGATGAATCATCCGACAAAGTTAAATTATCATTGCTCAGAAACATGATGGGGCCTGAAGCCACCAAAGTAGTACTAACGTTTAAATTGTCAAAGAAGGACAGTGAAACATATTCTAAGGTTATAGAAGAAATACAGAAATATATCAATCCCAAAACGAACGAAGTATTCGAAAGGTACAGGTTCAATAAAAGGAAACAGGAAGAGGGTGAAAATTTTGAAAATTATTATACGAGTTTGAGACAGTTGATTGAAAACTGCAACTATAATTCTACTACAACGGCAATAGAAGATCAGCTGCTTAGAGACCGCATTGTGCAAGGGATATATGATAAGGGTCTCCAAGAAAGTTTATTACGGATAGATAATTTAACCCTTGACAAAGCAGCACATATCTGCAGAGCCGCTGAAGCAAGCAAATCTCAAGTCAAAGAAATGAATCCCACAGTTGAAATTGATCATGTCAAATATAATTCTGATAAGAAGGTTGAAGCGAAAACCTTCAATAAAAAAGACAAAAGATTTGAATGCCGCAGATGTCAACAAATACATAGTCCAAAACAATGTCCCGCATATGGGAAGAAATGCACAAAATGTGGTATTTTTAATCATTTGGCAGTAAGCTGTAGAGTAAGAAAACAAGTAAGGGCTGTTTCAGCAGAAGAAAATAACATTCAAGATGCAGAAAATGACAACTCTGAAGACTCAATCTACTGTGGGAGTGTAAAAGGAAGTGCCAATAAAGATAACTGGATTGAAGACATCATTATAGAAAGAAAGCCTGTTAAGTGCCGCATTGACACTGGAGCAGATGTCAGTGTCATGCCCATCAAAGTATTTAAGGACTTGGGAACTAATTTGCAATTGAATCCTTGCAACAGAAGTCTTGAAGCGTTCCAGGGGTCCAAAGTAATGCCAGTAGGAATGGTGAACCTTCATTGCAGGTACAAAGGTCAAGAATGCTACGAAAACTTCATGATAGTGGACTGTAAATCAATGTTATTAGGTCTACCAGCCTGCATGTCTTTAAATTTGATAAAACGAGTTCACTCACTTCAACTGGAAGGAGAAACAGGTAAAGAAAAATTTATTAATGACAATATAGATGTTTTTCAGGGTCATGGCAGGTTCCCTAAACAATGTTCTATACCTACTGTCCAACATGAACAAATTTGTCATCCGGCACCTAGGATTCCCTACAGTTTGCGTGAACCATTGCAATTAGAATTAGAGAGGCTTGTAAAAAGAGGTGCAATTATAAAAGTAGAAGATATAGAATCTAGGGCTTGCATAAACAGAGTGGTTATTGTTGAAAAACCTAATAAAAAAATTAGGCTCTGTCTAGATCCCGCTGATCTTAATAAAAGTATAGTTAGAAAACCTAAAACTTTACTGACTGTAGATGAAATTGCAGAAAAGTTACAAGGAAAACAATTTTTTTCTGTGTTTGATCTGTCAGAAGCGTTTCACTGTATACCACTCGCAGAAGAATCCTCGTGGAAATGTTGCTTTTCCACCCCATTTGGAGTATATAGGTACTTAGTATTACCTTATGGATTATCTAATTCACCTGATCTTTTCCAGGACCAAATTGAAGGTTACTTTGGAGATATTCTCAATGTAATAACATGGTTTGATGACATTCTAATTATGGGGGAAAATGAAAGGCAACATGATGAAACTGTAAGTAGAGTTTTACAAAGAGCTAGAGAAATAAATGCAACATTTAATAAAGAAAAGTTACAGTATAAACAAAAGGAAGTTAAATATGTTGGACAAATTTTTAATGGCAAAAGCATGAGTATTGATAAAAACCGGGTTGAGTCACTTTTGAAATTGCAAGCACCTATAAACAGAGAACAGTTACAAAAAGTCATTGGCTCATTCAATTATGTCAGACGATATTTGCCAGAAATGGCTGAACTAATGTCGCCATTATGTAGGCTGCTTAGAAAAGATGTTGAATTTCAATGGTTGCCATATCATGACAAAGTTTTCAATAACTTAAAAAATAAAATATCAACAGCTCCTGCTTTGTGCCCATTTGATCCACACAAACAAATTGTGTTACAATGTGATGCTTCTCAAAATGGAGTAGCCTGTTGCTTGTTTCAAAAAGATGTAAATAATGTGCTTCAGTTAGTAGCCTGTGTGTCCAGAACTATGAATGATTGTGAACTGAATTATAGTCAGACTGAAAAGGAACTGTTATCTATCTACTTTGGGACACAAAAATTTCACAAATATATATATGGGTCAAACGTAATAGTGCAGACCGACCACAAACCTTTATTGGCCATTATGTCAAAGTCCATAAGTAAAGTAGGATCACCTCGATTGCGACGTCTTTGTTTAAAATTGTTAAATTATAGTTTGGAATTAAAGTATGTTCCTGGCAAAGAGTTACATTTTGCTGATATGTTGTCAAGAAATACTCTAAAGGTAACTGAAATTGACCCGCAAATGTTAGAAATGGTTCACTTGGTGTCATCAAATTTACCAATGAGTGATGAAAGGAAAGAACAGTTCAGACTAGGAACAAATTGTGATAAAATTCTCTCAGCATTAACTCAATATTATTTTAATGGTTGGCCAAAAGAGAAAAAAATAATGCAAGAGTGTTTACCATACTATAAGATGAAAGAAGACATATATGTTGAGTCTGGATTGGTTTTTCTTAACAGCAAAATTATAGTACCTGAATCATTGAGACTATATGTATTGAAATTAGTACACGAGGGCCACTGTGGTATAAGCAGGTGTATTCAAAGAGCTAGACAGCTATTCTATTGGCCGAGACTAAGTAATGATGTTCAAAACTTTATAGCACAGTGTCGCACATGTGAAAAGTATAGTCCTTCCAATTCGCATGAACCATTGACACCACACAAAATTCCCAAGGGCCGGTTCTTAAAAATTGGAACTGATATACTGGAGTATGCAGGGAAGGCATATCTTGTGATTGTAGATTATTTTTCACATTGGTTAGAAATCAGACCACTACTGAATAAAACATCTAAATGTGTAATAGATGCAATGCAAGAAGTTTTCACAAGGTTTGGCTATCCTGTAGAAGTGATGGCTGACAATAATCCATTTAAATCTCAAGAGTGTATTGAGTATTATAAGTCAAAGGATATCACAATAATCACTAGTAGCCCACATTTTCCCAGGAGTAATGACATGGCAGAGAAAGCAGTCAGTATTAGTAAAATATTATTAAAAAAAGCTGCTGAGGATCGGGTGGACTACAGGGATTATTTAATGAATTATAATAATACTCCCTTGTCTGGCTTACAAGTGTCACCTTCCCAAATATTAAATAGTAGAAGAGTCAGAACCAATGAACCCACCAACTTAATAGCACTAGAACCTAAAGTAGAAAAAGATATTTACATGTTATTAAAATTGAAACAATTGCAAACTAAAAAGTCTCATGATATGCATGTAAGAAGAAAAGATATTGTATTTAAGGAAGGAGAAAACATTGTATATAAAACAAGTAAAGATAATTATTGGCAAAAGGGAGTGATTGTAAAAAAAAGTAAAGAACCTAAATCATATTGGATTGAAGGGGGAAAGGGTACCAAGCCCTTCAGGCGTACCACACACCACTTAAAAAAATCTTTTACCAATCCCACTGTCAAGTCCCAATCACTAAAGAAGGACATTGATTACAACTTGATTAACTTAGACCTAAGTAATAAAAACAATGAGACAAGTGTGTCTAACTCGCATGAGGAGAGTGTTGATTGTAATGTTGAGGAGTATTCCGCACCTCAGTACTATATCACTAGAAGTGGTCGGCTTATCAGACCTAGGCAGGTCTTAGACTTGTGAGGGAGGTGTTGTATAGCCTGTGGTTTTCGGCTAATCTGTAGCTAGCAACTATCATCAGACCAATTTTATAAAAACATGTGTTTGCTAAATTTATAGAAATCGGAAAGTACTTGATATAAATAAAACAACTGTATGATCAATATTCTTTTATTGAAAGATAAAACAGCGTCTGCGCACGTCTCTCTTTCGAGAAAGTGGCGACGGGCAAGCCCATTATTATGACAGTTCCGTTGCGTCATCACTCAGTTTTTGTGCGTGGCGTGTGCCGTTGGCTGGAAATGGGCTTGACCAAAATTTTAAAGTCAGCGGGGAAAAGTGGAACTGTGGAATCCACTTTTTCACATTACAATTTACTTATAATCGAATTAGTATGTGAAAAAGCATAACTGAACGTTTATTTGGTATATAGATTATCTGATGTAAAATTCAAACGCATAAAACAACCGCGCGCTTTAATCACTAAGCTCTCTCACTCCTCCTTTTTTGAAGTCGGTTAAAAATAGCGCCCTCATGGCAGACCTCACAAAATACTTTACATCAGGCTTTCATAAACGCTTTATATCAGAAAATACCACTATAATATAGACAGATCTCTAATAACCCAACATCAACAACCGCTTAATTATAAATGTAATCTAATTCCTCCAACCAACAAAACCGTGATGTGTCCATAATTGAATAAACATGCAAACTTTCGCAGCATCAAGGTGAGACAAGAAAGTGCAATTTCTATACAAAATGCATTTTAAGTCCCGCTACGACTCGCCAGTTTATCTAGCCCCCTCACAGGCCATCAAAAACTGTTCTTTCATATCGATTATAAGGGGATATGTGGAGAGCAGGGGTCAAGGTTAGCTGGGCAGTAAATGCATGTTGTTACGTACAGTTCTGATGATGCTTTCTCTGATTTTAGATATCAGTCATGCTTAACTGATCGGCTTGAGATGTCAATTGTTGGCAGTGACAGGTGTTTAGCTGGTCATTGACTCGGCAATTTGTGTATATATCTATATCAGTTACGTAAGTAGGACGTTTATTTTGATCATAAAGCTACAAGTTACTATTTACTAGCTACAACAATCAAATTTACATTGAAATACATCAGGAACAGGCCTCGTGTAGCTAAATTACAAAACGTCATCAGCAACATGCTTCGTCAAAAAATCCTAACCTAATATCAAATTGCGTAAATATGATTAACGCATTCACTGCCGGCAACGCATGTATGCGTTTTAGTGACTTTCACCCAGTGCCGCTGTCATACATTTGCAGGCATTTGAACGCACATCTGCGTTTGCGGCACCTAAAGAAGTTTCGTGCCTGGCAGCTGGCAGCGAATGTGTTAAAAAAGAATAGGTTGGCAAGCTCAATACTAACGTCGTCCTTTGGTCTTCTCGTCGGTCTGGTCGTCATCGCGCGAATAAAAGATGTGAACAAAATCAAAATGTTATTCAGTAAGTAGGTGGTTAAATGCTCTTTTACACGTAACTTTGTAAAAAAATACAAGTTTTTTGCCGACTGTACTCAAAAACTTACATACAAAAAAAAGTGGATCAAATTTAACTTGCAAGAATTGATTACACACGCAGACAGATATACAGAGCCCCTGGACTGGAGAAACCAGGAGAAACTAACTAGAAAAAAGCTTATGTAATAAGGAGACTGTCTCAACTGTTTTGCAATTTCCTTTAAAAACTTTTTACGCCAAACGCTGGCCGAAAAAAAACTATTGACATAACAGACATGAGAAATTTGCAACGTCGGCCTCGCACAACACAAATAAATAAAATTATACAAACAAACAAAAAATGTCTGCTTTGGATCTTCCCGTGCCTCTGGCGGACATTGAGTCTGTGCTAGCCTGGGTGGATACCTTCAAGCTATCGAGACCTACCAAGAAGATAAATAGGGACTTCTCTGATGCCGGTAAGCATTTGACAGCATGACAGGTACGCATGTAAAGCATGCTACGTGGCAAGCAAGACAAGTCAGTAAGTAGTTATCTCAAAATACTGGATTTGAAATTCATCATCAATCTTTAAGAGCTAGAAACTCTCGTCGGCATAGAAGTTATATAAGTAAGTATAGGTAATAGCGTATGGACGTTGGGCGGCCCTTTAGAATTCCGTTTTTGTTGCAAACTGGCTATATTTTTGCTGCAATATGTGCGGTGGCCGGCAACTACAGGTCTTTGTCTAGCTTCCATAATAAGACTCGGATAGCAAGTTGCCATGGAGCATTGCAAGGACTTCATGGAGCGACTGGTAGTGCAAGGGAAAGTTGAGGGCAAAAGATCTCGCGGGCGCTCTCCGACACGGTGGACAGACCTCATAAAATCCGTGACGCACTTCAGCATAAATGATTGCTCTCACTCTGCCAAACATCGAGCTGCATGGCGACGCATCGCGAGGACAGCGGTAGCGCACAGACCTACCGAAACATGACCACGAACACTCTGTCAAGAGTGCACAACTGAGAATCTTCTGAGTTGCCGGCCACATATTGCAGAAAAATGTTGCCTTTTTAGAAGCCCCTTTCGCAGCGATAAGCCGCGCGCACGCCGCGCACGGTTGCCGACGTAACGGCCGCGCACCGCTCTCCGCCGGCGGACTGCGGAACCGTTCCTGTGTTCAAATATTCCAAATGGCATATCCTAATGTTTATATCAATGCTTGCTGGGGGAATATCTTCCAATGATCTCTCATATAAGCCAGCTCCTTGACCTCTTTGATACGACAAACAACATCGACTTTTGGTTTGGTTTGACCTTATCTGATACATGGGTTAAGTAGCTACGCCTCGATTGATCTCTTCGAATTTGAATCTAAAACCTAAAACAATTCATCATCATCATCAAACTTAAGAGTTACACTCTTGTCGGTGGAGTTTCTTCCAACCATCTCTCCTATGAGCCAGTTCCTTGACCTCCTGATACGACACGACACCGGCCTTCTCCTTTATCTGGTCCATGTAGCTTCGCCTAGGCCGACCTCTTCCTCTCTGTCCTTCAATTTTTCCTTCTAAAATGGTCTTAAAGAAATTGTCGTGTCGTATCAAATGTCCGATCATTTACCACGCCTATTCTCTATGGTATTCAGGATCGTTCTCCTCTCCTTAACCATTGATAGTACTTCCTCATTGGTCTTCCGTTCCATCCAACTTATGCCTTTCATTCTCCTCCAGCACCACATCTCAAAAGCTTCCAATCTTTCCCTATCTCTCTGTGTCAGTGTCCACGTTTCACATCCATAAAGTGCAGTGCTCCAAATATACACCTTAACAAGTTGTTTCCTACTCTTGCACGACAATCTGCGTAATTTTAGTAGCTGTTTTTTTTTTTTTTATTAAAAGCTGTTTTTGCCATAGCAATTCGTGCGACAATATCAGGCGTACACCAAAACAATTAAGTAATTGTAATTTATTGCTCACCCGTGACCAAAAACACTGCGTCACGTTTGTGGTCGCTGGTGAACAAAGTTCGTTTCGTTTGTTAATTTTCCATTTACAAAAGAAATACCAGACTCACTGGTATTTAGTAAAGTTGAAGCGCCTTCAAGTATTCTTGGAGCGAATACTTCGTTGTGTAGTCGAACAGGCTATTCGAAAGGCGGCCACCATCTTTATAAATTGGATCTTGATGTTACTGCGATGCTGCCGTTAAGTATATCATATCATAATAAAAGATCCTTTAGGCACGAATACTTACAAAGTTTCATCCAAAACGTGAGGTGACACTTTAGCGGCGACCTAGGTTAAACACAAGGGGATTAGAATAACTATAGTCCGATTTATTTGTAATTGTAGCACGAGCTATTAAGTAGTTAGTTTGCGCCTATTTTGGTGTGAAGATTGAGTGAGGATCGCCCGATGTCAAAGAGTATATACACTAACAGAAAACAACACTGACGCATGTGTGCAGTAAACGACCTCGCGGCTGTGTGCGTTTCGGGACGTGAGCGGGGGTGAGCGCGGGTCGTGCGGGGTATGGAAAGGCGATCCGCGGTCGCCACGGCGCGGCAGCGTCGCGCCTGTGCCGATGGCGTGTTAACAGCAAGTTAGTGTTTCTTAATTTTTAAACTGAAACCAATCCTTGACTGAAACGTACCTAAATACCACAGAAAGACCAGAAAAATAAGTAAGTACAATAAGTATATTTACGTTTCGGTTTGAAATTTAAGAATTAATTTCGAACGGGGTGACCGAAAAAATAAAAATACAAAAAGTTTGTTTAAAAAAAAGCAAGTTAGTGTGTAACCCAGGTTAACCAAGTCAGTGCAAGTCTGCCTTAGCTGGCGCATTTGACATATATTAGACATATTTTCTCAAACATTGTCGGAAATGTTGTCATTTTACTCGAAGTAACAGAACACGAAGTGCCTTGTTGACGGCCGCATCACAGATTAGAGAGACTATGTACAAGTATACATTGCAGGCGCGATTACCTGTCCATAAATCGGATTGCTGGACTGTTTTTCATTTGTTTTTAACTTTTTAAAAAGTCAAATAGACCATGGAAACATCCAGCGACATATCTCATTCAGCCAAACCGGTGGCTGTATGTAGGCGTTCTATTCGAAATTTAACATTTTTATCAATGTCTTAAATAGCTTGGCAGTATTAAAAAGAAAAATATGCTTTTTTAACTAAAAAAAATGGCGGGAATGAAATCATACGTAAACAAGTAACAATAACGCACAAAGTCTTGACTTATTTAAAGTTATGCAAGTTATATTAATTTTATAGTTTTTAGTGACAAAATCGTGATCATTTGTTGTATAGAAGGCCACCATGATGAAAATCAGAGGATAACTATATTAACTAAAGCAAACTGCTTAGTACCGCTTAAATTTCAATGGAAATATTTAGTCGTGGTGAAACTATTATAAAACGGATAAGGAAATTACCTAATGAATTTAGTTAGTTATTAAATATTTAATTAAATAAGTTATGTTAATAATGACTCAGATATTGTAATATTTTGCAATAAATAATATTTAAGACACTGCCACAAATAGTAACAACAACGGCAGTTTTGGCTTGCTGTATTATGAGAGTTAATTAATAATTAAAAATTCCTTATTTCCTCTTAATGTTTTAGAAAAAATATATATCTGCCACGGCTGGAATAGCAATTGCTGGACTCGTACTTATTAAAAACACTCACATGCGGTTCGTGTTTTTAAACTAAGTTCTCGCTCCAGCAATTGCTCACTTCCCACGCCTGGGCATTAATCTACAATTAGGGTGAGTAATATAAAATAGGAAGGTAAAACGGTCAGCTAAAAATCTTGTATTTAAAACGATTTTTTTTTTCAGAAAACTTATATGTGTACACTTGTACAGGGTAGGTACTTAATCTAAGTTTTTAATTAGCCTTGAGTTATTGTACCTAATGTAACTGAAGTGTGTTTGCTTTTCAACATGAAACAGATGATGACAGTCTCTTTGTTGTCCCTGCAGTCCTCCTGGCTGAAATCCTGAGCGTCAACTACCCAAAACTGGTCGAGATGCACAACTACCCCCCTCGGAACAGCCACGCGCTCAAACTCAACAACTGGATGACACTCAACAGGAAGGTGCTCAAGAAGCTGAAGCTGAACCTGTGCTGCAGCACCATGGAACAGCTGGCTAACAGCGCGCCTGGGATGATCGAGAGAGTACTTCTTATGGGTAAGGGAACATTCTGTTGCGTATCGTGGAGGAAGGCTGGAAGCGGGCGGCAGGTTAGTACATCAAGCAGACAAGCGGGAGGTACGCTTGGCTTATCTATGCACTACAGTTTTTCTGCCAGTTTTCGAGGGGGACGTGGTACACACGTACACACTTACATGTACAGACAGCGTCAGAGAAAACGACCCCCCCTCTGGTAATGACATGAAAGCGTTCAAGTATTTTGTCCGCTAACGCAGTAAGCAAGTTAGTCTAGTCGTTAGTCGATCGGCCTCGCAGTACTGAGGTCCACGGTTCGAATCTACGACAGGTAACTTTTTGCTTTTATTTTTGTTTCCATTATTTAATCATTGACAATTATTTAAGAGCTCTTTGCTAAAGTAGGTATCAGGTATACTATACAAGAAAAGATAGGCATGTTACAAATGCAGTATTTGTTTATTTATTTACATTTGTAGGACTTTAATCCATAGATTCCTGGTTCAGTATACAGATTTCTATATGTGTTAAAATATGGCCATTTACTTAGGTTTTGAACCGAACTAAATTTACTAACAAAACAAATGGATGCATGAGTCACGTTTCGCTTATATATTTCGTTTCGCGTATTTCTAGAAACATAGTTACAACATTTATTTAAGCTAATTGTGCCTGTGAATCACTGAGAAAGAACCAACATGCTAAACTGTTATAGTATAGCAATTTATATCTTTCTCTTTTATCACAATTTCACAACACTTCTAACACAACATTAAAAACAATACCTAGGTGCAGATGGTTCATCATTAACACACGAATACTCGTAGGTAAACAAGGGTAGCCTGATTGATAGTATTAATAAAGGTTTGTCTATTATTGATTAAAAATTAGTAAATCTAACTATTTCGTTTCTCCCGTCGAAATTTAAATAACGAATTTAATTTTTTCTGGGGGTTTATAATTAAGTATGGATGTTCGCCGCGTGTAGATGCCGTCGAATTGTGCTAAGAGGCACCCCAAAAGTTTCAGCACTTGAGCGTATAGATTTGAAGGGACTTGCACTTCCACTGAGTGAACTTGCACTATATTACGGTGTGAGCTCTTCTTCGTCGGTGTAAGCTATAGCGAGGGACAAGGGCCTTTTGGCGATCACATTACATATCACCCGTTGCTTGATAACTTATTGTATTCATCTACGAACTGTTTTTCTCTGTAAATAAGAAAATAATAGCATGAATAGTATATTAACATGAATAGTGCAATTTGTAAGAAATATTGCAACAATGAATATAAATATTAAATATATAAAGTAAATGTTACCGTTATGCCCATTACATAATTATCTCGTGCTATTTTCTTCACAGATTGTTCTTGTTCCCAGAGAACAATAATTTTAGTCTTCAAGAAAGCTGTTAATCGAACTATAATAAAAAAAATCGAGAACTTAACAAATTGGATAATATTACGACGTGAAGATTTACACTAGTAGATCGACACGAAACGTAACGACTTGTAGTCATTATAAACATTACCTACCCTCAGTTTAGTAAATGAGACTCATAATAAAATTGCGGTAGTGCTACAGTCGGCTATAAACACAATCTAACTAAGTATCTATATCTACGCATTAGCTGGACAAGGATGCAAAGATTAACGAAATATCTGACATAAGTATTTACCCTCAAAGTCTCAATATGAAAAACAAAGTTAAAACTTAGCAATATCTCAGTCGTTGCTTTTTTGAAAGTCGCTATTTGCTGTGTAATAAGATTGCATTTGCTTTGCCGCCTGGCATATACTGAATAATGGCACGCAACAAGCAACTATTAAATTTGCAGCCAATGTCAAGTGTTCAAATGGCCTAGCGGCAGATTGAATCATACGACATGGCACTTGTTGCAGTGAATCGAGTTCGATTCCAACCCAATTAGAAAAAATTGTGACATTTGATAAAAATATATTTTTTGTAAGCTATCACGGACCGCTTGGCGAAGACTGTGAATGTGACTTGCAATGCGAGTATTGAATCAAAGAGGAGTTCTGTTACTAATGTAAGTTGCCCGTTCGTGGAATAATAATGAAACGCAGTCGGGTATTTTAGCGATTCTAGTGTGGCTAAAAAAAATATTATCAATGAGCAAAACTTTTTTATTTGTTTTTTTACTTACCTAACTAAATGGTCAGAAAAATGCTACGAAAAATTAAAACAAAAAGTCTTCGTAGAAGTGGATTTGAACCTGCGAGACCTCTGATTCACTTGTCACGAGAGGGAGGGGGGGGGGGGGGGGTCGTTTTCTCTGACGCTTACTGTACAGCACATGTCTACGCTCATGTGAAAATACGTTCCTACAAACTCAAACTAGAAACGAAATATCACACACGTGCCAAAAACACGCACACGATCAACAGACCCCGTGCATTTTGCACATACTTTGGCAGAGGGGAAGCCTATACAAATCTAACAAGAATAAATGCAAAAATTAAAACAGTCCGACACAGAGTATTTCCTACGCATTCAGTTTACAAAAGTTCGTTGCGAATGATCAAGTTTTGGAGGAGGTAACAGTCGAAAACGAAACCTCGATTTTTGAGTTTTTTGCTTAGGGTTTTTAGTCGAAGCTGCAGTTGTCCTTACCGCACTGATTCTGGTCCCGTCTACGTCAGCGCGACATAAATATTTATTTAGAATAAATCTGAAACAGGGCTCAGCTAATTGTTATCTCTTAAGAAACTACTCTTTCTGTAACGAAATGCTTGTTTCCAGTCCGCGAAAAGATTCGTAAAGACGAGGACGCCCACAAAACGGCAGACGAGAACGACCAGAACATGTCGAGTGGTGGCAGCTACTATGAAGCATGCGGTGATGATGGTAAGAGAGACTTTTTTGTGTATATCCGTGTGACTCTTGGTCTCGTAGCCCCTAAACGGAACGCACGATTTGGGCACCTACGGTTTTTTCAAACGAAAGCTAAGGTTTAATTGAAATGGTTCATATCTAAGTTTTATCAAATTCGGTTTAACCAGCGATTTTTTGAAATGAAAATGGAGGTTTTCAACTTTTCTATGTTGTAGTTAAAGTCCGACTCTACCGGTTCTTAAAAAAAAAACTCTGACGCAAGTACCAACAATACCGCGCAGTGATGTATAGCGTTACGAGACGTCATGATTTTTAGGAAATTAATTCCTGACCTACCATGGAACCTTTTCACAGTAAACGTCAAAGTGACATCGCATAGCTTGACAAGGAAAATCGTTATAACGTTTACTATGAAAACGTTCTATGGTGGGTCAGGAATTAATTTCCTCGACTCTACCTTCTCTGACTTTCATTAATGCAAAATATTCTGCACGTAACTGTGATACTGCAATGAATAGATAAGTTTGGGAACTGTAATATTAGGTGTTCTGTGGTATTGCAGAGCATGTCCTGGTGGTGCCAGTGAAGACGAGGGTCAACGGCGTGCTGGAGGCGGTCCAGCTGAAGGTGGTGACCCACGAGGCGTACCTCGCCATCAAACTGGAGCTCAAGGACTCGAAGGACTGTACCGAGGTGCTGAAGACCAAGGTATAACCTAACCAACTTAGAAAAGTTGAATAACCCCCGACATTGTCATTTCAAAGTTCAAATATCTCAAAAACGACAACCGTTTTTAATGAAAAGTTCCAAGCACGGTGGCTGATTACATTTGTAATTTATCATGGGCTTTTCGGTGAAGGAAAACATCGCGAGGAAACCTGCACACACCTGCGAAGCAATTCAATGGTGTGTGTGAAGTTCCCAATCCGCACTGGGCCCGCGTGGGAATATATAGCCCAAGCCCTCTCATTCTGAGAGGAGGCCTGTGCCCAGCAGTGGGACGTAGATAGGCTGATGATGATGATGACGGGTGCTGATGCGCTCCCCGCGGCCGGGCTGGCAACACCGTTCTCCTATTTCAAAATGTTCCAAAGGGCATTATTCTGATGTTTATATTAATGATGGCGCCACTTTTAGCTGTTTGAAATGCTTCATGTTCTTTCTTAAACTCTACATGGTCAGTATATCATGTTTAAGCATTTAAATAAAACTGACATTATGCCTATTTAAAAAAAAGACGAAAACCGTTACAAGATGAAACCAACTTTAACAAATAGTTAGAAGAACAATAGTCCATGCCAATCTTCAGGTAGAAAATATTGGTTACGTTTTTATTATTTTACGATTTCATATTTGTAGAGTCAAAGTTAAATCTTCTATTGTGTTACTTAAAAGTCCACTGTAATAAGGTTTTCAAAGGGCAGCTGGATTGCTTAAATTCTTTGTAAGCTTCATTAATCTTCGCTGCAGTAATAATCTTTTCTCCGGTTACCGCTGTCATCATCATTATTGTAGATATGGTGAAGATGTAAAATAAAAACAGTGAAAGGTTTTATATATAGCAGATAATAAGCGACCTGCATCGAAACCTGCTTTTCTTAAAATGCGTTGATCGTCGACGGTTCCTATGGAAAGAAAAGAAAGAAAAATATTTATTTCAGGCGATTTATTTTGAGAAAAAATTAAAATAATATCTTTATACCTATGCAATAAAAGCTACAGTTTAATAATCTTCACTTCCTAAGAAGTGCAGCGGTCGCTATTTGCGATAAAATTATACAGCGTGTTATTAAATGAATAGTAAAGGGTACACGTATCAAAGATACATACATAGGTACCTAGTTCTAGCAATAGAGGTAACAGTAATCCAAAATTGTATTAGTTTCAACCTATTCAATAATTATCTTGTTGCAGGTGGAACACCTAGACAACCTTCTAAAACTAAAAGAAGAGAGAATAGAAGAGTTGCAAAAACAGCTAGAGAGGAAGCAGGCGAGACGGAAGGAGAACGAAGCACTACAGAACAGCCTGTCTGTCCCATTTGAGTCCTCACCACAAACTCCAAAAGTCAGCGATATAGTCATAGTACCTAGCAAAATACCATCACTTAAATCCCTCGACTCAGCCAGTAAAATACCTAAACTTGAAGATAAAAACAAAGGGGATGAACCTAAATTAACTAAATCCGAAGAATCTAAAATTACTGAAGAAACCAAAGTATTTAAAGAAGAATCTAAAATACCAGTAGTCAAAGTGGATTCGTATATTATCACAAAAGTCCTATCGAAACCCAGTTTTCAGACGGTGACTTCAGAAATTAATGAATATGAAGTTGGTAGAAAGAAGTCCGATGTGTTTAAGGAGATAGAAATAATTGAGAGCAAACTTTCTGATGATTTTATTGACGTTGAGGATTTCAAAGATAGCGAGGAGGATGCTATGGTCACTATTGAAGATAGTATTCAGAAGGAAATTAAGGAAATGACCGATCCGATGGAGTTTGCGAAGAATTGTGATGTCGAGTTCCAACTGATATAGGTTAGTTAGATTTATTTTAATGGTAATTGTGTTTCGCGACGTTCAGTTGAAGACATACTTGAGTGAACAAACTGAGGGAAATGGTCTTGAGCCGATGTTGATATAGGGGGACGGTCACCAGAGATACGACGCGGTATAGAACGTCAAAGTATTCGAAGCCTACCTACAGCAATCCGCAGCATCCCGATGTATTCAGTTTCAACAAAATATGAGAGCAAGGGCGACCTTACTCAGATCATTTCTGCCAGCCAAATTCCTTTGACGTGCCGTGTGTCGCGCCGTGCCGCTAGTAGTTAAATGTCGGCTGTATTATTACTTTCTTGCTGTAGTATACTCACTCTGCTTCCCTTCGTCAAATTGACACTTCTCTTAGTTCATGATCTCAGTAGGAGTATCTTTTTGTATTTTTTCTCCCAATTTTTTATTTTTACGATTTTCCCGTGAATATCAATTATATTTTTTATAAACTCACTGAAACATGAATACACAGAAAGAAACCAGAAAAATGCCAACCCCGGGAATCGAACCCGGATCCTCGACACTCCGGGTCGTGTGCTTTTCCCCTACACCACGGCTGGACATGGCTGGTTTTTTTCTGTGTATTCATGTTTCAGTGAGTTTATAAAAAAATATACTTCTCTTAGTTATTATATTGGTCAATTAAGTATGTCTTCGGCTATTGAAATGTTTATTGAATTTGTAACGTAGTAACTTTATAAAATTTTCTAGTGTTCTACATGTTTTGTTGTCATTTAGGATTAAAATTATGTATGTCATTTTTGAATTTTTAATTGTTACAAATAAAGTGCACAAAAAATTGTAAAATGACTCATTAACACCGGGTGTTTCCTTGGAACAAGTCTAGAAGGCTGGGGTGCCTTTTTAGTATCTTCTGTATTTCTGCTACTCTCACTTGCTTGAAGTTGCATCGGTCTTCGTCGGCGTTGCAACTGTTGAATGAGATCAGGAGATCACTGTCAGCTTTAAGTATTTAATATTTCTCTTAATAATATTCAAATTTCTCATATTCAAAATCTCTTTCTACCACCATTCGTATGCCTGTCAGAAAGGAACAGCGAACTGTCATGAACAATGAGGGCTATTGCGAGTCAAAAATCCGCTAGCATCGCTGTCGAGTGAGGTCTACCTGTCAATTTCCATATTTCCACCAATCATAGACATCACAGGCCAGTAGCTTGTCTCTCATTGGTGGAGAATGGGAGATAGATCTCACAGGATTATAACTATTTCCTTATGAGGGCTATCGCGATGCCAGTCAAAAATCCGCTAGGACCGCTTTAGTTAGTGTCGAGTAACTAAACGAGCCTATAGCGGATGTTTGACTCTCGGATAACTCTCATTTTGAAATACCTAGTTATGGAATTTTTGCATGAATAATCGTCACTAACCGACAATTAATAGTAGTTTATGCAACTGGTACATAATGAGTGTTTCAAGGCCAAATTATGTGGAGTTGGATAGGTACATTACTTTATCTACACACATATCATAAGTCCTCTATAAAGAGTTCAGAAACCGTAGAAAATGACTTGCATTTCAGTACGACGTGGCCTTCTCGCCGACACCGCGAGCCCCAGCACCTCCACCGCCAGCAGTAAAGTAATAGTCATTACGACATCGAATTCGATATCGTAATGACTTTTCGATATCGAATTCAATGTTTCAAATTTGAAAACCAACGTAATTTACAATCATAGTGAAATAAAACGGATCACTCGCGTATATAAGTCTAGTTCAGTCTGACATGTATAAATAATAATGTGACATTTTTTTTACAATAAATAAAACAGTTTACGAAACGTCAGCTCGGTATGTTTGTCTATGATTAAAAAAAAAACAGTCAAATTCGTGACAGGTATGGGTATGATACATGCCTTCGGCTTCTGAACCCATCTTAGAGTAAGTACTTATAATATGTGTGTAGATAAAGTAATGTATGCAACTCCACATAATTAGGCTTTAAAACACTCGTGTGATCCTATTATAAAACTCAGCTTCGCCTCGTTTCATAAAAACACACTTTTGTTTTAAGGACCCTCATTATGCAGCAGTTGCATAAACTACTATTATCATCCTTGAGAATAATTCAGTAATAGACAAGGAGGTAACGTACATGCTGTCGCTGGTCACCTGACCAATGACCTTGAACCGGTCGAACTCGATGCGGTTGTCGTAGAAGCACTCGCGGTGGATCTCGTCCATCGCCTCCTTCACCGGGATGAGGTCTTCCACTGGAAGCCCACATGGTTCAATGTATTCGACGCACACAAAGGTTTCAAACCCTCGCCAACGTAACGCCATTATGAAACCAAACACAATATGATCTTTGCAAGTAATAATAGCCAGTTATATCAGGGAAAGTCTATTCGTCACCCAACTTTACGTACAATTAGAGAACAGAACCACGGTGGCCATCTTTAGGCGTCTTCCTTGTCGTTCAAAAGGTAAAGGGTTAAGCTAAACCAATGATATTAGCTACACTGTAAAGATAATGTTACATTCTTAGTAAATTGCGTTTGAAAACTGAGCCGGTTACATAGTTAGTTGGTCGTTCGCTTTTGTAAGAGTTGTTTGAAGCAAACCCCTTGTACGGCTTGTACTGGGGATCCACTTACCGTGGAACACCCTGCCCGCACTGGTCGCAGGGCTTGAGCTGGGAGCGTTGCAGGTGCAAGACGGCAGGTCCGACACAGCTATCTCTGTCTGGACTCCCACCCCTTACACTGGGGATCCACTTACCGTTGAACACCCTGCCCGCACTGGTCGCAGGGCTTGAGCTGGGAGCGTTGCAGGTGCAAGACGGCAGGTCCGACACAGCTATCTCTGTCTGGACTCCCACCCCTTACACTGGGGATCCACTTACCGTTGAACACCCTGCCCGCACTGGTCGCAGGGCTTGAGCTGGGAGCGTTGCAGGTGCAAGACGGCAGGTCCGACACAGCTATCTCTGTCTGGACTCCCACCCCTTACACTGGGGATCCACTTACCGTTGAACACCCTGCCCGCACTGGTCGCAGGGCTTGAGCTGGGAGCGTTGCAGGTGCAAGACGGCAGGTCCGACACAGCTATCTCTGTCTGGACTCCCACCCCTTACACTGGGGATCCACTTACCGTTGAACACCCTGCCCGCACTGGTCGCAGGGCTTGAGCTGGGAGCGTTGCAGGTGCAAGACGGCAGGTCCGACACAGCTATCTCTGTCTGGACTCCCACCCCTTACACTGGGGATCCACTTACCGTTGAACACCCTGCCCACACTGGTCACGGGACTCGGGCTGGGAGCGTTGCAGGTGCAAGGTGGCAGGTCTGACACAGATATCGCTGATGTCTGGACCCCCACCCCTTTTACTGGGGATCCACTTACCGTTTAACACCCTGCCCACACTGGTCGCGGGGCTCAGGCTGGGAGCGTTGCAGGTGCAAGGCGGCAGGTCTGACACTGATATCTCTGTCTGGACTCCCAGACCCCCACCCCTTACTCTGGGGATCTACTTACCGTTGAACACCCTGCCCACACTGGTCACGGGGCTCGGGCTGGGAGCGTTGCAGGTGCAAGGCGGCAGGTCTGACACGGATAACTCTGATGTCTGGACCCCCACCCCTTCTACATCGGGGGTCCAATCCTCTAGAAGATTGACTTCCGACTCGGTTGCTGGCAGACCTTTCTTCTTCTTGTCTTCTAGACGCTGCTTTAGGATCTCAAGCTGATCTGTACGTGGGTAACGGAAAGTGTTCAGGCAAAATTTTATTGAGTGGGTTAGGCTTAAGGACTCCACCAAATTAGAGTTAAAGCGAGAGAAGTACACTCAGCGGCATAATTAATCGCCCACCCTATTTTACCACCTAAGTAGGTTCATTGTAAAAGTATTCTTTAAATAAATAATATTTTCAAGGGAAAAAATGGCTTAGCTTCAGTGAACGTGGTTCTAAAATTGTCTCCGCTTCGTACCTACGTGTCCTCTATTTGATGGAGTGTCGGCCTGATATTCTTGGACAAATAATACTTGTCCTTCAATATTCGAAGGGCGTTTTGCACTCTTCAGACCCACCGTACCCCCTGGCATTACCATTGATGGTACGGTGTGTATTTTAAAGTTAAGCGATACGACCGTGTGAAATGACCCCAGTGCTGTGCTAATGAGTATGTAATTCCTAGATCAGACTAGATTAGTATTTTGCCGTAGTAGCGCGAAGCGGCTCAACAACGCAAAATTCTTGTCTCATAATATAATTGATGTGTTTTTTTTAATGACAAGGTCGACGGAGCTCTTGAGGTTGAGTTGTTGCTGTAAGAAAAATATCAACTGGAGTAGAATTGTTGCTGACCTATGCTCATGAGCATAACCCCTATGGGCCCTCACTACCCACTCTAAGTATAAATTAGTAGGTGTACCAGTCCATCACTACTACATGGATCTACGCTACGATACCTGGTGAGCACGTCTCATAGTCCTCGTATGTGTTCTGGAAATGCGTGAATGGGCACGCACGCATATAGGCGGGCAGGGAGCGCATGAAAGAGTCCACCTGAAGACGCTGACACTTCTCCATTGGGCATACCTGTGAAGAAGAAAGGTATTAACAGTCAGAGATAATCTATAGTCATGGCCATTATGAAGGGTAGGTACACGGAAAGAACATTGTTTAGTCACCTTAGCAACTTTTTGAGTTACCTATCGCGATTTGAAAGATACACCAACACATCTTTTTTGAAGTGATAAAAAAGACGAGTTACAACATAATCTACATATTTGTATCTGTAATTGAATGGCAACTTAGTCTATTGAGTGCTCTACATTTTGAGATTAAATTTTCGTTGAAAAAAGTGAGTAATAGATAGAAGTACAGATAGTATAGATCAAATTTGTTACCTTTTCGTAATTAATCTTGTGGTCCACATCAGGCACATGGCCATTGATAACCCGCAAACTGTCCTGATGCAAGCTCCTAAAATGCGGAATACAGTCAAAGTTATTGTAACCGCATAAAAATATATTCAGATCGAAATAATTAACAATCAATAGGCTCCATATTTTTCATCATCAGCCTATTAATCCCACTGCTCGGCACAGGCCTCCTCTTAGAATGAGAGGACTTGGGCTACAGTCACGCGGGCCCAACGCGGATTGGGAACTTCACACACACCATTGAATTGCTTCGCAGGAGTGTGCAAGTTTCCTCACGATGTTTTCCGTATTTTTACTTCGTTTTAATTCGTGACCGACGACTAGGCAGGTTATTGATCGAAGGGCACTAGCTACTTGAAAAATTAGCCTTGTCGTAAAAAATAAAATTTAAAAAATAAAAATAAAATCATACCCTAGAGCATTAGGTGTACTTTCTCCCCCTTCAATGTGTTCCGGTTTAGAAGCGGCATCTCTAAACAATTAAACTAATAATTATTGAAAAAAAAACAACTTTTTGTGTTTTTTATTTTTACGGCCACCGTAAAAACCAACAGAAACCAACCAAATAAAACCCGTCAAGTGCGAGTCGGACTCGCACACTGAGGCTTCCGTACAAAGATTTTCCCCCTGTTCCGCAGTATTTTAAAGTGTCCAGTGTTAGCAGAGCCCTGCTCCTAAGCAAAATGTACGCAGTGTGGGGTCATTTTATATTGGTCTGCGACACATACAGACATACGTAAAAATTTTAGATTTTCAGATTTTTCTGAATGATTGTGCTATAAGAGCTACCTTCATACCAAATTTCAAGTTTCTAGAACAAGTGGAAGTACCCTTTAGGTTTTTACAGTATGGCAATTTGTATGGAAACAATATTTTTAATGACTGTATCTTTTGATTGCGTGGACTTACAAGTTTGATTTTTGCACAGCTTCAAGCGACTGCACGCTTGAGTATTTTATATTAATTTCAGCATGCTACCTACACGCGTTCCAGAGAAAAAGGGTCTTGACGGAGAACAAAGTGATCCTATAAAATTGACAATAACTTACTTGGGTGAATGTATCAGCATTTCGCTGTCTTCCCCTCCTGTGTATTCCTCGTCGTCAGCATCTTTACACTCACCGTCATGCAGGGTCTATAAAAAAACCACCAAAAATTATCATTTTTAGGTTCGGAACTGTAATTAGTTAAGTAATTATTTATTAAAAATTAATATAAAACTACATCATTAATATTAGGTACAATGTCAAGTAACGGGAATTTACCTACATTGAAATCTAACAGCAACAGGCCTCGTCAACTAGCTTAAAAAACCTAAATTACAAAACATCATCAGCAACATGCTTCGTCAAAAACCCTAACCTAAAACCCCCCACCCCGCATCGTACCCGGCTCAAAGGTCCCCATAATACAAGCAGCATTACCCCGCTGAATGGCAATGGACACCTGTTGCACCAAATACGACCCAGAGCGAGGGTCACAGCCCCTGGCTCGCATTAGTTAAGACAATAACTATTCCCTTTAAACATGAAAACCAACCAACTTCAAACGTGACTTAGCGTTAAAAGCAAAATTTTGGTAAATATGAAACCACTTCGGTAGCACACAGTCAGCAGCAATAGTTGCTAAGCAACCGACGCGTTCACAATGATCTAAGCGCGGCTCTATTGTTATAGACATAAAAGCTAGAGTAGATCATTGTGACCGCTTCGGTTGCTTGGCTACTTCTGCTGCTGACTGTACCTTTTCAAACAAAAGGAAACTTACCGGCTTATAAAATGACGGAGCTCTCAGGTAAATTATTTTACAATTTAATGTTTTTTTTAAACTAGATATTGAACCCATTTTGATACAGGCTGTCAATGCAAGTTTTTTTTTTACTAAAAATAAAATAAGTGTAAAGTAGTACCTGCATGCCCCCAAAACTGATCGACATGCACTTGTTCGATGGATTTATGCTTTCACGGTGTTTTTCACGCTGCAACACGAAAATTTCATCAAATAAGTCTTTGTTAATACCTGTTAATACTTCATGTACATACATCAGTAAGTAGCAGAAGTAGCTAAGCAACCGAAGCGGTTACAATGATCTATGCACGGCTGTCGGCAACCCCAACAAATGTATTTTTATGTTGGCAATATTGCCCTTTTCTTCTTCTCTTCCGTTTCCTTTTATAATGGCGAATAAACGTGTTATAATTTCATGGTGCCGTTAATTAATAATGTATATTAACTCTATAAATGAAACCAAGCTCTCCTTGAGTTCTCGACATGGTCCTTCAACCAGGATCCGAATCATGGCTCTATTGTTATAGACATAAGAGCTTGTGCAGATCATTGTGATTCCTTTGGTCGCTTAGCTACTTCTGCTGCTGACTATAAATATGTATTATACTTTTACCAGTCTGGTGGTGGAAGCGATTTCCATGGAGTCTCTGGCTGCCAGCAGGTTGGCTCGGTTGCTGGTGGGCTGGCCGCCACAGGCATAGTTCGAAGCTGTACTGTGGATAAAGCTGTACTGTGGATAAAGCTGTACTGTGGATAAAGCTGTACTGTGGATAAAGCTGTACTGTGCTTTCGTAAAATACCGCGACAAAACGACGAACGTTAACTGGTAGGAATAAGTTCGCCTTTGCACATTTTGCTTTTATCCTGTTTTTCACAAATTTCAAATTTGATGCGTAAATATACAGAAAAACCAGAAAAATTTGATCTCGAATTGGGGTTCGAACCCAAACCTTTACCATACCGTGGTAACGCGCTAATCCAATTACGCTATCCGAGCAATTGGAAGTTAGCACGAAAAACTCCTATATATTCACGCATCAGATCTTGTTACTTAGCGATATTGACTCGCTAACGCCATCTATGCAATAATCTCTGTACGAGACCAATACCGGATGACCGTAAAAATAAAAATAATACAAAATCTTCGATCTTCTTCGGCGATCTTATGTACTTTCAACCACCGTCGTCAAAAGATGAGTTATAAATATTGGACCAAGCCATTTCTTTTAATTGAAAGCTAATAGTTTAACCGAGACGATTTTTAGCTGAGTTTCAATCAAATCCGTTGCGCCGTTTTTGAGATGTTGAACTTTGAAACGAAAATGGCGGAGTTTTTCAACTTGGTCGTTTTTATTTTAACTTTTAAGTTGGCTAGGTTTTTGTCAGGGATCAATTTTCAGTGTTACGTCGAACATCCATTGGAGAAAGAGTAGATACCCATATGACAATTATAGACATGCATTTTCATGACCTTTTATACTAAAAATACTAATCATTATAGGTATAACATAAATAGCTAAGTAAGTACTACTTAGAAAGTTGAAAAAAAACCGTTCAACTGTCTAATGAGTACGATTACAGTTAGTGAATCATCACATCATTCTCAGTATGGATCCCATGGCAGCCCTCATTTCCATGCTGGTGGTTGTGTAGCGTCGGAAACTCGATTCCCGCGACTAAAAGACAAAGGTTTTAAGATTAGTTCATAAAATCGCGATCAATACTTAAAGCCGAGTTAGACCTGCAGGAAAATTCATGCAAATTGTGATACAATGCGAGGCCGTAAAGCGAACAAGTTTGGAGTGGGCGATCGAACGTCGAATTGTATCGCAACTTGCACGGTTTTTTTTGCCCGTCTAAAGTCGGTATTACATCGACTAGGAAGGCAAGCGAACAAGTGAATCACCTGATTGTAAGTGATCACCACTGACAGACACCCACAACCGCAGGGGCTTTGCAGATGCGTTGCTAACCTAGAGAGCTAAGATGAAATGCCTCTTGTGCCCGTAATTACACCGGCTGTCTTACTCTCCACACCGGAACACAACAATGCAAGCACTGCTGCTTAGCGGCAGGATTACTGAGTAAGATGGTGGTAGCGATCCGGACGGACCTCGCACAAGGTCCTTCCACCCGCAAAACTCCTCACCGCAAACTCGTTTGCCTTCCTTATGGTATAAAAAAAGTTAGCTACATCATGGACGTCTTTCTCGCCAGGCGGGCTGTGGTCTTCCGGGGTCTTCTGCCCTTGACACTCCCATTTGTCCACGGGCAGCCGCTTGGGGTACTCGTCCTTGATGGAGTCCAGGTTGGGACAAGAGTCCTTTAGGAACATCTCGTTGAACACTGAAAGAAGACAGTGGCTTTAGATTCTAGATTCAGCCAAGTGGGTGACGTAACAGGGCCGTGTTTTATTAACCCCCGACGAAAAAGGGGGGTGTTAGAACGTTATAAGTTTGACCTGTGTATCTGTCTGTAACATCATAGCTTCCACACGGAGAGACTGCTAGTTTAATTAAATGCTTAGCTAAGTTTCATTAAAATCGGCTTATACCCGTTTTTTAGACATTGAATTTGAAATGACAATGTCGAGGGCTTTTCAACTTTTCTAAGTTGGTTATTATTTTTATTGAAAATGGGAGGCAAACTAGCCAGCTGGGCACTTGATGGCAAACTATCACCGCCACCCATGAGAACCAGCAACCCCCAAGACTCGTTTGCCTTCCTTGTATAAAAATAACAAAAAGCCGGCCAAGTGCGAGTCGGACTCGCGCACGAGGGTTCCGTAGAAAGATTTTAACGCTTTTCCGCAGTGTTTTAAGAAGTCCAGTGTAAGCAGAGCCCTGCTTCTAAGCAAAATGTACGCAGTGCGGGGTCAACTTATATTGGTCCTTGAAATCTAGAGATAGACATAAAAAATTTAGATTTTGAGACTTTTCTGAGTGGTTGTACTATAAGAGCTACCTTCACACCAAATTTCAAGTTTCTAGGACAACTGGAAGTACCCTTTAGGTTTTCAAAAAACGGCAATTTGTATGGAAACGACTTTTTTAATGGCTGTATCTTTTGATTGCGTTGACTTAGATGCTTGATTTTTTCACAGCTTCAAGGGACCGCAGGTTTGAGTATTTGATATTAATTTCAGCATCATACCTCCACGCGTTCCAGAGAAAAGGGTCTTGACAGACAGACAGACAGACAGACAGACGGACGGACAATAAAGTGATCCTATAAGGGTTCCGTTTTTTCCTTTTGAGGTACGGAACCCTAAAAATGAAGACATTGCGAATCGGAGGAGCATTACAGCCTCCATAACCTCGTGTTGGTGTTAGAAGCTCACCATAGTCCTTCCACTTGAGCGGCGCAGTCTTTGCCGCCTTGACAGTTCTGAGCACCTCCCGCCTCTGAGGCGGCTGGAACTCCGACATGTCTCCGAACATCACGAACGGACGGTCGTCGCCTTCCAAACGCTCCCACCAGGTCTTCTCGGGTTCTGGACCTGGATGAAGAGGTAAATGAACGCGATTCTACCTGGGAGTTGTCTAATCTAAAGTACAATCCGCGTCAAAAGTCGCTCCTCACTTTTGTACCTTGTCGCATTAACACACTTGTCGATCACGTATGAAGCGCTGTATCTGGCCGTAGAGCGAAAAGGTACGAAAGTGATGAGCGACTTGTGACGCTGACCCTACCAGACAGACGTGCGAGCAAGTACGCATACTTGTGGCTAGGCGACCATATCGCTCTCGCTTTATTCGTTAAAATCAACGTCGGTGGTACCTGTCTACTCAGCCGCCCTAACACGAACATTTTATCGACGACATAATAACGTAAAGCTTTTGCCAGTATACTAAATTTAATATTTATGTCGTCGATAAACGTTGGTATTGGCAGTTGACACGCGAATGAAAGAGATCGTCAGTCAGCCAGAAGTACGCGTATACATACATACATACATACAGTCACGCCTGTTTCCCGGAGGGGTAGGCAGAGACCACGGACTTCCATTTGCTACGATCCTGAAATACAACCTTTGCTTCCCTTAATCTCATAACATTCTTCATACATGCTCTCCGGTTTTGGGTACTCCTGACCTGTCCTTTTCCCAAAACATCACCGATTTGATCGAAGTACGTTCGCCGAGGTCTAGATAAGTACGCGTAAGTATATTACTAAATAATAATAATTATTATACTTGCTTACACGTCTATTTTTTTTGCCCCACTAACATTATCTAAAACTGTTCAAAATCTCAAGTCGATAGGATTAGTATATAGTTCCTGTGGTAACTAGCTGACGGTCAAACAGTCAGACCGAGTCACACAGGGTTCCCTTTCATTCACCATTTTGGTTCGGAACCCTAAAAATATGTCTTATTGCGCCGTTTTGAACTGGAAAAACAATGTCACGTCACGTCACAATTCAGTGATGAATATATGTGGGAAAAAAGTGGCTCACTGGTTTTCATACAGATTGAGGTATTTAAATAGACAATTAATGTCTATATTATGATGAAGTTAAACTGTCTAAATTGTCGAGCTATCGGTAGGCCTCCAACAAGATGGAGCGACGACCTAGTAAAATTCGCGGGACCGCGGTGGATGCGGACAGCACAAGACCGGTCTGAGTGGAGAGCCGCGGGGGAGGCCGCCGTCCAGTAGTTTAAGTCTTTCGGCTGGCATGATGATGATGAAACCGTCTAAAACTGACCAGTGCTTTCGTTGTCCTCTTCACAATCGCAGGGGTCTTCGTGGGGGTTGTCAGCGATAGGCGCCTTGGTCTTCAGCAGGGTGGGAATGTCGAAGATGTACTGATTGGTGTCGGGAGAGCCGCCCGCGAAGTGGTACACGTACTCTTGGAACTGGTAAAACAAGTGTGGTAGGTTTTTTACCTAATAACCTACCTTAACCTACATTACCTTGGGTCTTACCAGACCCAATGCAGATGGAGGCGTACGCGACAGTAATTAGATGTAGTCAACAAGGTCGTAAATTCGTAATGTATTCTCCTATCTTCTATACCTATAAAACAGTCGTGACTAACTAGAGACTTGAAATTTGGCAAAGATATACCTTGAGTATTCTAGAGGTGCACTACGAAGGGATTTTTTGAAATTCCCACAGGATAGGGAAATAATATTTCACGGGGGCATGAGCCGCGGGGCATAAGCTGGTTATATCTATTCCCTATCGTAAAATTATATGGCACTAGCTTTTGCCCGCGGCTTCGCTCCCGTGGCAGAACTCTCTATCCCGTGGGAATTTCGAGAAATCCCGCCTTATCCCTGGCGTACATTATAAAAGGAACCTCTATGTCAAATTTCAGCTTTCTAGGTCCAGGGGTTTGGGCTGTGCGTTGATCAGTCTGTCAGTCAGTCAGTCAGTAAGTCAGTCAGTCAGTCAGGACTTTGTCTTTTTATTTATTTCAAAATGGGCTAGTTCCCTATCCCGTAAGAATTTCGAAAAATCCCTTCTTAGTGCACCTCTAGGATACTTAAGGTATATGTTCGCTAAATTTCAAGTCTCTAGGTCCAGTGGTTTAGGCTGTGCGTTGTCTGTCAGTCAGTCAGTCAGTCAGTCAGTCAGTCAGTGAGTCAGTCAGTCACGGTACTGTTTTATAGGTATAGAAGATAGAAGAATATATCAAACGTACTTTCTATGAAATCTCGCAATCGAGACGGCTTTCAACGGTACAACAGATACTTGTTCGCTGGGTACAACGGAGAATACGCATTAAAAAAAAACTATGCCTATGCTACAAATTCATCCGCTGCTGCGTGAAATAAGGAACGTAACGCGATCGACCAAAAAATACTTCTCGAACGCATTTGCAATCTTGCAATACTAAAAGGTAAGTAGGTATATAAAACGACCGCTAATAAACCACCAGTTATTCGGTAACGCGTTGAAGACAAAAGATTTCGTATTTTTACTTGCTACCTAGATAGACTTCAAATGAAAAGCGGCATTTTAAAAATAATATGATTCGCTCACCTTCCTAAATACGACTTCCCTGAGACAGAAATGTATTGTTCATCTGTTTTACTAAGAAAGCACTAACTCGTAGGGTTATTGTGGTGTAATAAATTACTAAACTCTATTGTCTACAACACTCCTTTGTATTAAAAGATTAAGCCGTTTAGATGATAACATTCATTAGGTAAAATATTCCAGGTAGGTATTAAGGTCCGTATTGTTTAGTTGCTCTACCCATCAGCGAGCGCTACTTGATTATAAGAACTAACCAGAATCTTGATTTTGTTAACAAGGTCTAGAAACGCGCCGTTCCGCATATTTGTTTTTAATACAGTTGCTCTAAAAGTGGTACTTTTTGTAGCTACGTATCATGCGGAAAGTTGTATTTTTCGTACTAGTGCTTTATACTTTTCCAAAACGCCGGCGGCACTGGGTCGCCTCCTTCATCTCAACGCCGGCGGGTGGCGGTAGAGCAGCGCCGGCGCCGGCCTACCGCCTCGTTGCAATTTTTAACCTCCGACAAAAAAGAGGGGTGTTATAAGTTTGACTTGTGTATCTGTGTATCTGTCTGCGGCATCATAGCTCCCAAACGGGTTAACAGATTTCTTCAGTCGAAAGCTATTTTAATCTAGATGGTTCTTAGCTAAGTTTCATTAAAATCGGTTCACCCGTTTTTGAAATATTGAACTTTGAAATGACAATGACGGGGATTTTTCAACTTTTCTAATTTCGCAAATGTATTAAAAACGTCGTTTGTTACACGTGCGGAAGTGTCATTATCACTCGTTCCGAGTTTCGACCCTCGCCTCGCGGCTCGGGCCTAGATGCCTCGGCACTCGTGCATAATGACGTACCTACTTTCCGCACTTATATCAAAAAGTACTAAGTATTCTTTTACTTATGCCACTTATACCTAAGTACACTTACCTTAGGTACCGGATAATAGGTAAAACAACTGTGAACATAGCCCATTCTCTACAAATTCCAATGAGGCTGTAAAATGTAAAAAAACCCATCTGCGTTTCACAACAAAGGGCCGCACCGATAAAAAAAAAATTTTTTCACTCTAAGCATTCTGCATCTCAGCAAAAAAATGCCAGTCTGTCAACGTCGGTCGCAAGCTTATGATCGTTATTTTAGTTATAGCGTCTACATGGTTTCAGGACAATGAAATTTCTCCCATAAGTACATTCGTTATTGTCTTTACATTACATGGTTGACAATTAGTTGCCTTGATGTTTTTTTTTAATTTCACATGTTTTTTTTGCGCGTCCATTTCGATTAGGACGTCGCCCTAATACCTCGACTTGCTCAGTCATTTGCTGAAATATTTACGAGACACTCTGTAAATATTATTCGAACTAGCAACAGCGGCAGCAGCACGTGCCATAGACCACGAACACAATACGAAACATACCCCCCGGAGGCCGAAACCTATGGTAGGGTCCGTTACAAAAAACGGCCAGTATCCTTTACAAAACTGGCAACAACGCGCAAATGTCTAAGTACAGTGAAAGAAAAAAGTTAGCAGGTGTGTCGTGGTCAAATAGTACCTAGCTACTTTTTGATATAAGTGCGGCAAGTATGTCATTATGCACGAGCCCCGAGGTGTCTAGGCCCGAGCCGCAAGGCCGCAAGGCGAGGGTCGAGACTCGAGACGAGTGAAAATTGCACTTCCGCACGTATACCAAACGATGTTTTTTAATACATTTGCGAAAAAAAATGACAATCCGCCGGCGCCCAGGGGGAGGAAGGCGGAGGAGAGCTGCCGGCGCCTTGGAAAAGTAAAAAGCACTAGTACGAAAAACACAACTTTCCGCATGGAACGTAGCTACAAAATGTAGCATTTTTTGAGCAACTGTATTATTTAAAAATTAAGTTATTCCATTCTAAACCCCCGACGCAAAAAGTGGGGTGTTATAAGTTTGACCGCTACGTGCCTGTTTGTGGCACTATAGCTCTAAACCGTGTGAACCGATTTGTATGCACTTTTTTTAAATAGAAACCTAGTTTAATCTAGATGGTTCTTAGCTAAGCTTCATAAAAATCGGTTCTGCCGTTTCTGAGATATTGGACTTTGAAATGGAAACGTCGGGAGTTTTTCCACTTCTCTAATTACTAATTTTAGAGCCTGGCAACCCTAACCACGGGGCGGGCCCTGTAAAGACTGATCTTGATCCAGTCTCACCTCTTTGATGACGACTTTCATCTTGTCCCGCCACTCCTGATCGACCTTCGCAGCTGTCTTGTACCCACGGGAAAGGTGGAGAATCAGGCGCTGGCCGTCGCTCAGTATACCTTGCAGAGCACGGATGTAGTTCGTGTATTCTAGAAAACATGCGCTGGTGAAGGCGACGGTTGGGCGTACTTTGAGGGCCGCTAGTCGGGCTCGGACGCACACACACGCATACATTGGTTAGTGCGAAGTTGCGTTATTTTAGTAAAAGTGCGTAAGTAATTGGGTCGGTATGGGGCGTTATGTTAGCCCATTGGTGAAAAGCTCAATGGAACTGATGGGTCAATTAACAAAATTAATGATGGAATGATTGGCTACGTCCTATTTGTATTAATAGATTTATTTATTTATTTATTGTAAATAAATTTACACGGCATTACAGTTATAAACCAAAGCACCGAGAAATTACACATTTATAAATTAGTTATTTAAAGACAGAAACGTCACTTATAAACATCCAGCATCTCGCAGAATCTCAAGCATTCAGATACCTAAGTACCAGTGAAAACAGACATCGAATGTCTCTATTGGACTGTTGTCAAGCGCGTTCAAGTATTTTTGGACGCGATGACTGATTTGATTTATTATTAGTAACTAGATAGGTACTCAAAATAAAACTGTATAAACAGTTTAGTTTAAAACAATAAATTTTTACGAAAAAAAGATGAAGATTTTTGACGACATAAAATTCAGTGCGATGCCGTTTTTACGAGTACACAAGCGCATAATAAATCTAAAGAGGTCAATCGCATCCATAGCTGCATTGTATAATTCTGAATACATAAAAAAAATTAGCTCCTACTAGACCGCAATAAAGTTTACTTTAGCATAATAAATGTGACTAGAAAGTGGATCGTAAAAAAGATGGCATTGTCTTGTCTATGACCGGCATTCGTCTGACATCGCCCGTGACGTCCGTCACTGACCGGCTAATCTCACGTCGTTGACGTCGTGACCTTTTGAAGGGCTAAAGGGGTGCCACACGAGACGCGAGCGCACGGCCGTACGCCGTCGATCGACGTCGGACGGATGGCTGTTATTTTATTTTTTTACAATCCGAGCAATACGAGACTATATTTAATAAGGATTTTTATCTACACAGTTATCATAAGTCCTCTATAATGCGGTCAGAAACCGTAGAAAATGACCAGCATTTCAACATCGAATTCGATGTCGTAATGACTTTTCGATATCGAATTCGATGTCGTTATGAGTTGAAAATTTTAGTCAACCAACATAATTTACAATAAAAAAAAAAACATTCGATACGAGGCGTGCTCGGTACGTTTGTCTTTAATAAATAAAAAAAACAGTTAAATTTGTGATAGGTATATTATTATTATATACGCCTTCGACTTCTGAACCCATCATAGAGTACTTATAAATACGTGTGTAGATAAAGTAATGTATGCAACCCTACATAGTTAGGCCATAAACACTGGTGTGCTAAAGACCCTCTTCATGTAACAGTTGCACAAACTACAATTTTTAAGTTGTGTGTTATGTCAGCTTTAAGCTACTACTACATTTCCTATCGATTAAAATTAAATTATAACAAAGGTACACTTGATAAAATTACTTTCTGTTTAGTTTATCATAATCAAACCTGATAACCTAAATATATAAGCGACGTGATCTAATGGAACGAGAAGGGATTTAGGTATCTAGCTAAATATTGTGAATTAATACATTAAATCGTAACCTTCAATTACTCTCAATTTCTCCAGTTTACTTTTCTTCCTTTCCGAGCACATGACGTACATCAGACCCGCCATATTCTTGCACTCCAATTGTGTTTGCAACGCTTGCACCTTCTCTTGTCTCTCTCGGTGGGCCTCTCGTAGCATGTGGCATGTCCGTACCTGCTCGTTTCTTTGTAAAACATAAATCATTGAAGATCTGTTTTGAAATTACTCAGAAGGGTGCATCAAAGCAGTTAACTTCCTGCAGCTTAAAATTCCTTATCACTTCTACCGAAGTGTTATGAGCTAAGTAATAACGGCATGAGTATTAAAACTTATTTATATGGAATTGAGCCTATTAGGGTTTCCATTGTTTCCAACAATTTTGGCACAAATTTCAAGACTAGCCTTTTGAAGATTAAAACTATGCAACTCCTCAAAAACGAGAAAAAGAGAAGTATCAGCTCCTGTCTTAGTCAGAACAGACAAGCCAGATCAGAACAGATAATCTTTGATGGTTTAAGTTATAACCATCAACATAATCATCTCATTTAAACAAGCACAAGTAAAAATTCAGTAATGCTTATACCAAAAGTTTTAGGATGACTTCTGACTTATGCAGGATCTAATATACTTAATAGTCTTAAAATTAATAGTTGATTAAGTACCTACCCTTTCAGGTGCGTTATTTTCTTTTGGAATTAAGTTAATAGGTATGATAAATACAAGAATGGGTGCGTTTTAAATTAAGACCAGCGGTGCTGATAAAGCGCTTAAATAACTTACTCCAAAATGAAGTCAAATCTCTCTTTCAGAGATTTTTCTTCTGCTTCTAATTGTTTGGCGAATTCCGCTCTTAACTTAGCTTCTTTCTCTTTTAACATTTCCTCTACCTCTGCTGCTTCGAACTTAACACCACCCTTTTCTTGGCAAGAGCAGGTCGCGGGGCATGCTCCTGCTTTATTGGCAGGTTTGCCTTTGGTGCCATCTGCTTTGCTCGCAGCACTAGTCTTCGAAACAATATCTACATTGGTGTTTGAATCAATTGGGGTTAGTTGTTCTTCTCTTATGACGGCAAGGGCTTCTTCGCGGCTCGCGTGGCGAGACATCTGAAAATATCGTTAAACTGAATTTGGTACCATTCAGAATGTAAGTCTGTACCAACTTCCAAGTCTTTTTAAAGTAGGCATTCTACCAACGTATTTCGCTCAATACAGTTATAGTAGTTACAGTTAAAAAAACATATTGATAGTAGGTATAGCACGTCGATAGCACTACAAGAATCTTAACTTATTAAACCACCACGTGCTATTTTCTACTTTCTGCTTCCATTCCATTCATAATAGGGTATCCAAGGCTTTTGTTTTGGGTACAACTGAACAGAGCTCCCCGATAAGAGTGAAAGAGTGGCAAAAATAAGACAATAGTTTTTTTTATGTCGGGTTGGGTTTGAACCCAAACTAGGTACCTAGTTGCAGGCCAAAATAAATAGGAAGGGATAAGCCGACTTGTTACTCGTTGCAAGCATTTAATTTTTTGGAAGATTCAGTCGACATCAACACTTCACCGGAGATGCAAGTCAGACGACCTAGTCCCCAGTCGAAATTTGTTGAAAATGTAAACCGTTCTAATATTCTACCGTGTGGTGACACTTATGAACTTTTTCTTGACATGGCTGGCAACACCAAAATTTTGCAGTCGTGAAGTTCGTAACATGTGATGTTTCGTGAAAAGTGTTAATTTTTTACGAAAAACAATTAAATATCGTGCGGAGTCGTGTCTAAAAGTGTTAAGGATATATCAGTGCGAGTGTTTTTGGTGGTGTAATTTGTGATAGAGGCGCATAAGTCCTCAAGTGCAAATTACATGGATAGAACAGTCATCTGAGTCCGTAAGGTTAGTACTTTTTTCATCTGTTGTTTGTCCCAAAATAGATTTTTGTGCGGGTCGCAATGATATTTCAGTTTTGTTTGTGTAACGCCTTCATGTGACTTTTCAGTTTTTCATGAGACCTTGAACTAGAAACCCGTATCAACCTTATTTCGTTATCAAGGTTAGGTGTAACGCGCGGGTTTTCATTTCACGCTAAAGATGTTTACAATATGTCTCGTACAATGCTCTTGTCGAATAAAAACCCTTCCTAAACAGCGTTAAAATAAATCTGGATGTTTCATAATCGCTCATATTTACAACGAGCTCAAAAAATCGCTAAATTGCGACCTAACCTAGAACGTAAACTGGTGCAGTTTTTTTACAACAATTGCTTTTAAAGTCCCGTTAGCTTATCCGAGCGCGTGTAATTAACAGTTTATCACTTAGTTGAGCGCAGTTTAACTGTAAACTGCAATGGAATCACGTGATATTAGGATTGTTTTTACACTTTGACAGTTATTGAGTGGCTGCGCGCCGCTTATCTCCGGCTGACTGATGTGTCGCGCGCTATTTGTTATAAAAACGCGATTTGATCTAAGTAAGAGTTAAACTTACAATAAACTTATGTGACCATCTCTGATGTGGCGTGAGAGTTTTTACAATATTTACGTTTACATAACCTTACTTAATTGGCATGTGGGTGGGCTTCTATTATTGGCAGTAAAGTTATGATTCTTATCAAGTTTCTAGTCAAAATACTTTGATTATGTGGTTGATGCATTACAGTTAATGTCGTACTATTTTGAACGCCATTTCTCACTAAATTTGCTCTCTTCTGTGCACTAAGTGGCACGATTCTAAAATACCTTACTTTGCATGGGATTTTTGTTTTAGGTTAAGTAATAACCTCTTTAACTGTAGAGAGAGAGAGAGAGAGAGTTAAAACAGCATTGGTGTGTTCAAGAATGATAAATAAATAAACAACAATCATTGGACTTGACCAGTTGACCTAGTCCCAAACTAGGCAAAGCCTGTACTATGGGTACTAGACAACAGATAAACATGCTTATTACTTATATGGATAAACACATACATACATATACATATTAATGAAAATAATCGTTTTATTGATTATTTTTGTTTTTATTTTTATGAAACATTCATAGAATGAAATTCAATATACAATGACAATGCAAAGAAAAATCCGTTAAGCAGCTCCGGATGCTCCGGTGGTACGGATTACCGAGGTTGCTGGTTCAAGTCCAGCTGCTTAACGGATTTTTCTTTGCATTGTCATTGTATATATACATATTAAGCATCCAAGACTCGAGAACAAACATCATACAAAAATCCACCCTGACTGGAGATAGAACATGGGACCTCAAGCTTCAGTCAGGGTCTCCAACCACTAGGCTATTCGGTCATCAAACCCGAATAACCAAACCAAATGAATAACTTTATTAAACAAATTATTGAGTAATATTGACCTGGAAGATATTAACCAAGGTGATTGCAACAGGACTACGACAAGCAATATGTCTTCGTTAATTATCATAAAAGCTCTTAAATGTTGTTCAAACTGATTTATGAAATTTATATTTCTTTTTCATTGAACAGCTTTTGACAATGGTGGAAGTGCATACTTTATCTGATTTAACTATCACTGTCATTAAATTAACATTTCATCGCCTAAACAACTGAACAGCCTAGAAGTCAGAGACGCTGACTATGAAGCTTGAGGTTCTGAGTTCAATCCCCGGTCAGGGCAGATGTTTGTATGATGAATATGAATGTTTGTTCTCGGGTCTTGAATGTTTTATGTGTAAGTACAGCACAGGCTTTGCTTTGCCTAGTTTGGGACTAGGTCAACTGGTGTCAAATTGTGCCATGACATTTATGTTTATATTTAATCATCATAATCAATTAATTCCTAATTGAAAAATAGCAATTACCTACCTACTCACTACAAAAATTCATTAATCAATGATCATCAAATAATAAAGTAAAGTACCTAGTTAACTAATAAGTAAATTAGTTAATGTGATATTGCACTAGTTCACAAACAATTAGAAAAAAGCTTAATGGCTAAAAAAAAAAACTCTAGTCTGTAAAAATTACAAGTACCTACAAGAATAGTTCTGCTGAGTAAAATAAATCCATAAATATATATATATAGACAATAATGTCCAAGAACAGAGCCAGTAAATCAGGTAATTGTTTTTTACTTATTGCACACATTGTCAGAACTTTTAGGGTTCCATGTCTCAAAAGCAAAAAAAGACGAACTATAGTACCTACCTATCTGTCTGCAGATTCCAAGTAAATCAAAACCTATAGGATACTTCCCGTTGACCTAGAATAATGAATTTTGCAATAGTAAGATCTCACTATGCAAGTTAAGGGAAAATTCCGAGAATTGTTGGTAGGTGTGTGTGTGCAAACCTGGCTCACACTAGGCTGGTTTTTTACTCATTGTGCATATTAGCAGCAATGGAACTTTTTTTAATCAATTGTTTATTTCTAAGTAAGTAAACACATTGTAGGTACAATAACTGTGAAAATAACACAAGTTACAAACAATCAAATTCTAGTACAAAGGCGGACTTATCCCTAAATTTATTTTAGTCTTAACCCCTCCTATGCTTAGTCATGGATCCATGCCAAATTGAAGGCTAAGTTTTTCTTTCTTTTGCAATCTGCCAAATTAGTAGGTAATATAATAAAAGAGGCTTGAATGCAGTTTTTTTTTACTTCCCACATATGAGGAGGTTAACTAACCTTGCCCGTAACTATGTTATGCTAAATATTATGCATATTATTTTATATGATCCCTATAAGAAATTAGGTCACCTCCAGCTGAGATCATATTTATCTCATAGCTAGCTGTTGCCCGCAACTTTATATGAGTAAAATTTGGTTATTGTTGCCTCACAGGTGCTATATAAGTTTACCAGGATAAAAGGTACTCTACCTTTTTAATATAGGGTGCCTACAACCTGTTTTTTATTTCAAGTTTTAACAAACTCTCTCCAGCTATTTCAACATAAAAGAGTTAACAAACAGACATACAGACAGTCACTTTCACTTCCTGGAATTGATAAGTCTATCTGTACCTGACAACTATGTAATGTGGCGGCGGAGGCCCAAGTTGTTGAAGGTACCCCGCGGCCGGACCGACGTTCTAAATAAAGCTCCTCTCACTCGAGCCTTGCTTATTTTAAATGATGTGTCTGAGATGACCGACTTGTTCTCATGTTCTTTGTGTGAATTCACTAAAGTGACTTTTTATGTTTTATGTTATGGAAATTGTTCTTGTTAATTTTAAGTAATGTATTTTAATTTAGTACATCATTGGGTTGGTACACTATCGCATTGGATTTTCTGTAATGGTAGTGTAATATTTCATAAATAAATAAAAAACAATAAAAAAACTTACGCTTTTATAATATGAAAATGACTGGTTCTTTATTAAATAATTACTAGAGACCAGATTATATGTATTATGTAATTGTGATACTTAAAATTATGCATACTTAAGTGCCAAAATATGCAAAGTTTATGTACAAAAAAATAAAACTCTTTAGTTTGGTTCATCACAAGATTTTAGGTAACAACCAATGTGGCAACACTCAATGGCAATGGAGTAAATAGGTATGCAAATATGCAGTTGGTCTCAAATTATTACTATCATGGAACAAGAGCCCCACTTTGACTCTGCATTATTGATGGGGCCACACTTCCCTAAAAATTTAATTGAATTGACTGCATTGTTTTCTGAAACATTGCATGACTATGTTTAACAGTTGCTAAGTATTAGTCATACTTAATTATGTTCCTGTTTAGACTCCCTCCCCCCCATGAAGCAAAACTGTTATAAGTATAGGTAGGTATACCTTGTTTATCTGTACTGCATTTTGTCACTACTTTTAAAAAGTTTGTACGTAGTTATCTCATGTATGTTAATCATAAAGGCAAGTTTATTGTAGGTAGGTATTTTTAAAGTTCACTTCAGATTACTTTAACTTTTAATTACAAAGATTTTGACAAAAACTCTTTATTGATATGAATACCACTTATAAACATCACAGATCAAAGTTAGTTAGGTAGGAGGGTACATAGAGAAAAATAACAGTTAGCTATATAATTATGACCTTACTGTTTGAGAGTAATGTCTACCAGCTAATGTTTTGTCACTGATAATGAATAAGACAAACTATAGCTACGAGGGGCGGCTGATAAGTAATCTCCTTGGTCAGAAATATATACAAAAATAATGCTGGCTGGTATGGATTTATATTCGTTTGTTATTCTATTTTCAAAATGTATCACTTTCATTTGTTTATTGCATCACGTTTATTTGTCTCCTACAATTGTTTCAAACATGTCGGTAGAAAAAGTGAAAATGGATAAAATCGAGCAGCGTGCGGTGATTAAGTTTTTGACTAAGACAGCGTATGTTACGTGTGTTTGGCAGTTCGTGTTCTTCCGAATTTGTTATAAAGTTTTGGTCAAAGCAGTTTAAGTTAGGTCGTGAGAGCCTGGAAGATGATCCTCGTAGCGGAAGACCAGTTTCGGCCGTCACCGATGAAAATGTAGCCAGGGTGAAAAAAATTATATTAGAGGACCGACGAGTGTAGCAGTGGGAGATAGCTAGAGATGTGGGCGTCAGTAAAGAGCGAGTCAATGAAATAATTCATGAGCATTTGAACATGTCCAAGGTTAGTGCATGTTGGGTCCCCAGAATGTTGACTGCATTTGACATGGAGAGGCGTGTCAAACGTTGCGAAGAGTTTTTGGACATGAGTCGAGGGAAAGAGGAAGAAATAATTTCTAGAATTGTAACATGTGATGAGACTTGGATTCGACAATGGGACCCGGAAAGTAAGCAAGAGTCGTTACAGTGGAAATTTAAGAATGAGAAGCCGCCTCGGAAATTCAAGGTCTGTCCATCGGCAGGTAAACTTATGGCTACAATCTTTTGGGACACAGAAGGGATTTTGCTCATAGATTATTTACCGAAGAAAACTACAATGAATGCTGATTATTACTCAAACTTACTATATCAACTAAGAGAGACAATAAAAGAAAAACGGCGAGGTAAACTAAGCAAAGGAATTCTGATTTTGCACGATAACGCACCAGTGCATACCGCCCGCACAACGAAGCTAGCAATTAAAGACAATGGCTTCGAAACCATTGACCACCCCCTTATAGTCCAGATTTAGCCCCCTGTGACTATTTTCTGTTTAGACTTCTCAAGAAAGACCTCAGGGGACGAAGGTTTATGACCGTTGACAAAATGAAGGCTGCGGTTACTGACTTTTTTGACGACAAACCGAAAGATTTTTTTTTATGGTTTAAATTCAATATTTGAAAAATTTAATAAGTGCGTTTTACTAGCAGGTGACTATATAGAAAAATAAAAAAAATTGTCTTTTGTTTCATTGTTAGCTAGATTACTTTTCAGCTGCCCCTCGTATTTACTTTTTATTTACTTTCATATTTTTTACAAATTTTATTTAGTATAATTTAATAGATGCCATAGCTTTGTACTACAGCCTTAGATTTATTTAAAATTTTGAGTGTTTCATGCTAAATGCGTTTTTTCTTTAACAATCATGGTTTTATTAAAATTACTTTCAATCAAAGCTGCTAAAACAACCCATACCTACTTTGTTGAATCTTGTGATAAATGTATGGTTAAACATGCATTGTGTATTAAATAAACTTAGGTATAGTGGCAAATAATTCAATTATCACTATGGGTACCTTGACTCCTAAATATTTTCAGTACACTCAAAATGTAATGGGAACTGGGGTTTTTATATTTTATAACTCGTTTTGCGATTTTTTTTGTAACTTTTTCGTATATTTTGTTATGGTTGTTTGACAGTCAGTCAGCTGTCTGTCATAATAACAAAAAAAAACGCTGATATGTAAATATTCTAAAAAGGTTACATCATATTTTAAAGTTTCAAACCATAAATAGTAAAGGGGGCCATCCAGAAATTAAATGAGCGTTTCGGGGGGGGGGGGGGGGGGTAATCTCACGTTGGGGAGAGAGGGGGTCTTGGCAAATATTACGTATCCGCAAGAAAGTGTAAAAATTGCGAGAAAACTTTGATGAAAACAATACACTTTTTTTCTTTGGGTAGTCGTGTAAAAAGAAAAACATGTTTAACAAAATCAAGCACTAAACTAAAAAAATGCGCGTTTCGCCAAAAATTGCCAACATCACCTCACATCATCTCAATAACTACTCATGCTATCAACATGAAATTCCGAATGGTTTTCGATAATGCTTGCCCAAGTATTTTGCAAATAGAAAACAATCAAAAATATATTTATTTTTATTCAAAGGGGACTGAGGGTCTTAAAATTTTAAATATGATACTATACCTACTCGGTCAAGTTGGATAGGTATAGCATGAAATCACTTTATTTGCACATCCTAAAACATTTTTTATTTTCTAAAATTCTTCCCTTCTCCTTTTAAAACCTTCCCATCCCCCCTTAAATATAATTATATATTTTTTAACGTATAATAGCGGTTTATGTAAGGATTAAAGGAGAAATATAAATGTAATGCACTGAAACCCTCTTTTTTTTCTTTCTAGAGATGGAGTCCCATGTTTTGAACACATATCACCAGGCTCGATACCGTACTATCGGGCACAAGAGGATGGGGTCAACCAGCGAGTCGCTCTCTTCAGAAAGTAGCTGCAACGAGCAGCAGAACAGCCCCGACTACTCTGAAGCCCAGCAGGAGTATGCTGAAGGGAACAGCTATGAGGACGAAGAGGGTACAGAGTACGAGGGGGAATATTGGAGTCAGCCTGTGAGTATACAGTACAAATATTCTTTATTGATTACAAAAAACGGGCAGAGTATTTTAGGCGCTTTGGTTGCTTAAAACCTATGTCTACCAGACACCTAATAATATGCAGAAATGAATATGAAGAGGCAAATTTCTTACTTTGTTTTAACTTTAAATATCTTAATTTCCAGGCAAACTTGAATCAGGCAAACCACGGCGCCAGTTCTGAAGACGACGAAAATATGGAAACTGTAGAAGTTGGCAACAGTCCGCTCCTGGACGACGACTATGGCACCTTGGTCGAGGGCGCCGACTATGACATCATCCAGGTCTATGCGGTCCATCCCGATTTGGACCTCGAAGCTTCCTCTGATGACGAACGGCAATCAGCTGCCCAGGACGAAGACGCGGATGCTTCTGAGGAAGAATTATATACAGAAGATTCCGTGAACTTAACAGATCAGGACTTCGAATATAGTGAAACAAAACCAGAAATATACCAAGTTGGTTTGGATATAAGCCTCGAGGGCCCAGTAGTTTCAAATGTCGATGAATATTTCATTAAAGATGATCCTAAACCAATCTTGGATGTGCAGGATATAAAAGAGGATCTAGTCGTCAAAGATGTTGACGAATATTTCATAAAAGACACAGTACCAGTGCATACTGCGCCATTAGTATCTAATGTTGATGATTATTTTGTCAAAGAGGAAGTGCCTGAGGATGCTAAAACTACGAATGTTGTCAAAAGTGCTACTCAGGTGAAAGATGCCTTAGAAAATAATAGCAGAGTGTCAGATCAAAATGTGCAAGACCATGACTCAATTGCAGATATTTCATTAAATGAGTCAGACTTGTTAAATGTTTTACCGAAAGTCGAGGAAGTAAAACAGTGTATACAAGATGAAGAGTTGTATAAGAAGAAAACCACCCAACGGTCTTGGTCGGTGCCTCAAACCCCTTTCATAGATATCATGGAAGGCAAGTCCTGTTTGAGCTTTGAAGATTTAAACATAGTTTTGGCTGACTTGGTCGGGGACAAATCTGGTCTAGCCAAGGGCGATGAGCTCCCGCGCACGCTGACCGAGGAAGACGTCAACAGTTTCCTTATCACCGACAAACCCGAGCCTAACGTGGACAACAGAGATGACTTCAGCTCGCAAGACATGGAAATAGAGAATTCAGTCGAATCCACCATCACTTGTATAAACGAGAAACCGGGCGGAACGTCCACCCCTATCCCCAAACCGAATGTTTTGGATTTTTGTATTGAAAAAACGGCCAAACTCCATGTTTCTGAAATCAAAACGGAGGCCGACGATTTCGTCGACGTAGAATCCTGCAACGATGCTGTGATACCAGTGTTGGCAGCCAACAATCTTAATTCTCTCCTCGAACAGTTTGAGGCGAACGAGAAATTCGCCACCAAGCCAAATAGGACGGTCGTCAAGGAAGAGCCGAAACCCAAACACAACGGATTGACCAACGGTATGCGGTTGCAGGACGCCGGCGTTCAGCTGAACAAGAACAAGATGCGGCAAATACTGGTGAGTATTCTTTCATATTAGGTTGTTCCCAGATCCATATAAAGAAAAGTGTCAAGGTGAAACTCGTTTGCAGATGCCGTTGACTAAAAGCGCGGCGACCAAGCGCTCGCCCAGTCCCGTCCATTCGGACCACGACTACTGCACGACGAAAAAGCGTCACAGTCTACCGGCTCTCAAGGGGGGGCAGAGCCTCCTCAAACCAGAAGTCCTGTCCAGCAATAGCAGGATCTTGAACTCTAGGCATAGGTCGTGTAAAAACAAAAGAGTGGTCTACCATCTCAGCAGTGACGACGAAAGTGACAAGTCCACTAAAAGCAAAAAGAACTCTCGCGCGAGTGCCGACAGCGATGTCAAAATTAAAAAGTCCCTAAAGCAACCTATAAAACAGCCCACACCCTCTAACTGTCGTAAAAAACTTTTACCCAACCACAGTGCTAGTACTTGTAAAAATGATTTGTCTGTGATGATAAATGATGCTTATAAAGCAAGTGATAATGCATATAGTCAAACAAAAACTAGTATTAAGTTAACGATTAAAAATCAGTCGGAAGTTATTATGAACAACTGTGATGATAAAGACTATCGCGTGGATAAAAAACTCGTTAAAAAGTGTACATCTAGTGTTAGTAGTAATAATAAAGCGAACAATCTGTCTGTAAGAGACTCCATACAGGTATTAGATAGAGAAAAAAATGAATGTTTAAATAGTCAAGATATTTTAAGTGTAGTTAAGGACGAACCCCGTCCAAAAGACGAAGACTTCTATACTGCGCTATTTAGCAACAAATGCGACGTCCAGGTACCACAGCCGATGGAATTGAAACCAGAAAAGAGGCCAAGGGAAGAAGAAGGGAAGACGATAGCAGATAGCACCAACAAAATGGAAGTAGATCAGCCCCAGAAAAAGAAAAAGTTGAACCTACAGGAGTATAAGCTACGGCGATCGGTTACGTCGAACAACAGTTCAGTGACAGTCAGTCCTGAGGCGATATTCCCAGACTTACCTAGCCCGTGTCCTCTAGAAAAAGTTGTCAACAGCTCCTCAAGTCTTACGCCACCCAACGGTGTAGTCAATGAAATGCAACAAAATAATCCTGAAGCGCCTAAGAAAATCTTTGATCCAATCAGGGAGGCGTCGAGAAAGATCTTGATGAATACGAAGAAACAAAAGGCGGCCGCGACGCGAAAGAGAGACGAAGATATAGTCATGAGTAAGATACCAAAGGTCGAGAATTTGGAGCTTCAGCCTTTAATAAGCGACGCTGAAATGTTGAAAATAGTTGGTGGGATGGCTCCAGAAAAGGTACCTGAAGTAATAAAAGAAGAAAAACCGAAAAATAACGACTACAAGGAGTTGGTTCTTGTTAGTGTGGGCACGAACACAGAACAGATAATTTTTAAAGAAACCGAAAAATCATCGCCCAAGGAAAAGAGAAAATCTACGTCGCCGCCTATGGATGCCAAGGCTCTTATAAACTTCAAAATTAAAAAATCTGAGTCGGTTCTAAAGCAAAATGTGTTCGATGCGATGAAAAGGCACAGCGCAGAGGACAAGAGACCCCAAGACGCTAAAATTGACAAAACGAGATTCAAAAATATAACCGCTGCTCTAAAGAGTGTTGAGAAGCAAGTTAACCCTAAAATCGCTAGCAATTCATTATTCGCTTCAATACAAGATGTGGTCATGAAGAAGGCACCTGAAAACCCCGTGGAGAAACCAAACCAACAGACCTCAAAGTTGCCTAGAACGCACAGAACAGTAATAGTCCGCGAATACGACACAAAAGGTGATCACGGCGAGGACAAAATCATTTTACACTTGGGCAAACACCGCAGAAAACCTAAGACTGCAAGCATTAGTGTTCAAACGGAACAAATTGAAACTATAATAGATGTACCACAGCCTAAACCATCAGTCAGTAAAGAGAGGAGTCCTTTGCAGAGACATCGAAGGGACAGCGATATGTCTATGTCCAGCGACGGCAGTCCATGCAGCCAAGACAGATCAGGCAGCCTACACGACTCAGTAGCTATGCCTAAGCAGTCCGCCCAGCGTCCGCGCACAGTCGAGAAGCGATCGCGCTCAATAGACAAGCGGTCACGCTCGAACGACAAGCGCTCGCGTTCCCGAGACAAGCGATCGCCTTCGCGAGGCTACGACAGATACAGGCGACGGTCCAGATCGCGAAGTCGCCGGCGAAGACGATCGCGCAGCAGAAGCGTACGCCGACGGTCGAGATCCATCGACCGCTATAGGAGAAGCAGGAACTCGTATAAAACGAAACGCGCTCGTTCGCCGTACCGCCGCCGGTCGCCGTCCACGCGCCGAGACTACCGCTCAAACAGATCACTGTCTCGCTCGAGATCTAGACACGATTCCACACGATCTAAAAGCCCTAAGAAGTCGCCGCCTAGAATAGAGAAAAAGAACGATGTCACTTACACGCCTCCCTTGAGAAAGCCTACCACTTCAGAGAGCTCTGATTCCTCTAGCAGGTAAGCAGGGGTAATGGGATTGCTAGCATATTTTATGTATTGTTTTAAAATTTTCAGAAACAAAATTGTTACTATTGGTCGCTAGAGCTCGCGATTGGATCGAATGTATCTATGTGTAGCCTATTTAAATACACTTCACACACACATGGAAATGACCAGAGCCATTTTCCTGTAGTCTGGCAGCCGTTTCAATATAATCTGTTTCTTGTTTTGATTTACTGACGATCATAACATTTATCTATCTTAAATTTTGCCGCCTCAATAAACTTGCTGTCGCTAGGCAATCCAATCTCTCCTTGCTATCTGTCGATGGGAAAATAGGCCATCTACCAGATAGCAAACTGTTCGTCAATTCTTTGAAAAAATTCAGATCAGATCAAAACGAGATGGATTGAACATCGGGAATGGCTTTAAGTGACATTAATTTCGTTTAAGCCATTCATGTTAGCACTAGTAGTTTTTGACGATGAAGAGTATTCTTCTCATATATGCCGACAAATATCCTCAATAACATAAAAAAACATCAGCTACGAAAAATATGACATCTTTTTGTGTATACAGAACATTCTTTACATGGATCTGAGGTTTGCTCATGAGAATCTGACATTATTTCTTATACATAAGTCTTTCGCACTATAGGTTACATAGAGGTCTACGGCGACTCAAAAATCCACCAGGATTGCTAGTGTAGTGTGAGGTCCATGTGTCAATTTCCACCAAACAGGCCAGTACCTTGAGAAACAGTAGCTTGTGTCTCATTAGTGGAGAATGTCAGATAAACGTCACTGGGCTCTAGCGTTCCTCCGACTCTTGACTCGCGATAACCTTCATTATCTAAACTTAACAGCAAAGGACCACAACAAAAAGACCCCTAAAACTCTCCTCTTTTGTTTTTCAATCCCGAAGTTACCAGGCACTCCTACAACTACAAGCCCCATAAAGCAGACGGGAGGCGCCTTTGGCTTATCTATGCACTGCAATGTTTCTGCCACTTTTTAAGGGGGGACGAGGAACACGCACAGCACACGTCTGCGCTAATGTCGAAATTTGTTACGTTCCTACAAATTCACACTAAAACAAAACTGTCACACAAATGTTGAAAACACACATACAATCAACAGACCCTGATCATTTTGGTCAGACTTAATGCTACAGTTTTGGCAGAGGGGAAATCGCGCGTCAACATCTTCTTTCCTGCTCTAAGATAGGCTCCTTCAGTGTCTTTATTCCCTTTTTTTGTTATTCCAGTTCATCATCATCGTCAAGTTCGAGCTCGTCTGATGACTCCAGGGCTTCCAGACACACCCCCAGGTCTTGCAGTCCTAGGAGAGAGGAGCCCTACAGAAGAAAAGGGTACAGGAGTTACAGCCCCGAGGACCGGTAAGATATCCCTTTATTTCTTAAGATCTTTGTAGCCTACCTGTGTTTCATAGGTGTTTCATCTCCAGCCTTTTTCACGTCCCACTGCTGGGCACAGGCCTCCTCTCAGAATAAGAGGGCATGGGCTATAGTTCCCACGCTGGCCCAGTGCGGATTGGGCACTTGCCTTCCTTCATCGAAAAGCTCATGATAAATTACAAATGTGATTCCGCACACAAATTCAGAAAAACTCATATAGGTGCGAGCCAGGGTTTGATTGAACTCACAACCCTCTGCTTGAGAGGCCATAGGTCGAACCACTAGGCTTTTCATATGCGTTCGCTATAACTAAATTCACTTCTTAGGATCACTTTGTTGTCCGTCTGTCTGACAATAACTCAAAATCTATTTAGTACTTCCCATTGACCTAGAATCATGAAATTTGGCACGACGCAAGTCTCGCTGCTGGGCAAGTCTCCCCTTTCTCTTTCTACTCATCTCAATCTGGCTCAAAATATGTCAAGTGGCGTCAGTTTGTACTTTTTAAAAATAAAGTGTAAACATCTTATTTGCTCTACCTACCTACAGGAGGTTAGGATAGGCAGGATACAAAATACATACGTGGACAATTGTTTAATTTTTATTATTATCACCAATAGCATTAAGTGATTAGCTTTGTCGGTTAATGCCATGTCACCGTGATATTTTCTTCGAAAAGGTTTCGTAGCGGGTCACGATCAATTGGTTCCATAGTATGTATGTTCGGGTCAAATCTTGAAACTGAATTTTTATCGTTTTTTGTTATTTCAGAGACAGCAACAAGCCGGTGGAAGAGAGACGGATAGTGTTCGTCGGCAAGCTAGAGAAGGACAGCACTAAGGCGACGCTGCGAGCTTCGTTCTCCAAGTTTGGACACATTATAGAAGTGCGCCTGCACAACAAGGAGGACGGGTAAGCTGTTTTACTATAATTACTGTACTGTAAGTATGATGTGGCCGCCGAACCGAGGACAAAATAGAGTGGGGAGGGGAGGGGATGAAAGAGGGGGGAATGAATGAGAGAGGATATAGAAAGAGGGACAGGGGAGAGGGCGATATATATATATATATCCTGTGTGTGTGTGTGTGTGTTTTTTTGCAAATAAATGGTATTCGCCCAAATTCAACAAATACATACACGCAGCGCTTTTATGAGGAGAATGGATAGCCTAGTGGTTAGAAAACTGACTATGGAGATAATTGTATGATGAACACAAGAATCCGTTATAATCGTTAGTGTCGAGTGAGGTCTGTATATCATTCCCCAACAACGAGAGACAAGCGACTGGCCTATAATTGGTGACAATTGACATGTAGACCTCACTCCACACTAGAGCGATCCTAGCGGATTTTTGACATATCACTATATTTATATATCCAAGGGAAAAGATCATCCGGACGAAGACGTAACTCATGGCTCAAAAATCTCCGAACATGGTTTAAACAGAGCACACGCTCATTGTTCCGCGCGGCTGTGTCTAAAGTCCGTATAGCCCTCATGATAACCGACCTCCGGCAGGAGATGGCACTGGAAGAATATGTTTCATAAATTTTTGTTATTTGACATTTGGAGACCATATACATCTCCAGTTTATGTATATGTATTATTATACTTATTATTTGACCGTGGAGGCGTTTCACAGCTCTGCTGATTTTAAATTTAGTTTAAATTGACCCTAGAGACTATACATCTCTAACACATTTAGATTAAGAATTATATTATAGTATTAATTCTGGGACTCTATACATCCCTTTGTAATTTAAATTTTCACAGATATTTGATCTGGAGACCCTATACATCTCCAGCTCAATTAAAACGTGCCAGTAAAGTGAAGTGTTCTGGTTTTGCTGTTCTAATAATTACTTTTTACACTTGTTTCTAAAATACGGTATTTTTTTTCTCTCTTATTTTTTTATGACAGAGTGAGGTTTCTTTGTGTAATTTATCTGTGGTTACGTATTGTAAGAGCTAATGTAACTTGTTTTTAGAAAAAAATGACTTTGTGCCAAGTTTCTTGCGGCGCATTCTTCTTGGCAATCATGGTCTTTCCGAAAGCGCTGGTAGTCTCAAAAAAATGACGTGTAAAAGAGCATTCAACTGCCTATTTGGTGAATAAAATTTTGAATTTTGAAGAAGATAATATTTTTGTCAGCAATTTATTTGCAATTTATTTGTTGCCAGCACCCGGTACGGTTTCGTGACGTTCGAGCGCGGGCGCGACGCGTGGAGCGCCGTGGAGGCGTCCGCGCAGTTCCCGCAGTACGACGTGGGCTTCGGGGGCCGGCGCGCCTTCTGCCGGCAGAGCTACGCCGACCTCGGTCAGTATACATGTATACATCAGGACAGACATTTATTAACACATAAACAAAGAGAAGAAAAACCTACGACAACAATTCTACAACTAACGCATTAATACTACACACACAGTAACAATTTAGGTCGTAGTTTGAACAAGCAACTGTGCAAGCCACGGTTTATTGGAATCACTTTGTCTTTTCTCTTGCCTTCCTTCTGCTTATGCTTCTGAAATATTTCTCCATGCCTCTTAAATCTTCCTCTATGCACCTTAAATTTTCCTCAGTGCCTTTTATGTATTTTTCCTTGCCTCTAAAACCTTCCTCTGTGCCTCTTAAATCTTCCTCCATGCATCTTGAATCTCGCCCCATGCCTCTTAAGTCTTTCTCCTAGCATCTTAAATATTCCTCTATACCTCTTAAATCTTTCTCTATGCCTCTTAAATCTCCCTCCTGGCCTCTTAAATCTTCCTCTACGCCTCTTAAATCCTCCTCCATGCCTCTTAAATCCTCCCCTATGCCTCTTAAATTGTCCTCTCTGACTCTATCTTCCTCTATGCCTCTTAAATCGTCCTCTCTGACTCTATCTTCCTCCATGCCTCTTAAATTTTCCTCCATGCCTCTAAAACAGGCAACAACTTTCATTTTATTGGTACCGTCATTGCCTTCATCTTTACATCAACTTACCTTTTGTTTTCACAGACGGCCTCGAAGCCGAATACACAGAGAGCGCTTTCCACGGCGCTCCGGCCGTCCCCACGCGACGCGACGACATGTCCTTTGAGCAAATGTTGCTAGATGTCAAACAGAAGCTCAGTCAACGCAAGAAGGAGGATGACAAGTGACGCAGGCCGCGCTGTGCTAGCGTGACGACTGACGTCAGTGTCGAAGTTATATGTCTGTGGACTCTTAAGTGTACAAGTGATCGAAATACGTGTTTGGATTGGTGTCTAAATATAAGGGTTAGGTTTTGCTGCAGTCCGGTTGGAGTTTCATTGTGTTTTTCTAGTGAGTTTAATGTTTTTTTTTAAGGTCGCCTCTTATGTGGGGGATCAAAATTTTGGACGTTAAAAATTGGCACACTGAACGGTTTTTGGGATTTGTTAAAGACTTACAAAACTCACTTAAAAGAAGTACAACAGTCATTTTTAAGTTTGTCCTTTTCTAAATGCTTTTATGTAAAAGAAACGATGTGTCACTATGTTAATTACCAAAATCTATGAACTCTTTTTGTTTTAGTATAATTCGATTGGACACTACTGCCTATCAGATATGTCCCTATGTGCGTGTTTTGATAAAAAAGTGGCTTAAAACACTGGCAGCCAAAAGGATGGCTAAAAAGCTAGAAGCCGTTTTAAAAAAAACGCACGAACAGGGCGAGTGCAATGACGTCAACTGTCAGAGATGTGTTGTGTTCCATTCGTGCAATCAAAAAGACAATTATTCGTATCGTGTTAGTGATCATGTTTGCTCACGCCGTACCTACTTTCTTTGTAATAATTTAGTTTTAGTTGTTAACTCATGTACATAGTAGTTTTTAGTTTAGTTTTGTTTTGTATATACCGCCTTTGTCCTACGCTACCTCTGTTAAAAATGGCAGCAAATCGTCTTTGCTCTGTAAATAAAGTACCACATGGTCGAATTTATTAATACAAACGATAATACGATGTTTTAGGTGATTAAGAAAATTAAAAAATATGCTTACTAATTGGTTTAAAGAGCTCGTACAATAGGCCACTAGTTGTCGCCACTTGTGACAATTTAGTGACAGCCACTAAGGCTGACTTGGATTGAACTCTAACTCTGTGTTAAAATAACGTCAGATGATACAAAAACGTCAAGATAGCCCTGTGTTGGCGCAAGTTGGTCTAAGTGACAGCTCTTAATTTAGATATTATATCTTACCGACCATTTTAGGTAGCACAAAAAATAATTATATAGAATACATTAACGTTATAGTTTCGTACAAATTGTGTCTGAAGATACACCCTAACCCTTATTCATAAACCTATTTTAACTAAAATGCCGTTAAAGTTCGTTTGTCCTTTACATTGACATTTCCGTTAATAAGAAGAAGACTAAACCTATTTTAAATGGAGGTTTGAGTGGCGTTTATGAATAAGGGCATAAGTCGCTAGAGGCTCCCATCTCCACTCAAAAACTTAGCATAGAACAAGATATCAATAGTTTTTTCTGTATTTTCCAATTTAAATCTAAGATCAGTAGAAGTACCCTTGAACTGTGTTAACTGTCAACTCATAGTCTTAAGTTAATTATGTCTGCCACTTCTGTACATATAGTTTACTCAGAAATATCTAGCTTTAGTTTTTTTTTTTAAGTTTTATTAAAATCTGACAGCATTTTAACTATTTAGCTTTACTTTTGGTCTTCCTGAAAGACGTTGATGATTTTTTTGGCTTGATATGATTTTGTATTGGTTCCGAATGTATGGAATAAGTTAAGATCTAATAAGAAGATGGTACTCGTGTCCTTTGTATTATTATTTATTATCGAATAGTGATATGTTAGGGCGTATGTCTGTTCGTTGCAATGTTGAAAAAGTTGAAGTCATGGTGTCCACAAAATTAATTATATTTTAGTTAATATTAATTAATTTCTAAAGGCCTAATTTGGAGATGAGCAGAAAGTTATTAATAGTCTACAGCCAGTGTGGAAATTAGATTTAAATATTTTTTTAATTGAAAATTGCTGTCAGATTTTTGTAAAGCAAGTCCAGTCATTATTGTAAGTTATGTTACCTTGTCATACCAATTTCTTAGGTATTCCGTGTCTTACCTAACTAAGCGCAATGTAGGTAATGCTCCCATAACGTTAGTAACGTTATATTTCAAGATAAATAAACTTTATTTTTGATAAAAGCAAAGATTAATTCGATATTGATACAGTTTACTGTTACCTTATTAAATCGATGTAGGAATATGTAAATCTCGAATGATGTAAAGGTCTTATATCCTAAAAGGTTGAAATTATTATTTAAATGAGAATCAACATGAAATTGTACCTTAATGTCGCACTCAGAGATTATTTAACTAAGTATATAATAACAAATCATAACTAAACTAGGTACTTTATATTTTCAAATGTTTGTATGCAGAATATTCGGTAATATACGATCAAATACTAATTGACATCTCCGATTGCGATATTTTAGTCGCAAGTTTGAGATTTGCATAATTACTAAGTTCCATAAATGGAATTGAATTTAGCTTCCATTGAGATTGTAAGTGCCAAACCTATTGTACATCATTGTTCCTATAATTTACACTACGCGATAATTTCATAGTACAGACTGTCTGTCTTTATATTTCCTAAGTAGTAAACACGATTCTAGCCTTTGATTTGACTTTGAAAGTTAGTTGTTCGATTGTTCGATTTGCTGTATATGATGTTCACGTGTTTGTTGTCGAAGTATGCTCGTCATTTGTTTCGAAATTCGAACTAATCCGTGGCTGTCAGTTCGAGCCGTCCTTGATGAAGAACTGAGAATTGGTTCAAAGCATAAAATGTGTCTGGCACACCTTGACAACAACTAAGATGTGGCTGGCTCGTTAACAAAAAGATTTTAATATACGGGAGTTTGATAGACTATTAAAGGTCCCGTATCGTATAGTTGGCAGCTGCACTTGGTTTTATTATACGAAATTAGTCTAAAAATAAATTAGGTTAGATTTGAGTTTCCTACTTAAGAAAAGTTAAGATTTATTCGTTTTAGTCATGACCATGACGTATTGCTCTGAAATTGAAAATAATGTTCGACGCAGAATGATGTTTGTTAGATCTAAAAATGTTACATTATTTGTCTTTGGAAAATTAAAGTTTAAAAATAATTTTTGGTGTTTCTAATAATTATAATTCCTTATCCTATTGCCATGCGTGCCTTTTCTGATGTTTTTTTTTTTCAATAGAAAGCTACTTGAATCGCGGTGGTTCTTTTCTTAGCTAAGTTTTTAATGAGATACTCACTTTCAGCCTTTTTAAAGATATTTTTGATTTTGAAATAAAAACTTCAACTTTTTTCATTTAAAATAACATCGAGACAAAAACGAAGAAAACATTAAAACTTAACCTAAAGGTAAAAAAATTGAACGGGCAAGGTGCCCCTGTGACTTTTTTAATTGTAGGTTTCTGAGTAAAGCAACAACTAAATTTTTTGGTGCATTCTCAATACAAGAGAAGTCGCGTTAAAAATAGTGAGATTTTTGAAGTCTGTTATCGAGCAAAAAAAATTGGAAAGACATTAATAAAGACGCCAGTGACATCTAGTGCTGACAATAAAATTCTAACACTGCGTCAACGGTAATGTACTGTCGCAACGGCACGACTACTCGAACACAGATGTCACTGAATACAACTATTAAAACAACTACTCACCAATAGATGGCGTCTCTATATTTATTTAAAACTTTCGATTTAAAATTTTCTGTCAGTAAAGGCGGCAAATCTAACAAATTCCGAATGAGCGAAGTGTCTCAGTTACAGTTTGGACAAAAAAAAATTCTTTCGTATTAGACATAATGAAAACGGGATATTGATCGCAATTACCTTACCTATAGGTTTGATGAGCTCCCGATATTTCGATGCAGTTACATGCATCATTTTCACGGGCAAACTAACCACAATTAACCGCGAATCATTTAAAACTACGACGACGTTTGAGACATGGGCGCTAACGATGGGCCTAAGGCATAAGGAAGCTCAAAGTCACTCAGAGGGCGATGGAGAGGGCTATGCTCGGGGATTCTCTGCGGGACAGAATCAGAAATGATATCCGCAGTAGAACTAAGGTTACCGACATAGCCCGAAGAATTGCGAAACTTAAGTGGCGGTGGGCGGGGCACATAGCTCGCAGAACTGATGGCCGATGGGGTCAGAAGGTTACGGACCGGGAGACGAGCTGTCGGTAGGCCTCCAACAAGATGGAGCGACGACCTAGTAAAGCTCGCGGGACCGCGGTGGATGCGGAAAGCACAAGACCGGTCAGAGTGGAGAGCCTTGGGGGAGGCCTATGTTCAGCAGTGGACGTCTTTCGGCTGACATGATGATGATGATTTAAAACTGTTCTTTCGTATGTCTGTTTGTCCCGGGTCTGTCTGTCTGTCCGGCTGTTCTCCTCTACTACCATTTCTTGCATTTCCAAGTCGCATTTCTCAACCGATTCTCGTGAAATTTTGTGAGGTTCGCAAATTTTTAGGTTTCCGTACCTCAAAAGGAAAAAACGGAACCCTTATAGGATCACTTTGTTGTCCGTCAGTCTGTCTGTCTGTCAAGACCCTTTTCTCTGGAACGCGTAGAGGTAGGATTCTGAAATTAATATCAAATACCTGCAAAAACCTGCGGTCCCTTGAAGCTGTGAAAAAATCAAGTTTCTAAGTCAACGCAATCAAAAGACACAGTCATTAAAAAAGTCGTTTCCATACAAATTGCCGTACTTTGAAAACCTAAAGGGTACTTCCAGTTGTCCTAGAAACCAGTCCGAAAAGTCTCAAAACCTAAAAAAATTGTCTGTCTGTAGATTTAGAGGACCAATATAAGTTGACCCCACACTGCGTACATTTTGCTTAGGAGCAGGGCTCTGCTAACACTGGACTTCTTAAAATAGTGGGGAAAAGCATTAAAATATTTCTACGGAACCCTCGTGCGCGAGTCCGACTCGCATTTGGCCGGTTTTTTTGTCGATTCGTGTTTTGGAGCTTTTTATTGAAAAATAAAAACGAAAAATAAGGTAGCGAGGTCGACACAGAGCCACTTACATAGCAGTTAAGGTGTTACAGAAAGTCAAACCATGACGCCCTGTAAGGCCGCACAATATTGTCTTAAAACTAAGAACGTATGAATTTACATGTACAAAATTAAGGATACAACGTTTTAATTGATTTAATTAGTAGCTGTTGCCCGCGACTTTGTCTGTGTAGATTTCGGTTATTGCTAGTAGCCTATGTTACTCCTCAATGTTCAAACTATCTTCTTGCCAAATTTCATTTAGATTGGTGCAGCGGTTTTTCGTGAAAAGGTAACAAACAGACGGGCAGAGAGACAAGAGTTACTTTAGCGTTACCCCTGGGGAACTATACAATTTTCTCGAATAAAAAGTAGCCTATGTTATTCCTCAATATTCAAACTATCTTCTTAACAAGTTTCATCTAGATTGTGAAGCGGTTTTCCCGTGAAGAGGTAACAAACAGACAGACAGAGAGATAGAAAGATAGAGAGACAGAGAGATAGAAAGATAGAGAGACAGAGTTACTTTCGCATTTATAATATTAGTTAGGATTAGGATTGTGGCAATTCCAAATACGCTCACGGGCGAGCGCTGTTCCAAACGTCATACAAACTCAATAACGTTTACTACTCGATTACGTTACGCAGGTCTCGAACGTTCGTACTCGGGCCTCAGTGCCCTAAGCACGACTTGTCGAATCCTGCGTTACGTTACGGTTATCGTATCGAGATCGAGAAATCTCATACTAAATTTTAGTTCCAAATACGCTCACGGGCGGGCGCTGTTCCAAACGTCATACAAACTCGCTAACGTTTACTACTCGATTTTACGTGACGCAGGATTCGTAAAAGTCGTGCTCGACCCTCAGTAGTATTTCCGAACCGCAACTTTACCTCTCAACCCTTAAAAATAAACTTCTTCCCAAGCCAACATTTCCGCTGCCCCTAGGCCTAGGACGTCCGCTTCCCCTAGGATCGCAAATTAGTGTAGTCGCCGCGGGCGCACGCTTATTACCCTTATAATTGCCCCTGTGAGTAGAGGGGCCAGTCACACTCCCGCGCGAACATAGGCCCAAGTACGAATATTCGAAACCTGCGTCACGTAAAATCGAATAGTAAACGTTGTCGAGTTTGTATGACGTTTGGAACAGCGCCCGCCCGTGAGCGTATTTGGAACAAAAATTTAGTATGAGGTTTCTCGATCTCGATACGATAACTGTAACGTTACGCAGCATTCGTAAAGTCGTGCTCGACCCTCAGAGCGGACTAAGATCTTATTGTAACAAGCTTTTAATGTACGAAGAATGTCGAAGACAATTTTTTTATACGACAAGGAAGGCAAACGAGCAAGTGGGTCACCAGATGGTAAGTGAGCACCACTGTTAATAACACCCGCAGCCCCGGATGGTTTGCAAATGCATTGCCAACATAGAGAGCTACGATGAAATGCCTCTTGTGCCCCTAAATTACACCGGCCGTCTTACTGGAACACTATAATGCAGCTGAGCACTGAGCACTGAGCAAAAGCACTGCTGCGTAGCGGTAGGATTAGCGAGTAAGATGGTGGGAGCTATCCAGAGGGTCGCGCACGACTTTACGAATGCTGCGTCACGTAAAATCGAATAGTAAACGCTATCGAGTTTGTATGACGTTTGGAACAGCGCCCGCCCGTGAGCGTATTTGGAACTAAAATTTTGTATGAGGTTTCTCGATCTCTATACGATAACCGTAACGTTAGGCAGGATTCGTAAAGTCTTGCTAGACCCTCAGGAGTGTGGAGCCCCTTTAGCAGTGGGAGTAGAGATTTTTACGCGTCTTTGGGTGGAATTTAATTAACTTGTAGTGCAGGGCGTGTTCGCGGGACGAGCTATGGATAAACAACTTTAACGTATTTTTGACGGCGGACCCCTCTTAGTTGCGACTATAATCGCCACGGACCCCTAAAAACCTTTTTTAACATGGAGCTACCGTGTGGCTAAACCTTGGGGTGCCGATTTTTAAAAAAAGAGAAAGAGAGACACACACAAAGTGAAAGTAAAAAAGTGATGAGATTTGAAGACAAGGAAGAAATTCGGCTTGTACCCATAAAATATGCCAATCTTGGTGCGTCGGACACGGAATGTCGAGGATCCGGGTTCGATTCCCGGGGTTGGAATTTTTCTGATTTTTGTTCTGTGTATTCATGTTTCAGTGAGTCTTTTAAAAGTATAATTTAATTATTCACATGCTTTTGACATAAACCTATAGAAAAAGAAAACAGAACATTTGAAACAACAACAGAACTGAGGATATCAAATTTAAAATATTTTAAAAAGCCGTGATAGCCTAGTGGTTCAACCTATCACCTCTCAAGCAGAGAGTCGTGGGTTCGAACCCCGGCTTGCACCCTTGAGTTTTTCAGAATTTACGTGAGAAATTACACTTGTAATTTATCATGAGCTTTTCGGTGAAGGAAAACATCGTGAGGAAACCTGCACACTCCTGCGAAGCAATTCAATGGTGTGTCTGAAGTTGCCAATCCGACCTAGGCCGGCGTGGCAATGGCAACTATAGCCTATATATTATTGCACAGTCAAGGGAAAAATATGTACAACATCAACTTTGTTACTCTTCATCGTTTCTGCGACATACGTGGCCAGATAACGCCAACGCCACTTCAGCGAAATAATTATTTGGTCAATTTTCGTTCTTTTTGTCGGATAATGTGGTTGTGAAAGTCACAATAGGTACATGTCATATCATACAAAAGCCTTCCGTATTAGATTATAAATAAATAATACTGCTAAATACAAAATAAGTAACTACATTATACATATTGAAATCACCTACTATTAATGTAATGTAAATGTGTATCTTATGTAAATGCGTATCTTACCTTCTCAGCAAATAATTTGCGAACGTATCATAATCTTAATAAGCAATATACTTAATTTGAACAATAATAAGAAACTATACCCTCTCACTTTATCAAATTCACATTACAAATCCTATTATACATAATCATAATTAACGAATCTGATCACAAAAATTCACGGAGATCGGATCATATTTGATTTTTTTTCTGTAATAAAAAAAAATCCAAAAAAACGAATCGTCAATTTTTTTTTACATAATTAGCGAATCAGCTCGCAGAATTACACGAGAATCGGTTGAGAAATGCGACCCGTAGCGGAGAACAGCCGGACAGACAGACATACGAAAGGATTTATGTACAAGTTGAAATTAAGACGCCTCGCTCACTTAGTTCGATTACCCAATAGCAGTGCCCTAAGCACGACTTGTCGAATCCTGCGTCACGTAAAATCGAATAGTAAATTATAACGAGTTTGTATGACGTTTGGAACAGCGCCCGCCCGTGAGCGTGTTCGGAACTAAAATTTTGTATGAGATTTCTCGATCTCGATACGATAACCGTAACGTAACGCAGGATTCGACAAGTCGTGCTTAGGGCACTGTTTGCAAGATTCCTGTAAAATACGTCTTCGTTACAAACGATAAACCAAAGCATACCAAGCGCATTGCAAAACTGACATTGAAAACGGCATCACGGGTAAAAGGGAAACTTTACCAACAATATCCGTACAATGAACACCTAAACCAAACCAAATCAGCGCTAAGGGCACAAGTTAATTGCCAAATAATTATATTACTCCGGCCATATACACGAAAATAGTTTCAACGATTTAGGAACCGTACCGGCAGATAATTGCTTTATCTCGCAGCATCGATCGCGCTTCAAAAAGCAAGGTTCGATTATACCGCTCGGCTATACCGTGTACCTGGGGTGTAAAGGATGGTTTTTGTAGAACTTGTAAGGGTAGTTAGGGTTGTTTTTTGGGTAGAAAGGGACGGGGAAACGGCGAACGGTTGGCTGCGTCGGTAAGGGGTGGTACTCTTAAAGAGTGACGCCCCAATATCTAAGGGTAGCTGTCAGTTTGTGGATGTTTGCGTACAGGGGTGGACGCGGGAGGACTGTGTCGCTTGTTTCCTGTGCCGTTTAAGGATTGACAGTGCAGTGATGGTATTGTGACTGTGTTTTTTTTAAGGAACTTTTGGAGCGTTTCAGGTTGGTGGAATTTGTTGTTTTTAAGAACTAAAAAAAGATTTTATGGTATAAACAGGACCGTACTTAGAAGTACAATTATAGTAGGTATCAATAGAAGGATTGATACCTAGAGTAGATCGATATGAAATGGTTTAATTAAAAAAGACAATGATCGTAATATGTAGGAGCGAGCGCCTTTGATCTTTTGATTTAACCTATAGGTTACCCTACTTACGAACGAAATAAAAAGGTTACGTTGGCCGCTTAGTAACAAACATTTTCTCTTTACGTATGGACCCACAGAACTACGGAATAGAAGAAAAGAGTGCATGTACCTCGTGTACCGAAAAGAAGGCTGAGAACCTCATTACGCGTCAGCTCCCGGCCGCTTTCCGCGTGACGTCAGGTTTTAAAAACAAAATACCTTGTTGTTCATAGTAGTTTATGCAACTGCTACATAATGAGGGTCCTTAAAACACAAGTGTGTTTTTATGAAACGAGGCGAAGCTGAGTTTCTTAATAGTATCACACGAGTGTTTTAAAGCCTAATTATGTGGAGTTGCATACATTACTTGTCTTTATCTACACACATATCATAAGTCCTCTATAGTGCGTTCAGAAACCGTAGAAAATGACCAGCATTGCAGCACGCCGACGACTTCGCCGCCAGTGCGCCAACCACCACCCCAGCAGTAAAGTAATAGTCATTACGACATAATGACTTTTCGATATCGAATTCGATGTTTCAAATTTGAAAACCAACGCAATTTACAATCACAGTGAAATAAAACGGATCACTCACGAATATAAGTCGAGTTCAGTCCGACATGTATAAATAATAATGTGATACTTTTTTTCTTACAATAAAAAAAAAAACAGTTTACGAAACGTCCGCTCGGTATGTTTGTCTATGATTAAAAAAAAAACGGTCAAATTCGTGACAGATATGGGTATGATATAATGCCTTCGGCTTCTGAATACATCTTAGAGTACTTATAATATAATATGTGTGTAGATAAACAATTTAACACCACTGTTCAAACACCACCAAAAGAGTTGGAGCTGTTGATCGACATTACACTCGTGACGTCAAAATACCTACGCAAAACGTTACACGCTCGGTTTCTATACAAATCGATCCACTCTGTCCGATGTTAGTTCTTTGTATGGACCAGTATGTTTTATATACAATGCTCAACCATGATCGACATGTTATTATACCGAAACGTTGGGTTATCGGTAACGAAACCGCTTTTTACGAAATAAGTATGAAAACAGTTACCGTTAATTTATTACTAACTGTTGCCCGCGACTTCGTCCGCGTAGATTTCGGTAATCACTATCCCGCGGGAGCCATGTAATTTTCCCGAATAAAAAGTAGCCTATGTTATTCCTGAATATTCAAACTATCTACTTACCAAATTTTATCTAGATTGGTGGAGCGGTTTTCCCGTGAAGAGGTAACAAACAGACAGACAGAGAGACAGACAGACAAACAGACAGAGTTACTTTCGCATTTATAATATTAGTTAGGATCATCAATACGTGACGGTACTTTATTAAACCATTTTTTTAGTTAACATTTCGTTTACTGCATGCAACATTAAAACCCCTTACTTTTGCAAGCTCGTATCTCTTTCACTTTTGCCATTGCAAATACTACCTTGAAGCTCCAGGTTGGAGTTTATTTTGAATTTTGTTCGAATGCGTAATACAAGGCAATAAAAGTAGATAAGATTAGTTAATTAATTCAGAAGGGAATAATTAAAAAGTTAAAGCGACTGATGCCAGTAGAATTCGTGTTTTTATTCGATTAGTGTAATTATTTGTCAGTGTGACGGTGGATTAGCTTGAGCGATGAAAAATGGGCACAGTCCAACCGTGAAGGATGTCACGTCATGAGTTTTCAGTGGTATTTATTTACATATTAAAAGCAATTTACAATGACATTAAATCTAAGCTAAAACTAAGTAAACTAAAACTTAAAATTAAATTAAATCTAAATAAGGCCCCCGTGGCATGGTGCCCAAAAGGCTGGCAGCGTTGCCTCGCTGAATAGCGATGCTGATTCTTTGAGAGAGAAAACTGCCAGCCCTTTGGTCACAAGTTGCGTCAACTAAGCGCTTTTCAATTAAACGATAAATGAAATTTAATCAAGCGGTTGAAAATTACTATGGTTGCGTGTATGTACTTGTTGCTTATGCAGATGGATACAAAGTCATACTAAGTAGCAGTCTTTAGTAACAGGAATTCAGTATTCAAGAGTTTTAGGAGAAGTGAATAGCCTAGTGGTTAGGGACCCTGACTATGAAGCTTGAGGTCCCGGGTTCGAATCCCGGTCGGGGCAGATGTTTGTATGATGAATATGAATGTTTGTTCTCGGGTCTTGGATGTTTAATATGTGTATAAGTATGTTTATCCTTTGTCTAGTACTCATAGTACAGGCTTTGCCTAGTTTGGGACTAGGTCAATTGGTATAAATTTGTCCTATGATAATTATGTATTTATTTTATTTAAGTGTTTTTTTTAGAGATTTTTTTTGAAGTTATTTTAAAGATTTGGATTCTAGATAGTGGAATCTATGATGGTTATGTTAATTTTATATAGGAAAGCAATCAGCTATGTATTGATTATTAGGTTTGATTAGAATCTTACGTGTCACGTGCCCATACCTTTACACTTATGTTAGTACTCGTATAGTTAGTGAGTCAGGACTTACCATGCTACCACATACCATGGTACCATGCTATTACAAAATCTGTCATAGAGTTACTATCTTGAATTAAGAAAAAGTAAAACTACTAAAGGGTCGATTTCACTATCCTTTTTTTCTTCGGAAATAAAGCCTTATGTACTCTCTGATACTACTTTCAAAGTATTATGGCAGTTTGACATTTAATTTTTCGGACTTATAAATACCTGGAAAACGCTGTTGAAATCGACCCTAAGAAATACAGTTTGCTATATAGTTTATATATTGTCTGTGTTTTCCGTCTGGGCCGTGATAGCCTAGTGGTTTGACCTGTGACCCTCTGAAGCAGAGGGTCGAGGGTTCAAACCCCGGCTCGCACCTCTGAGTTTTTCGGAATTTATGTGGGGAACTACATTTGTAATTAATCATGAGCTTTCCGGTGAAGGAAAACATCGTGAGGAAACCAGCATACTCCTGCGAAGCAATTCAATGGTGTGTGTGAAGTTCCCAATCTGCACTGGGCCCGCGTGGGCACCATAGCCCAAGCCCTCTCATTCTGAGAGGAGGCCTGTGCCCAGCAGTGGGACTTAAATAGGCTGATGATGATGATGATTGTCTGTATTTCTAGACATAGGCATACATATCTGAGTATCTTCAAGGCAAAGTTGAAAATACGTAAGGTAAGGTGGGGCAAGATTATTTAACATCGAGGCAAGACGACCACTGTGTAATATCTCGAAAAACACAGCTTTATTTACTTATCTAAGTTGGTAAAACAGAACACTTGTTACAGATAAAGGATAAATAAGTAAACCTATAGATTAAATTAGTAAACAGAGCTGTATTTTTCGAGATATTACACAGTGATTGTCGTGCCCCAGTGTTTCTTAGGTACCCTACCCCACCTTGTCTTAAATATTCAATTTACCCTTGAAGATAGATAGATTTGTGTATGTCTAGAAATACAGACGATATAAGACCGAATAGCCTAGTGGTTAGAGACCCTGACTATGAAACTTGAGGTCCCGGGCTCGAATCCCGGTCGGTGCGGATGTTTGTATGATGAATATGAATGTTTGTTCTCGGGTCTTGGATGTTTAATATGTATATAAGTATGTTTATCCGTTGTCTAGTACCCATAGTACAGGCTTTGCCTAGTTTGGGAGGTCAATTGGTGTCAATTTGTCCCATGAATTATATTTCTTAAATTATATTTCACCATTGTTTTCACTCCGATATAACGCTTACTCTGAGAAACTAATGTCAACTTTAAGGCTCATCTTTAGCCTTCTACACTTCCCATCAGTCGGGATAAAGGTCATTCGCTGGGGTCATCTGTTAGTAAAAATAAACGAATAGGTACCGAACCTTAACAACTTTGAAATATACTAAACAGTGCGCCATAAAATCGGTTGCGCAATAAAAGCTGCGCGGGCGCTGTTAATTATTACCGAGTTTTAGCGCCTCGTCATAAAATTACATTACAAAGTCAGATCCTGATAACCCTTTACAGCCAAGATGCGTAGAACCGCGCGTCACACCGTAGCGAGCGTTTTTAACCCCCGGCGAAAATGAGGGTTATTATAAGTTTGACCTGTGTATCTGTGTATCTGTATGTGGCTTCATAGCTCGTACACGGATGGACCGATTTCGATGCGGTTTTTTTAATCGAAAGCTAGTTTAATCGAAACGGTTTTTAGCTAAGTTTCATTTAAATCGGTTCACCCATTTTTGAAATATTGAACTTTGAAATGACAATGTCGCGGGTTTTTAAATTTTTCTAAGTTTGTTATAACCGTTAAAAGCCAAGCCAAGTGGACGCGCGGGTTTCACTGCGTTGTAAAGTATGAATCCTCATAAGAGACGTCACACCGCTTGTGTGGCGTGCCCGTGTATGTGTGTGGTGAGAGGTGTGACATCTCATATGAAGATTTACACTTTGCAATGCATCCGGCGTGGCTCGGCCTTTAATCGTTACCGTATAATAAACATGAATGTTTCTCCCTTTGTGTTATTCGGAGCAACTTTGAAAATATCGTTGCTGCTAATGATATTTCGGCCCTTTTTTATAACACAAATGACAGACTAAATAGAATGTTTCAAGAAACTAGCCTGTGGTTTGCCCTTAAGGCTTTTTCATTTGCCCTTCAAGAAAGTGGCACTCGATTTAATTTCACCAATTTGGCCTCATCAGTCGATACGCGGTATTAGAAATCATTACGGTTTATTTATAATAAGAGGGGGCAAACGAGCAGGCAGATCACTTGATGTAAAGCAATTACCGTCGCCCATGTCCATACAACGCGACGGGAATCACAGATGTGTTGCCAGCCCATTAAGAAATAGGTAGGCTGGTTTTTTAAAGATCCCTAAGCCGTATCGTGCGTGGTTCGGTGTGAGACGCGCCCCGATTAGCATGTAAGGGTTATTCCCATTTTCCGGTGTTAACTTCCGATGGTATCGTGGGCAGCTGCCTTTACACGTCAACTGCGGTGACGGTGGACGGCAGGGTTAATATTTTACAAGCTAATTGCCCTAATGACGGACTAATTAAAACAACTGAGAAACTGCTGAGCCAGTTCATTTCTAAGTTTACCTTGCGCGAGGTCCGTCCGGATCGCTACCATCATCTTACTCTCTAATCCTGCCGCTAAGCAGCAGTGCTTGCATTGTTGTGTTCCGGTGTGGAGAGCAAGACAGCCGGTGTAATTACGGGCACAAGAGGCATTCATCTTAGCTCTCTAGGTTGGCAACGCATCTGCAAACCCTTCGGGGTTGCTGGTGTCTATAGGCAGTGGTGATCACTTACCATCAGGTGACCCACTTGCTCGTATAAAAAAACTTTTTTTTTAAAATGTAATATTATGACGCGGAGATGTTTTTTATCCTTTCAAAAAATTATGCGAATTGTACTTAATTGTAGAAACAAGTGCGGTTTGTATATTTAACTCTAGTTGATACCCGCTACTTCGTCAGCGTAGATGAGGTCTATCTGTCAATTTCCACCAATCATAGGCACAAGCTAGTCTCTCATTGGTGGAGAATGACAGATGACCTCACGCTACACTAGCGATCCTACCGGATTTTTGACTCGCGATAGTCATTAGGTTATCGCTATACCGCGGTAACTACACAATGTTCATGTTTCTTTTATCCACGTTGATTGAACCACAGACAAAACAAAAAAAAAACTTACCAAATACGCTATTCTACTCTTTTTTGAAAAGTGGCTAAAATTGTTAATTATTGTTCTTTTAGACCATATAAAAAATACTGCAATTTTATGGGACTTAAAACACTATAAAAACTTAATTTTAAAATGAACCCCTCATGAACAGACGAAAACGCTGCCGGCTATGATTTTCTATAGATTATCTGTGTCGTGACTCGTGACGTCACATAGATTGTAAACAAAGTGAGAATAGAACAAAATCACATTCGGAAAATGTTCGGAAGTGACGTGCGGATGACGTTTAGCCAGTTGTTTCCGTTATTTACAAATTCTATGACGTCACGATCATGGCCCAGTGTTTCTGACGTTTCAAATTACAGATTGAAAAACATATTTTCAAATTTAACTTCCACGTAAACCAGAAAAATTTGTTCTCGAATTGGGGTTCGAACCCAAACCTTTACCATACCGTGGTAACGCGCTAATCCAATTACGCTATCCGAGCATTTAATTGCTGGTTTTTCTGTATATTTACGCATCAAATTTGAAATTTGTGAAAAATTAATTTCAAACGGGATGACCGTAAAAATAAAAATAATACAAAAAGTTAGTTTTACTATTATGTTTTAAAATCGACATACTTAGGTTCGCTAGCCCTAATACTACCTATATGAAATACATATATATTTTATAATTTGTCATATGAGTCCACTGGCTTATTGCAATAGCAGGCATCTGATTACGTTTATTTTTAAACCGATTTTATTTTAACGGCTGTTTTTGTACAGCAAAAAGACAGTTTGTGGAAAAAAATTGCTTTTAATTAAATTATTCGAAACGTTTTAAGCTCCATGAGAACTTCATCATAAAGTTAAAAAAAACGGCAGGTGTCAAACACCGGCCTTCTCAAATTCCTAATTAATTCATGTTTTGCCAACAGCTTAAAAAAGTTAATCGATTCGTAAAATATCGATTACCACCGTCCGCGTGGTTGAGTTTGCGATTATCTGTGGTGTTCGGTTACCACAGATATCATAGAGTAACCTGGGATGTTTTTTAGGGTTCCGTACCAAAAAGCTGTGAAAGCTGTGAAAAAATCAACCTTCTAAGTCAACGCAATCTAAAGATACAGTCATTAAAAAGGCTATTTCCATACAAATTGCCGAAATCCGAAAACCAAAAGTTGTCCTAGAAACTTGAAATTTGGTATGAAGGTAGCTCTAACCACTCAGAAAATTCTCGAAATCTTGAATTTTTATGTCTGTCTGTAGATTTCACAAACGAATATAAGTGGACCCCACACTGCGTACATTTTGCTTGGGAGCATGCTAACACTGGACATCTCAAAACACTGGGGAAAAGCGTTAAACCCTGGTGCGCGAGTCCGACTCGCACTTGGCCGGTTTATTTTATTATTAGCTATAGCTGCCAGTGCGAAGAGTTAAAAAAATGTGTTTGGATATTAATGAGGGGTAGGTATATCGCTAGTCAAAAATCCTCTAGGACCGCTAATGTCTAGTAAAGACATTTTCCACTTATGAGAGACAAGCCTATTAACCTACTGGCCTAAGATTAGTGGTAATTGACAGACAGACTTCACTCGACACTACACACTTGACTCGCGATAGCTTTCATTAAATAAATAAATAAATATCGTGGGACAATTGACACCAATTGACCTAGTCCCAAATTAAGCAGAGCTTGTGTTATGGGTACTAGACAACGGATAAGCATACTTGTATAGATAAATACATACATAAATACATATTAAACATCCAAGACTCGAGAACAAACATTCGTATTCATCATACAGACATCTGCCTCGACCGGGGATCGAACCCGGAACCGCAAGCTTCGTAGTCAGGTTCTCTAACCACTAGGTCATCCGGTTGTCATTGAGTAGAGATAAGCTGGCATAAAATATTCAGTATTTTTAAGCACCTATTTTAACTTGTATGAATTTAGAAAAAAAAATCTTTAATCCATGGTCAAGCATTTCAAAGACAGGCCATTATCATAAATAAATTAGTTTCTAGTGCGTAATAAACGTCACTCAAGCCTCTGTTGGTTAAAATAGGTTTTGTCTTCTTCTTACTAACGGAAATGTCAATGTGACAAAAAAGGACAAACGAACTTTAACGGCATTTTAGTTAACATAGGTTTATGTATAGTAGGGTTCATAATTATAAATAATCTCGAAGAAATATTTCAGCGCTCCATAGTTACTTCCGACGGGTTACAATTAACCATAAAATATAACATTTAACGGTATCGCAACGATTGATTCAGTTTTGAATGACCACCAGTCGGGCTTTGCACACACATTTACACATTAGGACAGAGGGTCAAGTACGAATATTCGAATCCTATTCATACTTGGGCCTCAGTAGGCCGAGCACGAAGTTTACGAATCCTGCGTAACGTTACGTTATCGTATCGTGATCGAGAAACCTCATACGAATCAATCAACCGCACAGTCATCAAAAACTGACATTGGCCCCAAGCCTTTTGGCCGCAATCAAGGAAAATAGAATATGATAGAAACCTCATACTAAATTTTAGTTCCAAAAACGTCATACAAATTTCTCTATAACGTTTACTACTCGATTACGTTACGCAGGCTTCGAATATTCGTACTCGGGCCTTAGGGCAACGTCATCATGTAGGTAGTAGTAATAGATGAAGTGCCCGCCCACTGCCGACGGGACACAGTTAAAGTTAACCATAAAAATAAGGTACACATTAATATAACTGCCAAAAAACCGGCCAAGTGCGAGTCGGACTCGCGCACGAGGGTTCCGTAGAAAGATTTTAACGCTTTTCCCCAGTGTTTTAAGAAGTCCAGTGTTAGCAGAGCCCTGCTCTTAAGCAAAATGTACGCAGTGTGGTGTCAACTTATATTGGTCTGCGAAATCTACAGACAGACAAAATTTTTAGATTTTAAGGCTTTTTGGGGTGGGGTGCTATAAGAGCTACCTTCATATCAAATTTTAAGTTTCTAGGGCAACTGGAAGTACCCTTTAGGTTTCGGATTTCGTTAATTTGTATGGAAATAGCCTTCTTAATGACTGTATCTTTTGATTGCGTTGACTTAGAAGGTTGATTTTTTCACGGCTTCAAGGGACCGCAAGCTTGAGTATTTGATATTAATTTCAGCATGCTACCTCCACGCGTTCCAGAGAAAAAGGGTCTTGACAGACAGACAGACGGACAACAAAGTGATCCTATAAGGGTTCCGTTTTTTTCTTTTGAGGTTGGAACCCTAAAAACGAAACTAATTTGGTCAAGTTCGCAAAAGGTCACATTTAATGTAGCAAGTTAACGCAATGACATGATTAGGGGTAGTTATTTAACAATTTTTCGCAGTTAGCGGCACGCCTCGGTCGTAAAGTTAACTATTAGCTTAAATTAATGCTTTAACTGATAATGTACTTACGGATCGTGTTAGGTTAAAGTTGAACGCAATTTTTGGGTTGGTAAATATTTTTGTTAGTGTTACTTTAGTTCAATTAAAACTGATTTCCCGAATATTACAGAGGTAAGTATCTACTGTCCCTACTTCGTTTGTACTTTACCACAGTGTTTGGCAATCTTCGTGCTTTGGCCGTTGTCTGTTGTTGCCCGTTTCCTTTAAACACTATAGCTAACTGTGGAAGTACTTAGTTGGTAGCCTTTGTCTAGTTACTAGTTTAGTTAATAGATTCTAGTAACTAAACGGTTAGGAACAAAATGAGAGGTTAAACAAGCGTATCATACACAACTGATTTTTGGTTAACTTCAATGGAAAGGTTACCTGAAATACACACAGTGGAACACAGAACCTCCTCCTTTTTTGAAGCCGGTTAAAAAGTGATATTTTACTTGTATTTTTATAACCTTTTTGTAAATCTCCAAAGTAGCAACATTTTTAAAGCGCGATTTACTCTCTAGCGTTTTGAAAACACAATTTATTCGGATACAGATAGGAATCTATTACAGGTAATGCACCAATCGTCCATTTTCCGATCGAGCGCCAAAAACCAGACTGAAAAGGTATAAAATGTTCGAAAAGTACGAAATGACCGACAATTGTACTCGTACATGCATGTATTAAATGTCCGGCAGTTTTCCGACGGGTAAGTGACGCGCAACGGTTCGGCGGCGCGCAATTTAAATGACGTGTTTCGGTTATCATCGGGTTTTTGACGCGAAATGACATCGATTCCGCAAATGATATTCCGATTGCTTTTTGGTTAAATTATGGCAGAGATTGGGAATGTATTTAGGTAGTTCCGTCGCCGATATACTGAAAAAAGAAAGTTCAAATTGTAAGTCCTTCTTCTGCGGCGAATTGGTATATAAATAATAAATTAAATACTGATCTGAACTGAACAATTCTATTTACCCGATTTAGCAGCTGCCACTCCCATATAAATTTGGTCTTTTAAGATAAAATTTGTATGAAAGTGACAAATGTCAAATTGGATAAAATAGAATCTCTGCATCTGTAAATAAAAGCACAAAATAAGTGGCAGGTGGACCAGTCTCGATGTAATGTTATTTTATGTGGAAGCTTTTGGTTGGTAGGATCTGCATGAAGACACGGATTGTCGCGCAGACGTATTTGTCATGCACGCGTGGTCGCGCATAGCACGACCAAAATAGTTCTACTATTTTTTATAGACTTACAAAAACGTCTGTTTCAATATAAAAAAAAACATCAAACCATCGAATTACCCCAAAAAAATATTTTTATCACTCCACATTTACATAATCTTGAGACAATACGACAAAAATCTTGTTTCCCTGATATCCCATATCTAATGCGATTACATCGCATTTTTCGAGAAGTTCCAAATCTCCATTTATAATTCAAGGGGCCTCAGATATTAGGGGCCCGGGGGACCTCGGCAATAACGCACTTAAGACCCCTGAATAATACAGAGTTTAGTTAAGAGCCGAGATGTATTTTTAGTCAGATTTTGGATTTTGTCGGCAGCAAGGAGGCTGATTGAATAGATGGATACCGCCATAAATCTTATTATTAAGACGAGTGGTCTGTAGGTTGAGTAAAATGTTTTAAAATTGTCTTTAAATACATACCTAATTCTCACCGAAATTAAATTTTGTTTCTTGAATTGTTGGTATTTATTCGTATGTACCTATACCCGAACATGTAGGTGTACCTAACTCGTATTAGAGAATACCGATTAACAGTACGAGTATGCCTAGAAATCATGACTTCCTACTAACGGTTTAATTTGGTTTTAAGTTAGTTAGTTTAGTTTAGTATTAGTTTTAGCTTGGATTTAATGTCATTGTAAATGCTTTTGTTATGTAGGATGTACTTAGGAGATTAGTCCGGTTAATCGTGGGCATTTATAGTGTAAACACAATGTTAACGAAATATCATAGATATCAGGCTCCTAACGAATTTAACGCTTAAGAACATGTGCTACTTGCCTAGCTACCATTCAAAATACTTACTCTTATTTTCCTGCTGTATTAACTTTTCTCTACTTACCACATTCCTTAAATTATTATTATTTTATGAAAAAGAAAACATAGATACAATATTAAAGTACAATTAAATAGGTATTATCATGATACTCGAAACTTAATCGCGTAAAAAACATATATTTAAATTTGCATTTAAATACCTCGACGTTTCGGGCGCGACGTTGCGTCCATGGTCTCGATGGGACTCAATGGACTTAACAGTCCCTTCTTCGACGTTTCGGACGCAACGTCGCGTCCGAAACGTCGAGGTATTCAAATTCAAATTTGAATATACGTTTTTTATTACGCGATTAAGTCCTGAGTATCATGATAATGTGTGAAAATCGCGAAAGTTTAAATCAATACAATTAAATAGGTATTTCAAATTAACTAAAGACCACATATAAAATTAACCAGGTCGCTGTCGCTACTCATTGTGCCCAGAAGGCTGGCAGCATTGCCGCGTTGTATCACGAGGCTAATTCTTTGCCCAAAATCCGCTGACCCATTGATCACCGGAAGCATCTATCAGGCGCGTGGATAGTGGATATCTCCTTGGCGATATCTCGTGTGCCTGGGCCCCCCAGTCCTAGGCCCTAGTGGGTCCATGTAGCCCTCTCCTGGTACTTCTTTACTAGTCTCATCAACTTCTCCATCTCTTCACAGACCCCAGAAGATGCACTAAGCGCCATGGATTCCCCGCTCTCTTCGCAAGACGAGCGCGACATAGAGGTCAACGTGGTCTCCGGAGCCTCCAGTCCTGACATATCTCCTTCTAGAAGCCAGAAGAGCCCCTTCTACGAGCTAAAGAAGGACAAAGAAGAGAAAGCTACCGGCTCCGCGCCGTACACCAGTTTCTCTATAAGTTCTATCTTGAATCGGACGGAACCGCGGAGAGAGAGCAATGTCTTGGAAGCGGCGTTAGCAGCGAACCATTTTGGGAGCAATGATGCTATGCTGTCGAGGTATGTTGGTTTCACTGTTCATTCAGAATTTTATCACAGTCTAAATGTAAGTATTAAGAGTCTGTCAATGGTTCTCTCATATTATAGCAAACGCTAAGGTACTGTGCCCTAAGCACGACTTGTCGAATCCTGCGTCACGTAAAATCGAATAGTAAACTATAACGAGTTTGTATGACGTTTGGAACAGCGCCCGCCCGTGAGCGTATTTGGAACTAAAATTTGGTATGACATTTCTCGATCTCGATACGGTAACCGTAACGTAACGCAGGATTCGACAAGTCGTGCTTAGGGCACTGTTGCTATTAGTGATGGCGCGTGAGCTTTAGTTGTGGTGAAATCGAGTCAATGTGTGCTTGAGAAATACAATACAAGTGAACTGACTACGTCAAACACACATCACTGCAATGTGCATGTACACGTTTGACCACATGTAAAGCCCACTCGTCTACTGTACGGAATTTGCGGGAACTAGTTACATATATGTAGTTATCTACCTGAGTAAGCGTGACTGAACGCACATCAAGAAAGTATAATAGGTAATCAAATAGGCGTTGTTTAGGCTACAAAACGTCGCAGTTATAGTGTGATGTAATCGATTCAGACCTACTCTAGACAATTTTTTGTGCATTATTTATAAATAACTACACAAATCGAGCGTGTATAATATTCTGTCCCATTCTTACATCTAACCTAAACAGAAAGATTAGCTGCGCTCTTTAGTTACAAATCGTATCAACTTGCAAGCAAGCTTGTACTCGTACCTATTGAAAATTTATTTTTAGTATGAAAACAACAAAACGTTTGGCTGCTTATCTTGGGTTAGAATGAAACAATCCACAATTTGCTTCATTCATCTGTATCGTTCGCTGGGGTCGTCAAAATTCGGCTAAAATCCCAGCCAAAACGTCGGCTGTCACCAATTTGCCCCGTCAAGTGTCGTGTCGTACAAGTCCGTGCCGTTTGTCCGACAGGGGTTGCCACATTACCCCGACGTTTACCCCATTCAGATAAAGGCCGTAAAGCTTGTTCCCCTGATTAGGGGTAATGTTGGTAATGATCTGGTGGGGTCTTTTATGCCTTGGCTCTTCTGTTGGAGGTTTTAAGGGGTTTGGTAAATGACTGCGGCATTATAGCAAGATAGCTTTATTAAGCAGAAATTACGCGGTCTTAATCTTTAAGAAAATAGACCCAGAAATTATAAATGAGAAAATGGCGCTCGTGCATGGAGCTTAGTTATTCAGCGCTCGTAAGAAAATTATCATTGTAATGTAAAGGCACATATGTGCTCATGTTGCTTGTTTTTAAGGTCACCTAATCACATCCGCCGTTTTATGATAGAAATATCTAAGAAACTAAAAAAGTTATGAATTTGGGTTTGAATCATAGAACTAACGAAAAGAGGATAGAACTACCTTGAATCACAAAAATCATTGGATCATCTTCATTGAAAAGCCGTGATAGCCTAGTGGTTTGACCTATGGCCTCTCAAGCAGAGCGTCGTGGGTTAGATGCTTGTCATTTATTGCTACGTATTAAAAATTACCACAGTGTATGAAGTCAAAAGTTTTTGACCAGTGTGTGTTGCCATTGATGACTTACGGATCTGAGACGTGGGCGCTAACGATGGGCCTCATAAGGAAGCTCAAAGCCACTCAGAGGGCGATGGAGAGGGCTATGCTCGGGGTTTCTCTGCTTTACAGAATCAGAAATGATGATATCCGCAGTAGAACTAAAGTTACCGACATAGCCCGAAGAATTGCGAAATTTAAGTGGGAGTGGGCGGGGCATATTGGTCGCAGAACTGATGGCCGATGGGGTCAGAAGGTTCTCAAATGGCGTCCACGGACCGGGAGACGAGCTGTCGGTAGGCCTCCAACAAGATGGAGCGACGACCTAGTAAAGTTTGCGGGACCGCGGTGGATGAGGAAAGCACAAGACCATTCTGAGTGGAGAGCCGCGGGGGAGGCCGCCGGCCAGCAGTGGACGTCTTTCGGCTGACATGATGACGATGATGATGATTAAGATTGAACGTGCTAACTATTGGGACAGTGTCGAACACAGGCACATTTATCTTACATCTTCGTATTGGGGATAACCGTATTGCTTGAACCTCCAGTTAATTACTAACTGTTTTGAACTGTATCCAAACTGTTGAATGAGGCTTCGATGGCTGGCAAATAGCCTTAAAGTGCCGTAACCGAGTTGCAACCACGGTCTTACTGTGACCAAGCGAGGCTCGTTCACATCCACTAAATAACACGACTGCATCGAAAGTTAAGTTTGATTGAGATAGTTCATAACAAAGTTTCGTCAAAATCGCTTCAGCCGTTTTTGAGATACAATAAAAAAATATCGTGGGACAATTAACACAAATTGATCTAGTCCAAAATCAAGCAGAGCTCGGACGTATTATGGGTAGATACTAGACAATGGATAAACATATTTGTGTAGATAAATACATGCATTAATACATATTAAACATCCAAGACTTGAAAACAAAACATTCATATAGAGGCCCAAGTCTAGAGGACGAAGCTTGCGTAACATATCGTATCGAAATCGAGAAATTTCATACTAAATATTAGTACCAAATACGCTTACGGGCGGGCGCTGTTCCAAACGTCATACGAATTTCTCGATAACGTTACCTACTACACGATTGCGTTACGCAGGTTTCGAATATTCAAAGCCTGCGTCACGCAAAATGAAATGGTAAACGTTATCGAGTTTGTATGACGTTCGGAACAGCGCCCGCCCGTGAGCGTATTTGGAACCTAAAATTTAGTATGAGGTTTTTCGATCTAGATACGATAGCGTAACGTTACGCAGTATTCGAAAACTCGCGCTCGACCCTCTGAGCTATGACGGAGTCAATAATAATAGGCGAGTAGCTTGCACGGCAGCCAAGCGAGTAGCTCGCCCGCTTCAATGCGTCTGCGGCTACTCGCAACTAATCGATGGGCATTATCTACCACGGGCGGCAAGTGGCTAGTTACAGGCTCTTGAATGGAGCTTGAGTCGGGGATTGGAGTAGTTATAGTTCATTAAGTATGAGTGCTTCGTAAGCGTATGGTTAAGTAGCTGGTCGAGGGTTTTGTTATAAATATATCGTTCGTCATGTGAAGTTGAGAAAGCAGTTGAATTACAGCAAAAATGGAACGAAGATATTCTTAACACTGTACGTTGCGTTGAGATACGTTCCTTGGTACTAGTATAAACGTAATTGAGTAGTAACATTATCGAGAAATTTGTATGTTTGGAACAGCGCCCGCCAGTGAGCGTATTTATAACTAAAATTTAGTATGAGGTTTCTCGATTTTGATACGATAACGTAACGTTACGCAGGATTCGAAAACTTCGTGCTCGGCCTACAGAATTCAGTTGATGACTGATCTATACATGTCAAAATAAAATCATTGTTAAACTATCACTTAGTCAAGCTTAATTTAACAAAAAGTAATAAAAGAAGGCAGAATACAACCTATATTGGATGAGTAGCTAACTCAAAACAAATTTCATATCAAACGATCGTTTTGGCATTGCAAAAAAAGTTGCTGATTTGACAAAAATTAAGCATCATCCCAAATTAATAATGAAGACGCCAAATATCGTGTTCTAACACGACAATTTAAAATGACAATTTCTGGCTTGCGGCGAAGTCATTATTTCAAATTTACATTTCCCCTTCTTAATTACTCTGTGTCCGACATTTTGGATCCGTGTCCTGTCACCGGCGCCATCTTGTCGTGACTTTTTAACTCGGTGGCTGTTTAGCCGTGTTCCAAGGTCTGCTAATTAAGAAACATCTGTGTTTTGACGGGAGTTTTTTTAAGATGTTTGTAAAAACGTTGTTACTTTGTTTTTTTTTTAGCATTAGAAAGAAGGTAAACAATATTGACATGTCTTTTAATTGAAAAACGCTTTTTAAAAATATGTAACCGTTACGTGTAAAACCATAACAATAGAAATAATTAAATCTCATTGTTATTTCATTGTTACCTGCTGTTATTTATTTTTAAAAAGCATTTTTCAATAAAAAACCATGACGAGATTGTTTACCTTCTTTCTAATGTAAAAAAAAGAAGTATAGTATAAACATTTTTATAAGCTTTTGGTGTCTGTTTCTAATTTTTTACGTAAACAATGTAGTAGATTGTTAAATGTCGTACTTTAAAAACTGAGAATGTCATGATAATAAACTATACCTATAATTCCCCATAGACTGTGGTAAGGTGCGCCTCAAAAATAGAATGTCACTTTTAGCTAATTTGACATAAGTGTCTTATTTGAAACTGTCACAGGGTTGTTGCGTACCTTCATGTTATTTTTAAGGCTGACTCTAAAATAGGCAAAGCGGCAACTTCAATGTTCTAAGAACGAATGAAAGAATAATCACATAATTTTAGTACTTAATAATATTATCTACTTTGATAAACGCAAAGAAAAATGGTATAAGAACACTCACTCTAGTTTATCCGGACATACTTCGGACCATTCGTAGTCCTTCTTCTGCGGCAGCGAGACGCACACTGCGTGCCAAACCTCTGCTGCTCGCGTATATACTTACCTATATAGGCGTATATTCGAAAATAATGCTTAAGATTGCAACCGTAGGCCGAGCACGAAGTTTTCGAATCCTGCGTAACGTAATCGAGTAGTAAACGTTATCGAGAAATTTGTATGACGTTTGGAACAGCGCTCGCCAGTGAGCGTAGGTATGTGGAAGTAAAATTTTGTATGAATTTTCTCTATTTCGATACGATAACGTAACGTTACGCAGGATTCGAAAACTTCGTGTTCGGCGTACTGCGGCGTGCGTTACGTTACGGTTATCGTATCGAGATCGAGAAATCTCGTACTAAATTTTAGTTTCAAATACGCTCACGCGCGGGCGCTGTTCCAAACGTCATACAAACTCGTTATAGTTTACTATTCGATTTCACGTGACGCAGGATTCGACAAGTCATGCTTAGGGCACAGCGCCCGCCCGCCCGTGAGCGTAGGTATGGGGAACTAAAATTTTGAATGATTTTTTTCTATTTCGATACGATAACGTAACGTTACGCAGGATTCGAAAACTTCGCGTTCGGCCTACTGTATCTCTTCTGCGGTCACCCTTACCCCATGGCTCTCAAGCCTTACATAACAGACAGACTTTATTATAACTTGTATAATAACTCACCCGTTTCCTGAGAGCCTTAATTTGTGAGTAAAGAGATTAGCCCCTCTGGTTAATACGACAATACGGAATCGCCGTCTTGAGGGGAGAAAGCCCTTCTGTTATAAATTATTGTACTCCCTTAAGCTGTGGTGCGTGTCACAAGCGCTTCCGAGTTTTAAAAATATTAGATACTGAGGGTCGAGCACGACTTTTCGAAACCTGACGTTCGTAACGTTACGGTTATCGTATCGAGATCGAGAAACCTCATACTAAAACGCTGTATGGAAGCGCGGTCCGCTGAACCAGTCTTAATTAGTAATTTCTCATTTTCCAAGAAATTTTACGTTTTTGGTTCTCACACCCTACGCGTATACTGATCCCCGCTACATCTTGTAACTTGTACCACACTGAAATCTCAGCCTATGTGAAGTTAAGAGGTTACTTATCGTTTTAGCCGATTTGATATAAGGGCGGAATGCTAGAGGGAGAAGCCAGAGGTGTGAGCGGCATCGACTGAAGAGGGGTCTTAAGTTTGTTTGTTAAATACTCCCGTGGTTTGGTAGAGTGCTTGGGATATTTTTAGGGTTCCGCATCCCAAAAGAAAAAACGGAACCCTTACAGGATCACTTTGCTGTCTGTCTGTCTGTCTGTCAAGGCCTTTTTCCTTGGAACGCGGGGAGGTAGCATGCTGAAATTGATATCAAATACTCAACCCTGCAGTCCTTTGAAGCTGTGAAACAATCAAACTTCTAAATCAACGCAATCAAAAGATACACTCCTTAAAAAGGTTGTTTCCATACAAATTGCCGTACTGTGAAAACCTTAAGGGTACTTTCAGTTGTCCTAGAGACTTGATGTTTGGTATGAAGATAGCTCTTATAGCACAACCTCTCAGAAAATTCTCAAAATCTAAAATTTCTATGTCTGTCTGTATAATTATGTCACAGACCAATAGGTATAAGATGACCCCTCACTGCATACATTTTGCTTAGGAGCAGGGCTCAGCTAACACTTGACAACTTAAAACACAGGGGAAAAGCGGGAGAAACATTTGTACTCCTTGGTGCGCGTGTCCGACTCGCACTTGGCCGGTTTTTCAAGTAGAAATTTATTTAGTTTTAGCTGTATTCCTTTTCTAACATGCTAACAAAAACTGTGCTCCTCAGAGGGTTATAAATAGGCCAGAGATGATGATGCTAACAAGATTGTACTTTATCGAAATTGAAACAATTTATTGAATCAGACGTTACAATTATAACTGTACAGAATCGTTTAAAATTATTCTTATTTTAATCCTTATTTCTAATTCTAACGTTATTAAATTTACATTCAAGAAATCAATATTTACAAGAGCTATTTAATGAATAGTCGTTAAATAATGTCAATTTATAATTAAAAATCATGTACAATCATTGGTTTAACTGCGTTAAACAGAGTTCCTCTTTTGTTATATTTTATTGTATAGCAACATTACCTGTCAAAATTCTGTTCGTCATTCTCCTTGTCATTGTATCGATTCACCAAGATTCATGACTGTAACGTTCTTACAATTTATTCCTAATTAAACCAGCTAAAATGTACAGTCCACTTTTATATTCAAGACCATATATCCTGAAAGACTCGAAAAGGAAGTTTAGGGATTTTTTCAATAACCTTATACTGAATATGGTTAGTCTATGCCTATAAAACAGTACCGCGACTGACTGACTGACAGACAACGCACAGCCTAAACCACTGGACCTAGAGACTTGAAATTTGGCAAACATATACCTTGAGTATCCTAGAGGTGCACTAAGAAGGGATTTTCCGAAATTCCAACGGGATAGGGAACTAGCCCATTTTGAAATATTTTACGGGGGCAAAGCCGCGGGGCGTTAGCTAGTAGAGCCTATTTTACTAACACCTGCGCCTCTTTCGTTTTTCACCTGATGAACAGAGATAGAATGATACAATCAGGATGATATTAACCTGCTTATTCATATTAAGTTACAGTTTTACAATATTCTGCGAGGTTGTGGTTTGCAAGGCGGAGATGCTTCCCCAGTCAGGCAAATCAAATTAGAATCCAAATCAAAAGTTTATTCTGCTATAATTGGGCGAAAATGACACTTTTGGTTTTACCTAGATATACATGTCTACCAGTATGTTTTTACGTCTTTAAATTCTGTTAATAGCTAGAGAATTCTCCCAAATCGAACCAAAAGAGTCTTATAAGCTCATAACCATTAATTTAACCGTATTAACTTCGAAACCTTCAAATTAATTACGGTTCGTAAACATCCTAGAGACCAACAGTAAGTCGCTATCCGTAGCGTCCTGCGTCATGTTCAAAGTGTATTGTCCAAATTCCAAGCAGAATCCATTTCAGACCAATCCCGACCCGTAAGACCTCTTTGTCCTGCAAGCGCCTCGCTAAAACGCCAAGCAGCGCTACCAATAAGTTAAAAGCTATCTCTATCCAACAAAAGGCAACAACTAAACGCTTTAAGCTATAAAAGCAGCAAATGCCATTATTACTAAGCGAGAAGTGTCTCGCGCCGCTGCAAAAAAAGAATAACGAGCTCCCGGGCGCGCATCGATTTTTATACCCCACTAGAGGGGCGGGGTCACAGCCCCGGCCAATCAGAGCGCGGTGAGCCCGCCAATCACGCGGTTTCTTCCATTCCCGGCTTGTAATGGAATTTGAATTCGCAACTTTGGATTACGGGGGCTTTCTTTATCGATTTTTTTTGGCTATTGGCGTTTTTCTAATTAGCCTTTGTTTAAGGAGTATCGCCTCGAGGTTGAGGTAATTGGTGCCAATTATCTTTTTTTTGCTTTGAAGTTTCGAGTTTAGTTTGGCGATTCGATTACGAGAACGGGCTGGTTATTTGAAGAATGAATAAAAAGTGGAGTGATTCAAATTTAAAATGCTAGTAATGGCACGATCAGTTAATTATTTACTACTTTTATGAGGCATTTGGAAGATTTAATTCGTCTGGATTTATTTAAATTGGCTTAGGAGTGTGCTACGCGCTACGTCTACGTCTGCTACGGGCTACGGAGCTACGGCGTAGCACCGGTGCGTACTGCGTAGAGCTTTCGTAGTGCTTTGAATGAAGCGGTGTAAAATATTGATAACCGTAAAATAAAGAAATAGTAATTATTATAATATTATGGTTAGGTGGACGGTAAGAGCTATCTTGAATGCGGCATCGATTTCGATGGATTTTTCAACTAGTCTCGACATTTTTCAAATTTGGAACACAATAATTTTAGTAATGTACTTTTTGACAAAGTGTAAGTATAAATTTCAATGCTAATTACTGATTTAATATTTATTCCTAACGCAGCTTTTTGTGAAACAAAAGTTTCAAATAATTGGATTTAACTTTTATTCTCACTTTGAAATGCTCTCCTTATTTTTAAACGTACATGTATGTATCTACGTTTATTTAAAATTAATGTGAATCTCATAATTATAATCCATAACGAGGTGATTAAGCCGCACGTGAGGGTTAAATAAATTGGTAACTGGACACCAGTTAACTCGTTACCGACACGCACACGGTTAAAAGGTGGGTTAGGGCTTTACCTTCAAACTCAAACTGTTTATTGCATAAAATGTTATGTAGGAAATATCTTAAATATACATATAAGTAGGGTGCAGTTTCATTATTTACCAGTAAGGGCTCAGAGGGTCGAGCACGAAGTTTTCAAATCCTGCGTAACGTTACGGTTATCGTATCGAGATCGTGAAACCTCATAATAAATTTTAGTTCCAAATACGCTCACGGGCGGGCGCTGTTCCAAACGTCAAACAAACTCGACAACGTTTACTATTTGATTCTACGTGACGCAGGATTCGAATCCTGCGTCACGTAAAGGAGTAGTAACATTAACGAGATATTTGTATGATGTTTGGAACAGCGCCCGCCCGTGAGCGTAATTGGAACTAAAATTTAATTTTGTATGAGGTTTCTCGATTTCGATACGATAACGTAACGTTACGCAGGATTCGAAAACTTCGTGCTCGGCCTACTGCAATTTGTACATGGTTTCATTAAATTGATAATAATATTATTACGTCATAACACTTAGTTACGACATTTCCATAAGCGTAATTATTTAAAATGCTTACAAACGGTTTATTCACTACTTATAATACAAAAAGTACTTACCTTCTGTAGAAGCATTTTGGAATGTTAAAAATTAATTAATTAAACTTACCTTTGCTTGCGTTTTTATAAGGAAAGTAGATTGTTTTTAGTTCATGAATAGACTTAAAATCCTGTCTTTTTCATACACATGTGTACTTTAATATTATTCTAATAAACTACCCAACATATACTCTCATGTAAATAAATAAATATCGTGGGACAATTGACACCAATTGACCTAGTCCCAAACTAGGCAAAGCCTGTACTATGGGCACTAGACAACGGATAAACATACTTATACAGATAAATACATGCTTAAGTACATGTTAAACATCCAAGATTCGACAGCAAACATTCGTATTCATCATACAAAAATCTGCCCCGACCGGTAGTCGAATCCAGGACCTCAAGCTTCGTAGTCAGGCTCTCTAACCACTAGACCATCCGACCGTCGGTCGGCCTTACAAGTATAGAGTACAAAATAAACTTGCCACTCTAAAAATAGGAAGAAACAAAAAGAAAATACTAATAAATCACTTTGGCTCGATTCAAAGGTAAATAGAGGGAATCGTCTATTGTCGGGAAACAAGCTTTCTCACTTTAAGTTCGGATGGTATCGATTCCGGCACAAAGAGGATTGCTTCCCGGGAGGGGGGTGGTGTCGGCGTGCAGGCCGTGGGTGGAAAAGCCCATCCTGTTCCACTAATAACGGTTAAACCAGTTTTAAATGATTCGCGGTTAATTAAATCAGACATACCCGTATTATCAACTTGATATTGACTGTAATTACCTTTGTGGTGACTTGCCGCGACGGCTGAAGCAGGCCTCTATGTCACCAACTTTACAATTGTCAGTTTTCGATAACAGTTCGGTATCAACTGCTGACTTGAAGCGCTTTTGTTTTAGCGCGCTTCATATTGTCAAAGAAATGTAGTTCGAATTGTCATATAAAACTGACAATTGTAAAGATCGTGGAATAGGGGCCAGGACTCTTTGGTGCGCCCTAGAATACTCGCAGGTTAGATTTTGACTTGCGTCAGTATGGTGTACTGTCAGTAGCTCTTGTTTAGTTCTGTTTTATTGTACGGTTGCATTTTACATTGTTTGAATGTGTATTTAGTTTTTCTTGTAAATATATAAATTGTTAAGTGGACTAAGGACAGTTTTATTTACTTAGCCCACAAGTGACCGTAGTATTCTAGGGCGCACTAAAGAGTCCTGCTTCAACCGTCGCAGTAAGCCGCCACTCATTACTAGGTTTAGAAAAGCTCCCGAAATTTCGACGTAGACTACTCAGTCTATTGATAATATGTCCAGTGTTTATCAAACTGTGGAACTCGAAGCATCTTAAAAAACTAACACATCCCATTGCTGGTCATAGGGTGGCTACTTCTGACTTCCACAGCCCCTGGTTTGTGACAGAAGCATATTTTTTTAATAGTGTTTTAGTACTTTCACGTGACAAGTGTAATTTGGCGAGGAAATACCTCGATTAAGAGCTTTAACCTTTTTTTTGGTGTTTGAACAGTTAATTCTTGAACAATTTCCATTCCCAATGATTTCACTCTATCTGCTCTATATATAAGCATCGTTTATGTCCGCTTACCACTCTGTGTTTAGCGGATTCAGTGAGGCCTCTGTTCAACATGCAACACGAAATTGCATACAGAAAGTTGCGATTAGTAGTACCTTATGTGAGGTCCGTCGGAATCGCTACCACCATCTTACTTACTTAATATTAACCTATAATGTTACAAATGCGAATGTGAGTTTTTGTTTGTTACGATTTCACGCCGAAACCGTATTACCGCAGAAACAATGTTGATGAATGTTGGTATAGGTTTAGATGAAACATTGGAGAAGGACATAAGACATAAGCTACTCTTTATCCCTGGAGAAACGGAGACGAAGTTGCGGGCAACAGCTTGTATGCATACAGGGTGCGTTTTAAAGACCGTCAAGGCGTCAAGCGAGGTGTTGAGTAAGTTTGAGTGAACATCCCATACAAGATTGTGAACCAGGTAATGAATGAATGGGATTTTTTTTTTTAAGTAAACTTCACAGGGGTGTTCACTTAGACTTACTCAAGCCCTGGCTGAATTCTTGACGGTTCATTAAAAATCACCCTGTATAATATCAGTTAGTGTGTGCTGCCTAGTCTTCCTATGCCATGGAGAAAACCGCGGCCTATTGTAATGCATGTTACAGCATCGATGCACTGCAATGTTTGTTTGTCTTACTCATTGGAGTTGATGAGAGTGAAATAGAAAGTGGATTCTAAAGGTCCTCGATGACGGTATTTTAAAGCAATAGCAATTTTACTCGCTGATCCTATCGCTAAGCTGCAGTGCTTGCACTGTTGTGTTCCGGTGTGGAGAGTACGACAGCCGAGAAAATAACTGGCACAAGAGGCATTTCATCTTAGCCCTCTGGGTAGGCAACGCATCTGCAATCCCTCCGGGGTCGCGGGTGTCTATGGGCAGTGGTGATCACTTACCATCAGGTGACTCACTTGCTCGCATTCCTTCCGTATAAAAAAAAGTCGTTTCACTACAGAGGGTCGAGCACGAGTTTTCGAATCCGGCGTAACGTTATCGAGAAATTTGTATGACGTTTGAAACGGTCCGCCCGTGAGCGTATTTGGAACTAAAATTTAGTATGATGGCTTCTCGATTTCGATACGATAATGTAACGTTACGCAGCATTCGTAAAGTCGTGCTCGACCCTCTGCATTTCCTTGCAGTAACCCTGCACTAGGCATGGCCCGACATGCTTCACCCCGGTATTTCATGTTATGTTTGTTGCAGGCTGGGTCTGATTTCACAATGGAGCGCCCTGGCGGGTCGGTATGGGGGCCTGGTGCCCCCGTGGTACTGGCGGCCCCACGAGCGGTCGCCCCCGAGAGGTTGGTATCTTAAACACCTTGTATAAATTAATCCAAAGTCTTCAACCTGTATAACTTTGGCAGGAGCTTGCGCAGACTGAGACGCGAAAAGCGCAACTCTGTTCATAAGTCTGTATCAATTTCTTTAAAGACCTAAACGTTCATAAATGTTTGAACCATCATCAATCATCGTTATCAGCGGCGCCTGCTGCACTGCCACTGTTGGGCACAGACCTTCTCTCAGAATGAGAGGGCTTGGGCTATTATTAGTTCCCGCGTAGGCCCAGTGCAGATTGGGAACTTCACACACGCCATTGAATTGCTTCGCGGGTGCAGGGTTTCTCCGAAAAGCTCGTGATTACTAACGTAATTTGGCATTGGCACGTAAATTTCGAAAAACTCAGAGGTGCTAACCGAGGCTTGAACCTTGTCGAGTTTGTATGACGTTTGGAACAGCGCTCGCCCGTGAGCGTATTTGGAACTAAAATTTAGTATGAGGTTTCTCGATCTCGATACGATAACCGTAACGTTACGCAGTATTCGTAAAGTCGTGCTCGACCCTCTGATGCGTAAATATACAGGAAAACCAGAAACGCTATTCGAGCAATTGGTAGCTAGCACGAAAAACTTCAATACATTTACGCATCAGTTCTATTTGAAATTTGTAAAAAATGATTTTTAACAGGATGACAGGAAAAGAAAAAAAATACAAAAAGTTAGTTTAAAGTTTTTATGGTTAAGTATCTTAATAAGTTATTTTAAATAGCTACTCTAGCGCGGCAGGCGTTAATCCCGAGTGCATGCCCATTGCGCGTCGCGTCGCGTCACCGGCTTACGGTCGTAAGGCGTCTTCATCGATTACGCGTCACGTTACCGCGATTACGCGCGCTGTGATAACACGGCTAACATCAAGTTAAAAAGTATAGATTGCACGATTTAAATTGATTTGAATGATTACTCACACCATTAGGTCTAGCACAACTCACAGTGCGACTTCTATCTCGCGCGAGAACTACTGCTCGTCCTTTTCTGTCACTCAGAATGCAACGCGACGGGTAATATAATCTCGCGCGACAAACAAATTCGCGGCCAGTCGTGCTAGCCCTGCTACACAGAGTACTGGCCCCTGTTTCACCATCTTTACAATTGTCAGTTCTATATGACAATTGAACTACGTTTCTTTGACAATATAAAGCGCGCCAAAACAAAAGCTCTTCATGTCAGCAATTGACACCAAATTGTCATTGAAAACTGACAATTGTGAAGTTGGTGAAATACCCTGATACTGGTTGCAAAAAGTTAGTGAACCACTGAATTAATTGCAGTTATTTGAATGTGAAAAACTCGAATTTTGCGGAGACCTCGTGCGAGGTCAGTACGGATCGCTACTAAGGTGACTCACTTGCTCGTTTGCCTACCTTGTCGTATAAAAAAACCGTTTAAATTGGTCTCATTAGTCATTACTAATTCTGAGTACGTCGGCTGAAGTCTTATTTTCCTCACGATTGCCCAGAATTTTTAAGTTAACATTTAGTTTTTCTGTGATCATCTTAAAACGGTACACCGAAAGAAAGTGATACTCTCAACGAACAAAATATTTCATAACATTTTTCACCATCCAATTTTCTCCATCCCCACGCAACAGCCACGGACTTAAAACCCTCATCTCAACTGGAAAAGCAATCATCATCACATCTTTGCTCTCCAACCTTTTAATTTCAGAACCCATCTTAAACAAAGCACGCCATTTCACGCGGCCGAAACCGACCGAACAATGCTACCACCATACCCTTACAATTATTCGCATATAGCAACACTGCTAAAAGCAGAAACACGAGAAACATACCCGTCTTGCTTTCGCTTGGGGGAGTTGTAACTATCGTATTCGCGCGCCACGTTCGCGCCAAAAGCGGTGTTACTGCGCTTTCGGACGTAATGTCGCGTGCGGTTGTTTTAATTTTCGAATGTGGTTTGTTCGGATTGCTGTTCGGGTAATCTATGTTTGTGATGTTGGTAGACTGGATAAATGGTACGGAGTAGTTTTATTTGGTTTTATCTATACAAGTTGTTTTTTTAATGGACTTTGTTTTGTTGTAAAGAAAGTCTAGGCTCACCGAGTACATTGTAAGTCATAAGTTACATTACATTTTCATCTAAGATTTTAGTGTGACCGCGATATTACCTGTCCTGTTTAATTACTTTTTTCTTTTAAAGAAAACATTCGTGAATTTTGTAGCACTCAATAACCCAGCGGCAGCTGTAGGCAAGCTGATCTATCAAAATGTGCTCGACGTTCAAAAGATGGAAACTTTTCAGCCAGCCTCTGTTCGTGAACAAAGTTACGACCATAATAGTTCATAAGTAGTATTCAGTCACACAATAATACAATATTGCACTCATTACGTAAACTACTTAAACTAGTAAGCGTTTGTGTAAACAGTGGGCAAGCAACACGACAAAGGATTACACACTACGGCTTCGAAAATCGATGAAAATCACAGCAAAACACCAGCAAACTAACCAATGAACTAAGAGACCAAGCTACACTGGCGATAGGTCTAATCACAACCAAAATACCAGCGAAACAAGACCTCCTATACAAACACATTCCTACCAATGAAAAGATCAAGTTAGACTGGTAGGAAGTCTCAGTTATAACCAGCAATTCAAGACCCAACATTCTAACTCAAATAAACGAGCAAAAAGACCAAGTTACATTGGCAACGCGTCTGTTTTAACTTTAAAATGTGCAAGCAATCGAAATTGAACTTTAAAATTGTACGTTAAAGCTAATTTTGGATTTGGAGCGCAATCGTGTAGTATTGTATTTGTAGTTTGTAGTGATTCAGTCTAACAGCGTTGACATTTGGTTTCACGCCACGCCGCGCTCCGATTTCGAATTTTGTATTTGATTTTAGAACGCTTGGAACGGAGTTGGAAATTCGACCGTTGGTTCGTCCACATTGGCAGTATTGGCAAGCAATCGGGAATAAAATAATGTTGTGGTCCATTTACAATTACTGAATTCTACTCATTAGTACTAAACATGTCAAGTAGGTTTTCCAGATCAAGCTTCTAATTACGAAATTTCCTTGTACGCCGTAAATATACACGCCGTTAAATCTATACTTTTATACTAATATTGTAAATGCGAAAGTAGCTCAGTCTCTCTCTCTGTCTGTTTGTCACCTCTTCACGAAAAAACCGCTGCGCCAATCTAGATGTAATTTGGCAAGATAATTTGAACATTGATGAGTAATATCCCGCGGGATAGCGATAACTGAAATCTACGCAGACGAAGTCGCGGGCAACAGCTAGTAGCATATAAATCAATGCGTCATGTGTCTGTAACCTATAAAAAACGGCCGATGCCGAGATTCCCTTTATTACAAATGTTGCAAGGCTTCGTTATCCGATTACTAATGCCGTCGCTTTACGCCTCCGATTAACGTTTCTGGAGTTTATTTGATACGGTGTAACCCGGGGTTTTGGTGAATGAGTTTAGTACAAGTGGTACAATAAATAGTTCTCACCCCGAATTTAGACTATAGGCTAAGTTTTCCGACTAGTGCGTTTAGACTAGGTTATGCTTACTGAGCAGTGCGGGTGTTAGGCCTTGTGCGAGGTCCGTCTGGATCGCTACCACCACCTTACTTGCTAATCCTGTAGCTAAGTAGAGAGTAAGACAGCAGAGGAAATCATGGGCTCAAGAGGCATTTCATCTTAGCCCTCTGACAATGGTGATCACTTACCATCAAGTGATCCACTTGCTCATTTACCTACCCTATGGTGTAAAAAAGTGTGAAGTAGCTCTGAACTCTTTAAGCATCTGTCTCGTTTTTGACGTAGGTATTCTTGGTTGGATTGAAGCTAAGTTGGACTCCAACCTAGCTCCATCCCAACCAAGATGCCCTTGGAGCGTGTTAGGAACTTCAACCGGAGTAAGGTGATCTCTGTTGGAACTCCTGCGTGGAAAACAGCTAACGACATTCTGTATACAGAATCAGAGCTCTAATTCTGATTCTGGTCCATCCACTCATAGAACCAACAACCCGTACGTGAAAGCCCACTAGATGATTTTTGAGTGGTACATTAGGCTTTTTTTAAGACATCAGATGACTTTCTTCTTTTCCGTATTGAAACGTAATCTGCTGCGGAAAGACGGGAAATGCTCACGGGACATCCACCCATACCGGGCAGGTCTTCTAGATAAATCTGTACTGCATATAATCTAACACAATTCTCCTTGTTACAGAAGGCTCCATCACTAATGAAGAAGGTTCAGCGGGCGGCTCCCCGCGCCCGCGCAGCCCCCCTCGCGCGTCAACACCCCCCTCCCCCTCACGGTCGTCCCCCCGCTCCCCGCGCCTCCACCCCGCCCTCTACCCGCAACAGCCAGACCCGCAAGACTCGGACCCAGACGTCGACGAGAGCGACGACTTCGACAAGGACTCAGAAAAACGCGACCCAAACGCGAACCTTGGGAAGCGGAAGAAAAAAACGCGCACTGTCTTCTCAAGGTCCCAAGTGTTCCAGCTCGAGTCGACTTTCGATATGAAACGGTACTTGAGTAGTTCGGAACGCGCCGGCTTGGCTGCTAGCTTACATTTGACGGAGACTCAAGTCAAAATCTGGTTCCAAAATCGACGGAACAAGTGGAAGCGCCAACTGGCTGCAGAATTAGAAGCGGCGAATATGGCTCACGCGGCCCAGCGGTTGGTACGGGTCCCGATATTGTACCACGAGTCACGTCCTAGTACAATGCCACATACTCCTTTGCCGATGCATCCTCAATTTTCGAACGAAAGCGTGTATTTTCCCCCGCAAGCGCCGCAGCAGCTTCAGCCGCTGCCGGCGTCGCCGGTGACCTCGCGGGCGCCGCTCAGCAGTCTAGTGTAGTGTCAAGAGAAAGCCGCTGAAGCGGCTGAACGGTTTTAAGGTTGCACCCGGTTCCTAAGAAAGTAGTGCTTGTGGTGTGGCGTTGTTTTTTTATGGAACTTTTCTATGCTAGAGTTTACGTATAGAGTCAGCCGGCTGTCAGCAATGAAGTGATTGAAGTGGCCAAAATAATATTGTGCGCTTGCTTTGAAGATACTGTTTTAGTGTAAATTTGAGGAAATCAGTTTTACGAAGCAGCCGATTCAGCAGTTCTTACGCTCTAAAACGTACTGGCCAGATAAAAGAAAGAAAGAAAGATGTAAATGTCAGACAATCGAACAATCGAACGGTAAGTTCGGAATTACTTCTTAACAAGTAATTTTATTAAAAGCTGCCAGTGCTTACTTTTTATTAGTGTCAAGTGAAGCTGTGAAAAAATAGTGACAGATGTATGTCGATTGTAAAGGACTTGCCTTAGGAACCCGGGTTAGTGTTCAAAGGTGGACTAGTCATAATCATGAATGTCAAATGCCAAATCGTTAATGTGACATATTTGTATAGGTCTAACTGTAAGCTTATAGGTTATGTCTTTTTAAATACCTATTTATAATTACAATTACTTTCGAGGACGTCAAGTCAAGTCACTCGACTGCTTACTGTCCTAATGTAAACGAGGCTTTGGAAAACGGCGGATTAAGGAGCCGATTGGTTTTGAGTAAAGTAAGTTGCCTTCAAAACCATTGGGTAGTGAAGTGGGTGCTTAATTATTAAAACTTACTCGTTATAATTCAACCAATCGAAATAATAGAATATTGTTGTAGTTTTTGGGTTCGTCTACGTACTTTAACGTTTTAAGCACAAGTTTCACTACCCAATTGTATTGTAGAAGGTGAATATTTGATAACAATACAAAATGGTCTGAGTGAGTAGTCACGTTTCATTATTCATATCAAAGAAAGCCTTGGAGCGCTCGTGCATTGCTTTCGCCCGCAGCTCGTACATAAAATACTTGAGATTTCGAACTCCGCTTACCTCACTACGTGTGTGATGTGCAGGGAGCGAAACTTTGGTGTCTATGACAGGCGTATGAAGTCAAACAACATACAGAATGTTTTTAATCTAGATTCTATTAATATCACTCTATAGTTTACCGATTTTGACATTTTGAATTTTCATAAACGTGACAGGTGACAAATGACAATGACGATTGGGTGTAGATTACTGACTTGAAACGTTTTGTATTACCAGACTAATATGCAATGTAGATCGAATCATCGTTTTTACCTGTTACCTGTCATGTTTATGACGTAGGGGCCACCATTATCACCAATTTTACAAATGTCGGTTTTCAATGACAATTCGCTGTCTATTGCTGACTTGAAGAGCTTTTGTTTTAATGCGCTTCATATTGGCAAAGAAATGTAGACCGAATTGTCATTGTCATTTCGACGCCGAATAGCCTAGTGGTTAGAGACCCTGACTATGAAGCTTGAGGTCCCGGGTTCAAATCCCGGTCGGGGCAGATGTTTGTATGATGAATATGAATGTTTGTTCTCGGGTCTTGGGTGTTTAATATGTATATAAGTATGTATTTATCTATATAAGTATGTTTATCCGTTGTCTGGTACCCATAGTACAGGCTTTGCCTAGTTTGGGACTAAGTCAATTGGTGTCAAATTGTCCCATGATATTTATTTATTATTTATTTATTATATGTGAAATTGCGTCATAATGACGTCACGACAGCAAAGTTTCGTTCAATGATGACGTGCGTGTGCGCCACCATTAGGTGTTTTTACAGTAAATGACAAAATCTGTCAACAATGTCATTATTTATTATAGTCTCTACAAGTCAATTAAGCCCAAAGAATTGCGAAACTTAAGTGGCAGTGGGCGGGTCACATAGCTCGCAGAACTGATGGCCGATGGGGTCAGAAGGTTCTCGAATGGCGTCCACGGACCGGGAGACGAGCTGTCGGTAGGCCTCTAACAAGATGGAGCGACGACCTAGTAAAGATCGCGGGACCGCGGTGGATGCGGAAAGCACAAGACCGGTCAGAGTGGAGAGCCGCGGGGGAGGCCTATGTTCAGGAGTGGACGTCTTTCGGCTGACATGATGATGATGATGAAGTCAATTAGACCGATATAGTACACACAACAACTAAATTGTATTATTCCTAAAAGTTATAGTTAAATAAATAAATAAATCACCAACGTATAAGTCGAGCTTAGCCCGACATGTTTTGGACTAATTCTAAGACTAGCGTCGCGCTTGTAGTCTTGGCCACCCAGAGGAAGAATACGGATGTATAAGTTAAAGCAAAATTCCAAATTTTCAACTGCTCCATTTATACTGCTCAGATTATTTTGTACAATATAACGTACAAATTGTCATTCCATGTTGTAAATTATTGTAAATAAAAAAAATGCTCTAGTAAAATTCTCATGTATTTATTCTGTAGTAAGTCTAGATTTAATTGTAAATATAATGCAAAGAACTGACTATGCTTTTTATCGGTAAGCTATTATTATATTATTCGTTACGCGGGTTTTTTTTTTATGTACTTTCAATACCCACAAAAGAAAATTACTTCGGTACTATAAAGAGGTATTATGAAAAGGTTTCTGAATATAACATTAAGTTTTTGTTAAACAGTAAAAAAAAACATGTATTTTTTCACCCTGTCTTATGTGATCAACGTCAAAATTTGCTTATCGATTTTATGCCTTGTGGCTCAATAGCAGGGACTGATAACGTTACCGGGAAAAGTACCGGTATATGTGGTATTTTTACCGGTATTTTGCAAAGTAACGTTATTTTGGTAACGATACCACAAATACCGAAATAAATACCGGTACCGGTAACGGTATCCTAAATCAACACAAAGTGACGTTATCAGCTCGCTATATTAGCTACAACCCTCTCCTCAACACTCGATGTAAGAAAGAGATAGACAAGGTGTAACGTTTTGAATACGTGAAACATTTCGTTACCAACCTCACTTCTTTTCTTTCGACACACCACCATAACATTACCTCTAAAAATTACCGGTAATTATAGTAGCGGTATCTTTACCGGTATTTAATTTGTAACATTATTATTTTTACCGGTATTTTAGTTCCTTGTGGTTATCCAGTATTTATCTATCTTCAGTTTTGCCGTCTCAATAAAGTTTATTACAATTAGATTGCCTACCGACAGTCTGTAGGCAATCTAATCACTGCTTGCTATCTGTCGATGAGAGGATGGTGGGCCATCTGCAGATAGCAAACTATTGTTCGACAATGCAGTAAAAACAAAATCGGTAGTAAATCAAAACAAGAGATAGATTGGGAACGGCTGTAACAAGACACGAAAAATTATGTTGCATAATGATAATGACTTTCTATAAACAAGGACCTATCTCGAAATACAAAATCATAGGCAAAATACGGCACGCTCTTCCAATTCTGACTTACAATGAACTGTTAAAATGCTGTACATCGAAGATTGTGTCTTTACTAACAAAAGTGTACTTGGCAATTAAGCAGCAATGTATAAGAATGTCACAGTAGAAGCTACGTAAGTTAATATTTGACAGTGATTGAAGGCAAACAAATTATTTCAATTTTTTCGAGTTATCATTTGTAAACGTTAACAATATTAGTGGTAGGTAGGTTACACCATATTTTTCTTATGCCGCGAGTGTATTAAATTTTCGGCATTTTTTCAAGCACACTTTGCCAAAGTGTGATTTTCCGCTCGACATGTGACTGTCAAGCAAGTATGCTTACATTGCGTCTTAAGCACACCTGACAGCGATGCGATGCGACGTCCTTGTGTATGGAAAGTCATTGAAGTTGCACTGTGCTTCTTCCTCTTCCTCCTCCATCTCTTTCCCACAACGAGTTTGCAATGAATACCCGTACTGTAAAAAGAAACTTTGGTGCAATAACCTAACCTTCAACAATTTAGGTTATAGTAAAACCACAAATAATTGGGCGCGTCAAGAATAGGGAAAGATGACATACCTGAAGTACAACAACGTACTATCCCCACCGACCCACCGTGGAACCTTGTCGTAGAAAATGCTATGGTGACATCGCATTGCTTGACGAGAAAAATCAATATGCCACTTATTGTGAGAACGTTCTACGGTGGGTCAGGAATAAAATGGGTCGACTGTAGGTACAATCAGCAGCAGAAGTAGCTAAGCAACCGAAGCGGTCACAGTGATCTGCACAAGCTCTTATGTCTATAACAATAGAGCCGTGTTTAGATCATTGCGAACGCGTCGGTTGCTTAGTTACTTTTGCTGCTGACTGTACAGAGGTGAGTCAAATATTATCTGGGTCTATCTAGGAAGCGCCAACTTTTTGTGGTTGAACTATGCTAGTGAAAAATTCTAAAGATACTGTGTTGCCATATCGCTTGGACGTTCGTTCCGTAATGTTGCTAGCCTAATAATTAAACGATGCTTAATTCTAAATATTAATGTTATTTATTGACAGTAGTTGAGATCTTCGTCATATTGTAATATTACGCTAAGGAGGGAAATAAAACGAATATGCTGATATACGGTTTATTATTTACCTTATAGGCCTCCTCTCAGAATGAGAGGGCTTGGGCTATAGTTCCCACGCCCAACAGTGGGACGTAAAAAAAATATTCCGACGAATTGAGAACCTCCTTTTTTTGAAGTCGGTTAAAAAAAGGCTGGTGATGATAATGACGATGATGATCATGCACCTTATTTCGGCTGTTTTGTACGTGAGTGATTTGATTACTTAGGAATAGGACAGAAAATTGTTTAGGATGCTTGTATGATATTTTTAGATGCACTCAAGTCATTTTGCTGTGCACAGAACAGAGTGTACCATTGGCTATTACTCTATTATTTTTCGACTGAGAAGAGCAAAAAAACACGGTTTCGTGGGAAAACGAAAAACAAGATCGATCCGTTTTCACGAAAAAGTGTCACATCAATCTGTCAGTAAATACTTGCAGTGCAATGCAGTGCAACTGCTTAAAAGCCTTTTCCTCGTTAATGTAGCACTTTAAAAGTAAAAAAAATCAAGATGGGTCGATTTAAGTGTCCAGGCCAGGAGTGCGTACATTCATAATTTAAAAAGTCACCAATAGATTTTATTGAAAAACAGTACCTAGGTATAGCACCAGCCTGCTTTAATTTGTTCTCGCCTTTATTCCATTGTGGTTACCCGGTAGAGATCGCTCTGTAGCGATAATTGCTACCTTTCATTTTATTTGTACTTTTTTCTGTTTTGTTTAGTAGTGTTTAATAAAGAGTTCTTGTATTGTATTGTAGGTACGTAAGAAAATTTATACAGCTAAACGTGGTAAAACTGTTCGAAGCTGTATTTTAAAATATCCCTAAATTAATCAACACAACAACCGAAAAATGATTTAAATCTCCCGGCCTCGTGGCGCCGTTTAGCTCCCGATCCTATCTACCCCACACTACCCATCTCCCTACACCACGCGGAACATTACTTCATTCCGGGGTAATGCGGCGCGCTGGCAACACTAAGCGGCCGCTTCCGCTTCCGGAAGGCAACACTGTTTTTGTAATGACGCGGTCAACTTGACAGTCGGTTAGGGCTGTTTCACATTAAAGCAATTTGGGATTTTTAAGGCACAGGAATTAGACGAATTAAATTGCATCGTATATAGGTCACGAAACACTTTCTGCTAGTTTTGGAGGGGGCTGGTGTAAGGTACTATATACGCATAGTTATGTAAAAAAAAACTTCTTACATCAATGAATAAAACCTGTGCAAAATTGGTCATAGTAGTGTAAAATGTTTGGCAGAGGGGAAATCGTGCGTTAACATCTTCTGCTGCTCCTGATCTTTAAGTCCCATCTTCATTTTACAATTTAAGTCCGTGACTAAACTTACTACATAAATATCACGTGTAATAATTACAAATTAAAAAAACCCACTTAAAGCAATCTAATCAACAGATCACCAAACAAACGACAATCGAAACGAACCGCTAACGGCACACTTCCAATTTCGGTAATTAAGTGACAGCTGATAACCGAGGAGCGGCGAAAATTGCCGAAAATCCCCGAACGCAATCCGACCGTGGCGGCACGCGCCGATGTCGCGATAAACATTCCAATTTTAATTAAATTAAGATTCCTCATGCTTGCGACGAGGCGACGTAGTGATGGCAAAATATCGATAATGCTGTCGACAGTAAAGTTGTCCTTGAATTCGAAGTTTCGATAATAGTAACGTCGTAATAACCTAGTAATTAAGAGTAAAAATAACTGCCGAATGGAGGCCAAATAGTACCATTTGGTAGAAATTGTTCAATGAAAAAATAAACACAGGAAAGTAAAAAAAAAAAAAAAAACTGGGAACTCGCTACTTCAGTCGTAAATAGTGAGGTCTCTCTACGTTCAGAGCTATGCTTGGGGACCGAAGATTGGAAATTGCATTTATGCATCTGAGCTTAGAAATTTCGATAGTGCCACGTGGATCTCTCACTGAACATTCATCGTACCAGTTCATCTATCTATTCTATGACTAGATAGGGCCTGGCCGCATCACCACTGTGCGGCGCCGGAGAGTGACACGGTGCCATGCCGTGCAAATATACGGTGCCGAGCCATCAGCCCCCCGACTACGAAGTGCAAAATTCGACCTTCGTATCGTGCCGTTCCTCTCACGCTAATATTATTTAACACGAGAGTGAGCGGGACGATACGATACGAACTTCCATTTTCAAATTTCGTAGTATGGGGGCAACTCAATAAGGATTCACTCAAGACGTCGCTACTTTTGGAGCAAACTATGGCTCACCAATACAATTACACTGCTCTAAAATGTTTAGGGAACAATAATTTATGTGCCGACTCCCACTCTCAAACGCGCTAGTATAAATACATAAATAACCTACAGACAGACCGAGACTGAGTCACACTATAAAGGTTTCTCTTTACCATTTTGGTTCGTAGCCCTAATAACATCCACAGCTGGTACTTGCTTCTATTTTTTAAGTAAAGAACTAGCCAAACTGGCTAAAAATATCGACACGATAGCACACTATCGATATTTATGCCTGTCAAGTTTAGTGACGTCACTAGCTCAAAACAAGTCGCTTAACCTAACTCAATCAAATCTAAACCTTATTTTAAAAACCACATGATCAATTTTAACTCATACTCCAACCGTGTTTAGATGACATAATGATATTAAGTTTTTTAAACGTAACTGCATTGTAAATTTTGGCTACATTTCTTTAAAGTTCATTTTACAATGTGTGTTTAACTAGCGTGCGATACCTAGGTAATTAAACGTACGTGATAAAGCATTGTCATTTCTATCCCAAGGTAATAAAACCGAAATTCCTTTACGGTTATGGTGGTTTTCGTGCTAAAAGGTCGTTTGCGCTGTAAGGTCTGTTTTGTAGTTTTAAGAGTGGTAATAATCGAAGTAATAATCGAATTAATATTGGATCGCTTAATTAAATAGATGTGTTTATGAAGCCTGTTAAATTGGATTAATAGAGTATTGATAACGACATTGGTGAGTTTTCAGTAAGGCTTATCTGAAATGACATAAGGCCATCATAATGTATACGTACGCTAACAAAATATTATACATAGTAGTATAAAGTAAGTAAACACTTTATTGTAAATAAAAACAGGAAAAAGCACAAGCTACAAACAATTCGAATAAAGAGGCGGTCTTATCTCTGTCAGGGATCTCTACCAGTCGACCTTTGAGTGGTGGGGAGGAATAGTTTATTAGGGATCGATAAAATTTGTTATTATTCAATAATGTCTCGCATATAATAACCTTTTTTGATAGGTATACTTTTTTGTAGTGTTTTGTTTTGTTTTTTTTTGTTTATGTCGTTTTCTTTTGTTGTCTTTTAGTTGTCTGTCTGTCAGTTTTGTATAGCAGCGAAAGGTTTGAGTTTGTCATTAAATTATTTCATATTTTAAACACAATGAGTTCATAACATTCATAAAATCGTGCTAGGTTACCATGTTATAATATACTGCTAGATACAATAGTAGATTGTTCAACGAGGGAGGAAAAGGACCAATTTCTAACGAGATATTTTGGCACCCGAGCATGGCGAGGGTGCCAATAATTAGAGTTTGAAATTGGCGTTTTCCCAGAGTTAAACACCCTGCTTTTCATCTCGACTATAAGGAAAGTAAAAAACATAAAAGTTTAAGAAAAATATTTAAACAAAAAAATATTGATTTGCTCCTCCGCGACCATAGAGAACAAAAAACAAACAATGCTTTCGCGCCAATTTCACGCCTTTTTTTAATGTGTTTTTTTTTTCTAAATTGATCGCTGGTCAGAATGATTATTGTTAGTTACTTTACTTTATAAATTCAATTACGTATTCTAGTACACATTTTTTGTAAGACAAGTAAGTCACAATGGTAAAATTGAAACAAATAGTTTGACTCTATAGGCTGCATTTACAATACCATTGCCATTTAACGAGTGTTTTTTTTTATTAATGCATATTACTTATTACTTTCTTCGTATTTTTTTTTAATTTAAGTGTAATTTACTCAGAAAAAACTACGTTAATGTTGTATTAATAATTATTGGGTACTGTTATATATGTGTTTGTGTGGACAATGTATGTAAGCATTCACGCTGTGTTGCGTTACTCTCGGGTAGCAATAACGTCAACGCTTCCGACTGCGTTTCCACATATTTGACATCGGACCCTCTTGTTTTGCTAGAGTAGATTCCCACCAGAACAGGGCAGTCTGATTTTAGCTTTGTGGAGGACCAGTCATATTTTCTGTAATCTTTATTTCCATTTTTATTAAATAATTCCAGCTAGTTAAAATCTTTTTTTAAAAAGATCCCACGGACCCATCGCGTAACTAAGCATGTTTATTTTTTATAGTAGCCAACAATAATGAAAAATAATAAAAACATAAGAATTGTTCCATAGGCTGTATAGGCTGAATAGGTCATAGTCATAGCCATCCATCTAGCGTTTTTTTTAATTTTTTTACTCCCTAGGGGAGCCATGCATAACTTTCCTCCCGTATGTTAGATAAGATATGCCTCACTTTCCGAGTATGAGAGATGAAAAATAATATATAATCTAGCTCTCTGGTAACGGAAACTATTCATTGACGTCGACTAATCCATTCTATCAACGATCGACGATCGATCAATTGGCGTGGTAACATTACACCCTAGAAGGTTCATTAGCAGACCACTAGTCACTTAAACGAAATACAATTTTCAAGTTCCCATCTAGTACCCTACCTCTCAATTCACCATACTATTTAGTTCCACAGCCATTTCAGGCATGCGTGAGCACAAAAAACAGCAATTAATAAATTGTTAAAATGCAATTTATGTCAGTTTTCGTAGCAAGTAACACCGGCTAATGGCTGGTATCATGTCAGCCATGTTTGTTTTAAAACTTGTAATTATTCAAATTTGGAGCAGATGCGTTCGAAAGCGATAATCGATTTGACTCGCATGTTGGTGCACTTGCTGGTTTTAGAGTAAAATTTATTTAAAAACCGACCTTATGGTCGTTTATATGAGAGCTCTACAATATTTTTGTAATGTCAAAGGTAAGTTTGTGAACTTCAGATACGACAACTTTATAATTACAGTTTGAAAAATGAAAGCCGTCGAAAATTCGACTTGAACACAATATTTTTAAGGAACAAGGAAGTGTATTTGGAAAGTATTTACGTTTTATAAAATGGCATTAATTTACAAAGGAGTTAATGATACATTTAATTGTTGGATAGAATTTTGTCGCCATGAGTTTGGAAAATAATGATGAATTGGGGAGTTCATGGTCCATAGACATATTATATTGTAGCGTATGGACGTGCCCTTCGGTACTCCGTTTTTGTTGCCAATTTTGTGGCGCTAAAACTAATGACGTCGCGAACACGTCATGGATACAGCCGGCCGCGCGCCGCTCCCGCCGGCGGGCTGGCAACATCGTTCCTATTTCAAAACGTTCTAAAGGGCATATTCTGATGTTTATATTAATTCCATGGCCATGATTATGACCCCTCCCTTCCCCCTTCTTTACGCTACAAACTCATTTCGTCTAGTGTGGAATCTTTTACAAGTACAAAGTTACGAGTACCAAAAGTAAAGTGAAACAGCAGTTTGAGGCTACTTCCTGTAGGCCGAGCACGAGTTTTTGAATCCTGCGTAACGTAACGTCATCGTATCGAAATCGAGAAACCTCATACTAAATTTTAGTTCCAAATACGCTCACGGGCGGGCGCTGTTCCTAACGTCATACTTTCTCGATAACGTTGCTCTTACTACACGATTACGCTACGTTACGCAGTATTCGGAAACTCTGATATTCTCCAGGAACCGACAGTTCATGATGATGATGAAGTCTTTCAAACAGTAGAAGCATTTGTTGGTATCAATAGTAGTGTCGAGCTGTCGGTAGGCTTCCAACAAATTGGAGCGATGACCTGGTAAAGATCGCGGGACCGCGGTGGATGCGGAAAGCACAAGACCGGTCTGAGTGAAGAGCCGCGGGGGAGGCCTATTTTCAGCAGTGGACGTCTTTCGGCTAACATGGTGATGATGATGATGATGAATAGTAGTGTGTATGGAAGCGGTATTTAGCGCGACAATGAGGCGATATCGCTCCGTTACGACACCACTCTGGCTTATTAAGAGTGGGTGAGAATTGAGGAGGTTAAGGCCACGTGAGGTTACGTTTTTACCAGTTTTGGATGAACTATTTATCATGAAAATACCGTGAGACTCTATCATAGTGAAATAAACCAACCATCTCTCGCTTAAGTTGAGGCGAGTCGAGTGCGCCTCAGAGGTAGAACTACGAATTAGTACAGGACCATATATGTCAGAATAGGTAGGTATACGGAATATTAGATTCATTTAAAATAATCACAATAATAATAATAAAATAAGACACATCTATAGCTGAGGATTAGCAGAGGGCTAAGGGACTGGTTCAATGTGCAAACAGAAACGACTGGTTATCTCAACGCTTGTATTCGAACAGAATCAAAAAGACGATTCCAAAACAAAACTACAAAATATTAATAAAAAAAGTACAAAAACATAAATCTATACAAAAAGGTTGTGCCTTCGGCACACATCAAACAGAACACAGATCCACAATACATGCTTCGTAAAGAGGGCTACAAAAAAAAAAAGAAATATTGGAATAAAAATATTTATCTACACTAATATTATAAAGAGGAAAGATTTGTACCTATTTTTTGTATGTATTATTTTGTATGTTTGTAATGAATAGGCTCAAAAAGTACTGGGCCGATTTAAAAAAATATTTCACCAATAGAATGCTACATTCTTCCAATTTGACATAGGCTACATTTCATTTTGAAAAAAATTAGGGATCCTTGGTAAAATTTGAACAATGTAACCGAAGGTGTAGAAAAATGAGTCTTAAAATGTCTTTCGTCGAATGCGCTGCCGAAACTATTAGCGATAGAACAAAATAATGTACAACAATATTGAAGAACATCATAATGTCTACAAAAAACTCCGCGGTAGCATATGTCCAACTATTGTAGTTACGTCACTACAACAACTTTTTTCATTTTATAATTGTCTACCCCGTGCGAAGCCGGGACGGGCTGCTATTATGTATATTTTAAATATTAGATTGACTTACTCTATGCTTTTAAAAAAAAAAAAATGCAAAGGTTTTACAAAGTAGGAACGATATATTTATGTATCCCATCAAAAACATAAATATGAAAACGTGAAAAAACAATCTAAGCGGATGTCAAGTTTTTGTCCGACTTCAAAAAATAAGAGGTTCTCAATTAGACTGTACTTATGGTTTTTTTTGCATGTTTATTTACCCGATTGCTCCGTCAATTGATTGATCATCAGAAGATGATTCTTTTTTTATTTGATTAAACTTATCTATGGTCTTGGATGATGATTTTAGTTCCATTCTGTTTTAATTGGCGGACCGTAGTTTAAGTAAATAAGTAAGTAAGTAACTTAGCCTTAATAGCTACAAAACCTGCGATCGAGTCGGCACGGCATCCGCTCGTTAATACGACCATAACACATTATATACCATTATGTACTAACCACATCGAGGCTTTAATGCTATTTTGTACTTTAGTAGGTAGTGTTTGATGTGATGTCCTGTCTACTTATACGTAACCGATAATCTAACCTAACCAACTCAGAAACGTTGGGAAAAGCATAAAAAAATCAATTCCAAGTTCCATAACTTAACTATATACTTACTATGAACTAAAAAACAATTACTTTGCTTTGCTTTTTTAGTTCATAAATATGGACCTCCGCAAAGTAACGCCTGATTCAATAAATTATATACTTACTATGAAACGGCAGAACCGATTTTCATACTAATCATAATTATGTAGAGTTGCATACATTAATTTTTCTACACACATATTATGAGTATTCTAAGATGAGTTCAGTAAGCCGAGAACGAAGTTTTCGAATCCTGCGTAACGTTACGTTATCGTATCGAAATCGAGAAATCTCATAGTAAATTTCAGTTCCAAATACTCTCACGGGCGGGCGCTGTTACAAACGTCATACAAAGTTCTCGATAACGTTACTACTCGATTACCTACGTTATGCAGGATTCGGAATTTGCTCGACCCTCAAAAGCCGAAGGCATAACAAACCCGTCAAGAATTTGACTATTTTTTAGGGTTCCGTACCTCAAAAGGAAAAAACGGAACCCTTATAGGATCACTTTGTTGTCCGTCCGTCTGTCTGTCTGTCTGTATGTCTGTCTGTCAAGACCCTTTTTCTCTGGAACGCGTGGAGGTAGCATGCTGAAATTAATATCAAATACTCAAACCTGCGGTCCCTTGAAGCTGTGAAAAAATGTGAAACAATCAAACTTCTAAATCAACGAAACCAAAAGACACAGTCATTAAAAAAGTAGTTTCCATACAAATTGCCGTTTATTGAAAACCTAAAGGGTACTTCCACTTGTCCTAGAAACTTGAAATTTGGTATGAAGGTAGCTCTTATAGTACAACCACTCAGAAAAGTCTCAAAATCTAATTTTTTAATGTCTGTCTCTAGATTTCGAGGACCAATATAAGTTGACCTCACACTGCGTATATTTTGCTTAGGAGCAGGGCTCTGCTTACACTGGACTTTTTGAAACACTGGGGAAAAGCGTTAAAATCTTTCTAAGGAACCCTCGTGCGCGAGTCCGACTCGCACTTGGGCAGTTTTTAGTCATATAGTCAAACATACCGAACTGACGTTTCGCATTGACTATTTTATTTTATTGACACCTATTTTTGAATTGTATAGATTTTTGGAGATGAAAACTGACTGCTTATAGTGGACTTGCGGAACCCTAAAAAATGACGTGTAAAAGAGAATTCAACTGCTTATTTGCTGAATAAAATTTTGAATTTGAATTTGAAAATCGAACAGCGCTACGTACAACACGACTATGACTACACATGTGCAAGCGCCGGGCGCGGTGCGCATCGCCCAATTACCGCTAACCCGCGCTTTACATAAAATAAACATTAACGAATGCCGCCCTCCACTATACTCACTGCGACTGATTATAGAGAGCGTTTTTAGTGACTATGATGTGAATTTATGTTTTGTATTGTCTCTCGATATCTATAATTATGAACTTACTTTTTGTCGATCCCCAGTGAACTATTCCTCTCCACCACTCAAAGGTTGGCTGGTAGAGATCCCTTAAGGGGATAAGTCCGCCTTTGTACTCGAATTTGATTATTGTAACTTGTGTTTTTGTTCTGGTTTTTGTACAATAAAGTGTTTACTTACTTACATACTTACTATGTACAGTCAGCGTCAAAGGTCGCTCATCACTTTTGTACCTTGTCGCAATAACACACTTGTCAATCACGTATGACGCGCTGTATCTGACCGTAAAGCGAAAAGGTACAAAAGAGATAAGCAACTTTTTGGATTGGTTGCTGCACTCCATACTATCTGCCGGCTATCAGAGAGTCGAGCACGACTTTACGAATACTGCGTAGCGTTACGGTTATCGTATCGAGATTGAGAAACCTCATACTAAATTTTAGTTCCAAATACGCTCACGGGTGGGCGCTGTTCCAAACGTCATACAAATTTCTCGATAACGCACCGAGCACGAATATTCGAGCTCGATCCTCAGAGTCTTGGCGCACAGAGTGAGTCGTGAGAAAGATTAAGGGTGTGGTGTGATCGTAACGTCATAATAAAGAAATATTGCCTGGAATTGAGCAATTTAATTAGCAATGATAGCCTAGTGGATTGAACTATGGCCTCTCAAGCAGAGGGTCGTGGGTTCAAACCCCGGTTCGCACCTCTTAGTTTTTCGCAATTTATGCAGGGAATTCCATTTGTAATTTATCATGAGCTTTTCGGTGAAGGAAAACATCGTGAGGATAGCTGCGCACTCCTGCGAAGCAATTCAATGATGTGTGTGAAATTCCCAATGCGCACTGGGCTCGCGTGGGAACTATAGCCCAAGCCCTCTCATTCTGAAAGGAGGCTTGTGCCCAGCGGTGGAACGTAAAAAGGCTGGTGATGATGTGGGCGCACTGTCATCTCATTTCATCTTAGCTCTCTAGGTTGTCAAATCATTTACAAACCCCCCGGATGTCTATGGGCAGTGGTGATCACTTACCATCAGGTGACCCTCTTGCTCGTTTGCTTTCCGTGTAGTATAAAAAAATCTGTAAAAGGCGCACCGGAACTCGTCGCACGCGCCACCTCTCTCGCGCATCGCTCATAAGCAAGTTAATTTATTGTCTAATTACACCCGTCTGTCCGTGTGTCCGTGCGCAGTAGGCTAAACCGGGACACAATTATACTGAGTAACGAAAATTAATTGTTTTTTAGTAATTAGGGGAGATAAGTATTAAATGTTGTCCTATTAATTGTGGCTCGTGGCTTGGGCATAGACTGGCGATAAAGGATCTTGTAGTTTGTTGACGACAGTTACGAATACAGTCACAGAGGATCGAGCACGACTTGTCGAATCCTGCGTAACGTTACGGTTATCGTATCGAGAAACCTCATACTAAATTTTAGTTCCAAATATACGCTCACGGGCGGACGCTGTTCCAAACGTCATACATATTTCTCGATAACGTTACTACTCGATTCCGTTACGTAGGATTCGAAAACTCGTGCTCGACACTCTGATACAGTTCTGAGGGTCGAGCACGACTTTTCGAATCCTGCGTCACTTAATCGCTTACTTACTTACTTACTTACTTAAAATCGAATAGTAAACGTTGTCGAGTTTGTATGACGTTTGGTACAGCGCCCACCCGTGAGGGTATTTGGAACTAAAATTTAGTATGAGGTTTCTCGATTTCGATACGATAACGTAACGTTAAGCAAGATTCGAAAACTCGTGCTCGGGGGACAGAGCGCCTAGTGTAATCGCCGACCAGGCCAAGAAATACGTCTCGATCGCGTTCGCGTGAAACAATTCCCATACTATTTGACACTTTAACGAAAACGCGATCGAGACGTTTTTTGTGCTTTTTGATTACACTAAGGGCACAGAGACCCAAGTACGAATATTCGAAAGTATAGTTATCGAGCAATTTGTAGGACGTTTGGAACAGCGCAATCGTTATAACCAATTACAAAATTAACCCATACGAGTACGCATGCGCCATCCATTTAAAAAAACAAGATTAATAAGACCAAAAACCAACTAGCGGGCCAAAAGTCCGTTATTAAGTGCGGCTATCTTGAAACCATCGCTAATTCTAACGCGATAATATCGACCGTTTTAAATTCGGGGGCCTTTAAAAGGTAATTATAATTATGCCCAGATAACTGCCGAAATGATACAGTTAATTTAATTTATTTGTTTTTGGCACGACATTTCGCGTTTTTGGGGAGACGCGAAATTAATATGTACCTTTGTCAACACACATATCGTAAGTCCACTATAACGCGTTCAGAAACCGTAGAAAATGACCAGCTTTTGATGTCGTAGAGTTTCAAATTCAAAACAAAACAGCCCCTATATACTACGAAGTGCAAAATTCGAACTTCGTATCGTGCCGTCCCGCTCACGCTAATATTATTTAACACGAGAGTGAGCGGGACGATACGATACGAACTTCGATTTTCTAATTTCGTAGTAGTCCCGCAGTTAATTTCGTGACAGATTAATTATGCCTTCGGCTTCTAAACCCATCTTAGAGTACTTATAATACCTATATGTGTGTAAATAAAGTAATGTATACAACTCTACATAATTAGGCACTCATGTGATCCTAATATGAAACTCGGCTTAAGGACCCACATTAAGTAACAGTACCTACATAAACTACTATTATACGGTCTGACGACATAAATAAACATAATTATTAATGTTTCAGTATGACAGCAATTTGTAGAAAAAAGCAACATTTCATTAGTTTTCTATCTTTCTCGTCGGAGATAGGTTGAAGATTCGAGCTTTAAAATAATTCACTAGCTGTGCCCTAAGCACGACTTGTCGAATCCTGCGTCACGTAAACTCGAATAGTAAACTATAACGAGTTTGTATGACGTTTGGAACAGCGCCCGCCCGTGAGCGTATTTGGAACTAAAATTTTGTATGAGATTTCTCGATCTCGATACGATAACCGTAACGTAACGCAGGATTCGACAAGTCGTGCTTAGGGCACTGGAAGCTTTTCAAGCCTCTGAATAAATTATGAACTACGTGAAAATGAAGTTGATTGATCTAGTCCCAAACTAGGTGAAGAATTGTACTACATGCTACGGGTACTAGACAACGGATAAACATGCATATATAGATAAATACGTATTTATCATCTAAGACTTGAGAGCAAACATTCCTATTCATCATACAAAATATATGCCCCGACCGGGGATCGAACCCGGAACCTCAAGCTTCGTAGTCAGGTTCTCGAACCACTAGGCCATCCGGCCGTCAAACAACGGTCGGTATTTCTCGGTAAATTCTCTTTCTTTGTATTTCTATGTTGCACAATAAAGATACCGATTTCAGTTCAAACTTAATCCTACCTGCCTGATGCGATTTTATCTTTTAAAAGAAAAACTACAGATTAAAAAAAAAAAGAAAAAGAAAAAAAAAAGGCGATACCAAAATAAATCAAACACTAAGATACAGTAATATAAACTTTAAAACTTTAGGAATAGAGATTGTGTCTCAGAATGGTGTGATGTGTAATTCGACTCCAAGGTGTTAAAGTGACGACAATTGGAACACCATTTAGACGACATTTAAAAACATTCGATTCCAATTTCAAAATGATGGAGTTTTTGCATGGGGCCACGAAATTACAGGTCCAGTTACTAGTTAGGAGGGTTTCGAAGTGTTAATGTGAAATATTGAAGTGTTTCATTTAGCATTTTAAACCAGGATCCTCAGTTGTAAATTTTGTATTTTTTATTGTTTACAAATTCAGTTGTTTCAAATGGCATGAAATTGAAAACACATAGCTTTAGAGTACCTATAGAGTTTTAAAAGTATGAGCGGCATACTTAGCGGAGTTTGATTCGGATTTTAGACCTATACTTATGTTTTAATCCTGTGGAATGAAAACTTATTTTTCTAGCAATACGTGAAGACGCCTTTACCTAAGCTACATTATTGAATTAGTTGACACAAATAAAGCGAAAGAAACGACCAAACACTTAAGAATATTATTAAGATTTGGATTGTAATAAAATATCATAGCCTGTACTTTCGTTTTCCGTACCCCGGAGGGAGTGTCCAATGACACCTCACTGATGTTTTGAAATAAGAACGCCGCATTCGCAATTCGAACCTACGAATTACAATTTGAAAAAAGAAGGGAGCTGTTTTTTTATTTTTTTCCCCCGCTGAGTACCAAGTTACATTTACAGCTGGTAACATTTATTGCTTAGATATTTTAGGTAACTTTGGTTGATTTGAATGGTAAAATTAAGTTTGTTGAATTATATAAAGCCGTTTATTTTTCTCTTTGTCCAGTATTAAAGCGTCGATTTGGGCGTTAAGTTCCTTTTTTGAAAATGAATAGGTAAATACTAACGTCTCGTGTTGCAAAGCATTGGAACTATTAGACTTTGAAAGCTGAGAATTTTAAACGATAATACACCTTTTTGCGTTTGGTTTAAGTTCGATTATGGATTGAATAGATTTAAAAAATATTCATAAAATTAGTTAAAGAATTAAGAATTGGATTTAATTGTTGAAACGATTTTAAATTGAGAGTCCGTTCGAGCTTCGACTTTTGCTTAATTTGCAGATTTAAAAATATTTGTGGTGATTGTAATTATGTAAGTGAACACATTTATTGTGCAGAAAATAAAGTAATAAAAACAAATTTACAGACAGTGATTACAATACAATGATTGTAACGTAGCGATTGTTGTTGTACATGAGTACTTTATTAGGTATTTATTAGTATACATAGTGGGAACATAAGAGACCGGTTGGAATACCTCAGATACGCTGGAAGGACGACATCGGAAAGGTGGCAGGGAAGAACTGGATGCAGACAGCCCAGAACAGAGAAACATGGAGGAAGTTGAATTAGCCCTACACCAAATTGGTTGAGGAAGGCTCAAGTTGATGTTGAGTGCTTATAGGCAGAATACGACACGGTAAAATTAAGAATCAAACGAACTTACCTTGTGATGTTTGATTCCAACAAGGATGGCATCTACTCACGTGCTGCTGAAAGTAAATATAATAAATAAAATAAAAAATATATCATGGGACAAATTAACACCAATTGACCTAGTCCCAAACTAGGCAAAGCCTGTACTATGGGTACTAGACAACGGATAAACATACTTATATAGATAAATACATACTTATATACATATTAAACATCCAAGACCCGAGAACAAACATTCGTATTCATCATACAAACATTTGCCCCGACCGGGATTCGAACCCTGGACCTCAAGCTTCATAGTCAGGGTCGCTAACCACTAGGCCATCCGGTCGTCTATATATGTAATCGTCTTCGGTTGACAGCTGAAGTATAATTGGAAAGAAGAACTATGTAGGCATTTTTTACAATAGTGACCAAAATTAACATGCTAATGCTATTGTCATCGCATTTACATCCTAACTAATATTATAAATGGAAAAGTAACTCGTCTCTCTGTCTGTCTGTTTGTTACCTCTTTACGGGAAAACCGCTGCACCAATCTACATGAAATTCGGTAAGAACACAGTTTGAATATTAAGGAATAACGTAGGCTACTTTTTATTCGGGAAAATTAAATAGTTCCCGCGGGATAGCGATAACCGAAGTAAGTATATAAAGAAGCCATACCTGAACAAAATCAGAGGTTCGAGCACGAGTTTTCGAATCCTGCGTAACGTAATCGAGTAGTAATCGTTATAGACAAATTTGTATGACGTTTGGAACAGCGCCCGCCCGTGAGCGTATTTGGAACCTAAAATTTAGTACGAGGTTTCTCGATTTCGATATGTACGTAACGTTACGCAGGATTCGAAGACTGTAGGTGACACGTTACCAAGAAAAAGAAACACCGAAAGCGGGTAATTTAGTAATTTACGGTCGAAATTTAAATTTATTATTCTAATGCCAGTGTTGCCCGCTCAACCGCTAATGCTTAACTTATCGCCCAAATTGAATTAATGTAGAACGGTCACAACATACGACGAATTAATTGTGTTTTTATTCTAATTGTTTAGGATGCGCGTGGGCAGATAACGCGACATATTCGTACAATGTGAGGGGACCGGACTAAGTTAGGTTTGTTAGGAAATTATTAGGGTACCGTGCCTTTTATGGTACTGTCTGTCTGTCAAGACCCTTTTTCTCTGGAACGAAGCATGCTGCTCACTGGTAGCGTGCTGAAATTAATATCAAGTACTCAAGCCTGCAGTCCCTCGAAGCTGTAAAAAAAAAATCTAACTTCTAAATCAACGCAATCAAAACATACAATCATTAAAAAGGTTGTTTCCATGCAAATTGCCGCACCCTGAAAACCTAAAGGGTACTTCCAGTTGTCCTAGAAACTTGAAATTTTGTATGAAGGTAGCTCTTATAGCACAACCACTCAGAAAAATTTCAAAATTTTTAATTTTTATATCTGTCTGTAGATTTCACAGACCAATATAAGATGACCCCAACACTGCGTATATTTTGCTTAGGAGTAGGGCTCTGCTAACACTGGACAAGTTAAAACATTGGGGAAAAGCGTTACAATCTTTGTACGGAACCCTCTTGCGCGCATCCGACTCGTACTTGTCCGTTTTTTAACTTTGTCATAAGTATATTCGCATGATGCAAATTAAATATTCAAAGTTTTTAGTGTTTTTACGTTTGTGTTCAAACGATTTAACCACATACCATTTATACGGGATGATTTGACATATAATTATTATGGCTGTATTCTTTTTCGTGGTGTGAGTGCCAGGTTCATCATCATCATCATCATGTCAGCCGAAAGACGTCCACTGCTGAACATAGGCCTCCCCCGAGGCTCTCCACTCAGACCTGTATTGTACTTAATTGGTTAGTAAGAATAAATGGAAAATGTGCTGCTCGTAACAAGGGTGATAACATACAAGCTATCTTGGCTGTTATGTCCTAAATAAAAACGTTCGGATCTTTTCTCTTCTCATAAAGCCCGAGGGCTGTAATGGCCCGGTTCGGCCCTATCAGCACTGCATGCCCCGTTTCCTCAAAAAACATTATATGTTTCACGGGCGGCACGGGAATAGAAACAAACCTCGGCTCAGAAAGCCTTGTCTTCGACTTCGGGCTCTTACTAGAGCCTCGTTTGTAATTCCATACCTGCCGCCCATACACAACACAATGTACTATTATAACCTAGCTCAATAAATAAAGGTCTACACAAACATTTTTCACGTCTGACGTTGAAATATTCGTATTGTAATGGTGACATTATTATCGTGTATCCGTTGCATCGTAACGGGTCGGTTAATCGAGCATTAGGGCAATTAGTGACACTTCTTGTTTTAATTGACTATAACATCTGTTGTGTGACTGTCGTTGTGGATATGTTAATAATAATACCTAATAGTTGAAGATTATTTAATTACACATTTTTTTTTGTAAACTAGTCAATCAATCATTGAAATACATCAGCAACAGGACTCGTCAACTCGCTTAACCTAAATTACAAAACATCGTCAGCAATATGCTTCGTCAAAAACCCTAACCTAAAACCCCCCGCCCCGCATCGTACCCGGCTCAAAGGTCCCCATTATACAAGCAGCATTACCCCGCTGAATGGCAATGGAGACCTGTGCCCTAAGCACGACTTGTCGAATCCTGCGTCACGTAAAATCGAATAGTAAACTATAACGAGTTTGTATGACGTTTGGAACAGCGCCCGCCCGTGAGCGTATTTGGAACTAAAATTTAGTATGAGATTTCTCGACCTTGATACGATAACCGTAATGTAACGCAGGATTCGACAAGTCGTGCTTAGGGCACTGTTGCACCAAATACGGCACAGAGCGAGGGTTACAGCCCATTTCTCGCAATCGATGGCCTAGCTCCTTGAACAACTTAATCCTCCTAATTGTTAATGGACAAGAGTAAAATAGTACAATTAAATTGTATAAGTAATTTTTCTATCTATCTAATTAATCCTGCTAGTTCTGCTATAAAAGAGAAAGTTTGTGTGTGTGTATGTTTGTTACTTCTTCACGCTGAAAATTTTGAAGTTTATACCCTAGAATCTAAATAAAAATGGCTATCTCTTATTTTGGGAAATTGCATAGTTCCCGTGATATACGAATTACGCACACGAAGTCGAAAGAATATAAAAATTGACATAATATTTCTAACCAGAATACATAGAAAACCAGAAAAGATAGCTAGCTAGGGACGAGTGGAAATGACACTTCCGCACGAGTACCAAACGACGTTTTTTAATACATTTGCCATAAAATTACAATGAAACCAAATGCGGTGAGGTCGGCGCGAGCTTCCCTATCCCCCCGCCGGGGCCGTCTCCGCCGCTTTCCTCCAGCAGCGCCTTGGAAAAGTAAAAAGCACTAGTGCGAAAAATCCAACTTTCCGCACGATTACGTAGCCACAAAAATTACCACTTTTTGAGCAACCGTATTAAAAAGATTCTTCCATTGCCAATTGAATAAAAATTAAAACAGGAGCTCCCAAATTTAATCAACATTGGCAGCATATTCATTAATTATTAATATTTATAGCAGCGCAATTAATTTTGGACAGCAACATGTTAATGTAAAATTTCGAAATATGCGCGTGCTCAAGCTTAGGGGAGCTTTTGTCTCTAAGCTTTGTTTTAGGGAGGAATATTTAGTGTTACGGTCCCCTTATTAACTATAGCATTAAAACCTCCTTAAAAAAAGCATAAAATAATCCTCTAAAGCCTTGAGTTTTATGGCCTAGCACAAATATGAAGTCGGTGCCGTGCGAGCGGAATGTTCTTTCAATGAAGCACCGACTTCATATTTGTGCTAGGCCGTAAAACCCATGGCTTTAGAGGATTATTTTATGTTTTTTAAGACTGTGCCGAGCTTTTGACGCGGGCAAAGATTCGGTATTTAGTGCGGCTGTCACCTATGTGTGCGTTGTCACGCACACTACTGTCAGCTTACTCGTTAGATCGGTACGGCCGATGCTAAATGTTAGTAACTCATTATTCTGTAATAATGAATCTCAACTACGGACATATAGATAGTAATGAATAAAATACATAATGCAATTAAAGTTTTTCTCAAACATGCTCGGAAATTCTCGCTTTCCATTAAATTTGAAAATAGAACCCGGGAAGCATCTAATTTTTTCATTAAAAATTTTAAATGAAGAAGTCACTAAAAATGATCATGGGTGTTGATTTCATGTAATTTGGGTGCGGTGAGTTCGAAGTTGACATTATTATTTGGATCCAAGATGGCGGATGACAGTTTGTCATTTTTGTCACTAAAAATCGTCATGGGTGTTGATTTCATGTAATTTGGGTGTGGTGAGCTCGAATTTGACACTATTTTTTGAATCCAAGATGGCGGATGACAGTTTGTCATTTTTGTCACTAAAAGTCGTCATGGGTGTTGATTTCATGTAATTTGGGTGCGGTGAGCTCGAATTTGACACTATTTTTTGAATCCAAGATGGCGGATGACAGTTTGTCATTTTTGTCACTAAAAATGGTTATGGCCATGACACCCGGGTGTCGATTGCATGTAATTTCGGTGCGGTGAGCTTGAATTTGACATTATTTTTTGAATCCAGTATGGCGGATGACCATTTGTCATTTTTGTCACTAAAAATCGTCGTGGGTGTTGATTTCATGTAATTTGGATGCGGTGAGCTCGAATTTGACACTATTTTTTGAATCCAGGATGGCGGATGACCATTTGTCATTTTTGTCACTAAAAATCGTCGTGGGTGTTGATTTCATGTAATTTGGATGCGGTGAGCTCGAATTTGACACTATTTTTTGAATCCAAGATGGTGGATGACAGTTTGTCAAGCAACTTTGTTTCGATTGGACCTTGAATTGGACACTCTTAGGTCGAAGTGCTCGTCAAAACAAACCTAACGAGCCCAAGTTCGATGGTATTACATTAATGAACTATATCGAATTCCTATGGCCACCTTCCTGCTCCATCATCAGACCTTGAACGTCATCTACGATTTTAGTGTTAATGACACCATCTCATCTGTCTTCAACTCATAAGTAAAATATTGAAAACCGGATTGAGTAAATAAAAAAGTAACAAAAAAATACTTACTCTGTTTTGCTGCGTATAACACAGAATTTGTACACAATGGATATCGAAGTATTTTCGATCCGCATCGAAACGTGGTCTCTCTCTGAGCTCTCGTGGGCGACTGAATAATTTTCGTGTTGCTCGCTTGTTATATTGCAACATCTCACGTCCATAGTAATTTTGTATGGCAGATTTGGAAGGCGTTTTTAAAAAATCGTAATTAAATAACTAAAGCACAATAAGAAATAAAACGATGCATTTGTTGTAGCTAATACTTTTGATATTTGTTTGAGTTTGATTTTGAAACTAAAGTATCGTTTTTTTTAGTAAATTTTTCCTTAACGCCGACACACGTTTTTCTCATTTTTGTACAACTTTACATAATTGTATTTATTAAACTATAAACTATTTTAGACTATTGATGGCGACACATTGTAAACACGTTCTTTGTGATAATATTTACATATGTTTTATATTTTTTTGGAAATAATTGTGAACTCCAGAGACTTAACGGTGACTGCCGTTTTTGCTGATTTTGCTCGGCGCAGTCTTAATGAGGTTTTCAATAACTGTTTTGTTAAGTAAGAGTTTATTTTATTTCACTATTTTAAGCTTCTTTATTAATCAAAGAATTATCCTCCAACTCCTAACCGATAATTAGTTTGCCTTCCATCACCAGCTCATCAGCATGACGTGATTTCCCTGGGACTGCGATCCCAAGTAATCCCAACATCAGATCCTGACTTGGTTCCTATTGATCAATTTGATCATGTACCTATCTGTACCTACGTACCTACACTTGCCGAACGTCAGATCTGAAGGTAGGTGTACATTGCGCTGGAGCCACGGCGCATGCGCGAACACATACAGCCGCACGAGCTAATGACTGCATAACTGATATTTACGCGGCAGACCGTTTGCGCTTCCCGTCAAGGTCTACGCGTTAGATACTGACGAAGATTTGAAAAAAAAAATGGTTAAGTATTTCGAAGTATCAAACCAGTATCTAATAATTTTTATGTCATTACAAATTGAATTACTTTATGCATAATAATTTGAACTTTCATAAATGATCATGAGCTACTCTAAATTTAAAAGCAAGAGGCCATAATTCTGTTAGGCTACCTGGAAGAAATGTCATTTTGAAATTAATTCATAAATTATTGTATTTAACATTTTTTTTAATTTAAAACAGACGAAGCATTAAGGTATTATTACGTTCAGGTTATAGGTAAAATACAATATTCACTCTCTAACAATACATTACTCACTCACTATTGCACACCACGTAACAAACAATACAGAATTACAAGGTAACAATAGGCGTTCTTATGGCTAGAGAGCAATCTCGTCCAGGCAATCATTTATAACTAGCTATTTACTACATAATTTTAAAAACGTTATCTGCAGCATCCATTTAGCAAGGTTCCATTTATTTAAAATCACTTAAAATTAACCATTACAATCTGTCTAATTTGCCTTAATTACGTACCTAAATAACGGACTTGCTTTTACCATTCAGTATTTTGCTGACAATGTAAACAAATCTAAGCTTTGTTAATCAAAAAATCGATACGTTACAGTAAAACTTAACTTCGTTAATAAACGATTAACGAAAGGCACTGTGCCCCCTTATAACTGTTATAATGTTTTTGCTAAAATGGGTTAAAATACAGATCATTGACCCGAACACCGCCCGTGGCCGTATATCCCCTGAAAAGTAATACCAGTCAAATAAAAAAAGAGATTTTTCCCCGAGTTATCAGCAAAACGAATTAATAAAGCCCCTAAAAGTATGGTTTCGGCAAAGGATTGGATGGAATGATACAAATGAAATATGGCGCAGGGAGGCGGCGTTGGTAGTAGGGGTGGGGTTGTATCGATGAAAAGTGTCTATGTTTTGATCTAAGCTAAATGGGACTTAGTAATTTCACTAATTCCTTTTTAAACTAATGTTTCTAATAACACCTGTCGTTCTGTATGTGTTCGAAACCCTCGAGGCAAAAACAGGGGTGTTATAAGTTTGACCGCTATGTGTGTCTGTGTGGCTGTATGTCTGTGTGTCCATCTGTGGCACCGTAGCTCTGAAACGTTATTTTTCTCTGTGATACATTATTTATTATTTATTGAGTCTATTACTAACCGACAAACCAGTCTGGCCACCTGGTTGGAGGGTTAGTATTTTTTTTTTTCTTAAACGACCACCTGATTGGTCATTCCATCAGAAGGCAGTAGCCTAAAATGTGTAGATAGGTTTCGTTCGTCAGTTATCTTCTCCTGCCCAAAGGCTAAATCGTCCAGAAAAAGGAGCCCCGCGCGGGGCTCCGTCAAATCCTTAGACCAAGGAAAAAACTAGAACCAAGTGGACGGTTAAGAAAAAAACATACTATAGATGAAAGAAAAACATCGTGAGGAAACCTGCACACTCCTGTAAAACAATTCAATGGTATGTGTGAAGTTCCCAATCCGCATCCATTCATCCAATTCCCAAGCCGAAGGCCTTTCATTCTAGGAAGCCTGTGCCCAGCAGTGGGACGTTAAAGGCTAGTGATGTGGTACCACTATTTATAAGAGGTACTATTCCGAGTGGTAAATTAAATTTACCTTAACAAACCGCGGCACCCTAAGCCCCAGAAGCCTCGTCAAAAGAATGAAAAAGCCTCCAAATGGGTAGTAAAAAAACACCGATGACCGAAACGAAACCATATTAGCTTTGAGGGATTACACTCTCGTATCTCGCAGATACACTATGCGAGTATGCGAAATATGAACGTGTTTTAGCAATTTTTCACACACATTTTCGGAATAACTATGATGTATTTCGGGGAAAAACTCAACGCGGGGCCTTTCACACGATTTTGGGGGTGGTTACAGACAGTTGCTGGACAACCCGCCGCCACTCTAAGGGTGGCTGGTAGATATCCTTTAAAGGAGTAAGCCCGCGTTTGTACTCGAATTTGATTGTTTGTAAATTGTGTTTTTTTTTGTACAATTAAATATTTACTCACTGACTTACCGCCTATTACTTGCATTATTATAACATTATACCAATGATGTTACTATATACCTAAAAAAAACACTCCGACGAATTGAGAACCTCCTCATGTTTTCAAGTCGATTAAAAAGAGGTACATAGATATGTCATCAGCCGAAAATTAAGCGCAGAAAAGGCTACAATTGTCAAAATGGTCGGAACATGTTTTTCGATTGTTTTGTCAGTATAATGACGTTTCTTTAATTATAATATTATCATTGACATATCCATACCACTTACTTATCACGAGCTTTTCAGCAAAGGAAAACATCTTGGAGAAACCGGCACTAATGCGAGAAGCAATTTAATCGTGTGTGTGAAGTTCCCAGTCCGCACTGGGCTCGCGTGCCAAGCCCTCGCATACTAAGAGGAGGCCTGCGATATAAATAGACTGGACATGAAGATGATAGCAAATTTACTGCTAAGTAAGTAGCTATAAAACGCTTTATTGTAAAGAAAATACAGAAATAAAGACAAGTTATAAACAAACCACAAGCACAAAGGCGGACTTATCCCTGTAAGGGATAACAAAAATCACTGTTCCAAATTCGGTGGCGACTTAAAATATAATCACAAATCAGATATCAAACTTACACCTATAAACAAGAAAAACAAATACAAAATTAAACAAAAGACTAAACAATCACTTTCTTCTAAAAGGCGGTATCAAGCAAACAAAAAAAAAACGGCAGACGCCAAAGAAAAAAGCACTGTCTATGGTAAACAATAGAGCTACTGCCTTTAATGCCAACAAAGGAACTGATCGAACCATAGATAAATAATATTTCATATTCACCGCTTACTGTCAAGGCATGGGCGGTAGCGGAGTGGGATAATAGTACTTTTTGATATAAGTGCGGAAGGTATGTCATTTTGCATGAGTCCCGAGGTGTCTAGGCTCGAGCCGCTAGTACCTACTCTACAGTACAAAACGACTTTTTTAATACATTTGCGAAAACATGACAAAGAGGGGGTGGGCCAACACGAGGTGCCCCACCACCATCCACAGTCCTCCTCCACTGGCACCTTGGAAAAGTAAAAAGCACTAGTAAGAAAAATCCAACTTTCCGTTTGATACGTAGCCACAAAAAGTACCACATTTTGAGCAACTGTATTAAAATATTTTATACGCACACAAGGGTGCCTTCAGGACGCTTCAAATGCTCCACTGAAGTTAATCAGGCCGGGGATAGGACATCGCGGTCCCGCTGCAACATTCCTATTTGTCTTCCAGAGATTAAGAACAATAAAGACGCCTTACAAATAAACATTAAACATTGTAGAATATAATTGAGATCTTTTCTTGTTGTTGGAAAGGTAAAACAAGTAAGTTTTAAGAAGTTCTGCTGATTTGCGCATAGTAATTGAGACTTAAACGCGAACGCGGTAAGGACGTTTTCTTTTGTCAAAAGTTACACTATAGGCGGTGATGAAGCCCCGAAATATTCATCATCATCATCTCCTGCCCTTTATTTATGTCCCACTGGTGTGCTCAGACCACCGCTCTCAGAATGAGAGGGCTTGGGCTGTTCCCACGCGGGCCCGGTGCGGAATTTGAACTTCACAAGCACCAATTGAATTGCTTCGCAGGAGTCTGCCGGTTTCGTCAAGTTGTTTTCCTTCACCGAATGGCTTGTGATAAATTACAAACCTAATTTTGCACATAAATTTCTAACAATCAATTAGTATTCATTCATACAACATTTATTGTTTACCATACCTGTTTTTCTGTAATCTCCTTGTACCGTTTAGTGATTTTCAATAAAGAATATTGTGTTGTATTGTATTTATTATTTATTTATTTACCGACATTTTTTTTTCATTATGAGTGAGTCTCACGGTAGTTTCATGTTAAAAATTCCTAAAAATGCAAAAGTGCGAGCCGGTTCTCGAACTCACGCGACCCTCTGGTTTAGAGGCCATAGGTCAAACCACTAGGCAATTACGGCTTCTTTTCCAGGAATTATTTTAAAAAAGATTCCGACGAATTGAGAACGTCGTCAGTTAAAAACCACATTGTAACAATAAAACCATCCCATGTAATCCTATCCTGATAATTTATTCCAAATTCCGTATTTTTTCCTTTATTACGTTTCCCTAACTTTACCCGTCTGTGGCAAATACGTAAACAGCGCGAGGCAAAAAAAAAAAAACAATAAAACCGCTGTCGCCTATGACTCGCGCCCGTCTAGCCGCCCGAACGCTAAGGGTGCTTCATACGAGTTATTAGCCCTTTTGTGGAGTGCTCTTATATTTCACGCAGCGCCGCTCGTGGGAGGGGCATTGTTTGTACGGTCTAATGGCAATAGATACTAACTTACTGCTACAGGAAATAAATGTGGTTGAGGCAAACGGGATCCGTGTACAACTTCGTTTCGGTACTCTCCACGAGGCCACTATCGAAGCACTACATACCGTTCAACATGCCACCACTTCCACTACTGACATTGTAAACCATCTACTCAATTTAGTTAATGACAAAACCAAATTACCCACTAAACCTAATCCTAACTAATATTATAAATGCGAAAGTAACTCTGCCTCTCTGTCTCTCTGTCTGTCTGTTTGTTACCTCTTCACGGGAAAACCACTGCACCAATCTAGATGAAATTTAGAAGAAGATAGTTTGAATTTTCAGGAATGACATAGGCTACTTTTTATTGGGGAAAATTATATAGTCCCGCGGGATAGCGATAACCGAAATCTACGCGGACGAAGTCGCGGGCAGCAGCTAGTATTTTATACATTCCAAACTACCCTTTTAGGTAAATAAATGAATTAATTAATAATTTATTTGTTCAATAAATTATTTAAAAGTGCGTCGTGTAAATCTATTGTCACATTATAGCGTTTTAAACAATGATTACAACTTTATAACAGCCATTTTCCGTGGGTTGTAAGTACATAAAATTTAAAATAGGATGAGCCTCGGATCAACTTTTGCAACTGAAGTCTCTACGCGCAGCGCCAGACAGCATTAACAGCGTAATCTCTCAGTTAATTTAAACTGAATCAACTGTAAACTAACAATAACACGAAACAATAATCGCTAGCCGAGTAAAAGGATCGAATGCGGCTAATTTAACTCGAGTGCAAGCAATGGGGCGGAAAATCGCAAATTTGTCTATGCCGCCGCAAACTTAATTTTACCAGTGGCGAAATCTGGAACTAAAACACTCATACTAATTTCACTGTTCTTAAAAACAGTGGCGCCACAGTTGATGGTAAAGGTAAGGTTGTCGCGAATCAAGATGGCCGTTTGACAGATGGAAAAAGCGCGCCAAAAACCCTTTGGGATCTGTCAAACGGCAGATGGCGGTAATTTGGTGGATACTGTTGACAATTTTCTTTGTTATTTATTGTAGTGTGATAATTGTGTGGACGGCAGCCCGTTAGGTTGATTAAGTTGTTTGATCGGATGTTTCAAGTAATCGGGTGATTGAACTTGTTTTTGAGATAAGTTTGAAACTCAGTTACAACAGTTTTTTTCTATCCAGGCAGTGATAGAGAAAATGTACATTATCATGGTGATTATTTATACAGCTTTCCAGTTTAAATCACAGCATTGTACTCTACAAATAATACCTCATCCATAACTATCTTTATCTTTATATTTTATACCTATAAAACAGTACCGTGACTGACTGACTGACAGACAACGCACAGCCTAAACCACTGGACCTAGAGATTTGAAATTTGGCAAACATATATATACCTTGAGTATCCTGGAGGTGCACTAAGAAGGGATTTTTCGAAATTCCCACGGGATAGGGAATAAGCTAGTGTACATATATGAAGTAAGTAAGTAAGTAAACGCTTTATTGTACAGAAAATACAGAAATAAATAAAGTTACTTTCGCTCAATAATATTATATGTACTAAGTACATATACAGTAGGTACTATAATAAGTACAGAGTAAGATAATCACCGTGAATAACCCGTCTTGAATATGTCACCATATTTAAACTTAAAACCCAACTTAGGTATATTTCTATTATTCTAATTAAACATCTCGAATCAAAGCCCCATACAAAGCTATAACTATTAATTCGCGAGGGTCCGTAATCGAGTCACGCTGTAAGGGGTAACGTTCAATTTGTCGTTTGGGAGATATATCCTCACTAATATTATAAATGTGAATGTTTGTGAGTTAACGACAGTGAGTGTGTATGTATGTTTGTTACTTCTTCACGCTGAAAGGGCTGATATTGTGCTCAAATTTGGAATGGGGATACCTAGCACACCATAGACTAAAACATAGATTACATTTGTCATCATCACCATGTCAGCCGAAAGACGTCCACTGCTCGACATAGGCCTCCCCTAAGGCTCTCCAGACCGAATTACATTCACTTATTTCTTATTGCAAATCACATTAGGTAGGTACATTTTAAATGTCAAAATTATAAGTTCATAAAAGTTCGTCAAGAAAATTAAAATTAAATAAATGCAAGATACAGTGAACAAGTAAATCGAACATTTATCGCACAAAAACAGTGTTTAAGAGCTATAAGTAATATCAGCCGCCGTACATCATGTAGACCCTGGTTTGTTGAGTATGGGATACTGACTGTTTACTCTATTTATATTTTTGAGGCCTGTTTATTTGTCAAACTGCATCCTGAAAAGTTTAAAAAGAAAAGTGACACAGTTTCTTTTAATACAAGATATCCTGACAAATTAGTTTTACCTAAGATACATACAATTATGAATAAGAAAAATAGTCACACTATGTGCATAAAATATAAGTGTGTGTGTATGTGTGTGTGTGTGTGTGTGTATTATGTGTATATAATAATTTACCGGAACCCATGAAAGTACTCCCTTTAAGATCCTTTAAAACGCAGCTGTACCGATGGCTGGTAAAGAAGTGTTTCTACTCTCTGAAGGAATACTTGAATATTATGTAGATAAACTCTAATTAACATGTTATAATTATACCTGCATGTATCAAGTAGCCAAACACAATATTTGCTTGACTCTTTAAGTTTAAATGTATGAATCTAAACTATCCACATAATGTAACATCTTATTTTTGTACTACATTTAATGCGAATAAAATATATTTATATTTCTATGAAATAAAATAACAAGGTACCTGCAGTGATATACCTATCCATGAGAAGTTTTTAAGGCGTAGCGTAGGCTATCTTTTATCTCGAAAATTTTTATAGTTCCAGCAAGATAGGTAGTGACAGATAACCGATTTCTAAACAGACATTCGCAAGCACCAGAGGCCCAAACATGAATATTCCAATACTGCGTAACGTACTCGATTAGTAACATTATCGAGTTTGTATGATATTTGGAACAGCGCCCGCACGTAAACGTATTTAGTATTAAAATTTACTTTAAACATTCTAGATTTCGATACGATAACGTTACGTTACACAGAGGGTCGAGCACGACTTTACGAAAGCTGCGTAACGTAAAATCAAATTCAAATTCAAATTATTTATTTCACACATAATTTTAGGTACAATAAGGTCTTAAAGACGTCGTATCACTAAAATGTGCCCTAAACACGTGGCATGTGAAATTGCGAATGCACCTACCTATAAACTAAAAACTCCTGTACGCTATAAGACACTTCTCGACCAGCCACTTTTTTAAAGTCCTTTTAAATTTAACGAAGGCTAGGGCTTTTACTGTGTCAGGCAGCTTGTTAAATATTTTAAACACATAATATAACTAATCTTAGCAACTAATGATAATTTTGACCTAGGCATAAATAATTTATTGCGATATTGCGAGCGTGTAGGGTTTCTGTACATTCCTTTTGCGCAGTTAAACATATGCTCATTCTTATATAGAAATAAACATGCATCCAGGATATACAGACTTGGTAGTGTTGGAATGTTATATTTTTTAAAAAGGGTCTACATGAATCGATTTGCCTTAGTTCAAATATTGCTCTAACACATTTCTTTTGTATCAGGAAAACAGCATCTATGTTTGAACATCTGCCCCACAATGTTATACCATACCGCAGAATGGAATGAATGTATCCATAATAAGCTGTAAGAGATGCTTCCCTGGATATCATCTGACTTATTTTCCTTAAAGCAAAAACAAAACGTTGGCTTTGGAGGACAATCTCGCTACATGGTCTTTCCATTCACAGAAACTATCAAGTGTGACACCTAGGAAGTTCATATTGCTAACCTGAATCGAATAGTAAACGTTGTCGAGTTTCTATGACGTTTGGAACAGCGCCCGCCCGTGAGCGTATTGGAACTAAAATTTAGTATGAGGTTTCTCGATGTCGATACGATAACCGTAACGTTACGCAGCATTCGTAAAGTCGTGCTCGACCCTCAGGATTCGAATATTCGTACTCGGGCCTCTGTTATCACAACGCAAGAACCCACAAAACATTATCACCCCAAAAAACCGCCAGTTACCGCCGCCCCATAAAAATTGCCAACTGGCAAAACACTGTCAAATTTTATGGACGCTGGGTCCCGCGGGGCCCACGATGGGGCCACGGGGACCCGCGGCGGGCCATGGGACGGGCTAAGTGCAATGGGGTATTTAATGAGAATAAACACTAGTTAAATGATCGAATGAGTGGAGTGGGGTGGTTTGTGATGTCAAACGATGCTCCGTTGTTTTTTGCTGAATTTAGTAAGTAACTTGGCATGTGCAGTGTGGATGAAGTAAACGTATAGCAAATGTCCAAAATGTATGTCGTATGTCCAAAACATTTTCAAGAACGAGCTCGCGAGGTCTAGAGGGTCGAGCACGGCTTTTCGAAACCTGCGTCACGTAAAATCGAATAGTAAGCGTTGTCGAGTTTGTATGACGTTTGGAACAGCGCCCGCCCGTGAGCGATTTGGAACTAAAATTTAGTATGAGGTTTCTCAATCTCGATACGATAATCGTAACGTTATGCAGCATTCGTAAAGTCGTGCTCGACCCTCTGATCAAAGGGCCACTAGTATAAATATACATAAATATATAAATATCGTCGGACAATTCTAATAGTAGCGCTTGGTCGATGCAACTTGTGACCAAAGGGCTGGCTGTTTTCTCTCTCAAAGAATCAGCATCGCTATTCAGCGTGGCAACGCTGCCAGCCTTTTGGGCACCATGCCACGGGGGCCTAATTTAGATTTAATTTAGTTTTAAGTTTTAGTTTATTTAGTTTTAGCGTAGATTTAATGTCATTGTAAATTGCTTTTAATAGGTAAATAAATTATAGTACAAATTCAAGCAGAACGTTAACGAGGCATTCCTAACTTTAAAAATATGCATATTTCTTTCGAGGTTTTTGTTTAATGATCTCAGTAGGAGTATCTTTTTGTATTTTTTTTCCCAATTTTTTATTTTTACGCACACGACCCGGAGTGTCTAGGATCCGGTTTCGATTCCCGGGGTTGGCATTTTATGTCCAATCGTGGTGTAGGGGAAAAGCACACCACCCGGAGTGTCGAGGATCCGGGTTCGATTCCCGGGGTTAGCATTTTTCAGGTTTTTTTCTGTGTATTCATGTTTCAGTGAGTTTATAAAAAATATAATTGATTTTGTTTAAGTACCTACATAAAATGTTATATAAAATTATGGTTTGAAAAAATACTGAACGATATAATTTAGAATCTAAAACGAGCATTTATAATCCACGTAGGTACCGTCATAAGTTAGAAGTTAATTTTAATTAACAACTGAACTTGCTTGTTTGTAACTTGTCTTTAGTTCTGTATTTTCTGTACAATAAAACGTTTACTTACTTACTTACAACTGAACTTGCAAACCGAAGCGGACTTACTGCCCAGTTCTCTGCCAGCCGACCGTGCGTGTAAGGTGTCTATTGTAACTAATGTAAGTGGGAGACCGGCTTGTGTATGGCCGGTAATAGACCCCCGGCGAAATGTACGGGGTTAGCGGGCGCAGTCGAAAGACTTTTCGCGAAAGGCATACAAATTCGTAAGTGAAATAGTTTTCGTTTGCATTATTGAGGGCTTGTTTCACCACTTGCTGTTGAAGTTCGTGATAGTTAGCTGGCAAATAAAATATCAGCCAGATTAAATCCTTCTAATGATATTATTTTGTCTGTATTTGCAATCAGGTCAGGTGCTCCGCGCAAAACCAAACTCACATTCGCTATTCAGCGTGGCAACGCTGCCAGCCTTTTGGGCACCATGCCACGGGGGCCTTATTTAGATTAAATTTAGTTTAAAGTTTTAGTTTATTTAGTTTTAGCTTTGATTTAATGTCATTGTCATTGACATTAAATTGCTTTTATTATGTAAATAAAGTGTTTTTTAAGCCAAATTCACAGAAGTATCTATGCACTCTGAGTCTGTATACATTGACTGGAATAATACAATCATATTTGTGTATCTTAGACATAGTATAAAAACCTTTCCCACGGGCCAGGCAAAAACCAATCTTATGACAATGTCATAAACATGCGGGTGGTAGGACCTTGTGCGAGGTCCGTCCGGATCGCTACCACCATCTTACTCGTTAATCCTGCCGCTAAGCAGCAGTGCTTGCACTGTTGTGTTCCGGTGTGGAGAGTAAGACAGCCGGTGTAATTACGGGCACAAGAGGCATTTCATCTTAGCCCTCTAGGTTGGCAACGCATCTGCAAACCCTCCGGAGTTGCGGGTGTCTATGGGCAGTGGTGATCACTTACCATCAGGTGACCCACTTGCTCGCTTGCCTTCCTCGTATAAAAAAAATCACAGGGAAAGCTTTTCCCACTTAACTATATAATAGAAATTACTTTTATCTGGTAATTCAAAAGTCTGTTTGTTCAGAAACGGTTACAGTCAGTTCATAAAAAAGACAATGAGAAATAGACAGTTTCTTTTTATAAAGTTTTCGTTCACCCGCTCAACTGGCTAGCAGAAAATTCGGAAACCACATTACGTGGGTATTTAAATTGTTAAAAAAAAGTTAAACTAAAATTAAAAAATCTTTTGTTTCGAACTCAGGGTCCATAATTTGTTAGTAACAGTATTCTTATTAATGGTAAGGTTAGTAACTATGTTAAAATAAAATAAAAATTAAAGTAAACTCGCACTATAAACACCGAACGAAGGCACGCACCGCCAAATTATCCAACTGCAAAAATATTTGATTTTTCCAACTCTTCCCAAAGCGAAACTTTCGCTTACCTACCCCGCTAAGCCCTTCTTAGCGTTCCCCAATTAACGTACTTACGCCCGATCGTAATGGAGTAATTACTGCACTTTGATGTTATAACGAGCTTTCCGCCCGCACAATAATCATATTTGTTACATTTGGTGTTAGTAATTAAAAGGCGATAATTTAACGAAATTAATCTTTCTGGATAACAAAGTATTTTCGATACTGTCGAAGTGAGGCAGTAACGCGTAAGCGAGATTTTCACACATACCTATGTGTGTGGGAAACACAAATAACACTTATCTATGGGTCGCTGTCTCGTTGTAAGCAATATTAATACACATAGGTTGTAGAGACACTGATAGATAGAACACTCAAGCATTGTTTAAATGCCTTTTAATAAATTCTCATAGCAAGGATCACAGTTTAGCTAGAACACTAAACTAATTGTACTCTTGTTATTAACCAAATCGAGTACAGATGTCCTCTTTTGCCCATGACTTTTCTAAACAAGAACATTCTACACAGCCAACCTTATGAAAACAAATTAAAAAGTCAAATCGAAACCAGCCAGCGTCAAAACATTAAAACGCAAATTCGAAACAGCCAATTCGTCACAATAATCGGATTCCAAATTCAAACTCCTTGTTTGCTAACAGCGAATCAAATTTAACCACCGAATCGAAAACAAACATCTCAATTCGAATTTTGAGCAGGCTTATTCCAAATTCAAATAGACAATGCTGGCTAAAGAGGAACATTAGGGATTTGAGGGCGCGCCGTACACTAACGCGGAACATTAATTTCGTAAGTAAAGGTACTTAGTTACTTGTAAGTAATATTTTTTGTTGGAGTTTTATATTGTAAGTTTGTTTTAAAGATAAGTACATAGTTGACTTTTGGATAATATACTTACACTACCTCAATTGTCATAGACCTCAATTCTGGGAAAGTGACTGAAAGTATGTAAGTACGAGATATTTATAAAAGACAAGATCAAAATTATTTTTGTGGTAATGGTGGTCTGGTTTCGTGGTGCACTGGTATATTTAGCTGTACCATAGTCGCAGGAAACGATGAATCAGTATAAACTCAGTCACGAATACTCTACTTACTTATTATTTTTTTTTGATATCTAAAGTAACAGTCCAGCTGCTTGACTGAGTTTTCTTTGCATTGTCATTGTATGTTGTCTAATAACGAATGATCTTTTCTGCTTTGTATTATCTTAATTATTTTCTTAAAAGTGTTAGGCCTTAGACTGCTACCACAGTCTGTTCCGTATCCTTGTTCTTATAATACTGTAATATTTATGTTTATATTTATTTTCTAATGATTTAGTGAGTTTTCTTAATATTAACGTTCATGAATTACAAAATATTATATTGTACTTAACTTGTTTTTAGAAATAATAACTTTGTGCGAAGTTTTTTGCTTCGCTTTTTTGTCAATTTTGGTTTTGGCCTTGATGAACGAACATTTAAACCGCGTACCGCCGTAAACTAGGTACTGAATAAAAGTTTGATTTCGGTTGTTTCCCAAAACAAAAAAAAAGCTGATAGTAACTATTAAAAAGACTTCTATAACAACCCAATCCTCTGTCCGCTGCCCCTTGCAGAGCTATTACACGACCGGTTGGCCAAATGGCGCGAAACCCGACCCCCGCTAAAACACGACCTCCATAGACAACAGATTACACAGATAATATAATGTAGGAGAGTAGCCATAGAGAATAGATGATGGGTCAGAGTAATGACAAAATGAATATGTAGTTGTAATGTAGTAGATTTAAGAGAGATTACTACATAAGTACTTGTTACTGGCTGTTTCAACTTTCAAGCGACATCGTCTACGTAGAATTCAGTTTTCACTATCCCGCGGGAAATATAAAAAAAATCCGGAATAAAAAGAAGTCTATGTGTTATTCTGAGGTAGGTATTAGCTGTATTGCTGTGAAGTTGCATCAACATCAGTACTTTTTGCGTGAAAAAGTAGCAAACATCCGTCCGCCCATCCATCCATCTTAATACATTCAAGTCTATAATATCTGTAGGAAAAACTGTTAGGTTGCTGTTCATTTTGACGTATGCATAATTATTTCTTTTCTAACTAATGGATCTGCTGCAGCATTTTTTATGTGTGTGAAGTTAACACCGATATTTTATAAATGCAAAAAAATATGGTTGAGCTGCAATTCATTTTTGGAAACTTTTTTTAACAAACCGTTTTTTTCCCTCACTTTCCGTAGTTCAAAGTCAACCCGTCGTTGTCCGTCCGCGTCTGTCTGTCTGTCAGTCTGTAGTTAAATTCGAAGAAAGCGAAATCTATAGGGTAATTCCCATTGACCTAGAACACACACCAATCTTGTTTTACGTCCCTCTCTAGACACAGGCCTTCTCTCAGAATTAGAGGGCTGGGTTCTAGTTCCCAAGCGGGGCCAGTGCGGATTAGGAGCTTTGCAGGAGTGTGCAAGTTTCCTCACGATGTTTTCCTTCACCGAAAAGCTAGTGATAAATACTTACATAAAAACGTGTTTTGCTTGGTTATTATACTTAATTAACGTCTCTGAGTGCCACGGAAAGCTATTAAAAGTAACTGGCCATTAGCAAGACACTTGCCTGTTTGCGTACATTCGTACAGTCATTGCTTGGAACAAAGTTAAAGTACTTTTACACTGAAATGTCTAAAGTTGTAGTCAACTGTCCACTGGGTAATTTTAGTAATTTTATACAGAGTGCGTGCCATTACAAAGTTATTTAACTTTTTAGATGTCGGTAATAACAATAGGTACCTACTTTACATGTAATTATTTATTCTAAAAATCTTCATTGCGCTTAAAATATAATTATCGAAAGTCTACTCTATTCCATTTTTCTTGATGGCGGCCAAAAGGCTTGGGCCAATGTATTATCAAAATGAGGTAATTTGTTTTGAGACGAAAAAGTTAGTACCTCCCTATTTTTGTGAATAAATATTAGGGTTCAGAAAAAAATTGCAAACAGCCACTCAGACAAACAAAAGTATTTTAATAGCAAACCCTAGTATCCTGAAAATTCAGGATGCAAATGAGAATTAGCAATTATTTGCTCGTGTGTAATTGATGCACCTACCTACAATTTTCTAGAATAAAATATAAAGTAGGCAAATTTAGCTTCAACAAAGGCGACATCTATCACTTTTTACCACACACTAACTGCAAAGCAAACGACTTCGCTAAAATCCGCAAAACCACCCTTCCCGCCATTCATCTCAACATTAGGGCCGTCGTCCGCGCGGCATTTCTACTACTCACTTTCCCAACCTCATATCAACATTGTCTCCGTAGTTACAAACTCAACCTTATCACTTTCACACAAGGTGGATATTCACTTTCTAAGCAGTGTTAAGATACGAGGTTGGAGAAGTTATTTGTCGATTAGGCAGTCTGTCCGCTGGGACCACGTAATGCCCGCCTAATGGCATAAACACATATTTTCAATTCATTCTGACCACTATTAGCGTTTTATTGGCATCATTTATTAAGCCACAGGCTTTTAATGTTGAGTTTAAAAACACTGGCGGCAATTCGTTTCGTTTATAATTTTGTCTATGGAATTTTGGCGGGAGGATTTCTATTTTTAAAGCAATGCGAGGAAATACTGGCTGATATTTTTTGGCTACAATGCTGGCAGGTTAAAAAAAAGTTATAGCTGCGTAAATGAAACTGGCCACTAACAATGACGTGAAAAATTTACATCGCGTTAAGTTAAATAGGTCAGAAGTCTCCACAATTTTATTCAAATAATTCTATTAAAATTAAAAACAGCCACACCCCGACACGAAAACAGTAGTAATTTTATTCATAAACACTAATTGACACGAAAACTGATTCGTATAGACTTAATTACTTTGCCGCCCTCCAACGAATTACCTAAAGCACTCAGCGATTCATCTTCATGCGAGCTTTGTAAAAAAAGCCATCAAAATGATAGCGTGTTTAGGAAAACAAAATGGCGTATGAACTCGCTTCTACGCGGTTCTTACGCCTTTTCGTTTTTGAAGGGGTGACTTCTGACGTTTAGATTCCAAATTCGAACGGACCATCTGCCACCACAATGGGCACTTACATGCGTGCGCACTTCGAATGCTTTTTTCGAAATCGAATGTCGTTTTCTCGCAAACGAAACTCAACGCCATCCTTTTATATTAGAGTTTATTTTGGAACGTTTTCCCCCGGAACGGGGGAGCAGTTTTTGTACGGATTACGTATAATGAATCGTAAATTCGATCTTTGACACCTTTTTCATTCCGTTTCGGGTGCGTACATTTCTATGATTGTGTTTAATGGCAAGAGATGTCATCCGTTCCCGTTCTGTTATTTCCAACCTTATTTTATACAGAGTGGGTGTATTTTTATGTGTGAATGGGTGAGTGTGTGTAAATTAAAATGTATTTAGCGGGTATTGGAGTGATTGGAAGGGTGGGTTCTAGCTTAGCTCCATTTTATTTGATGTAATTGTATTTTGTTGGTAATAGAGAACATATTTGTAAGTGTGAGAGGGTTTGTTGGTTATTGTAATATGAATATGGCTTCCTGAATGTTAATGAAAGGCTTGTTTAAGATGCATTCAAAAAGTAGTTCTGTTGCTCACGACGTTTTTTGTATGCATTGTGAAATATTGATTTTTACTTTTTTGGTTGGATCTCTGTATTTGTGAGGGCAGGTAAAGTGTAGTAGTAGATTTCAATAGTTTCAGAACTAAGTTATCTTCTTACTTAGAAACCGAACTTAACTTGAATAGTTATCAGTAAAGGTTAATAAAAAAAGCGAGCGAAGCGAGTGAGTTCTCAGTGTCAAGACCGGACGAATCGGCATCTTCCGCTACCTTATATTATAAGTAGGTAGGTATGTGCTACGAAAATGTATGTCGTTTGAGTATCGTTTCTCAGAAGCAAGTTGGCGACAATTTTCAACTTCCAATTTCGAATAGGTACCTATGTCAAATCTGTTAGAATTATGTTCGAATCATCTGTCCAGGGATTGTTCAGGAATGCTAAAGAGTAATGTTAGTCGTAAAACTTGGAGAGTTCTTAATTCGGGCGAACGACTAATTTAGTATAAATAGTGAACAATGTATTTTATTTTCCTATTTCTGAACTAATTTAAATGTCTGGCAGGTATACTTTATTGCCATTTAAAGTAAAAAAGGAAAATAGTTCATGAATAGTAAAAAAAACATCATTGCACCAAATCCAACAGAAGCTATTGTACCGTTTATCGAACAACGAGAACGCTCACCGGAATTCGTTCGAATTTCGAAATTCGCAGTTTGTTCGAAATTTGAATTCGCAGGCGTTCAGCGACACAAAATTCGGCACCGAGCGAATGTCACTATGATGTAGCTGCAGAGTAGGCTATGTATAGAGAGTGGCATTGCTTACAGCATTTTAAAAATAAAAACAACAACATTATGCGAATCCTCGCCATATCGCTGTAAAACATCACCATCATCATCATCACCAGCCTTTTTTACTTCCCACTGCTGGGCACAACTGCTCTCCTCTCAGAATGAGAGGGCTATAAATAATGATAACTGTATAAAAAGTTGCTGCGTTCGACAGTTAGTTCATAGATTTTTGATCCGTATTTTGTAACAATCAAAAATACCACTACTCGCAGACTAGCACTTTACAAAATTAAAATTTAACTATACAACATTCGTGACGTGACTGACATTAGTGTTTTTTTTACAAGAGCTAATACCTATTATCTTCATTGAAAAAATATATTGAAATAGCCATCATCATCATCATCATCAGCCTATTTACGTTCCACTGCTGGGCACAGGCCTCCTCTCAGAATGAGAAGGCTTGGCCCAGTGCGGATTGGGAACTTCACACACACCATTGAATTGCTTCGCAGGAGTGTGCAGGTTTCCTTACGATGTTTTCCTTCACCGAAAAGCTCATGATAAATTACAAATGTAATTTCGCACATAAATTCCGAAAAACTCAGAGGTGTGAGCCGGGGTTTGAACCCTCGACCCTCTGCTTCAGAGGCGATAAGTCAAACCACTAGGCTATCACGGCTTAAAATAGCCCATTACCATGCAACTCCGTCACTTCAGAACGATATCTCCCAAACAGTGCTATAAAACGTAACAACCGAGGGTCAAGCACGACTTGTCGAATCGTAACGTTACGGTTATCGTAACGAGATCGAGAAACCTCATACAAAATTTTAGTTCTAAATATGCTCACGGGCGGGCGCTGTTCCAAACGTCATACAAACTCGACAACGTTTACTATTCGATTTTACGTGACGCAGGTTTTGAAAAGTCGTGCTCAACCCTCTGAAGCAGCCGTTGTTCGCGCGGGTAGATCCCGTTTGTTCTATAAAACTTGAAGTCATCAAAAAAAAAACTTTTTTTAATTTTTTGGCGCTTCTAACTAACCTCTCTATACCACACCCTACTCTGTGCAGCCGTGGAATAAATACGGCCGAAGCTGATTTCCCAGCGGCACGTGACGCGCTATGCTCCAATCACGGCGCCCCGTCCCCCACCACCCCACTCACAAGGTAGGGTTGTCACTACAAAGGAAAATCTGAGAAAAATTAAATGTATACCTAGTCACTTATGTAAACAAAGCTAAAGTACCACCAGGCAATTAGACTTACATTTTGGAACAGATCTGCGCTTATTAACTTTAATGAAAGTACCTACCACAAGGCAATTTTGGAACAGATCTGCGATTATTTACTTCAATGAGAGCTTTATTCGCTTTACTAGAAAAAGTCCGAGTAGTTCCATAAAGGGTAAGTCAGATACATTTATATACAACAGATACCTACGCATTTATTACGATAGAGTTTTCTTAAGGAAATATAATTGAAAGGTTATTTGTAAATTGTTCCAAGCGACTTTTCCAAGCTTTTAAAATCTATCCTGATCCTGAACGCGACAGCCCTACGACCTAATACTGGTTACCTCACCTCTCCCCCTAATCAACGCGCCACAGACGATTCCTTCAACATTTTAAAATTCGAACACTGCCTCAAAGGGAATCGAGACGTGGAATGCAGTACTTTGTCGCTTTAAGCTCATGTATGCCGTTGTACTAAGATCTGAATGAAAGTGAAGTGTGACATGGAACTGAGATTTAGCTACATGATAGGGCCAGTTTTCAAAGATACTACTATTTATTTTTTTATTTATTTAGATATAAACGGCCAGCATTTTTTTTCTTTATTCCAGAGTCAGTGACAAGTTGTCACACCGTCAGTAAATGTAGAAACTAGTAAGGAACACATTACGAGAAAAAATTACAACTAATTAAATTTTTTTTATTTAATTCATCCCATAAGGGATAGGCAAAGGAACTGAGTCCATACAGCCACGTCTGATGTGTTTTGTAAATTTCTGTAAATTCAAGTGCTGTCACCGTCAGAGTTGTGTCAGTCTGTCCTAGTCACGTCCTGTCAGCTGCTCATGCCTTCCGTAAAGCGATAGTGTACTTTACGGCGAGCTACGGCGAGCAGCAGCCGGCGGATATTTGGGGGTCACAAACAGAGGGAATACGCGTTTTCACTTGAATTCTTCATTTGCTGGGCACTGTCACGTTAATTTGTTGTATAACACACTATCTTTATTATCCACCAAACAACGTTAAGCACGGAAACTAAGGTTCAATTAACGACACGATCCACTCTCATCGGTTTCCCGCCAAAATTCCCCAACTAATTAAATATGATGAGAGGGTGTATGCTGATTGAGGTAAAAATGCAGATTTTACTGGCCAGTATTCAATTTGTAAAACGTATGTAATTAAGGCCCTAAGGTCTTTTGTTGTTTTAGATTTAAAAAGAAAAACAGGAAGGTCTAATTTAACGTGTAAGGGATACCAATAGCATTGCTTCAGTCTTATGTGTCTGAAAAAGTACAAAAAAATCTATAATTGCCCCTAAATGCCTCAGCCTCACTCTAGAAAGAATACGAAAAAAATATTGTATCAGCGACACACCTCCACAGATAAACAACCTCTTTACACTCCTTACTGGCAGGATCTATTTCAAATACTTCCAACTTAAAACAAAAACTTCGGTTACAACGGGAGCGAAGAACGAACTTCAATCGAAAATGGAATGTCATCTGACAAAGCCGTCAAATGGCATTGCTCGGCGCCTGGTGATGTGGAAACGTCATCGGATGATTCTGGAGCGGGTATCCGCCATTTTGATATTGTTTTTTAACAGTTGTTTATCTACACACAAATCATAAGTCCTCTATAATGGGTTCAGAAACCGTAGAAAATGACCAGCATTGTAGCACGTCGTCAACCACCACCACCAGCAGGTCCAGCAGTATAGTAATAGTCGATAAAAGACTACAATCATCCTCAGAGTTAAAACTTTAGGTCACATGACACTAATAGGTTAAACCCAGAGTTAGTGACTTAATTGTCTAACCCAGATTGCCGCAAGTAGGCCTAAGGAGATTATTACACTTCGCGAAGCAATGCAAAGTACAAGTTGGTGACTTTACTCCAGGCGCATTTAGGTTTAACACGAACTATAATTCCCAGTTCTTTCATAACAAAACTGTATTTTTGTTTCCTTTTCAATTATAGATAATGCACTGATGGAAAATCCCACACGCTGATTGGTTGTCGCACGTTGTTATTGGCGTGTATTAATATTCTGACCAATAGGAATCGAGAACGCGGCAGCACCCCGTAATGTAAACAAAAACAGTATGGTGTTGCCAGGTGTTGCTCTTTCGCTGATTCATTTCATTTGCGTGATCACTGCCTTGCCTACGTATATTTTTACGCGCTTTTTGCTAAGAGTATAACCTGGTTGCTGATATTTTAACGTCATTACTATTTAGATATTCAACAGAATTAAAACTCCTTTAATTAGTTTAAAGTTCCCAGCCAAAACGGTAAAAAGGAATAGTGTCACTTCACAGTGACTTTTCGATATCGAATTTGACTTTTCGAATTTGGCAACCAACGTAATTTACAATCATAGTGAAATAAAACGGATCACTCACGTATATAAGTCGAGTTAAGTCCGACATGTATAATTAATAATGTGATTGTCTGTGTATGACAGACAGATGGACCGAGTGACACTATTCCTTTTTACCGTTTTGGCTGGGAACTTTAAACTAATTAAAGGAGTTTTAATTCTGTTGAATATCTAAATAGTAATGACGTTAAAATATCAGCAACCAGGTTATACTCTTAGCAAAAAGCGCGTAAAAATATACGTAGGCAAGGCAGTGATCACGCAAATGAAATGAATCAGCGAAAGAGCAACACCTGGCAACACCATACTGTTTTTGTTTACATTACGGGGTGCTGCCGCGTTCTCGATTCCTATTGGTCAGAATATTAATACACGCCAATAACAACGTGCGACAACCAATCAGCGTGTGGGATTTTCCATCAGTGCGTTCTCTATAATTGAGAAGGAAACAAAAATACAGTTTTGTTATGAAAGAACTGGGAATTATAGTTCGTGTCAAACTTAAATGCGCCTGGAGTAAAGTCACCAACTTGTACTTTGCATTGCTTTGCGAAGTGTAATAATTTCCTTAGGCCTACTTGCGGCAATCTGGGTTAGACAATTAAGTCACTAACTCTGGGTTTAACCTATTTGTGTCATGTGACCTAAAGTTTTAACTCTGAGGTTGATTGTAGTCTTTTATCGAATAAAATAACCTCCCATTGTACAGAATCGGTTAAAAACAATATGTATGGATATCACAAAACTTTATTAATCAAACAAAAGAAAAGACGAAGGTTCTCTCATTAATATTTATTGAAGAAAAAACCACCACGTCGAATGCTAAACAATTTCTATAAAGAGATGTCAACTCGCGTAAAAGATATAAGAGAGAAACAACCTTATGTTTGCAGATATTTGTTAAATAAAAGAGAGGATTTAACCTTTATTACAAAGGAGATCAAGCGAGTAAAAAATAAAATTGAATCGCCGACCGCAAACGCTCTGTTTTCCGACCATATTACTTTTTTTCAACCCAAAAAACCTACCAATTCTTATTGTTATAAAAATAAGGTCGATTCCTGTTTGATCCTGTATTGGTGAATGGCAAATGTAGTTTGGTGGTTATGATAATAGCATTTTTCATATTAAAAGTTGTTCGGAGCGGAGGTGGTAAACGTATTTCCCTCGGGATACTTATCGGGAATGTTTAATAACTTTATACAGTAAACAGCGGGAAAATAATGTACTGTCATAATCTGACAGTGTATTATCGATGATCGATAATTTTGCAATGAGGATGTGTGCGTCATTTTGTGTTACGTTCGAATTTCGATGGTGGATTTGTGTTCTTTGAGTAAATGTGACAGCATCTCAAGTCTTTTATCTACAAACATAATGTCATAATTAAGTGCTCTATTATGCGTCCAGAAACCGTAGGTAATGACCATCATTACGTACGTCAATGTTGAAATTTCCGTCTTCAATTAAAAACCAATAGGTACGATTTAAAAATAGGCTTTAATTTAAAAAAAAATGTTCGATACGAAACGTCAGCTATATGTTTGTCTATGATTAAAAAAAAACAGACAAATTCGTGACAGGTTTATTATGCCTTCGGCTTCTAAACCCTTCTTAAAGTACTTATAATATGTGTATAGATAAAGTAATGTATGCAACTCTAGATAATTAGACCTTAAAACACACGAGTGAACAAGAAAACGGTGAAACGTTTTTCGGACAAACGATAGGTAATCCTCGTTAGAGTTTGTAATCTAATACCTATAAAACAGTACCGTGACTGACTGACTGACAGACAACGCACAGCCTAAACCACTGGACCTAGAGACTTGAAATTTGGCAAACATGTACCTTGAGTATCCTAAAGGTGCACTAAGAAGGGATTTTTCGAAATTCGCACGGGATAGGGAACTAGCAAATTTTGAAATATTTCACGGGGGCAAAGCCGCGGGCCATTAGTTAGTGTAAGTAATAAAGTGAAATTAAGAATTACAAAAGAGTTTGGTCAAAACAAAAATGAATTACGCAACGCGTCATCTGAAATCTCAATATATCTCTAATCAAAAAGCCATTTATTCATACCACGTTTTTCTAGGACGCTGACAGTAGATTTAGACGGATTGCGATGCGATACATACCTACGAATCTATATATCGTATCGTATCTCGCGTATATGAGACAGCTACATCGGAATACCATCAGGCGTGATGTAAATATTGTGAATCGTTACCAATTCTTGGAAAAACAGCTTTTTTTTCAACGTATGACACCGTCATTTAGTCTTCACGGTTTGATTGATTTACTTAAATGAAAAGCATTTTTTTTAAAGCCAGCTAGCTGCTGTGGCACGTAATGCAAAATATAATTATTTAGTCTTAATAATAGGTAAGTAGGTATAGAAGAGCTGAAATAAAAAAAAACAAATACGCTGTTTGGGATTAATGAAATAAAAGGCACTGGTTTCGATCAAAACAAAATTGTAACAAAAGTCACACAAAAAACCATAGAGCACATACAATAAAAAAATATAGAAGCCTAATTAAGTCCAAAAAGTAAAAAGTTGTGCAATCTTGCCCATACGCATTATTAGTCGTCGTTTTTAAACAGTATCTTAGGACTGTTTACTGTTTAGTAAGTGTACGAACTGTCAAGGTAGCTGACTGATGAATTATACTGAAAATGAACAGTGGAAATAACTTCTTCAGCCTCATGCAATCTTATTTTTAACAGAAGCCTCAACCTCTCCTACTTGTCAACGGCATATATAGGTACTATACGTTCATCAAACCAAAGCTTAATCGCTTACTATGTCTATGTATACACGAACTAATCTATGTAGCTTATAAAGAACGACACACACTTGCATCATCTTTGCAACCTCTACATTCAACGGTCTATTCTCAGTAATTTTCACATTCGAATGTGTTCCCAGTACTCTATCCAGCCAGATACAATTTCGTCAGCTTTCGTGCTATTTGAACGTACAACGGAACGCAGTCTTTGAGTCTTTGAAAATCGAAGCCCGGCGTCAATCAGCTAAAATGGAACGCAAAGAACGGAACGCATTTCTCAATTCCAATTTCGAATTCGAAATGTTTGAGTGAACGCGTTCGGATACACGCCTCGCCTTTGTGATGCAAGCATAGACTCGGTCTTTGAGTGGTGGTGTATCGAAAAATTAAAAAGTTTATTTTTTGTTGGCATGATGAAATCGGAGGGTGATATTTTGTATTACAGTTCTTGAAAGTGAGACAGGGAGAGCACAATTGGTGCTTTTATTTCACCAAGATTGGGTGTAACAATGTTTTAGCTGTCGTCTTGATTTTGGCCGTTTGTACCGAGACTAAGTCATTAGTGTATTCCGCAAATCCTCAGCTTTTCAGACTAAAGTATTATAATACCCCTGAAAATAGGATATATTCCTGAAATAAAGTAAAGATAAACTATACAGGAAGGAGGCCTCTACTCAGCAGTGGGTGGATGTGGGTGTTTGATTGATTGATATCTACAAAAAATGCTTTTATTCAACCCACTGAGGAAAGTAACTTTTATACTTAGCATAAGTACCTAGTTGAAAAGAAAGATGGGTTAGTGCAACAGCTTCTCAAGGTTACCAAAACCTCGCGAGCAGAAACCAATCAATCAAGCGCCTACTTTAAACCTCCTTTCCAATTACAACCCTCGTTATTTCAATCAGGCAACACTAAATTACCGAATAACATGTTGACGACAAAACGCTTTTCAATCCTAACAATGTTCCCCTAAAGGAGGCCCCTTTTTGTGCGTTGGCCCCCAAATGCCAATCTGACGAGATTGCTTTTTTTCTTTTGTTAGTTTTGAATACACGTATGCTGCCCCGAATAGCGCAATACTCAGCCTTTGAACATGATTAAATACGTACCAACCTTTTGCGAGCGTCCGGAACGCACTGGCACGAAAGACTGCCGCGTAGAGTTGAAAATTGGCGGGCGATTCGAATTTGGAACTCGGTTGTCGTCATAAATGCGGATTGGTTATTTAATGGTTTCTTGATTCGAGTACGATTTGCCCGGTGATTAATTTTGTCGTGTGCCAGCATTTGATGGCACCGGTTGTGTTTGTTTGGGCGATGTCAATTGTTGGTATTGGTCAATTTGAATTTGGAAGATAGAGTTGCCATGACTTTCTTTGAAACTATAGACGCTTACTTACAGGGTGTTCTTTTGTATTAGGCTAAAAGAGTTAGGGTCTGATGGTTTTAAGGGTTTGGTAATATTTATCTTGGTAAAGCTAGTCCGTCGGTCCTGTACTACCGGTAGCACACATCATAAAGCACTCATCCCTTTTACAGACGTCTACTGGTTGGAAAACTTTTGCATTGCCTCGATTCTTGATACACGGGGTTAGTCATGTTTTTTGGTCTTCTGTTTATTCTTGATACCATTGAGACTGAATGCAATGTTACACTTTTTATTTGTAAATACCCTCTTCTCCCCGTAATAGGGTGAAATCAAAAAGCATGAGATAAACTGATCCCTTTGCCCATAGACAAATAAGCGGCAATCCAATTTCTTAATTCAAAATTACGAGCGCCGGAGGGTCCGAATTTAAACTTAGAACGTCTTTGCCGCGAGTTCGAAAGGCGTAGAGGCGGTTTTATTTCAGTCTCAATTATTTTTTTATTTTTTGTGCTTGTCGAAAAAAGCGAAGGAATGATTCCCACTGAACCTATTTTTTAACTCGACTCCTAATTTCTTGTGGTTTCTGAACAGAGAGCAGGTGGGTACAGTTTGCAAATGTTTGTGAATGTGTCAATATTTAAACAGCATTTTAATCACTTTTTGGTGAAGTAACCAGCAAAAGGCCGACACTGGCCGAAAATTCTCCATGGCCATCCGCCGACATCTCCAGCATTCGAAATTCGAAACTCAAAATTCTATATCAAACGTCCCACCAAACTTTAATTCGTAATTCCAGATTCAAAATCATGCCCAAATCGAGATGAACGCGCAGATTTCGCCATAATTACTTAAAATATACTCGTGTCGTTCGTGCGACGCTTTTAGGGAGCAAGGCGCGGTAGAACAGTGTGGATACGGCTTTATAGTTTAAAAGCTTAGCTTAAAAGACGCAAAAATAGGGGTGTTAAAAGTGTGACCTCTGTATATCTGTTTCTGTGTCTGTGTATGGCATGGTAGCTCCTAAACGGGTGAACCGATTTGGATGCGGTTTTATTATGAAAGCAGGTTTTCTAGAGGTGGTTCTTAGCTGAGTTTCGTAAAATTGGGTTAAGCCGTTTTTGAGATACAGACTTTGAAATTAAAATGTCGGGGTTTTTTAGCTTTTCTAAGTTGGTTAGGTTATTGCCTACAAACCTCAAGCGACGAAGAAGGGATTATATAAAACTAGCTGTTGCCCGCGACTTCGTGTGCGTAGAATTCGGTTATCGCTGTCCCGCTACGTATAGTTCCCATACAATTTTTCGGGATGAAAGATAGCCTATGTTTTAATCTAGGGTATAAGCTATCCCCATTCCAAATTTCATTCAAATCCGTTTAACCGTTTCAGCGTGAAGAAGTAACAAACATACTCACTCACAAATTTTCGCATTTATCATATTAGTAGGATAATATTATAAGTAGGAAGTTATACTCGCTGTGGTTTTATTCTCTAAGATGACAGTGACAGCGCTGCGGCTGTTTCTGTGTTGAAGTGTCAAATTTTCGATACTACATGACACCTAATGTGACACTTCCACGGTGAACCATTTATTTGACGGTGTTGCGAACTCCTTACTTAGAGTGTTGGAGTGTAATGGAGTGTTCCGTGTTATTTAACCTCCATAATCTCTTCTCTAGTGGCTCCAAGAAGCTGCAGTCGCAGCGGCCACACTCCGGTAAACCACGTTAGTGGGCTAAACCTAGGGAAGGGGGCTACACCTACGAACATCTGTAGGGTAGCTATCGGACGATCCCCGATTAAGTCGTATGATGCGAACAGGTAACGCGAAACGCCTTAAGGGCGTTAACCAGGATCCATATAGTAGTTTTCGGCCTTTCGCTGCATCCCAATCTCTGCCGATCGTATCGGTTCCCCGATCCACCATAATACAGAGAGCGGGACGAGAGAGTGGGCGTGCACCAGCGCAACCGTTTGCCCACTTAAAATAAACTCACGCGCAGATAACCCAGGCTATTCATACCGGTTTTAGATTTAAAAAGTCCTGCGGCGATGGGATGTTGGCGGTGGGGTTAAGGTAATGATGTGCCGAGGCCTTAGTTAGCATCCCGCACGTAGGCGGTCAGGAGAGAGTGGTCGCTCCCGGAGTCGACGTAGGCGGGGCTCGGGGTTCGGCAGCACGACTGGCGACAAAGCAGCCCCATTTAGGATCGCTCTGCTTTCCTCTGCACAGAGGAGGGGTAGGCCCCTTTTCTAGGGAAAAGGTGGCCTAAAAATAGTCCGTCTCGTCCATAATCTAGACGCCAAACCGCGGGCGTTTAGACATCGTCAACGCGGGTCACAGGATTCTCAATATTTTAAGTCTTGTAAATATAAAAAAGTGAGTATATAAAATTGCTATAATAGTCCGGGTCGCCGTCATCGAAATCGATGTGTAGGACTATTACTTAGAGTGTATGATTTTGATATTATTATTTTTGTTTTGCCTTTTAGATGTCATATCCACGCTAGCGCCGCGGTGTGATCCAACATTTAAATGTTAAGCAACGCGCGCCCAAATTTGCGGCCGGCGTCTTAGCGAGCGGGTACTGTGGCCGGCACAAGCGTTAGCATTTTAGTAAAACAATTTACAAGCTTTTTTAAAACCAAAGTACATTATTGCAACAAAACAAAATAATAATCATTAAAACTAGTAAACGGAAAACGTCCTCGAGGCCGGTACTTAATAAATAATAAATAAATATCATGGGACAAATTGACACCAATTGACCTAGTCCCAAACTAGGCAAAGCCAGTACTATGGGTACTAGACAACGGATAAACATACTTATATAGATAAATACATACTTATATACATATTAAACATCCAAGATCCGAGAACAAAAATTCGTATTCATCATACAAACATCTGCCCCAACCGGGATTCGAACCCGGGACCTCAAGCTTCATAGTCAGGGTCTCTAACCACTAGGCTATTCGGTCGTTAAGGTACCCAAAAGTTTAGCAGCGTTGCCTCTTTGTATAGCAATGCCTATACGTTGGCCGACGAACGAGCAGTCAATCAATTAATCAATCAATCAGTCACATTTTATTCACAGAGAGCATAGTACAGTAATCTTACAGTAATAAAACAGGTATCACATATTCTGCCGCTATTGCAGCGTATAAATATTGACACTACGCAGCCCTTCTGTTTTTTTTTCTTAAAGTACGTCTTTGCGCCAAATGCCGGAAGAGCTTTTTATTAACTTCTGAACTGGCTGAATAGCCTAGTGGTTAGAGACCCTGACTATGAAGCTTGAGGTCTCGGGTTCGAATCCCGGTCTGGGCACACATTTGTGTGATGAATACGAATGTTTGTTCTAGGGCCTCGGATGTTTAATATGTATTTAAGTATGTGCTATTTGCTTTAAAGTGTCAAATATGATACTATAGTTTATTTGTCATTAGACATAATGAAAACGGGATACTGACCACGATTACCTTATTATAGGTTTGATGACTGCGATTAACCGCGAATCATTTAAAACTGTTATAGTTCGTTGTCGATACGTGCCACTACAGGCGCTGCCAATTTGCCGATTTTAATTCAGACATTCATGCAAACGCGATCGAGAGGTTTTCTTGTGTCAAAAATGACAGTAAGAGGCTCAGGTGCATGAAAATGCCATTCTAGCGGACAAGTTAGGTTTGATAAGTTAAATAATTTATTGAATCAGGCGTTACTTTGCGGAGGTCCATATTTATGAATTAAAAACAATTACTTTGCTCACCCGCGACCACTAATGACAAATAGTTATATCTGTGAGGCAAATGTATGTTTCCATGCAACACCTCCGCTTCCACTGCTACACGAATCAACACATGCCACACAGACCCAACTATCACCACCACCACTAAACTAAACGCTGACGCGTTTCGGCACTCTCCACGAGGCCATTTACGAAGCACAACAACAACCGCTCACCATGCCACCACTTCCACTACTCAAGAAGAGTAGTCATGTTGCATGGAAACATACATTTGCCGCACAGATATAACTATTTGTCATTAGTGGTCGCGGGTGAGCAAAGTAATTGTTTTTAGTTCATTGATAAGTTAATTCAAAACGTTTATTAAGCATATTCTATGAAAGCTGTATAATTAACTGTTTCGTGCGCGACTATACCGCATATTGTAACTTAGCTACACCTTTGAGATATTCTTCTAAAGAGCTTGAATAAACTTGAGCACGCCGGCGAAATAAGCTTGATACTTGAACGACTCAAAATTGTTGATCAAAAATCTTAAAAAAAAGTAAAACCACCTTTAAAAAACAACATAACCCCTTAAAGCCATAAATTTAATGGCCTGGCACAAATATGAAGTTGGTACAGTGCAGTCGGTATTTTATCTGTATGAAGCACCGACTTCATATTTAGTGATGTGTGATAAAATCATTTCTTAATTGGCAGAGTAATCAGTTCAAAAAAGGCTGTACCTTTGAACCGCGTTAGCGAGACTTGAAATTTTCATAAAATATGTTTTATGACTGCTATAACAAACGATAATCAAAATTTTATCGTATGAAGAATTATAGAATTTCTTTGAACGGTTTTTTAACCCATGATTATTGTTAACGCCTATCTATTGATCGCGGCAACGAATCCGCCGTTACCTGAGCGCAGCCGGCTCAAGCTTGTATCGCGTCATCGGCAGACAATCAGAGACCGCGTATATCACGACATACGCGATCCATAGCCAATTAGCAGCCTCGCTACAGCCCCACCGGAGACCGCAGCTTTGGACCGCAGACGGATTTCTTATTACGGAATCAATTCACGCATTCTCGTTCGCTTAACCTCTATTGCAAAGGATCTCACCTAGCTTTGCTTTATATAATTTTTTATTAACCTTTTTTCTTCCAAATTTGACAACTGTATTTTGTAACCTTTACTTAACATTATACGCAAGTTTATAAGTCGCCGCTTTCGTCATTTCTACCTGCCATCCACATCTTCAACACCATCTCAGAGCCGAAGCCGTGTCTAGACGCACAGACAATTATCTTACTTTCCTATGTGAAATGAGTGGACACAGCGAAGATAATGGGAGTGGGATTGTAATCTGTATACAATATATTCTATAAATTCTACGTGTCCTTGTTTAACTTTAGTAATTGAAATAAAAAAAAGTGCTTCTTAAAGAAAATGCCCAAATTTTTTTTACTGCGTTTTAATACTTACTGAGCTTCAGACTTGACCAATTAATTCGACATTTCATTGTTATACGTAATTAGTGGCGTACAATCCTATAGACGGGGAGGCAGTTGCCTTCTAAATTAATGTAATCACCATATGCTATAAAGATAAATGTATTTTTTGTATATAAAAGAAACACATTTTTAACTATGTTGACATTGACAAACAAGTAATTAGCTTTTATAGTTAAATTGGATGTAAAATCGTAATGCTACTAGTACTATCTTGGTGCAAGCGTGCAAGAACAGTAACAGAAAAACCGGGTTTTCGACAGCTGTGGTTCGAGCACGACTTTTCGAATCCTGCGTAACGTTACGGTTATCGTATCGAGATCGAGATACCTAATACTAAATGTTAGTTCCAAATACGCTCACAGGCGGGCGCTGTTCCAAACGTCATACAAACTCGACAACGTTTACTATTCGATTTTACGTGACGCAGGATTCGAAAAGTCGTGCTCGACCCTATGTTCACATATACCTAATTGTTGTAATTATCTTGATTAAAAATAAAAAATAAACTATCAAGATCACTGAGCCGCCGTAGAGTCGGGATATCTTAAGGCGACTCTGCATAAATAAAGTTGAGTTAAGAGAGACTGACTAATTACAACTTATACACTTAACTCTTATGTATACAGCCTTATGTTTATACTTTATGCCTTTCTGTATATTTCTGTTAGAAATATCTTAAGTAGACGGGGTGGACTGGGTTTTAAAGCAGGTATAAAGAGGTATACACTATATTTATTATCGTGCTTATTTTAATTGTGAATTATCTTATTTTGTTCGAGATAAAAGACGCCCCAACATGCAGAGAACGTTAGAAAATTTACATACACATGACTATAAAACATATATGTATAATGGTAATGTACATTTTTTTTTATCTACATTAAAATTTTCTGCACCCCCGTGTGCGGTTCCGACTCGCAACTGGCTGGTTTTGACTCACAAAATAAATTAGCCCAACTTAAATTTCGAAACTCGAACACCAAGGCGTCAAATTCAAAACCAACCGATCGCAGGAAAGAGCGGGAAATAATTAGCCTCGCCAGCCGCGGGCGAAGGAAACCGGCCATACAGCCAGCCGGGGAATCGTGCGCTTTATGTTGAGTCAGTTCTTAGAACATTAAACTAAACGGAGACGTAGGGTTAATTTGTACCAAAAACTTCATCTTCAGGGACGGGAGCGCCAGTAAGTATAAGCATATGTAATAAAGAGGAACTAAAGTATTAGAAGAGAGAGACACTACGTTTTCCAAGTGGTAAGGTCCGTTAGGATCGCTACCACCATCTTATTCACTAGTCGTGCCGTTAAGCAACAGTAGTTGCAGTGTCGTGTTCTGGTGTGGGGAGTAAGATAACCTTAACAGATTGCTGTCACAAGATGAAATGATCGAAGCCTTCTACAAGGTTGGTAACGCATCAGCTGTCCCTTTGGTGTTGCTGGTGTGACCCACTTTGTTCTTTGTTTTAATTTTGCCATAAAACAACGCTAAATAATGACACAATTGCGCTGGAAATGGCACTCTCATTTACAATACAATACAATACAATACAAGAACTCTTTATTGAACACCAAATAACAAACAAAACAGAAAAAGGTAGAAAGAAAATGTGAGTTAGAAATGGGGATAACAGTTTTAAATGATTCGCTGTTAATTGCATTAGACATAATGAAAACGGGATATTGAAATATCCGGAGCTCATCAAACCTATAAGGTAATCGCGGTCAATATCCCGTTTTCATTATGTCTAAGCAATGGGTATGGGGTGAATTTCTACTCTTTGTTATCAAAACTCTTTTCTTTATGTATAGTACACTAAATAAGTTTAAAAACACTAACTTGAACTTGTGCAATTGACCGTTAAATATAAAAGGTTAAAATAAATTAGGTACAGAGGCCCGAGTAGGTACGGATATTCGAATCTTGCGTAACGTAACGTTACGTTACTGTATCGAAATCGAGAATCTTCTAAGGTATAAATACTATACTTAATTTAATTATACTAAATTTTAGTTTCAAATACGCTCACGGGCGGGCCCTGTTCCAAACCAAACTTCATACAAAAATTCTCGATAACGTTACTACATATTCGATTAGGATTCGAATATTCGTACTCGGGCCTCAGGTCTAGGTCTCCTGTCCGTTTCACGCTCTATGGTATCGAGTTAGTTAGCATTGTAATGCGGCTGCCAGTATTTTGTATCAACTTTCGCGCAGAACTTTTTTCCGCTTTAGCATTTTAAATGGAATTGTTTTCTTTTTAAATTCGATTCGTGAGTTTTTGCCAGTTTTTTTTCACAATAGGCTATTTTCGGAGGACGTTGTTGTGTTTAGATTTCCGGTTAAACCTTTCGGTAAACTTCCCGTTTTATACTTGCCGCATGGGTTCAATACTGACTAATTACCGCACTCAGAGACCTTAATAAAAATAATCATATTTTTGTAATTTTTCATACAAAATTCGAGCAACTTTAGGATCCATTGTAACTATGATTGGATACAGCATAAAACAGGATGTCATGTAGAACGACAAGACATACGTCAGTTAATTATATTTTAATTATATTATCTGATACCGCATATTTTATTTACGTAAATAACCTTTACGTTAAAGTTTTTAACCTTAGAGTTAATGCCGCGCAATTCTCATACCATGTTTCAAGTTAAGTAGGTATAGTTTATTACTTGATATTGGAAATATGATGTAATCCAACCACAAATACCTACGTACCAACCTAACAAGATCACGCAGAATCCCAATTTTTTCCATAACAAAATAACAAACGTATCAACTGAGAAAATCGAAAAGCAAATCCTCAAAATCGCTCACGTATCAGCCTAATACCCCATTTACGTCGCCTCCCATCTGGCAACACCGAAAAACGAAAAAGGGAACGTCACAAAATGGCGTTATTATCTTGGCTAATAAAAATTCAGCGCGCGAAAATCCCCGCGCTCCCATTGGACGGCTCCCGCCCGCCGCCTCGCCCCATTGGCTGCCGCGTGTTTATTCCATTTTCAAATTAACTTTCACTGTCGCGGTGCCGCGAATTTATTTGGTGCCAGCTTTATTACGGGCGGGAAAGTGTGGATTATTAAAAATTGGAATGCATTTTTTTTTCAAGTAAGTTCTTTATTTTTTTTTAATTTGATTTACGGCGTAACCCTTTTTTGTTTAGCGTTTTAGGAATTAAAAAGATCATGTATAATACGATTGTAGTAGCAATATTTTATTTTATTTTATAATTCGTAGAGCTGCTACGGCTACGGGAGCTACGGCGTACTACAGTGCCCTAAGCACGACTTGTCGAATCCTGCGTCACGTAAAATCGAATAGTAAAGGTTGTCGAGTTTGTATGACGTTTGGAACAGCGCCCGCCCGTGAGCGTATTTGGAACTAAAATTTAGTATGAGATTTCTCGATCTCGATACGATAACCGTAACGTAACGCAGGATTCGACAAGTCGTGCTTAGGGCACTGGCGTAGTAAGCAGCAGCCCGTTTTACATTTTAAACAGTCTGCGTAATCATGGTTGCATAAATTTTAGGTTTCGACCTAGGTATTTATTAGGTACGGTCGAGGAAATTAATCCCTGACCCACCATGGAACCTTTTCACAGTAAACGTTATAGTGACATCGCACAGCTTGACAAGGAAAATCGTTATGACGTTTACTATGAAAATGTTTTATGGTGGGTCAGGAATTAATTTCCTCGTCTCTACAATTTTACCTATGAGTAAGTACCAAAAAATAACTAACTAACTAGATTGGCTCAGTGACCCAAAAAGAAGCCTCCGAAACGAGAGCTCGCCACCTAACCTGATCCTGCGCAGTCGCACGCCAGTCACCGGCTTGGAGCTGACGCAGATCTGCCTCCACAGCGTCAGCCCAGCGATACTTCGGCCGACTTTTTTATTTGTGTAAATAAACACAAATAAAATAAAGATGCTCCATTTGCATGAAGAGTTCGGATTATTCACCCATAGTTGACATTTCGGCAAATATAATTTACTCTAAAAAGCTATTTCAATATTTGCAGTATAATATATTGTTAAAAATAATCCGGACGGCGTCCAGTCGGTCGCCCCAGATACGCCCCCCTAACCCCTCGATCCCCATCCATTCGCAAACACCACACACCAAATACCAAAAAATAACGACGTAAAATTGTAAAAACCGATGAGTGAGAAGAAAACATCGGTTAAGAAATTGTATACCTATAAAGTACCGTTGTTTTTCTCGTCAGCATAAATAGTCCTATCGAAAAGCGGGTACAGAGGGTCGACCACGACTTTACGAATGCTGCGTCACGTAAAATCGAATAGTAAACGTTGTCGAGTTTGTATGACATTTGGAACAGCGCCCGTGAGCGTATTGGGAACTAAAATTTAGTATGAGGTTTCTCGATCTCGATACGATAACCGTAACGTTGCGCAGCATTCGTAAAGTCGTGCTCGACCCTCTGTCCTCCCGCGCACTATTCGCATCTCACCTTAAGCCCTCGCCATTACTGCTAAATTGGGAGCGGGGTAATTTTACCCACGTTAAGGGTAAGAGTGGTACCATGCTGGCATGGGAGGAGCGATATCGTTAATAATAAGTGCCATTAGAAACCTTGTAAAATCTTAAACTGCTTTTTAGGGTTCCGAACCAAAATGGTAAAAAGGAACCCTTGGACTCGGTCTGTTTGTCTGTCCGTCACAGCTCCCTCAGGAACGATTAATGATATCGACTTGAAATTTTGAACTATTTTAGATGATGCTGCCTCTCATATTGAGAGGATGCCTGTCCCCAGCAGCGGGGCGTAAATAGGCTGATAATGATGATGATGATGATGATGATGATGATGATGATGATGATGACGACGGGAAACGCATCTTTAAGGGCTTTGTTATTTTAGTAAGCTTATGCCCGTTTTCACCAACGACACCTAAGTCATCACCTAGTCAGGGGACCCCTATCATAAGTGGCCCCTTATATCTCTCCCTAACCTAATTTCATTTTCACCATCTTAGGTAACACCTTAATAGGGGTCACCTAACTAAGTGACGGTTTGTTTTATCTATAGTGATTTCTAAAACCGGTTTTGTATCGACGATTTTTTTTAAGTAAAATGACTTCAAAAATCGTGTATAAAAAGTTAAACCAACATGTTAAAAACATAGAAAAACTAGACAAATATATTATTAATACTAAATTGACGTCTTATTTCTTATTTTTAAATGTTAACTAGGCTGTATGGCATTATCATTGCCATCCAGAAAAACAAAAACTTACAGTGACAGTTTACAACTATTTTTTTTTTTCGAACTTTCGGTGCGATGGTTGTACTGCTAATAAATAGCGAGCATTCATTGACTGAAACTGGAATGATTAGTTATCTGATAATTTATTCATGAACTGAACATATTTTCAAAGCATTGTTATTCGATTTCTTTGAAACCCGTATAATACAGAACACACCAGAACCCGTGAGCGCGCATGTTAATTAATCGCTTCTCGTGTGGTTCCTACATGGAGAAATGCCGTTGGGTTTATAAAAAAACAGAATAGGATTATATTTTAAGTGTAGCGAAATCAATAATAAATTGACACAGTGCGCGGCGTGTTGTTATAATTGAACGCGGCTTCTGGTTTGTTTTGTATTCTGAGGGTCATAATTAGACTGATGATGAATATTAGGCATTCGTCCGGCTGCGATGAGGTCTTCCTTTATACAGAACTATTCTTCTTCTGTTCTGAGTTATCCTTATACTCCAAATACCTATAATGTAAATTTTTTTCAAGTATGAAAAGCACGCTTTCTTTCGACATTCTACGAGTAGGTATATCTTATGAAAAATCTTTAGTATCTATCATACTTTATTAAATTATCTGATCTTCAGTCTGATCTAAATAAGTTTGATGTGAATGTTAAATCGAATTATTCAACAGCTTCCGAACTCTACAAAATCATATAAATAGCCTTCCATTTTATATAAATCTTATCAATCAAGTTAATTATTGCATGAACAAATGCTCGATAACCTATAAAAATTAAAACGCATCTGCGACTGCGCGAACTGTCACTTAGCGCTAGGGGGTCAATATTCGAGCCCCTAAGCTTAGGGATGCCCCCTAAGCAGTTAGGTGTTACTTAAGCGTTGGTGAAACGGGAATTGATCTTAGGTGTCACCTAAAAGAGCTAAGGGATCCCTTAAATTTTAGGAGTCGTTGGTGAAAACGGGCATTAAACTTTTAACATGAAAGTACCGTGAGACTCAATCATAATAAAATAAAACGGATCACTCACGTGTATAAGTCGAGTTGAACCCGACTTGTTTCAGACTAATTCACAGTCCTTACTCTGAGACCACAGAGCCTTGACGCGCAGTGAGCGTTTCACTGCCTCCGAGTCGTGCGGTCCCAGAGGAAGAACTACTAATTCGTCCGAAACGTGTCGCGGTAAACTCGACTTATTTACGTGAGTGCTTTGTTTATTGTACCTTCGCGCCAACGGGTGACGTCACGAGGTGAAAAAGGAGCGTAGGTCTGGTGGAGCGACGTTGCACTTTTGACTTTGCGGTCCGAGTACGAATATTCGAATCCTGCGTGTAACGCAACGTTACGGTTATCGTATCGAAATCGAGAAAATTCATACTAAATTTTACTGGTAATTTTCAACGGTTTCTGAACGTATAACAGAGGACTTACTGACCTTCCTAAGACTGGGTTTATAAGTAGTTGTATTGGTGCGAGCGTAACTTTCCGCTTACGCTCCCCCCGTTTACGCCGGCCGACGGCGTAATTTACGACGGTAATCGGCGGCGCGCAATTTTGGGCGATTCACAAAAATGAGATAGTAAAAGGGATCTCGTTTTATGCGTTTGCTTCTTATTGGTAGCCTAGGGCCGGTAGGGGACGCCAGGGGGGCTGTAATCGAAAATAGCCTATGTAGTAAACATACCTATCACAGGTATGTACCGATTAAAAAGCGAAAAACTAGGTGCCTTAAAAATTAACATTTTTGATAGAAAATTTGCCACAGATCGCTGCCTGTTGGTAGCGAGCCCAGAAGGCTGGCAACATTGCCACGATGGTACGTATAATGTATTTACAGTTTTACTGTTATTACTGATGTTGCGATTAATTTACTCCATTATGTACTTATACAAAAAGTCACTCCAGTAGGTGTCGTACCTACTGGAGTGACTTTTGTATTTTTTATTATAAGCATACTCAGAGGCAAAATTAATCGCCCATCATTTTTTCCTTGATTAATGTAAAAAATGTTATTTAAATAAAGAGTACTGTACGAGCGTACATTTGTGAAGAATCAGCGATCTACACGTTGACCTCATTTCCATTTCTAACAATGAATGTATTTGCCAATCAGTTCGCAATGTGCTGTCAAGAACGCCGCGCGTAACTCATTATTCACCACTCATTAGAATTACCTTAGTTTTGTGTTAAGTCAAGTACATAAAATAAAGTTAATTTTATCTTATCGGTTTTATTAATTGAAATCACGTTGTTTCGGTTACCCCGAACAAGTACTTTTACAATAAATAGTAAAAATAGGGTGGGCGATTAAGTAAGTAAGTAAGTAAATACTTTATTGTACAAAAAACAGGATAAGAACACAAGTTACAACAATCAAATTCGAGACGAATTCGATTTCGAATTCGATTCGATTGCGATTAATTTTGCCTCTGAGTGCCTACGTATTTCTTCAAATACTCACTAAAACTAACTATTTAACTGCCAACTTTTTGTAGTGGGAGAGCTACACTGTAGCTATTTGCTGCCGTACGAATGGGCCGGCTCGTCTGGGGAAGTATCACCCTCTCGCAGAAAATCGGCGTGAAGCAACAGCATCCCGCAGCAGTGAGGGTGCCGGAGGCAAGAACCCCCCTTTCCTCTTTCTCTTTTCCTCCTAAAGGCCGGCAACTGACTAGTGACTCTCTTGGGGTTGCTGGTTCTCGTGGGTGGCGGTGATCGCTTACCATCAGGTGACCCGCTTGCTCGTGTGCCTCCCTCTTTCAATAAAAAAAAATGTTTCCCTCATAAAATTTGACACAGTCTTAAATAGTGACTTCGTTTTAATTAAAAACGTATGCGAATGAACTTCAAAATGTGTAAACGTGGAAATTCGCATGTAACTAATATTCGCCATTTAAAAAACCGTTCACACGAAAAAATACACAATTAATTTGTTTGTAAAGCTACTTGACAGAGTACTCGTACCAGTAACTTGCCTGATTAAGTAGTTAAGTGCACTCGGGCGGCACGCGGCACCCATTAGTGGGTTAGTGGAAATAGTGGGACGAATATGCTCGTGTGAAACCGGCTTTATGTAGAGTTTGGAACATTTAGAAATATCTCATCATTATCATCATCATGTCAGCCGATTGACGTCCACTGCAGGACATAGGTCTCCCCCGCGGCTCTCCACTCAGACCGGTTTTGTGCTTTCCGCATCCACCGCAATCCCGCGAAGAAATACCTAAGTTACTAATAATATCATCATCATCAGCCCACAGAAGTATAATGATAATATAATGTGGCTGAATGCATGTAAATTCTCCCAACTTGATATTGGTCAATTTTATGGTGTAATTTTGTATTGCATGAATAATCAATCAATCTGATCTCGTTTAGGATAACCATTCATTTTATTATTCAACTTTTATTTATTGCTTAAAACTGTTGTTTCAATAAATTTTATCATCATTTTAATAACATAAGCTAAGTTTTTTTCTGCTTAATTGGAGCTTCCAATTTAATTTGTAGGCACTTAATTTTACTGTGCATGTTATTACTACAATTTTTTACATTATACATAAGTTCTTAAACCATTTACTTTACAATTAAAATGTAATGGAAGTATTTTTCCAGAATGATAAACAGAAAAAATAAGTATGTCTACTCATAGGTATAGTGGAAAAAGATTTTCCACAGATCAGTTAAAAATCAATCTTATGTCAAAGTCACAAATACTTTGACATGTAAAAACATTTCTCAACATTTCTCAATTCAACTATACCTTTTAAATGTTCTTACATCTATAACATAGAGTATCAATTCCCACAGGGTTCTCTACGGCCGTCGACCATCAAGCACCTTTGTACGGAACCCTAAACTAAAAGGTACCATTGTTACAATTGCGGTACCAATTAGAGGCCTGCCCATTAATAGGGGATATTTAAAATAATTATATAATAATTATATAATTTTAACTTTCTCTTGAAATCGTTCATGTTAATACATTGTTTTATATCTTTATTTAAAAAAAAAATTATACGCAGGTCACACTTACAACACCCCTCTTTTTCGTCGGGGTTTAAAATTAGTAGATTGTGGTTATGGTAGGTATACTAACGTTCGCGTTAAGAAGCAGTGAGTCATCAGCGTAACTGCAGGATAAAAAAAATATATTCAGAGATTTAAAAATGTACTTCCAACATGTTGCACAGAATATATCACTTAAGAAAACACTTTTACTTAAACTCGCTCACCATACGAATCCCATGGATCATAGGATTACGCAAAATCGTTCTCAGAAAGTTGCGCAAAGGCATTACAAAAAAATCTCTCCAAAACGAAACAAGCTCTAGGAAAACCACAAAAGATTTTGAAGCTTCTCCTAAATACATAAAGTGCATAATACGTTGTTTGTCTGTACGTGTTACCAAAACATGGCGCGCATCGGCGCGTACGCATAAAGAAGTGTCGCAATGCGTCCAATTCCAGGGACAACTTTAGGATTTAGGGTTCCATTGGAAAAAGGAAATGACGATGAATTAGTTAAGTTTTTAACCCCCGATGCAAAAAGAGGAGAGAGTTTGACCTGGGTATCTGTGTATCTGTGTATCTGTGTGTCTGTGTATCTGTGTGTCTGTGTAGCTGTGTATCTGTCTGTGGCATCGTAGCTCCCCAACGGATGGACCAATTTCGATGCGGTTTTTTTTAATCAAAAGCTAGTTTAATCGAGGTGCTTCTTTCCTAAGTTTCATATAAATCAATTAATCAGTTTTTGAGATATTGAACTTTGAAATGAAAATGTCGGAGGTTTTTCGACTTTCCAGAATTTGAAAACAATAAACTTTTACTCTACTTTTTAGGGACCCTAAGACTCCGCCGTCTGTCTGTCTGTCCGTGCATCCACCGTTCAAAGCGCTGAGCTGTATCTTTAGAACCGTAATAGCTAAACACTTGAAATTTTCACAGTATATTTTATTTTTTCAAACGAGCAGGCGGATCACCTGATGTAAAACAATCACCGCCGCCCATGGACACCAGCAAGACTGGGGGAATCACAGGTGCGTTGCCAGCCCTTTAAAGAATAGGTGGGCTCGTTTTTTAATGATTCCTAAGTTGTATCGCTCCGGGAATGTGTATGTATCACGCTAAAACAACTGAAAAATTAAAGGGGGTACCCATACAAGAATCGTTCAAAAAAGTATGTAGTGTTATATACTTCGCGGTACTACGGAACCCTTCCGATGCGTTTCCGACTCGCGTTCGGCCGGTTCTTAATCAATTGTTCAAGGTGATCCCTCGTTATCGGCCAATCGGTGTTGCCAGGAACACTCTCGGTGCCACTATTATGGTAACACAACACCGTGTTTGCGCTAAAAGTGTCTCTATCCGAATTAGCAGAATTCTAAATGTTGAAAAGATTTTTTGGCTTGAGTGTTTTCTTAGATGAGATACGATTGTGTACGTCCTTAAGTTCTATTTTGGACTAAAGTCGGGCCAATATTTTGTGAGGTCTGTCGTGAGGGCGCAATTTTTTATAAATAATAAGAATAATCATCATCATATCAGCCGAAAGACGTGCACTGCTGCCCCAAGGCTCTCCACTCACACCGGTCTTGTGCTTTCCGCATCCACCGCGGTCCCGCGATCTTTACCAGGTCGTCGCTCCATCTTGTTGGAGGCTTACCGACAGCTCGTCTCCCGGTCCGCGGACGCCATCCGAGAACCTTCTGACCACATCAGCCATCAGTCCTGCGAGCAATATGCCGCGCCCACTGAAGTTTTGCAATTCTTCGGGATATAGATAATCTTAGTTCTACTGCGGATATTATCATCATTTCTGATTATATTCCGCTGGTGGACATTGGCACAAGCCTTAGAGGCCGCCATTAACGAAGGAAAAAGAAGAATTCTAATGTAACGCGTAACGTAATCGAGTGTAGGTAACGTTATCTTATCGCCATCGAGAAAATTCATATCAAATTTAAGTATCTACCAGTAGCACTCACCCTGTCACTGCTCGATTACGTTACCTTCGTAGAATTCCATGTTCGAGCTCGAGGCACAGTTCCATTTTGCCTCCGTTTAGGAAAACACGTACAGCCGATAAGTCGCCCTACAGGTTAGCAACGCGCGAGTGATTATTTCAACGTTGCAAGCGCCTATTGGTTCTTGTGATTTGTTAAGCATAATGCAAACTGCGGGTCTTCACCACAACTTATTCGAAAAGTCTATAATTGAGTACTTACAGCTATTCATGCGTTTTTTCTTCAACTATCCTATATCAAAGCACACACTTACGTTAATAATACGCTATAAGAATGCGGCATGGCGCAAAGCGATGCTGTCTGATCTGACCACTATAATGCCTCTATACAGCCTATATTATATAGCTTTAAGCTGCATAAGTGTCGACAGTCCATCTCTAATCCCACTCAAGGCATTGATGGTTTTTGCGCCCCGTGGCGTTCGAAAAAACGTTTTGATTTAGAAATCAAATGTGCGGCTTCTGTGATGGAATTTAGGGATTTCTACAAAATTGTGTAAGTACAATTTTGATAAAAAAACTTGATCCGTTAATGAGATAATTGGGCCAAGGCAGTAGGTAGGTATGTGTGTTGGGATAAAATACAGAAAACATATGGAATTATCATTTATCAATAGCCTACTTACAAAGCAAAAGGCTCAATTGTATGCATGGGCAGCATTATGGCTATGTGGCTAAGGAACAGAGCGATCAATTTCAGATAACCACACTAGGTATAGACATGGTACAAAAACCTTTCCCACGGGCCAGGCAAAAATCAATCTTATGACAATGTCATAGACATTATGACATGGGACAGCTTTTGTCACTTTAACTATACTAGCAAATAGTTGCTGCCGCTACTGATTAGTATAAAACATGTTTGTTGTATTTTCTTGGTCATCATCATCACATATTGTGATGTCCGTGACATAACATCTGGTGTGCCACAGGGCTCGCATTTAGCGCCAATTTTGTTCAACGTATTTGTGAATGACATACCGGAGTGCTTCCACCATGCTGAAGTGTTTATGTATGCGGATGACTTGAAGTTCGCACGAACTGTCGACTCACTCGAGGACATTGCCTTACTTCAGAGTGATATTGATAGACTATGTGTATGGTGCCGGTTAAACCGAATGCAATTAAACTCGAAAAAATGTGTTCATATAAAGTTCACACGTAAACACAATGTAACACAATCGGTATACTACACTGATGGTCATAAACTGGACGAAGTAGAAAATATTCGTGACTTGGGAGGGCTGATGGACAGTAAGCTAACTTTTATCCCCCATATAGAAAGCATTGCCAAGAGAGCGTCGAAGACGTTGGGTTTTGTCATCAGAAACGGTCGATCATTTAGACGGAGTAAAACAAAAATTTTGCTTTACAACAGTCTTGTCCGGAGTGTAATGGAGTACTGCAGCGTGGTCTGGCGGCCACACTATGCTACTCATTCTCTTCGGCTGGAACGCATTTAAAAACGGTTTGTCCGTCATTTGGCATATCGGGGCCCTGTCGTGGCGAAAAAATCTGTGTCTTACAAACGCAGGTTACAACACTTCAAAATCGACTCATTGGAAACGAGAAGAACCATTTTAGATGTATTATTCTTGCATAAATTACTCCGGCACAAAATAGATTGCCCACAACTACTAGCGCTCCTGCGTTTTCGTGCGCCGTCCCGTTTCCCCCGCAACCCCATAACTCCCCTGTGTCCACCGTTCAGAAGATTGGTGTCGAGTAGGAACTCTCCCATTTGCAGCGACACGACGGATATTCACTACGACCCACCCAGAAAACTAATTCGAGCTATCCTACAAAGCTCTTGAATCCACTTGCCCAAGCTAAAGGTTGTTGAAGATACTACTTTATTTACATAATAAAAGCAATTTACAATGACATTAAATCTAAGCTTAAACTAAATAAACTACAACTTAAAACTAAATTAAATCTAAATAAGGCCCCCGTGGCATAGTGCCCAAAAGGCTGGCAGCGTTGCCTCGCTGAATAGCGATGCTGATTCTTTGAGAGAGAAAACTGCCAGCCCTTTGGTCACAAGTTGCATCAACTAAGCGCTTTTGTAACTCAGAAATAAGCTTGTAAGCGCTGGGACCCCATGGACCCAAAGTTTCAAACCCGACAGGAACAAAATTATAATTCGGACCGAGAGATTGATACTTAGATTTTTTTCTATTTTCAGCCGTTTCTGCCGCCGCACCAGCTTTTTGTGTGGTTCCCTGGAGATGTGAGGGTGCTACTGTATCGACACAGGTCGCATCCCAAACCAGAACCCTACCCATTCTCCAGGGAATCAGAGACATACCGTCCGGCCTTTTGCCATCGTCGCGGGCAATGCCGCTTGGCTCCAAAATGGCCGGCACGTTCGCAGAGGCAAGAGCCCGGCGGATTATGTCATTGAGCGCGGCATGACGGGAGAAACGGCCGGCGCTCTTTTGACAGGAAAGACCATGGTGTCCCGTTTCGTCCACATTGGTGCCACAGAGGCAACGGTGTGGTGAACACAGCGCAACACCCAGTCTTAGCCCGACTGCAATTCTCAGTGTTTCAGGCTCAAGAAAGGTTCCGGTGTTAACGGAAGGATAAGCATGAAGCCAGTCACCGGATTCCTTTCTTGCCACAGCCAAAAGCCTTGCGCGGTCTGGGCCTGAACTGGAACTGAGAATATTAGAATAAGTTAATTTGGATAGTGTGTCATCCCAGCTCCGTTGGAAATTTGGATAAGCGGGAGGATTTTCACCCGGACAAGCCATTAGCCAAGCATTCCTAGCATCGACCAAACCCGTCGTCTCGTAGTTTGAAGGACAATCCTTTAGGATTTTACCTACGAGGGTGGACGTGCTGTGGACAGATGATAGGAACGCTGGTAAAGCAACACTAGAAATTTTGCGGATACCTAGCCCACCATATCTGATAGGAAGGGAAGCCTGGGTCCAAGATTGCCCATTGAATTGTAAGTTAAGTATAGATTCCAAAGAAGTTTTCATAAGGGAATCAATTAAGGTCAGAGAATTTTGATGTTTCCAAAAGGGACAACAACGAAGCAAATAAGTAAATTTTGGCACAAAAAGGCAAAATTTTAGAATAGTGATAGCAGTGTGAGCACTGATTTCCAGCAGCCGGTCTGCAGAATTTTGAAATTTTGAAACAGTTTTTGCGATTAAATCTGGAATGGCATCGTCGAAGATTGGTGACCCTAGGAGGCTTAAGTTTTGCTTATCGACAATTTTGATATTTGGACAAAGTAAATTAAAATGTTGGAAGAGATCGGATCGGATCGCGTTGTTTATGAACAGTTCGCATTTATTAAAGTTTAGATCTAAACCAATGGCCTTAAATTTATTTATAATTTCTGAGAGATCTGAAAGTACCGTAACTGCATCACCTCCTAGGGAACCATCATCAAGATACCATACGTTAAATTTGGACTTTAAATTTTGAATGATGGGGTTAATGGCTAAACTGAAAATGGCTGGTCCGAGGGGATCACCCTGCTGACAGCCGACTTCAGAAGATAATTCGTTGCTTTTGTACATTAATTTAGAAGGTTCATGATAACAGTTAAGTAGGTAATTATAAATTTCCGGAATATTATTCCTAATTTCTGTGAGCAAGGTGTCCCTGTTTACCGAATTAAATGCATTTTTGACGTCAATTTTGAGTAAAACCTCACACTGATCGTTATTAAGGTAGGTGCGCAGGGCATGGACTGCCGCTTCGCACCCACCTTTAGTACCGAAACCTAATTGAATTGGTTCAAACTGAGGTTGCAATTTTGAAACTATGTGACGAACTGAAATTTTAGAAGTTAATCGCCGAAATGTAGAGCCGACCGCAATGGGTCTGACACCTCCGTCTTTTTTAGTGAGCGCAATTAGGTTGGCTCCATAAAGAACGGGAACTATTTCGGGATTAACATTGCCAGACAGCATGAGGTTTATTATTTTTGTTAAAGCGAGGATTAAATGTTTGCCTGCGTCGCCCACACAGTGAGAGGTAAGGTCTTTTAGGTGTTGGGGAGCAAGTCCGTCAAGACCTGCTGCAGAACCGGTTTTAAATGAATAGATTGCATTCACTGTGTCTTTCTCGTGAATGTTTAAACAAACATCGGGCGACGTAGGCGGGTCCAAAAAGTATGCGTTTGTAGGAGCTCGAGGGTGTTTAGTTTGTAAGGCCGAGAGTGTGTCGCTATTATCTGGAGATAGTACGTCACTGGAAAAAAGTAACCGCGCGGCCCCCTTCAGGTCTCCGTCGCTAACTTTAGATTCCACTTTGTTTTTAAAATAATTTTGATTGCTATTTTTGCCTGTACTAAAAACTGTAAGGCAAGGCGGTGAATAATTGGAACAATTGTTTTTTATTTTTTGGGTAAGAGAAATCTTAGACGATTTATCGTCTTTAACGTGAAGTGTATTAAATGGGAAAAGTAACAAATTCTGCCAGTCCGCATAGCTATTATTGTCCAAACATTTCGTTATAAGTTGAGCCAAATGAGTAGCGACGGAGATCCGGGCGCCACGGGGAATTCTTTTTACCACCTTAACATTGTTTTTTAAGTGGCTCAAATGCAGATGGAAGGGAATAAATAAGGTTGTTTAGTTTATAGTATAGTTTATAGTATGTATGTCTTGAGAACATAATTTAGTATGTAAATTTAGTTTTTAAGCTTCACTTTTGTTTCGCATGCGGTGTTTACCTATAAGTAATTGTGACTCTTTTCACATGTTTACGCAGCTAATTCTGATTGTATTAGTGTTAACAATTGTTGGTGAACCTTAATCAAATAAATAAAAATATTCACCAGCCTTTTTTACATCCGTCCGTTGGGCACAGGACTCCTCTCAGAACGAGAGGGCTTGGGCTGTAGGCCATAGAGGTTACCCACTAAGCTATCACAGTATCTAGGTCTCTTCAAGGCAGTTACTGCATCCTTGGACTCAGCTCAGCTGCACTTTCCATCAGATGGGTTAGGTTAGGGGTCAATACAGGTCAATGTTTTTTGTAAAAGAAACTCTAAAAGTTCCTACTTACGCAAATTTTTGTGTGCACTTTGAGCGCAGTGCCCACCTTTGTGCGCTGCCCACTCTTTGTGCGCTGCCCATTATTTGTGCGCTGCCCACTCTTTGTAAGGGTGCCCATTGTGTCCAGTCGAGTGATTTTAACGCGATAAAGCTTAAGTAGCGTTTATTTAGGGATTAAGACAGGATTCCATCCATTTGAGAAGCGATTTATAAAATAATTTTTACTTGGGAAAAAAAACATGTCCATGTAAAGTTCACTGTAAACTGACATCTGATGACCAATAGTCTAAGGTCTACATTTAAAGGTCCTGGGTGTGGTAATAGGACTTTTTGGAAAAGTTTTGTGTCGGTATTTCACAGCTTCTAATGAATCATGGGATAAGTACGTTGACAGAATTTTAACAGTCGAGTTCTCCTATATCTGTAGGTACAGCCAACCGTTATATAATAAAATAAATAAATAATAATATGACGACCGGATAGCTTAGTGGTTAGAGACCCTGACTATAAAGCTTGTTCCGGGTTCGATCCCCGGTCGGGGCAGATGTTTGTGTGATGAATACGGTTTGCTCTCGGGTCTTGGATGTTTAATATGTACATAAGTATGTTTATCCGTTGTCTAGCACCCACAGTACAGGCTTTGCCTAGTTTGGGACTGGGTCAATTGGTGTCAACTGTCCCATGAACCCATGATATTCTTTTTATTAGTTCCTTGGATGCAGCACCTTGTGCGAGGTCCGTCAGGATCGCTACCACCAACTTACTCGCTAATCCTGCCGCTAAGCAGCAGTGCTTGCGGTATGAAAAGTAAGACAGCCGGTGTAAATACGGGCACAAGAGGCATTTCATCTTAACTCTTTAGGTTGGCGACGCATCTGCAAACCCTCCGGGGTTTATGGGCAGTGGTGATCACTTACCATTAGGTGACCCACTTGCTCGTTTGCCTTCCTTGTCGAAAAAAGCAAACAATTAAATATTTACCCCGAAAATCCTCCATTCCTCTACTGTAATAATATCCCCCCTCGAATCCACCCCCCTGTCTTTACCTCAAAGATCTTAAACTAGCCCCCCCTCTGAGTTAACCCCCTTATTTCCAAATGGGCTGAAGTATCCCAAAGAGCATTTCAAAGGCCAATAAGAGAAAAGCTTGGAAAATATGATAAAAGGCATATTCATACGTTATGAAACCAGATACGTCATAATAACGCTATTACCGAATTGGATTTGTTTGCGCGTTAGGGAGGCGCCTGGGTTTGCTTGTTTTACAATCCCCGCGCAAAAGTGGGCTTTATAAGTTTGACCGCTATGTGCGTTAGTCTGTCTGTAGTACTTAGCTCTTAAACGGGTGAACAGATTGTTTTCCTGCATACTCCCGCGAAGCAATTCAATGGTGTGTGTGAAATTCCCAATCCGCACTGGGCCCGCTTGGGAATTGTAGCCCAAGTCCTCTAATTCGGAGAGGAGGCCTGTGCCCAGCACTGGGACATAAATAGGCTGATGATGATGCGTGGTACACTAATACATTAGAAAAGTTGAAAAATCCCGGACGTTGTCATTTCAAAGTTTAATATTTCAAAAACTTATCTAAGAGCCATCGCTAGAAAACCTGCTTTGAAAAAAAGAAACTGCATTTAAATTGCTTTAACCGTTTAAGAGCTGCAGTGCCGCAGACAGACACACAGACACAATAGCGGTCAAACTTATAACGCCCCTCTTTTTGCGCTGGGGGTTAATAAAACAGATAGATTTCACAACAGAGCGAACATACATACAGATCGACTCCACGTACCTATAATATTAAAGACTAACTTATGCCCCGCGGCTTTGCCCCCGTGAAATATTTCAAAATGGGGCTAGTTCCCTATCCCGCGGGAATTTCGAAAAATCCCTTCTTAGTGCACCTCTAGGATACTCAAGGTACATGTTTGCCAAATTTCAAGTGTCGAAGTCCAGTGGATTAGGCCGTGCGTTGTCTGTCAGTCAGTGAGTCAGTCAGTCACGGTACTGTTTTATAGGTATAGATTATTTATTATAGATTACTTAGGTGCCAATTAACCCATGATATATATTTATTCTATACGTACCGAATGTTTTACACCTCCAGTGAGAAACAAACGTAGGCCAAGGAAAAAAAAGTAGATAAATTTCACAACAAAGCGAACATACAGATCGACTCGTATTTTCAAGATGAACAACGTTACTTAGCGGATTTCTTAGGGGCTGAAGTTTTGAGGGATTGTCAGGGGTGTGTGTGTGTATGTGTGTGTACGTGTGTGTGTGTTGAGGGGTTATGTGGATACCATTGTAAGGCGGTTGATGGAAGCTGTATTACCGGGATTGTGTGGAGGAGGCTTCTTTAATAATATCAATGATATTATAAGTAAAGATACGTCATATGCTCACAAAACAATTGAAAAACATGTTAGGAACAATTGACACCAATTGACCTAGGCCCAAACTAGACAAAGCCTGTACTTGGAGTACTAGACAACGGATGAACATACCTACTTATATGTATAGACAAAATACGTACTTATACAACTACTAAACATCCAAGACCCGAGAATAAACATTTACGTGTCACTAAAACCGAGGATTTCATATAATAGTAATTTATGCAATTGTTACATAATAAGTATTTTAAGGCTTAATTATGTAGAGGTAGAGTTGCATACATTTATTTATCTACACACATATTATAAGCACTGTAAGATGGGTTCAGAAGCCGAATTTGACTTTTTTTTAATCATAGGTACTGATAGCTTATTACTCTATGACTGAGCTGGGGTTACGTTTCGTATATTTTTTTAAATTAATAATAATAATAATAAATATCGTGGGACAATTTGACACCAATTGACCTAGTCCCAAACTAGGCAAAGCCTGTACTATGGGTACTAGATAACGGATAAACATACTTATATACATATTAAACATTAATTGAGGTCTATGATTATTGGTGCAGATTATACGAATTGGTTTTTGAAGATGAAAACTGGTAGTTGATCCGCTAACTTATGACTTATGATGATATGTGTGTAGATTTAACCTGCCAGCTTAGAAAAGTTGAAAAACCTACGACATTCTCATTTCAAAGTTCAATATTTCAAAAACGGGTGAACCGATTTTAATGAAACTTAGCTGAAAAACACCTCGACCAAGCTGGCTTTCGATTAAAAAAACGGTCCACCCGTCTGGGACCTATGATGCCACAGACAGATACACAGATACACATGTCAAACTTATAACACCCCTCTTTTTGTCGGGGGTTAAAAATTACTTTTTGACCGACTTCAATAAAGGAGGCTCTGCGTTCCACTGTATGTTTTTAGGGTTCCGTACCTCAAAAGGAAAAAACGGAACCCTTATAGGATCACTTTGTTATCCGTCTGCCTGTCTGTCTGTCTGTCTGTCAAGACCCTTTTTCTCTGGAACGCGTGGAGGAAGGATGCTGAAATTAATATCAAATACTCAGACCTGCGGTCCCTTGAAGCTGTGAAAAAATCAAGCATCTAAGTCACAATCATTAAAAAAGTAGTTTCCATAGAAATTGCCGTTTTTTGAAAACCTAAAGGGTACTTCCAGTTGTCCTAGAAACTTGAAATTTGGTATGAGGGTAGCTCTTATAGTACAACCATTCAGAAAAGTCTTAAAATCTTAAAATCTTAAATTTTTATGTCTATCTCTAGATTTCGCAGACCAATATAAGTTGACCCCATACTGCGTACATTTTGCTTAGGAGCCGGGGTCTGCTAACACTGGACTTCTTAAAACACTGGGGAAAGCGTTACAATTTTTCTACGGAACCCTCGTGCGCGAGTCCGACTCGCACTTGGCCGGTTTTTTTAAAATACAAAGTACCTCTCCATACAAGCCTGGCTAATCTGCGCCTGTGACATCACCCGTTCATATTTTACATCCAACACCTAATGTACCCCTACCCCTGCGTTACCCACTTTTGGAGGGAATACGTTATACTTATTTATAGTAAGCTTCCATTAGCTGTGGATAGGCGGGGATCACAGCCGCGGTTGAATCCTGAGTTAACACTCATCATCACATGTCATCGTGAAACTACCGTGAGACTCAATCATAGTGAAATAAAACGGATCACCCACTTTATATAAGTGTCAGTCCGACATGTATAAATAATAATGTGATAATTTACAATAAAAAAACATTATATGAAACGTCAGCTGCGGTATGTTTGTCTATGATAAAAAAAAAACAGTCAAATTCGTGACAGGTATGGGTATGATATGCCTTCGGCCTCTGAAACTATCTTAGAGTACTTATAATATGTGTGTAGATAAAGTAATGTATGCAACTCTACATAATTAGGCCTTAAAACACTCATGTGATCCTATTATGAAACTCAGCTTCGCCTCGTTCCATAAAAACACACTCGTGTTTTAAGGACCTTCATTATGTAGCAGTTGCATAAACTACTAATTTTAAACCGCGGTATCACGATTCTAAACAATCTCGAGCCTCTCGAAATCACAAGCACGTTACGTACCCAATATTAATTCTTCATTTCTTCAATAAATAAATAGCACCAGAGAATTACGCAAGCACAGCGAATTTAATCTATAAATGGTTTCATGGGAGACCTTTAAAAATCAAGCACCCAAACATACAAAAAAAGCTCAAAAGCTTTGGCGGGTTCTTTTTGGCTTTTTTTCTTAAAAAAAAACTACTTTCGATTAGCCAAACACTTACCGAAGCGAAAACGTTTGATCTACATACAAACTCATGTAGCCGGTGGATAAATTGCGAACTAACGCATATCCCAACTATAACATTCACTTTATATGCGAGTGGCGCCACTGCGAGCGGTATCCCTAACTTTGTAAATCCACAATGACGTAGGTAGCTAACACAGCTCATTGAAGCTCAATAGCTTTAGAACTTCAAGTAAATTGAATTGAACTTTATTTAGAGGGTTCACAGTTGAAAATGGCTTGTTTATTTCGTGCTATTGTGAGGCGCCACCCGCGGTGTTGTTTAAACATAGTATTTTATCCGATTTTGTCTATTGTATGTTTTTTTTAAAGCTAAATGCCGAAGATAATGAGTGGAAAAATGGGATAATGTTTTGTTAGTGCTGTCATATTTGTTTTGTTATGTGCTTGTGTAGTGTTTTGTTTGTATTTGTATGGGGCGTGTAGGGGGCCTGTTGAGAGACCAATAAGTGTTAGCGTAAGTAATTTATAATTTTTGATCCCCTATGGACCGTCCGTCCGCGGACCGGGAGACGAGCTGTCGGTAGGCCTCCAACAAGATGGAGCGACGACCTAGTAAAGATCGCGGGACCGCGGTGGATGCGGAAAGCACAAGACCGGTCTGAGTGGAGAGCCGCGGGGGAGGGCGCCGTCCAGCAGTGGACGTCTTTCGGCTGACATGATGATGACGACACAAAAAGAGATGTGTTATAAGTTTGACCTGTGTATCTGTCTGTGGCATCATAGCTCCCAAACGGATGCATGCTAAAAGCTGTTTAATCGAGATGGTTCTTAGCTAAGTTTCATTAAAATCGGTTCTGCTGTTTCTGAGATATTGATACCTTTGAAATGACAATGTCGAGGGTTAAGTAGATATAAAAAAAAAATCTAAGTTGGTTAGGTTATAGTTATACCTATGTAGTATTATAGGTAGGTACGGTATGCAGTACAATCAACAGAGCTGGTTTTAAAACAATTAAAAATTAGTCAATTACCGTTTAAACATAGCCAGGGTTCGATTCTGGGCCCACTTCTATTCGGAATTATGACAAATGACTTGGCTTCCGTCCCTAAATTTGCCAGGTGCCTGCTCTATGCCGATGATTTGAAGCTCGTTTATGGCGTGCAGCAACTCTCTGATTGCGAATCACATCAGGAGGACATCAACCGGGTATATCAATGGAGCATATATAATAAACTTTAATTCAACATCGGGAAGTGTTCGGTAATGACTTTTAGCCGCGCTCATGGTTCCTTGCCTGCCGTTTACCTGCTAGGAACTGAACCCATTACATGCGTCGACACTATTAAAGACCTGGGTGTCATTTTCGATACACGTCTCAACTTCCATGCTCATATGAAGGCCCTGGCTTCTGACTGCTACCGGAGACTGGGATTTGTAATCCGCAACGCCCGTGACTTCAACAGCCACCTTGCTCTTAAGCTTATTAATACTGCTCTGGTCAGAAGCAAACTTGAGGCAGCGTCTGTCGTGTGGAACCCTCACGAAGTCACTTACGCCTTGCTCCTCGAGAGTATCCAAAAGGTGTTTTTGCGATTTTTATACAAAAAAAGTTACGGGTACTATCCTTTCCGTTAACCAACAAAGTTAATGCTTGGCACCTTGGGGTGTGGCTCTCTGGAAGCGAGGCGTCATTATGGGCTCTTGACCAGCGCGTGCCCAACACTGCGTGGAGAGTCTGACTGCCCGGAGTTGGTAGCGCAACTGGTGCGCCTTTTCGCGCCCCCACCGTCCCAATCCAGGTTCAATTTTCGCCGTTCAACCGTGATATGCTGGCAGTTCCCAAAGCGCGCACTGTCTCGCACAAGAATTCACCACTTGTGTGCACTCTACAAAATCTCAACGCGCTTCTTGCATCAGCACCTGACTGTGATATTTTTTCTAGCTGCTGGAGTATTATATGTAGTGAGTGTATGAAGTACTGTGAGGCGAAGGATGACCGTCCGTCCTCTCTTAATTGTTTGTAAATGTTCCAATGTTGTTATCTTCTGTACCACTGTTGTGTTATAAGTGTTGTGAACTAAAAAAACAATTACTTTGCTCACCCGCGACCACTAATGACAAATAGTTATATCTGTGCGGCAAATGTATGTTTCCATGCAACACCTCCACCTCCACTGCTACACGAATCAACACATGCCACACAGACCCAACTATCACCACCACCACTATACTAAACGCTGACGCGTTTCGGCACTCTCCACGAGGCCATTTACGAAGCACAACAACAACCGCTCAACATGCCACCACTTCCACTACTGACATATGTAAACCATGTACTCAACTTAGTTAATGACAAAACCAACATACCCACTAATATTTTATAAATTCCAAACTACCCTTTTATGTAAGTCCTAAACTACCCTTTTTTAAGAAATGAATTCCAAACTACCCTTTTTATTTTTATTTTTAATCTACGCCAGGTACCCCGTTATTTTTAACCGAGTACGGTAAAAAGAGAAGTCATGTTCTCATTATTACTATGACACATTATTAAAATTAGAACCAAGTCGTAACAAAGGCGAAGAAACCAAATTAACTTGTTCATTAATAATAGACCCCATGTTGTTGTACCTAATTATTTCCAATTGTTCTAAAACCGATAGCCGCAAACCCTTATCACAATAATGTAAAATTTCGTACGTATCTGAGTCTAACAACGAATGATTCGTTTCTAATAAATGCTTGGCAAAGTTTGAGTTTGAAAAACAATATATAGTGGGGAACAGCAATTTAGTATATTATTATAGGTATGTTGATGATTTAATTTTATGTTGGAAGGGGAGTATGAGGCAGCTAGATTTGTTTATTAGTGCTCTCAATAACAAACATCCAAAAATAAAGTTCAAACGAGAATTAGAGGAAAATCGTTCATTAAATTTTCTGGATTTAACTATTACAAGAGTAAATAATAGGCACCAGTTTCAAATTTACCGTAAGCCTACGTACACAGATACTGTCATACCTGCAAATTCTACTCACCCATGGCAGCATAAACTGGCTGCTTTCCATTGTTATGTACATAGACTACTAACTGTACCTCTTTCGAAAGAGCATTATGATTCTGAGTTACATACTATATATCAGATAGCAACAACAAATGGTTATAGTACAGCAATGGTTAATAGTCTGGTTCAAAAGAAGCAGGGACGGATAGTGAATAGCATGCTTTACTCTGCGTTGCCATCTCAGCCTACTAACAAATTTAGATCTAGTATTACTTATGTTGGCCGGTTGTCTGACAAGATTTATAATATTTTAAAATCAAATAACATCAATG